>CM038045.1:147508243-148133243 GCA_021397845.1 Areca catechu | reverse complement strand
TCCCTTTTCAACACTATCTTCTCTTTTTCTTTTCTCTCTCTCTTTTTTTTTAAGGTCTGGGCTGCCCGGTCTGTCGGGGTTTAGAAGAATGATATAAAAACTCCATCTTTTATCAATGAAATTTTTCTTCTTCACTTGACTTGTGCATTTTTTTCCGCATTACTGGTTCTTTGGCAATCTTCCTTCCTTTGCTTTTCAACTGCCTGCGTGCATGCCCTCTGCCGAGGCATCTCGCCCTAAGGCTTTAGATCCCTGGGCTCTTTCCTGCTGAGCTCCAAGTGCATGAGGTAGTTAGAAGGGAAGTCTTCAAACTTGCTGAGTCATTCCCACTTCGCAGGTGAAGCGGTATACTGCTTCGGAAGAGGTGTTTTCGACCTCGGATGGGATCGCCTCCGAGCGAGCACGGTGCTAATGAGCTCGAAAGATATGGTCGGATGGATTACCAGGTGGTCATGAGATGCTGGGTTTCGAAACTTTTCGGGCATGAGTTCTGGACTTCAGGAGTTTTCGGGCTTGAGTGTCGGGCTTCAGGAGTTTTTGGATTTGGCTTGCCAAACCTGGGGTTAGGTAGCAACATTCCTACAAGGCAAAGGAGGTTTGCACTGAAAGGAATCTTATTATTGATGAGTGAAGTTCTTACACTATTGGTAATACATCCTCAAGTTGTCAACGTTCCAGGTTCGAGAGAACCATGCATCGTCGAGCTCGACGAGGTAGTATGCTCCGTTGGGGAGAGCTTCAACCACCTTGTAGGTGCTTTCCCAGTTCAGAGAGAGCTTGCTGCACTCCCGGGGTTGCGATGCTTCAGCTTGGTGCAACACCAGGTTGCCTGGGTGGAAGATCTTTGGCCTCACATGTGCATTGTAGTATCAAGCTATACGCTACCGGTAGGCCACCATCTGGAGTCGAGCATTGTCTCTGGTTTCCTCGAGGAGGTTCAAGTTGAGAAGAAGGTGGGCTAGATTCTTTATTTATTCATATTGCTCCACTCGCAGTGTGGGCACATCGAGTTTGACCGGGACAACGACTTCTGAGCCAAAGACGAGGCCGAAGGGCATCTCATCTGTGGCCATTCTGGGCATTGTGTGGTAGGCCCAAAGAATGCTAGGGAGTTCTTCCACCCACCTGCCCTTGGCCTAGTCTAGCCTAGTTTGGAGTCCCTGGAGGAATGTTCGGTTGGTCACCTCAGCTTCTCCATTGGTCTGGGGGTGAGCCACCAAGGTGAAGCGATGATCGATGCCAAGGTCGGCACAGAAGTCTTCAAACTCTTGGTTGTCAAACTGCCATCTGTTGTTGGTGATGATGTTGTGGGGGAGCTCGAAATGGCAGACGATTGATTTCTAAAATAACTGACAGACCTTGGCTTCGGTAATCCATGCTAGCAGCTCCGCTTCCACCCATTTGGTGAAGCAATTGATAGCCACTATTAGGAACTTGCACTGTCTGGATGCTAGAGGGAAAGAACCAAGGATGTCCATCCCCCACTGTGCGAACGGCCAAGGTGTAGAGAGTTGGGAGAGTGGCACCGCAGGTTGACATTGTATGTGAGCATGGCACTGGCAACAGTCACACTTCCTCATGAAGTCGGTAGCGTCTGCTCTCATGGTTTCCCAGTAGTATTTTTGATAGAGGGCTTTGTATGCTAGCATCCTTCCTCCGACATGATTCTCGTAAAGGCCCTCGTGTATTTCTTGGAGTGTAAAGGCTGCCTCTGCGGGCCTCAGGCACTTCAGGAGTGGATAGGAGTAGGACCTGCGGTAGAGCTACCCGTCCATCTGGACGAATCGTGTGGCCTTCTTCTTGATGAGGCCGGCCTCCATGTGATCTTCCGGTAAGATACCATCGGTGATGTATCTGATGTACCGGTCCATCCAGCTTGGCCCCGGGGTGACCTGCTGGACATCTTCGGGAGCTTCGTAGCTTGGATATTCCAGGTACTCGATGTAGGAGTGCCCTAGTGATGAATCCAGTAGGGTCGCGAGTTTTGACAGTGTTGGTGCTAGCATTTTCTGCGCAAGGGATGTGGGAGATGCTGAATCACCAGAAGCCTGTCATACTCGTGTGGACCCGCTCTAGTGGTGCATGCACCAGACTCAGAAAAAGACTTCAGAGCTCCATCTGGATCTCTGATTAACCTTGCCCGAAGAATTAGGTTTTTTTTTGGCTTGTAATAAGGGTTGACTGGATCAACTCAACTTTAGCTTGAGTCTATATTACCTGCATTTTATTTTGTTGAGTCATGTTGACTCAGTAGTGGACTAGGGCTTCAACCTGGGGTGTTACATTTTCTCCCAAGGCCAAGCAAGTGGGCGCCACACTCCCAGCCACACTCCCAGCCATACGCCTGAGTCCAGGGGGTGCCACATCTACATCCAGCAGCCTTTGGTCCCCACACCACAGATAGCAGCTCCCTTCTTTCATGCGCCAATTGAGGAGAAATCCACCAGGGGTCCACAAATCAAGGGGGCGGCCCAAGACTTCCCAAAAGAACCAAACTATGAAAGGAAGAAATTCTCTTGGAGAGAAATTCAAGGAGGCGCCCATTACCTGCCAGAAATACTCAAAACAAAGTTAGAAGGAGCCATAACTTGGGGAGAAAGAAAAGGAGGTATCCAAAAAGGGTTGAGCCATGAAAGGAAGAAGATTTCTCTTGAAAAGCAAGGTTAGGAGGCGCCCTAATCTTTCCAACTAAAGCCAGATATAAAAGGCAACAAATTTTCTCTTGGAGGGCAAGGTTAAGAGGCGCCCAAACACTTCCAGATAAGGCCAAGCATAGAAGGAAAAAAATATTTTCTTGGAGGTCAAGACAAGGAGGCGCCACCCACTTTCCTTTTTGAAGCTTCAATCAACTTTGGAATTAATTGGCCGGCCATATGAGTAGGGATTGATATCCTAATTTGAAGATCCCCTCCTTTAGTCCCACATGGGAAGATGTAAAACCCTACTCTCTTGTAATGGCCTATAAATTAAACCCCCATGTAAGTTTGAAAAAAATCAGATGAATGAAACCAAATTTTTTTATGAGCAAACTTTGTGTTTTCTCTCTTCCGCACTTGTAACCAGGTGTTGAGCTCCGTGAGGGAGTAAATCCGGGTTCCCCAGGAACCTTGAGGAGGTGTGAGATCTCCAAAACCCAAACCCTAGGTTAGCCACTCCACTCCCAAACCCTAGCCGCCATCACCCTTCTCTTTCCACCAAGCCCTAGCCTATCCCACCTCTCACGGCCACCCTCTCCAAGTCCAGGCCGACCACCAGCATCCAGCTCCAGTCCAGATACTTCAGATCTACAGCAATTCTAAGGGGAAGTCAGATCAGCCTCCAGGAGAATCCTGATTTCAGCAACTTCAGCTTTCAAGTTCTTCAACCTGGTAAATCTTTTCTTGAGTATCTGAATTCCATCACTTGTTCCTCTTCTTTCCCAGATCTTGAGTCCAGGAGAAGCCGACCAAACCACAAGACCAGTATTGGAGGATCCATTGCGAAGATAGCCGACTCCGAGGATCCCACAATCTGCTCGAGAGAGTTCTTCCACCTAAATTCTGAGAAGATCACTGTCTGGTTGGTAAACCATCTCTCCTCTCTATTTCTGTTCTGTTGAAAGTTCAGAGCGAAACCCTAGGTCTGGGAGTTTCTTAACCCCCAGCGATCTGTTACTTCTGAACTACTCTGATAATTTAGTTTCATCTAAATTGTGCTTTCAATCCTTACCTAGTTTCCTTCAACTTAGTTTAGCTTTACTTTGAGTCAAAGCCAATTTCTAAAATATATATATATATAAAAAAAAGAATTAATCTTAAATTTACTTCCGCATACGCTTCCTTGTTCTTTGTTCTGCATCATTTTTGGTATCAGAGCTTTCATTCTGCATCATTTTGGTATCAGAGCTTTCGTTCTGCACCAATTCTCCCAGGGTGGGAGGAACTCGACCCTGTCGAGTAAGGATCAAGTTGGCTCTGGTATCTCTCCAAGAGGTCTGGGTCCAGCTCTTGTAACTCTTCTCGGGAGATCCAAGAGTCATCAGAATCTGGCCTTCCTAGCCAGCGGACCAGGTATCTTTGGTATCCTCGATTACGAGTAGAGATAACCTGATCATCCAGGATCTTTTCAATCTGCTCTTTCCTCACAGGCCAATTTGTTGGTGGACACACAGGGTCAGGTTCACTCTCAAGAGCAGGATTAGGTTCAAAAGCCTCACTGGGAATCACAGCTGGCTCCCTATACTCTACTAGGTCTGTAATGTTGAAAGTGGAGCTAATGCCTAGTTCTGGAGGCAACTCGAGCACATAGGCATTGGATCCTACTCTCTTTACCACTCTAAATGGTCCAGCTCCCCTAGCATGTGACTTTCTAACGGTTCCAAGAGGAAACCGTTCAGGCCTTAACCTAATCATTACATAGTCTCCTTCGTTAAAAGTTTTGACTCGTCTTTGAGAATCAGCCAATTTCTTATAAGTTTCATTACTTAAATTTATTTTGGCTTGAATTTCTTTATGCAAGTCTTTTATATGCTGTGCAAAAACTTCGGCAGACTCGGAGACCCGTGTGTGGACTGGTAAAGGAGCTAGGTCAAGAGGTGTGTGGGGGTTTGTAACCATGCACAATTTCAAATGGACTCTTACCCGTAGACCTATTGACCGAGTCATTATATGCAAATTTAGCCCTGGGTAAATACAAATCCCAATTCCTGGTATTCTCACTTAACCAAAATCTGAGACAATGTCCTAAACTCGACTGACGATGCATTCCTAAAGAATGGACTTTATTCAAAGGAACCCTAGGTCTAAACCTAACAAACTACGGCTCTCTAGGTTTGACCTTGGGTCGGAGGATGGCATGCAGAGCATGAAAACTTATCATGGGTGCCTAGTAGGTGCCACAAGGTCTTCCAGAGGTAGGTGGCAAACCTAATAGGTTCTGACACGTGGTTCACTCTAAAGACTTTGACAAAGTATACTTGGATGGTGCAAGAAGCATTGGAAGTCCTAGAGAAAGGGAGGAAATATGAGGCGGAGTCACGAATTACCTGCTGACTAAAGGTGGTGACCTGAAGGTTTGAATGGTGATCTATGAGTGTCAACTGGTCATCCTTACGAAAGGAAAAGTTTGCTACTCCCAGGAATGGATCAAGAGATGGTTCGGGAAGTAGCCTAGGACATGTGATTGCAATAGTTAAGGTTTGTTCTCTAAGCAAATAACGATCCACTTTCTCAAGAACTGGATTAGAGAATGATTCATGGGAGGGCCTATGGATGATGACCTCAAGACTTGAAATTTGACCTATGGGTGCGGAGAGGTATACTTTATAGAAGGATAGGTCAGTCATGCGAAGGAAGGCGTCTGGGGTCATAAGGAGGACTTCTACAGGACTGGGTGAATCAATCCGTTAAAGACAAGGATGTTCAACTGAGATTACGGGAGAGACCTTAGTGGCTGGGCATGGGACAAGGTCCAATTGTAAGAGGCTTGATTCAGTCATCCTAAGGAGAGGATCTACCATAGGGTGGGCAAACTTAAACAGTTTAGTGCAAAGATCTTCAATTGGTACTTGGAGAATGACTGTCATTAGAGGATACGCACTGATATCTCGGGCTAACACTATGAGTTCTTCCTGGGGGTGTTTGACTAAAGGAACCTTGTTCTCACAAATCTCTTGAATTTCTGAACTAGGTCCTACCACTTGGTTGCTTTCCAAGGTCTCCTCAGGTAAGGAACCAATAGTATCGATGTCACATTCTTCAAGTTCTTCCCCCTCATATTCATCAACTAGACTCAAGCCAGCATCATATACTTCCTCGATGCCATCTTCAATGGGTTTCGGGTCAGTGGTAATTGGGTCAACTGATTCTAGGCTTGTCATACCTAACCGTTCTTCCTCATTGGTAGGCTTGGGTTCTCCCTCATTAATGTCATCCTTAGGATTCTTACCACTTAGCTGTGCACAAGCCAGTCCTATGCATGGGCACTGACTAGATTTATGGCCTCTTTCTCCACAAAACAAACATTCTTGAGATATAGGAACCTGGGTCACACTGGGTTTCAAGCTAGTAGAGACCTTACTTGGGCATGGGTGTGGATCTAAATGGTTTGATCTAGAAGACTTGGGTTGTTGAGTGACTGGTCTAGAATATTGTAAGGACCTCTCATAGACACGATCCACACTATAGATATCATGGTTAGGCTTCCTAAGGTTATGCTCGGGATCACGGTATAAGGTCCTCCTAGGTTCCTGGCATGGGTGAGGTGGGGGCCTATTAAATTTTGGATCAGGGGTCCAATTTTGATGTCTACGTTTCTCAAGTACTTGGACTCGATCCATAAAATGGGAAAAACTCTCATTCATGTCCTGACTCAATTTGGTCATACTTTTGGTAAGATTTCTAACCATGGCCTCTAAATCTGGTTGGGTTTGACTAGGTTGATAGGGTACTCCATTCCGGGTAGACATGATGATGCAAGCAAGCACACAGAATGAGACTCAACTGAACGACTACAGGCTAACTAGACCTAGAGCCCAAACTATGTGCCCAATCAGAGTGGCAAGCTAGCCTGTAGTAACTCAGGACTCAGCCAGGCAGGTATAAGGGGACTGTTAGGTCCCTGAATGCCAATCCTAGACACCAATCAGAGATTGGCCAGGTAGGCGGACCAGCACACAAGCCCTTCGGGATGGAATCCCTGAACCACCATTCTAGATGCTGAGTACAAAGCACACACAGAGTAACCAGACAAACTGACTCAACACTAGCCTTGACCCGACTTGTTGATGTCCCTAGCCCACTAGGGCAAATTAGGTCTAATCAATTTTAGATTAAAGGCTTAGGTTCGAATGAAGGGGTGGTGGTTTTGGGCTAAGGAAAGGTTATCAACTCCTCCCCTTATCTTAGATGCTCAAATGCCCTTAAGTTGAATTAAGAGATGAACACTCAAAAATAAATGGATTGCAGAACACAAAAACAGAGTTGCAGTAATTTAATTCTCAGAAATCGTATGGAAACCAATAAATCATGAGAAAATTATGAAAATTAGTATCAATTATACTGGTTTCGGCAAAACAAAAATCACTGAATTTGGAGTTACCTTCAGTGAGAAATAATTCCTGTAACAGGGAAATTACGGGCTGAAAACAGAGCACTTCCCCGTTTACAATTTCTGCTACGAAGTTGTAACCCAACGGATCCCCTACACGCCCTAGGAACACCCCGTGGAATGGGAAGAGGAGGTTTGCACCTCGCTTCGTTCCTAGGACCGGACGTCCTGGGGAGTCTACTTCGAGCAGACAAAGTAAAAAGAGAGGGTCTCAAACAAGCAATCAAACAGAAACCTTAGACAGGGCTCTGATACCAAAATTGATGCAGGACGAAAGCTCTGATACCAAAATTGATGCAGGACGAAAGCTCTGATACCAAAAATGATGTAGAACAAAGAACAAAGAAGCGTATGCGGAACTAAAATTAAGATTAATTCATTTTTTTTTTCTTTTATATTTTTTTTCAAAAATTGGCTTTGACTCAAAGTAAAGCTAACTAATTTGAAGGAAACTAAGTAAGGATTGAAAGCACAGTTTAGAAGGAACCAAATTATCAGAGTAGTTCAGAAGTAACGGATCGCTGGGGGTTGAGAAACTCCCAGACCTAGGGTTTCACTCTGAACTTTCAACAGAACAGAAATAGAGAGGAAGGACGGTTTACTCACCAGACAGTGATCTTCTCAGGATTCTGGTGGAAGAACTCTCTCGAGTAGATTGTGGGATCCTCGGAGTCGGCTATCTTCGCAATGGATCCTCCAATACTGGTCTCGTGGTTTGGTCGGCTTCTCCTGGACTCAAGATCTGGAAAAGAAGAGGAACAAACGATGGAATTCAGAAACTCAAGAAAAGATCTTACCAGGTTGAAGAACTTGAAAGCTGAAGTTGCTGAAATCGAATTCTCCTGGAGGCCGATCTGACTTCCTCTTAGAATTGCTATGGATCTGCAGTATCTGGACTGGAATCGGATGCTGGTGGTCGGCCAGGACTTGGAGAAGGTGGCCGTGAGAAGAGGAAAAGACTAGGGCTTGGTGGAAAGAGAAGGGTGATGGCGGCTAGGGTTTGGGAATTGAGTGGCTAACCTAGGGTTTAGGGTTTTGGAGATCTCTCACCTCCTCAAGGTTCCAGGGGAACCTGGATTTACTCCCTCACGGAGCTCAACACCTGGAAACAAGTGCGGACAAGAGAAAACACAAGTTTGTTCAAGAAAATTTTTCTTTCATTCATCTATTGTTGTAAACTTACAAGAGGGGTTTAATTTATAAGGCTTTACAAGGGAGGAGGGTTTCACATCTTCCCATGTGGGACTAAAGGAGGGGATCTACAAATTAGGGTAAATCCTTCACATATGGTCGGCCAAAATACCAAAAAAATTGGATTTGGGTTATAAATGGCAGGTAGATGGCGCCACCTTGCTTGGATCTTCAAGAAAAATTTTCTTCCTTCCCTGGATCAACTCTTTTGGACTCCTCCTTTTCTTCCTCCCTTAGTCAAGGTCCTTCCCATCTTTGTTTTGATTGTTTTTGGCAGGTAGTGGGCGCCCCCTTGAAGTTCTCTTCCAAGAGAATTTCTTCCCTTCTTTGTTTTGGAATTCTTGGGAAAGTCTTGGCCGCCCCCTTGATTGGTGGTCTCTTGGTGGACTTCTCCTTATCTAGCGCATGAGAGAAGGAGGTTGCCATCTGTGGAGTGGGGACCAAAAGCTGCTGGATATGGATATGGCACCCCCTGGACTGGGAGTGTGGCTGGGAGTGTGGTGTCCACTTGCCTGGTCTTGGAAGAAAGTGTAACATCCCAGTTTGAAACCCTAGTCCACTACTGAGTCAACATGACTCAACAAAATAAAATGCAGGTAATGTAGACTCAAGCTAAATTAAGTTGATCTAGTTAACTCTTATTAAAAAACCAAAAAAACCCTAATTCTTCGGGCAAGGTTAATCAGAGATCCAGATAGAGCTCTGAAGTCTTCTTCTGAGTCTGGTGCCCGCACCAGTCTGTCATGACTACAATTGGGTGTGCTTGAAAGTATGGCCTGAGGCACTGGGCAGACATTATTAAAGCAAAAATTAACTTTTATGAGTAGGTGTACCTGATCTCTGCATCCCAGAGGATCTTGCTGATGTAGTACACTGATTTTTGGGATCGGCCTCGTCTATGTGGATAAGGATCGAACTGACGGTCCCCGGGGTGATCGCCAGATAGAGCAGGAGTTCTTCTTTTTTCTATCAGGAGAATAGTGGTGGAGATGCCAAGAACTTCTTTATCTCCTTGAAGGTTGTTCTACATTCTTCAGTTCAGGTGAAGTTGTTTACTTTGTGCAATGCCTTGAAGAAGGGTATGCAACGGTCTGCCAACCTTGAGATGAACCGACTCAAGCCGGCAATCCAGCCAGTCAGGCACTGGACCTGCTTCTTCGAGGTAGGATGCTCCATGTTGATGATTGCCTGGACCTTCTCTGGGTTCGCCTCGATGCCCCTTTGGTTGACCATGAAGCCAAGGAACTTCCCCGCTGATATGCCGAAGGTGCACTTCGCTAGTTCAGCTTCATCTTATGCATCCAGAGATTATGGAAGGCTTCAGCCAGGTCGGTGACGTGGTTCGACTTCGGCTTGCTCATGACGAGCATGTCGTCCACATATACTTGCATGTTCTGGCTAATCTGATCCTTGAAGACCTGATTGACCAGCCATTGGTACGTGGCAGCAGCATTTTTTAGGTCGAAAGGCATCATCTTGTAGTAGTACATCCCTTGGTCGGTGATGAATGTAGTGTGCTCCTAATCCTCCGGATGCATTTGGATCTGATTGTATCCAGAGAATGCATCCATAAAGGAGAGTAAGCGGTGCCCCGAGGTGGCGTCCACTAGTTGGTCGATCTTTGGCAGAGGGAAGCTATCCTTCGGGCAAGCTTGATTGAGGTCAGTGTAGTCCACACAGATCCTCCATTTTTTATTGCTCTTCTTTACCATGACTACATTAGCCAGCCAGTTAGGATACTGCACTTCACGGACGAAGCTGGCTACGAGGAGCTTGTCTACCTCTTCATTGATCTCCCATTGCCTCTCCGGGGTGAAGCTTTTTTCTTCTATCAGATAGGGCGGTACTTTAGGTCGATGCTCTATTTGTGAATGATGATGTCGGGGGGGATCCCCAGCATATTCGCCACCATCCAAGCGAACACATCTGCATTTGCTCGAAGGAAGTACAAAAGGTGGGCCCACTCCACCTCTTGCAGCTGGGCCCCGATTTGCACTGTCTTCGTGGGGTCGGCTTCGAGGGGAAACGATAGCAAGCACTCGACCGGGCTGCCCCTGGGATCCTCTGCCTTTTGGTCAAGGTCGACGACACTGGGGCCATCCTCGAAGTTGCGGGCCCCGGGGATGGCCTGGAAGCAGTGTTGGAACGGCTGAGGTGCCCCCATCATCTCTCCAACTCCATAGGGGGTATGGAATTGCAACAGTAGCCGCTTGGTAGAAATGACTGCGTCGAGTAGATTGAGCTCGGGGTGGCCGAGAATCACGTTGTAGGCCAATGAAAGCCTGACAACTGTGAAGGTCATCATGATGGTGGTCTGCCGAGGTGGAGTCCCAGCAGTAAATGGGAGAGTGATTGTTGGTCAGGTGGCTTCCCAAGAGGGGGGTGAATTAGGATTATGAAAACTTTAGCAACTATATGCAATTTAAAACCCCTTTGGTGTTGTGGTGCAATATGCAATGCGGAAGCAATTAAATAAATGTAATAAAGTAAAGTAAGCATAATCACAAACACAAAGAATTTAGAGTAGTTTGGAGCAACTTGCTCCTACGTCTACTACCCTAGCACCACTTGGGATTTTCACTATATCTCCCAACTAGAATACAGTCGGATTGTTTTAACAGGCTCACAATCAAAACCTATACACTTTGGTTTTACCGGGATCACCAAAGAAAAACCTACACCCTTTGGTTTTAAATAGGATCACCAAAGAAACCCAAATCTTGGTTTTATATCGGGATTACCAAGAACCCAAATTAGGTTTTCAAAAGGCTCACCTAAAAACCTTTAACCCTCTCTTAAGATACAGTCCCTTGCTGTTCTTAGAGAGTAAAACAAGATATATCAAAATGTAAAGCAACTATACAACAAATGGAGTTTGTTTAACTATTGCCGATGAAGATCAAAATGAAGCCTAGCCTTGAATGCTCTTTAATGCTCTTCAAGCTGCTTCTTTACTTCTTCAAAGGTTGAATTCAATGATGATGAATAGTTGGTGGAGCTTTGAATCCTTTCTTGAATGTTCTTGAAGTAAGTTGGTGAAAGACTTAAAAGCTTTTCAACTTCCAAAGATTAATCAATGAATAATCCCTCAAAATTGTTTTAAAACTTTATAAATACTCTCCTTTATAGTCTTCCATCAGAACTAGCCATTGTAGGGCCTAAAAAATTGTAACAGAGCTGTTGGAGGGTTTTTTGAGTTCAAAAATAATATTCTACAACTAGCCGTTAGACTGCAAAAAATCGTCACTCGAGTCGGCTCGAGGTCCACGAGTCAGCTCGAAGTCATAGTCACCAACAAACCTAACTCTGGATGAGTCGGCTCTTCCGGGCTTGAGTCGGCTCGAGGTCTTAGTCTTTAGAAACATTGATTCTTTATTGAGTCAGCTCTTGGGGCTTGAGTCGGCTCGAGGTACTGAAACTCTGAAATTTTTGTGCCATGCCAGAATGGAAGTCGGCTCTTGATCCATGAGCCGGCTCTTATAAAAACTTTATTTAAAGCTTTAAACTTCTCCAAAGTTCTTCAAAACATGATTCCAACAAGAACTAATCTACTCACTCTTATTTTTAAAATTTTATAGTCCTTTTTACAAGATTACATAAATGAAAAATTAGGGCTTTACAATTTGAAGTACATAAGAGTCTATACAATGTTGGAGTACCTTTCAACCAATTAGAAAACCAACTAAGTAAAGATAAACATTTTCCTGCAAAACTTCTAGAGTAATTGAAAGAATTAGTGAAGCATACATGCTCCAATGTTTTGTGATCATCAAAATCATTCCAGGGGTCAACAATCTCTCCCTTTTTGATGATGACAAATATTGGGCATGAATAGGATTTAAAATACTTTACAATTACTATGTATCATATTCACATGTATCAAAGAATATTTAATGTAGTATGTATCAAACCAGATCAAGTATAAAATTGTTTAACTGAAGAGTATCAACACAATGTATCATTTGTATCATCCATGCACTAAGTATCAAAACTTCGCAATATTAACTTGTATTTGAAGTGAGTTTAGAAAAAGCTTAACACAAGCTCCCCCTTACTAATATAATAATATTTTCTTTATATTTTCATACTTAACTCATTTTCATATTCATAAGCTCACATTTTCATGCACACTCTTCTCTCATTTCTCTCCCTTTTTGTCATCAGCACAAAGGTATATATAACAGGGAGAACATTCATTGACAAAATAAAATAAATTATTTACAACATGTATCAGATGGAACATAAAAGAGATATATATATATGAAAAGAGTGTCAATACAAGAGTGATACAATACAAAAGTGCCACAGCACATCAAAAGTAGTATCACAAACAATAGAAAATGCTAAACATAAAGTCTTAAAAAATCAAAATGATGGACTATGGTCATCATCACTAGGCTCCTCCTCACTAGAGGAAGAACCAACCTCTAAAATACTAGGAGCAGGTTTGAATTTTGGGAACCTAGGCCTATGGTCCCTAAGTCTGGTCCTAACAGGGGTTGTAGTCTTAGAGGTTCTAGATTTAGCCTTAGCTGGGGCCTCAGAAAAAATCATAATAGGTGTAGGTCGTGCAGAAGGAGGATCAACAGATAAGGCAAGGGTGCTGGTAGTCAACAAAATCTCTGTCGCTGGAGTATCTCCAACATCAGTACTCGGATCCTCAGTACCGGTGCCAAGCTCAATAGGAGCAGTAGCTGTAGGAATATCAGTAGAGTGTACTACCTCTCCCTATCCATAGTTTGTGTCAATATCTGATCCTACTGAAGAAGAAGGGGTGCAGAATGACTGGCTGCTCTGATCTGCTGAAGAATAGACAGAATCTCCTAAAAACCATGATGCATCTCTATCTGAAGTACCAGTATCTTGGCATCTATCTCTGCTCTACCTCTTTGAAGACTAGAGATCTCATCCAGTATCAGCTGCAATCTGCCATCATTACCTGATCCAATAGCAGTAGATCCTCTGACAAGTGATCAAGGTGTAGAAGGAGCTAGCTAAGAAGGTCCAGCCTCATCAGCATGTGACTCAGCCTCGACATCCTGTCCTTGTCCTGCCTGATCATCCTCTCCTGAATCCTCATCAGAATGTGTCACTGGAAGTCCTGAACTCTTCTTGATCCAGTGACCCTCTACCTTTAGGAATCCCATCCTGGTCAAAGATTTAATGTTGTATTTGTCTGTATGTAATAATGGTCTGCTATCCTCTCCAGATAAATCAACCTGAGCATCCTGAAAAAGCAAAGTGAAGACCATGCCATATGGAAGACATGCTTTTGCCCTATGAGCAGCTTCCCTCATATAGGATATCATAATAAAAGGTAAGTTGAGGGCCTCCCCCTCAACCAATTATCTCATAAAGACTAGGTCCCTCTCGCTCACCCAGTCAAATCTCCCAGTTCGAGGTAGAAAAATGTGACTAATGATGTTATGTATCAACCTCATCTCCAACAGGAGTTGGTTAGCCCTGACATGCACCATACCAGTCACATTAGTCCTCTCAAGAATGATCCTCAATGTCTTTTATTTTTCTTTCAGTACCAAATAGCTCTCCTTTTTTAGGTATTTGGAGAATATCATATAATTTCTATTCACTTACTTCAATGTGCTTCCCTTTCACCACAGATTCTATATGAAAAGCACCAAGTGACATATTCTCAAAAAACTATCTGACCAGATTAGGAAATGTAGGTAGATTTAGCATACAAAATTCTTTCCATCCTTGTGCTACAAGCCAATCTCCAATTTTCAGATTCTCCTATTCTAAAAAAGTGAAATCAATGCAATAGCCTGAGGTAACTTGCCTATTACCCATCAAAACTACCTGCCTTCGAGCTTTCGGTTCCTCTTCTTGCTCTTCCTGTGGCTCTTTTACAGGATTTGAGGAGTCAAGCCTCCTCTTGGTCCTTCTTTTCTTTGCCACAGATTGCACAACCCTTCTTGCCTTCTTCCTTGTGGCTTTTCTAGGTGCCATTTAGGTTGGATTAGGGTTTTGGAAGGGTTTAGAGGTGTTCTAAGGGTTTTTCTTAGGTTAGGAATAGGAAACGGTTAAAGCAAAATAGGAAGGGCGGAAAGAATTTGCAATTTGAAACCTATGATGCCCTATTTAAAAAGTGATGGCCTGACTCTTGAGTCGGCTCGCCAGAACAGCAGGGTGCTCGAGTCGGCCGAGCACAAATCTAGGTTAAATCTCAGAAAATAGCAAAATAAAATCCCAAGGATTTCTTAGTACTAGAGAAGGTGGTCATAAGCTCTAAAAATAATTTTGAAATATCTAGATAATTTTTCCTTATTTTTTAAAAAATTAGGTCAAAACATTTAATATGGGTCACGCAGACCTAACTCGCCTCTAATCTTTTCAAATCTATATTGGCTAAGTGGTTTAGTGAAAATATCAGCAAGTTGATCTTCTGTAGGTACAAATTCTAATTATACAATATTATTCAAAACATGATCTCGAACGAAATGATGTCTAATTTCTATATGCTTTGTTCGAGAATGCTGAATTAGATTTCTAGATAAATTAATAGCACTAGTGTTATCACATTTAATAAGAATTTTATATTGGATAACACCATAATCTTCTAACTGTTGCTTGATCCACAACACTGTGCACAATAGCTCCCCGCAGCCATATATTCTGCTTCAGTAGTAGATAGTGCTATAGAGTTCTGTTTACGATAGTGCCATGAAATCAAGTTGACACCTAGAAATTGACAAGTGCCACTTGTACTTTTTCTATCAATCTTACAGCCTCCATAATCAGCATCAGAATAATTAATTAATTTTAAAGATGAATGCTTAGAATACCATAATTCTATATTACATGTGCCTTTAAGATACTTGATGATTCTTTTAACAGCAATGATGTGTGATTCTTTTGGATTAAATTGAAAACGTGCACACATACAAACACTAAATAAAATATTAGGTCTATTGGCAGTTAAATAAAGTAAAGAGCCGATCATACCTCTATATAATTTTTGATCAATATTTGTTCCATTTTCATCTTTATCAAGTCCACATGCTAGATTCATGGGTGTTCCAATTTCTTTGCTTGATTCCATGCCAAACTTTTTGATAATCTCTTTAATATATTTGGCTTGGTTGATCAGAATTCCTTTCTTTGATTATTTGATCTGAAATTCGAGGAAGTAGTTTAGCTCACCCATCGAACTCATTTCGAATTCATCATGTATTAACTTAGCAAAGTCTTGACATAAAGATTCATCAGTATATCCAAATATTATATCATCAACATAAAATTGAACAACTAAAATATCATTATCTTTTCTTTGAATAAACATGGTAGTATCAACTCTACCTCTCATGAAATCATTTCTAATTAAAAACTTACTTAATCTATCATTCCAGGCTCTAGGTGCCTGTTTAAGACCAAATAAAGCTTTATTCAATTTAAAGACATGATTTGAAAATGTGTGATCGATAAAACCCAGTGGTTGTTCGACAAAAACTTCTTCAGATAGAAAATCATTTAGAAATGCACTCGTTACATCCATTTGAAATAATTTGAAATTCAAAAAATATGCATATGCCAAAAGTAATCAATAGCCTCTATCCTAGCTACTGGTGCATAGGTCTCATCAAAATCTATTCGTTCTTCTTGATTGTAATCTTGAGCTACCAGTCTAGCCTTATTTCAATTACATTACCTTGCTCATCAAGTTTGTTTTTATAAACCCATCTAGTACTTGCAACAGGTTAGTCATTAGGTCTTTCTACAAGTGTCCAAATATTATTTCTTCTAAATTGATTTAACTCATCATGCATAGCTAACATCCAATTAGGGTCGATTTCAGCTTCTTCTATAGTGTGTGGTTCTACATGAGAAACAAAAGCAATCAAATCATGTGCATCCCTATGTGTAGCTCTAGTTCTAACACCTTGAGATGGATCTCCTATAATAAGTTCTTTAGGATGCGAGTGTACATACCTCCATTCTTTAGGTACATCATCATGCTTTTTGCTTACCACTTCTTCATGTTGTTCACTTGTTTGTTTGTCTTTGAGAGTCAAGTCCTTCAGTCTATGTTCAAGTGCACCTACATCATCATCAGCACAATCTTCTTTTCTAGAAGATGTAATGCCAGATTCATTGAAAACAACATATATTGATTCTTCCATAGTCAAAGTTCTTTTATTGAAAACTCGATAGGCTTTACTATTTGAAGAATAACCAAGAAAGATAGCCTCATCAAATTTTGCATCAAACTTACCAAGATTGTCTTTACCATTATTAAGAACAAAATATTTACAGCCGAAAACATGAAAGTAATTGATATTGGGCTTTCTATTGTTCCACAGTTCATAGAGGGTTTTTCTAATTATAGGTCTAATTAAAACTCTGTTCAAAATATAGCAGGTGATATTTATAGCTTCTGCCCAAAAGTATTTTGGAAGATTTCCTTCACAAAGCATTGTTTTGGATATCTCTTCCAAAGTTTGATTCTTTTTTTCTACAACACCATTTTGCTATGGTATTCTAGGAGCTGAGAAGTTGTGATTAATACCATGTTTTGTGCAAAAGTGATCAAAATATTGATTTTCAAATTTCATACCATGATCACTACGAATAGAAATAATAGAAAGACTTTTCAAATTTGAAACTCTTTTATAAAACTTTTTGAATACTTTAAAACTCTCATATTTATGTGCAATGAATAAAATCCAAGTGTATCTTGAAAAATCATCAACATTCACAAGGCCATACTTCGTACCACCTAGGCTTGTTGTCCTAGTCGGTCCAAATAGGTCCATGTGAAGTAGCTTTAAGGGTCTAGTAGTAGAAACAATATTTTTGGATTTAAAACTCCCCCTCACTTGCTTTCCTAATTGACATGCATCATAGATATAATCAAAATTTACTTTGAACTTTGGCAAACCTTTAACCAAATCTTTTGTTATAAGTTTTGCAGTAGTATCCATACTAGCATGTCCAAGTCGCCTATACCATAGTAAGCTTGATTTCTTGCTCTTGTCATTCATTGCTACATGTTGACTTGATAAGTGATTTTGATGATAATTAAACATTGGAGCATGTACATTTATTTCTAACAACTTTTCAAGTGTTTTACAAGTTTTTGTAGGATGAGTTAATTGTTCAAACTTCAACTCCTACACCTTTGTTTCTTGTTTGAGTTGTGTTGTAATTTGTTCTTGTAAAGAAGAACCCAATGAAAAAGCTAAGAAAAAATTATATAAAAAGGGTTACTTCTATGTATGTGTGCCTTAAAATCATTTTGAGTTGGTTTGCTTGAAAAATGTAAGAGAGTTGGTGAGAGTTTTTCTTTGAGTTCAATTATAAAAATCTTTAAGAAGATACTCGAGCCGACCCAGCATGTTGAAGAGCCGACTGTACTTTATGGCACGTAGCAAGGATTTTGCTACGCAGCAATCCAAGCTGACCTGAAGGTAACCGAGCTGACTCTAGTGAATCCTAGTCGACTGGAATTTATCCGAGCCGACTCCTCCAGGGTCAAGTTTTGGAAGATTTTTTAGAATAGCCAGGCGAGCCGACCTGAACCAGAAAGAGCCGACTCTGCCAGACCTAATTTTGAAGACCTAAGAAAGCAACCCGACCTGAACTATAACGAGCCAACTCTTCCAGAGTGATGATTTCAGAACCTGAGAAGAAGAGCTGACCAAAGATCAAAAGAGTTGACTCCTGGAGTTCAAGTTTTTCAAAGATATAAGTCTGAGCCGACCCAAACTATCAAGAGTAGACTTGTCCAGAGTGAAGTTTTGCACCCTGAGACAAAGAGCCGACTACACTAAAGATTTGGCGACTTGACCTAATGATTCGAAGGATCTAAGCCGACTCGAACATCGCTTTAGGGTATCTAACGGCTAGTTCCTGAATTTATTTTTGAATGCCAAAAAGTGCTCCAACGATCACAAACCACTTCCCAACAGTCTACAATGGCTATAATTGCCTTGAATTGATGGAAGACCTTATTTTTAAAGGATTTGAACTTTCGTGAAGTAAGAGGACTAGAGAATTCTTCAAAGTTTTGAGAGCTACATTGAATATCCTACCTACCAAAAAGAAAGAGAGCATAAGAGCATTCAAGCAAGCCTTCAAGTCTTCACCAACTCTGATCTGAAGCTTGAAGCAATTTTGGAAGAAGTCACTGAAGCAATTAAAGCTCATTCAAGTGCAAGTCAAGTGGACTTTTATCAAGCTGCACCTGCAACTATCTGATAAATTGAGTTTGTCATTATTGTTGCATTTTATTTCAATTCATTTTATTGAATTGTTGGGTAATTGGTGAGCCCAGTTGAAAATCCAAATAGGTTCTTGGTGAGCCTTGATAAAAATCAAGTGTTGGGTTCTTGGTGATCCTATGAAAACCAAGTTAGGTTCTTGGTGATCCTGTGAAAACCAAGTTAGGTTTCTTTGGTGAGCCTGTTCAAAACCAAAGGCTGTTGGATTTTCTTTGGTGATCCCATTAAAACCAAAGTATAGAGGTTTTGGTTGTGATCCTGTAAAACAATCTGATTGTATTCAGGTATGAATAGTGGAAATCCCAAGTGGTATCTTGGGTAGTGGATGTAGGGGCTGGGTTGCTCTGAATCACTATAAATTTTGTGTGTTTGTATCATGCTTACTTGCTATTTAGCTTCTACAATTTAATACTCTATTACAGCACCTACCACTTGTAAGGGATTTTTAATTGCACATTATCTGCTTTAAATTTAAAACTCCCAATTCACCCCCTCTTGGATAGCCACCTGGGCAACAACTGGTATCAGAGCAGTGTCTCTGATTATACTAGAGTAAAAATTGATGGCTCATCCAATGAGTACGTCCTTGGTGGAAGGCCAATTAACTAATAGACCTCCACTCTTCATAGGCACAAATTTTTTTTATTGGAAAGCAAGAATGAAAATTTATATACAAACTATTGATTTTCAATTGTGGAAGGTCATTCTTAAAGGGCCACATATCCCCATGGTTAAAATTGATGGAGTGGACATTCCAAAACTTGAAGAGGATTGGGATGAACACGACATGAAATTCGAGGAATTGAATGCCAAAGCCATGAACTTGCTTTACTGTGCTTTGGATTCAAATAATTTTAATCGAATTTTCATTTACACTTCAGCAAAGAAAATTTGGGATAAACTTGAGGTGACCCACGAAGGAACTTTTCAAGTGAAAACTTCAAAGATTAATCTTTTAGTGCATAATTATGAACTGTTTAAAATGGAGACTAACGAAAATATCTCTACCATGTAAACTAGATTTACAAATATTATTAATAGTTTAAAAGGTCTTGGTAGGGTATACTCAAATGCTGATTTGGTGTAAAAGATACTGAGATCACTTCTGGACAAATGGGATCCTAAAGTTACTGGCATCTAGGAAGCTAAAGATTTGAACACTTTATCCATGGATGAGGTTCTCTCATCACTCACGAATTGGCCATGCAGCATAGAATGGATAATGATCAGAAAAAGAAGAAAATAATTCCATTCAAGGCTGCATTAGAATCAAAGGATGATGAAGAGATGGAAGATGACTCTACCTCCTCTAAAGATGATCTAGAAGATGAAGACATTGCAATGGTCATGAGGAGATTCAGAAAGTTTATGGGAAAGAAGAAAAATAGATACAACAGAAAATTTTATAAATGAGGAGAACATTCAAAAGAAAAGGACAAGGACAAAGAGAAAGATAAGGAACAAGTCCCCACTTGCTATGAATGTAAGAAACTGGGGCATATTCGTCCGGACTGTCCACTACTAAAAAAAATTTTTAAAAAGAAGAAAAAGAAAGCGATTATTGTCACGTGGAGCGACAGTGAAGAATCCACTTTAACTAAAGAAGAAGATACCACAAAAATAGCTAACTTATGTCTAATGGGTCTCGAGGATGAGGTAACTTCCCCCGATACTCAAAGTGAATTCACATTTGATGAGTTAAATTCTGCATTTCATGACCTCTTATCTGAATTTAAAAAGGTAGGAGTAAAGATTAGATCATTAAAACATATCAATGATTCTTTACTAAAAAAAAAAGAATAGATTTTAGAAAAGAATGTTTTATTGCAAAAAGAACTTCATATCTTTTCAGGCAAAAAGAACTTCATATCTTTTAAAAAATCATATCTTTTCGGGCAAGGAGGGCTTCTTCGCCTTCTTCCTCTTCTTCATCTTCGGACTCATCAATCGAGGATTCTTCTTGAACATTTGATTTAAAAGCGATCCCCTTCTTCTTTTTATCCAAGTCCATTGATTTCTATTTCAAGTTGAGCTCATAGGTCATGAGCGATCCTACTAGCTGCTCAAGTGGAAGCTTGTCTACATCCTTTGCCTCTTGAATTGCGGTCACCTTTGGATCCCACGACGTCGGAAGTGACCTAAGAATTTTATTCACAAGATCAGTATTAGATATGACTTTACCAAGACTTCTCATAGCATTTACAATATTTGTAAAACGTGTATACATATCAATGATAGATTCATTTGGTTCCATTCCGAACATCTCATATGTGTGCACTAACATATTTATCTTGGTGTTCTTCACTTGATCAGTACCCTCATGGATAACTTCAAGTGTGTCCCATATTTCTTTGATGGACATGCATGTAGATATCTTATTAAATTCACTAGGATCTAATGCACAGTACAAGAGATTCATTGCCTTAGCATTGATCTCGGATTGTTTAATATCATTTTCATCCTAATCCTCTTCAAGTTTTGGGATGGAAACACCATTAACCACCACCGAAGGAATATGAGGACCCTTATCAATTACTTTTCACAAATTATAATCTATAGAATGCATATAAATTCTCATCCTAGTTTTTCAATAAGTATAATTTGTTCCATTAAAAAATGGAGGTCTATTTGAGACTTGTCCATCAACTACACTAGTACCAATTGGGGTTGCCATAGATCTTTACTCAAGGCGGTAAAGCCTATATACTGAGAACAAGGCTCTGATACAAAATGTTGCCCAAAGAGCAACCCAAGAGGGAGGGGTGAATTGGGTCTTTAAAAAATTTAAAGCTAAGCTTGATAATACAAGTAGCAAGCTTCACAAGACAAGATATGCAATTCAATTCAACAAGGTACTAAAATTTAAGTGCAATGCTCTAAAGTAGTAGTACAGCGAAAATTAAAAGCAATAAGCAATAAAATAAAGAGCATGGAGGGAGAGAACAAGCAATCACAAACACAACAATCTATAGTGGTTCGGTGCCAACAATGCACCTACATCCACTTCCCAAGATCCCCTTAGAAATTCTCTATAATCAAATGATTACAACCGATTAGTTTTCCGGGCTCACTAATCAAAACTCGACTTGTTTTA
Source organism: Areca catechu (assembly GCA_021397845.1). Taxonomy (NCBI): domain Eukaryota; kingdom Viridiplantae; phylum Streptophyta; class Magnoliopsida; order Arecales; family Arecaceae; genus Areca; species Areca catechu. The sequence continues at coordinate 148,111,631 of CM038045.1, read as the reverse complement.
CAAGGCTCACAAGTTACAACCTCACTTGGTTTTATGGGCTAACCAAGAACCTAATTGGTTTTCACAAGGCTAACCAAAAACCTCCATTTGTTTTCCAGGCTAACCAAGAACCTTAATGGTTTTGCGGGCTAACCACCAACCTAATTAGTTTTCAAAGCTTACCAATAATCTCACTTGATTTTCCAATAGGCTAACCAATAACCTTTACAGGATATAAGATGGAGAAATAAAGAACCAATGTAAGCTTTCAATAATAAAGAAAATAAGTCGATGTAGCCGATGTAGTATTGCTTTGCTCTTGTTGAAGCCTTTTGAATGCCCAAAATTGAATGATCTTCAATGAACTTGATAACTTTGAATGCTTGGAAGGCTTCCCTTTGATTGAGAGTGGTTGAGCTTTGATTGAGAGTGGTTGAACTTTGATATTTATTTAAATGCATTAAGAACATGTATCATGATACTCTTACAATGAAAATTTCATCAATTAGCAAAGCTCCCCCTAAATTAATGATTCATAACAAAATTTGTGAGAATATTTTCAAAAACATTGAAAGAGGGGTTTTGAGAATCAAATTTACTTTGACAAATGGTGAAGCTCCCCCTTTCATAAATTCAGGTTTTCAAAAAAAAAATTTAAAAGTTACTCCCCCTTTAGTTTGGAGAAGTAAACACATTTATACTTAAATAAAACCATGAACTACTCCCCCTTTTTGTTATCATTAAAAAGGTAGGAAGTAAAGGAAATGAATAAACAAGACAAAACATAGTCATTGAATGTATAAAAGCAATTCAAGACATCATTCATGTCCATCAAAGATATAGAAATGAGAAAATGAAAGGTTTTTCATATATGTATTATCAAGTACACAACAAAGATAAAAGTACACGTAAGCATGAAAGTAAACTATATAGAAATATAAAACTATCTAGAAATACATCAATGTCCTAATCCTCATCCATCGAGTCATCAGAAGATGAACCGATCTTGATTGGTCCGGTATCAGAAGAAGATCGAGCTCATGGCCATCGTGATCGAAGATCTCGAAGTCTGGTCCTGGTCGGCTAAGGAGGGGTACGGTGTCCATGTCCTCTGCGACGAATATAAGTCCGACCTCTGGCTAAAGTAGTAGAGGTGGAAGCTATATCCTCCACAGGAATTGAACTGATCGGGTGAATCATCTCAGCAACAGCTGGAGCAGGAGTACAGTCAAAAGTGGGGCCTGAATCGAGATGCTGAAAGCCGGGTGTATAAAACCCAAGCTCTCGAGTGACTGATGAAGTATGAAGGGTTGGACTATCAAAAGTAGGTGTAATAGCTGATGATACAGACGTATCAAGAACAACAGTATCAGCTGTAGAAAGTATCGGTGTATCTATAATATGTGTATCAAGTGTGGGGGTCTCGATGATAGGTGTCTGAATGTCAGGAGAATCAATAAGTGAAATATCAATGTCAAGTAGTTCAACAACAGGACTAAGAATAGGAATTGGAATAGGAACTGGAGTGTGATCAACTGATCTAGAAGGAGAGGATGGATCAGGTATCAGAGCAGGTGAGAAGGATGGATCAACAACAGGGCTCGCAGGCATGTCATCCGTCACCTCTACAACTGGTTCTGACGTAAGATCAGCAGTGTCAAAATGGTCTGAGTCAGTCTCCACGTCTCCAACAATAGTATCTCCATCTCCATCTCCAACTCTAGTCTCAACACCAGTATTGATACCAGCAAAAACATCCGCTGGTGTTGGAGCAGGTACATCAACAGAAGCAGGAACAGTGTCTGCAACAGGAGCACTCGCAGAAGATCTAGACAATGTTGAGAGAATAGCCGAAATACCATTACTGAGTCTAATGTGGCTCTCTTTCTCGTATTAGCAATAAAGACATCTAGACGCTGCCTCATGATGAAAACATCGATCTCTATGATCTGACTCTTTCCTCTAGAGTATCTGAAACACCAGGAGTCTCCGTCTGCTCTGGCTATGGCTGGGCAGATGTAGAAGGATCAGACTGAGCTGGCTGTGCTGCCGTCTTAGGCTATGTCTCGCTCGGTCCAGCCTCATCGAAAATAATCCGCTCCTCCTCTGCTGTATCCTCATCAATGTCAGCTCTATTCTCAACCTGTCCTGATGTCCTCCGTGTCCACTGGCCTTGGACTAAGTGAGAACTCATGCGATGCAACGACCTGATGCCATATACATCGGTATGGATCAAAGTATGATAAGGCTCATCTTGGAAACTGACTCCATACTCCCAAAATAGTACAGTCAAACCCATGCCAAACGGTAAGCAGAGTCGCTGACTAGACGCCGCCTCAGTAATCTGATGAACCATCAGAACAGGACAAATTAGCATCCACTGAATCAGTGAGACCATCACGTGCAGCTCTCGCTTGGTAATGTAGTCAAATCGACCGGTCTTTGGCAAAAGAATCCGGGCAACTATATTATGTAGCAGTCTCATCTCTGCAGACAATCTCGATGCAAGAACAGTGGCTCCCTCTAGTAAGATATCGGACTCAAAAATGCACCGGAGGCCACTAACTCTGTCCATTAGACTGTCAATAACTGATCCAACTATGGGTATATCCCACACTCGGCTCAAAATCTCTGAAGAGATGGGGACATCCCATCCTTTAACCTATGCAATCCAGCCATTTGATCCGCGAGCAAGTGATCCGTAGAACTCTCTCATCAACCCGGGATAGTATCTCTCGCTGAGTGAACAGAAAGTAGCCAACTCAGCATGTCGGATCCACTCTCCTATCCAAAAATGCTACTGGTCCAAGAAAGTAAAGTCCACTCGATGTCCTCCAACCACTGTCTTGGAGCTCATCCGACTAGAAGGAGTAAACAACGGTCGTGTAGGTGGATTCGGAGCTCTAGACTCATGTCGGGCCTTCGTTCTTCGCTCTTCTTCATGTGTGACTGATGCGGTTGGCGAATGACTTGTTTGCAAGGATCCATTGTCAACAATTAAGGTTTGGGCAAGGTTTTTGGTGAAAATAGGGAGTTTCTATGGTTTAGGAACTAAAACCTAGAAGAAAATCCAACAAACACGGCCACCGAACCTTCAAATCCGAGAAAACGGTGGGTAAAAGCAAGGAAACGAGAGGATGAACAGGATGGATACCTGGAATCGAGGTGTCGGCTCAGAGAAGAATGAATTTTGGGGGGAAAACGGTTTTGAAATCCTTAAAATCTCAGTTTTCCATCGGGCATGTGTTGACTCACGCATGTGTCGACACATTGACTTAAAAACTGAAAAATCAGGGATTTCACAGAAAGATCAAAATCAATTGAAATAATAGGTTTTTGGAGTCAAATCAGTAATGATCAATCATGATATATCATAAAAGAGGTTGAACTGATCTAGTTTGGGACAAATTGGGGGAAAGATTTAATCAAATTGATTGATGATCCCGAGCTCTCTTCTAATCATATAGAATCGATCTTCTCAGAGAGGTTTAGTTAAAATATCAGCTAATTGAAATTTAGTATATATAAATTCAAGCAAAATATCATTGTTTCCAACATGATCTCTAATAAAGTGATGCCTAATTTCATTGTGTTTGCTCCTAGAGTGTTGAACATGATTTTTAGTCAAGCAAATAGCACTGTTATTATCATATTTAATAGGAGTTCTAGCCAACTTGATTCCAAAGTCTTCAAGTTATTGCTTAATCCACAGGATTTGAGCATAACAACTTCCTGCTGCAATATACTCAGCCTCAGCTGTGGATAGTGCAACTGAAGTTTGTTTCTTGCTAAACCATGAGATTAAGTTAACCCCAATAAATTGGAAACTTCCACTAGTACTCTTTCTATCTAGTCTACAACCAGCAAAGTCTGTATCAGAATATCCAATCAATTCAGCAAAAAAATTTCTAGCATACCACAAACCAATACTAATAGTACCAGACAGATATCGAATAATGCGCTTAACAGCCATAAGATGTAATTCCTTAGGTTCAGACTGATATCTAGCACATATGCAAACACTGAACATAATATCTGGTCTACTAGCAGTCAGATATAGTAAAGAGCCTATCATGCCTCTATATAATTTTTGATCTACAGATTTATCATTTTCATCTTTATCTAGTTTACATGAGGGGCTCATAAGCATACCTATTGACTTAGTAGTCTCCATCCCAAACTTTTTGATAATTTCTCTTGTGTACTTAGCTTGGTTGATGAAGATACCATCTGAAGTTTGCTTGATCTAGAGTCCGAGAAAGAAGTTTAGTTCACCCATCATGCTCATCTCGAACTCACCCTGCATTAGCTTAGCAAACTCTTGACAAAGAATTTCATTAGTAGCACCGAAAATGATGTCATCAACATATATTTGTACTACTAATAAATCATTATCTTTTCTTTTCAAAAATAGTGTTTTGTCAACATTTCCTCTAGAAAATTTATTTTGAATAAGAAATTTGCTTAACCTTTCATACCATGCTCTAGGTGCTTGCTTCAAACCATAAAGTACTTTGTATAGTTTGAAAACATGATCAGGATGTGCATGATTGTCAAAACTAGGTGGTTGTTCAACAAAAACTTTTCATTTATAAAGCCATTCAGGAAAGCACTCTTAACATCCATTTGAAATAATTTGAAGTTCATAAAACATGCAAAAGCTAACAATAATCTAATTGCTTCAAGCTTAGCAACAGGAGCAAAAGTTTCATCAAAGTCAATCCCTTCCTCCTGATTGTAGTCTTTAGCAACTAGCCTAGCTTTATTTCTAATGACAATACCATTTTCATCTAATTTATTCCTAAATACCCATTTAGTGCCAATAATTGAAAATTAGATGGTCTTTCTACAAGTGTCCAAACATTATTTCTATCAAATTGTATTAGTTCTTCTTGCATAGCATTAATCCAATTAAAGTCTTTTTCATCTTCTTCAAAATATTTAGGTTCTACATGAGATACAAAAGCAATATAGTCACATTCATTTCTAATAGAAGCTCGAGTTCTTACCCCTTTAGATGGATCACCTAAGATTAATTTCTTAAGGTGTCCATGAGCATACCTCCACTCCTTAGGTAGATCATGATGCATTGGAGTGTCATCTTCTTTCTCACCCTTGTCCTGATTTTCTTCATTTGGTTGAGCTTGATCATCCAATGTCAGCTTCTGAAGTTTGTCAGCACCTGTACAATCATCAGATGTATCCTCTTTTCTTGAGGACTTGTTAGAACATTCTTCAAATACAACATGTACTGACTCTTCTACAACTAAAGTCCGTTTGTTAAATACTCTGTATGCCCTGCTTGATGTAGAGTATCATAAGAAGATACCTTCATCAGACTTGGCATCGAACTTCCTTAGATGATCTTTTTCATTGTTCAAAATAAAACATTTACAACCAAAAACTTGAAAATATTTCAAGGTTGGTTTTCTTTGGTTCCAAAGCTCATATGGAGTTTTCTTTAAAATAGGGCATATCAAAACTCGATTCAAAATATAACAGGCTATATTTATAGCTTCAGCCCAAAAATACCTTGGCAAATCATTTTCACAAAGCATAGTGCGTGCCATTTCTTCTAAAGTGCGATTTTTTCTTTCTACTACCCCATTCTGCTGAGGTGTCCTAGGTGCATAGAAATTGTGTTCTATGCTTTTTTCATTATAAAAGTTTTCAAAATCTTGATTTTCAAATTCAGTTCCATGATCACTACGAATACAAATGACTGAAACACCTTTTTCGTTTGAAACTTTTCTATAAAACTTTACGAATACAGAAAATGACACATCTTTTTGTGCTAAAAAGAAAACCCAAGTAAATCTTGAAAAATCATCCACAATAACTAATCCATATCTCTTGCCTCCTAGACTTGATTTTCTAGTTGGTCCAAAGATATCCATATGGAGTAGTTCAAGTGGTCTACTAGTAGTTACAAATCCTTTTGGTTTAAAAGAAGTTTTGACTTGTTTTTCAAATTGACATGCTTGGCAAATTCTATCTTTTTCAAAACTGATTTTAGGTAAATCTCTAACTAAATTCTTTTTGCAATGTTTTGAAATAAGGTACATACTAGCATGCCCTAACCTTCTATGATATAACCAACTAGTCTCTTCCTTGCTAGAATTCATTGCAATAAGACATTCTCCATTAGGTAAAGATAGATTATTAAGATCTACTAGATAAATATTTCCATGCATTTTTTCAATGAATTGTACACCATTTAAATCTGGACTAGAAATCATGCAATATGATGATTGAAAACTACTTGAAAACCTTTATCGCAAAACTGACTAATACTTAAGAGATTATGCTTTAAACCATCTACTAAAAATACATTACTAATACTATTAGAAGGAGTTATGTGAACCTTACCAAATCCAATGATTTTACCTTTACCATTATCACTGAAGGTCACACTCCCTCCATTCAAAGCTTTAAGAGAAGTGAATTGCTTTACGTCTCCAGTTATGTGCCTTGAGCAACTATTATCAAGATACCAAATTCGTTTGTTTTTCTTGGTTGCAACACACACATGCAATAAGATCAAGCTTTGTTTTTAGGTACCCAAGCTAGCTTAGGTCCTTTCAGGTTAGCATTCAAAATGGTTCCTTTTGGAACCCACACTTTACTAAAAGACATGATTTTTCTAAAACTACATTGATATGATTTATGACCTAATTTTTTGCAAGTAAAACAAGTAATATTGGATGATGCAGGTACAAAAAAGTTTTTGAAATACTTTTGTTGCTTTTGAGGTTTATATCCTAAACCTGCCTTGTTGAAAACTGCTCTTTGATTATTTAAAAGTAAATTCAGTTTTTTTGAACTATAAGTGAACTTATCAACAAAAGGTTTGATTTGCTCAAGTTCATTTTTGTATTTTTATTTTCAAGCTCCAAATCCTTGTTTTTCTTTATAAGATCATTGTTAGAAACAACATGTTTAGGTCTTTTTAAAACTTCATTTTCTATAGCTAAAATGTTAATTTTCTTTTCCAAAACATCTAGTTTAGTTTTCAAAGAACTAACATCATTAAGTAAAGAATTATTTTCTAGTGAGAAACTATTAGCATGCTTTTTTAATTTCTTATTTTCAGATAATACTAACTTATAATCATGCATGAGCTCTTCGAAAGCACTTCTAAGTTCATCAAAAATAAAATCAACTTCAGAGTCGGAACATACCTCTTCATTGTCCTGATGTGCCATGAAGCAGAGATTTGCAATTTCAGTGTGCTCTTTTTCTGAACTGGAGTCTTTGCTATCACTCCACGTGGCCATCATTGCTTTCTTCCTTAGTTTTTTCCTTGATTTCTTGAGGAGTGGACAATCAAATTGTAGTGCCCGGGCTTCTTGCACTCAAAGCATATAGGTACTTCCTTCTCCTTTTCTTTTTCCTTTCCCTTTTCCTTGGATTGAAACTTCTTCTTGTAGGAAAACTTCCTTCTCTTCATAAATCTTCTAAATTTTCGGGCAAGGGGAGCTTCTTCGCCTTTTTTCTCTTCTTCATCTTCGGACTCATCAATCGAGGATTCTTCTTGAACATTTGATTTAAAAGCGATCCCCTTCTTCTTTTTATCTAAGTCCATTGATTTCTGTTTCAAGTTGAGCTCATAGGTCATGAGCGATCCTACTAGCTGCTCAAGTGGAAGCTTGTCTACATCCTTTGCCTCTTGAATTGTGGTCACCTTTGGATCATACGATGTTAGAAGTGATTTAAGAATTTTATTCACAAGATCAGCATTAGATATGACTTTACCAAGACTTCTCATAGCATTTATAATATTTGTAAAACGTGTATACATATCAGTAATAGATTCATTTGGTTCCATTCGGAACATCTCATATGTGTGCACTAACATATTTATCTTGGTGTTCTTCACTTAATCGGTACCCTCGTGGGTAACTTCAAGTGTGTCCCATATTTCTTTGGCGAACATGCATGTAGATATCCTATTAAATTCACTAGGATCTAATGCACAGTACAAGAGATTCATTACCTTAGCATTGATCTCAGATTGTTTAATGTCATTTTCATCCCAATCCTCTTTAAGTTTTGGGATGAAAACACCATTAACCACCATCGAAGGAATATGAGGACCCTTATCAACTACTTTCCACAAATTATAATCTATAGAATGCATATAAATTCTCATCCTACTTTTTCGATAAGTTTAATTTGTTCCATTAAAAAATGAAGGTTTATTTGAGGCTTGTCCTTCAACTACACTAGTACCAATTAGGGTTTCTATAGATCTTTACTCAAGGTGGTAAAGCCTATATACTGAGAACAAGGCTCTGATACCACTTGTTGCCCAGAGAGCAACCCAAGAGGGGGGGGGGGTGAATTGGGTCTCTAAAAATTTAAAGCTAAGCTTGATAATACAAGTAGGAAGCTTCACAAGACAAGATATTTAATTCAATTCAACAAGGTACTAAAATTTAAGTGCAATGCTCTAAAGTAGTAGTGCGGTGAAAATTAAAAGTAATAAGTAATAAAGTAAAGAGCAAGGAGGGAGAGAACAAGCATTCACAAACACAACAATCTATAGTGGTTCGGTGCCAACAATGCACCTACATCCACTTCCCAAGATCTCCTTGGAAATTCACTATAATCAAACGATTACAGCTTATTAGTTTTCCGGGCTCACTAATCAAAACCTGACTTGTTTTACAAGGCTCACAAGTCATAACCTCACTTGGTTTTATGGGCTAACTAAGAACCTAATTGGTTTTCACAAGACTAACCAAAAACCTCCCTTGATTTTCTGGGCTAACCAAGAACCTTAATGGTTTTGCGGGCTAACCACCAACCTAATTGGTTTTCAAGGCTTATCAATTACCTCACTTGGTTTTCCAATAGGCTAACCAATAACCTTTACAAGATATAAGATGGAGAAATAAAGAACTGGTAAGCTTTCAATAATAAAGCAAATAAGCCGATGTAGCTCGATGTAGTGTTGCTTTGCTCTTGTTGAAGCCTTTTGAATGTCCAAGATTGAATGATCTTCAATGCACTTGATAGCTTTGAATGCTTGGAAGGCTTCCCTTTGATTGAGAGTGGTTGAGCTTTGAATGAATAGGAGTCAAGGCTCTTCTTTCTTCTTTTCTCTTTAAACTCTTTTTGGATATTCAATACTTATGAATATTTGTTGTCTTGATTTGATTTAGAGCCTTTATATACCTTCCCAAGCCCCCAAAATCGAAATCTAGCCGTTATACTTGGAAAACTAGCCGTTGGAGGGCATTTGGGAGAGTTCTGTGCTTGAAAAAACTAGCCATTACTGTTGTCAGAATTTCATGTGTTGACACTTCCTCTTCATGTATCGACACATTAGGTTGACACATGTTCTTCTTGAGTCGACACAAGTTCAAAATATTCCGTTCAGATTCTCTGGAAAAATCAACTGAGTCGACACATTGAGTCGACACATAAAGTCCATGTGTCGACACATCAACTGTTCCTTCAACTTATGCAAGTTCTATGACTTGAAATTCTCAAGCGATGTGTTGATCCATGTGTTGACACCTGGAGTCGACACATAAGGTCCATGTGTCGACACATCATCTATGCCATTTGAAACATTGCTGTGTGCCGGCCTAAATCAACGCATCATCTTCATGTGTCAACACATCATGTCATGTGTCGACATCTTGAGTCGACACATCATCAAAAAGGTACAGAAATTACTGAACTTGTGCTGGAACATGTTTCCACTTGCCTTAGTCATCCATTCAACCATTTCTTTGAGTGTTCAAGTCTTGTTTTGTGCAATCATTCTATTCAAACTTGGTTCTTCAATACAATTAGGCTTCTTCAAATTTTGTAAGCATCCTTTCAATGAAAACACACTTAAAGCAAATCATTAGTCCTCAAATTATTCTTAACTATTTTTCTTATCATCAAAATCAATTAGTGGAGTCAACACAAAACCTGCTATTTCTGTACTTCATGCATCTAAGATTTCAAAGTATAAATCATTTCAAAATTCTAGAATCCGATATTTTGCTTGCAAAGAACTAGGATATAAAGCTTTCAACTGCAATACTATTAGAAATGTCTACGATAGATCAAGAAAAATTTATGTTTCCAAAGGAACCACATCGGCTAACCTGCAAGGACCCAGGTTAGCTTGAGTACCTAAAAGAACTCCTTGATTTTCTTACAGGAATGTCTTGCAGCCCAGAAATTGAAAAAAAAGATGGTATCTCGATAGTGGCTGTTCAAGATATATGACGGGTGACAAGGATCAGTTCATCACCCTGGAAATGAAAGAAAGAGATATGGTTACTTTTGGAGACAATGGCAAAGAAAAAATAATCAGAATTGGTAAGATCAAAATAACTCCCTGTACTTTCATTGAAAATGTATTGCTAGTAGATAAGTTGAAGCATAATTTATTAATTATTAGTAAATTATGTGATAAAGGCTTCAAAGTTATCTTCGAATCATCTATGTGTATAGTAACAAACTCTCTTGATTCTAGTAGTAAATTCATTGGACATAGACTTGGAAATATCTATGTGATAGATTTAAATGATCTAGCCATGACTAGTAGTTCCAGTTTAGTTGCAATGAATGCTAAGACCAAGGAGTCTTGTTTATTATGGTATAGAAGATTAGGTTATGCTAGCATGCATACTATTGCCAAGTTGATTTCTAAAAATCTTGTTAGAGGCATGCCTAAGTTTAAAGTTGATTTTGATCATGTTTGTGATGCATGCCAAATGGGTAAATAAACTTTGGGGAGATTTAAATCCAAAAATATGATTTCAACTTCTAGACCTCCAGAACTACTTCACATGGACTTATTTGGACCAACTAGGACCACAAGCCTAGGAGGTATGAAATATGTCCTTGTGATTGTAGATAATTTTTTCAGATTTACATGGGTTTTGTTTATTGCTCACAAAGATGAAACTTTCAAAGTGTTTAGAAAATTTCAGAAAAAAGTTTCAAATCAGAAAAATCATTCTATAATTTCAATTAGGAGCGATCTGGCACTAAATTTGAAAATAAAATTTTTGATGATTATTGTACTAAAAATGGCATTGATCCCAACTTCTTCGCTCCTAGAACACCACAACAAAATGGTGTTGTAGAGAGAAAAAATAGGACTTTGGAAGAAATGGCCCGAATGATGTTATGTGAAGGGAATCTTCCAAGATACTTTTGGGCAGAAGCGGTGAACACTGCTTGTTTTATTTTAAACCGCATTTTGATCCGTCCTATTTTGAAGAAAACCCCATATGAGCTTTGGAATGAAAAGAACCCAACATAAATTATTTTCATGTATTTGGATGTAAATGCTTTGTACTTAACAATGGTAAGGATAATCTAGAAGAATTTGATGCTAAATTTGATGAAGCAATTTTTCTTGGTTATTCACTACATAGCAAAGCATATAGGATATTTAATAAAAGGACTCTTACTATTGAAGAGTCAGTGCATGTTATCTTTGATGAAACTAACCCTTCACCATCTAGAAAAGATGAGTGTATTGACAATGATATAGGTATTATTCAAAAAGAGATGGAAGACATGAGTATTCAAGAAAGACCATTTGAAAAAGGAGAAGAAACGGTAAGTAAGGATCATACCGATCTGCTAACAGAATGGAGGTATGCTACTTTCCATCCTAAAGAATTAATTATTGATGATCCTTCACAAGGTATTAGGACTAGGTCTGTACATAGGACTGCACATGATTACCTAGCTTTTGTATCACACATAGAGCCTCACACTTTAGAAGAAGCAGAAAATGACCCAAATTGGATGATGGCTATGCATGAAGAATTGAACCAGTTTGAAAGAAATAAGGTTTGGACACTAGTTGATAGACCTAAAGACCACCCATTCATAGGAACCAAATGGGTCTATAGGAATAAATTAGATGAACAAGAAAATGTCATTAGAAACAAAGCTAGATTAGTGGCTAAGGGATATAGTCAAGAAGAAGGTATTGATTTTGATGAAACTTATGCACCCATAGCAAGATTAGAAGTCATTAGATTACTTCTTGCATTTGCTTGCTACATGAATTTTAAACTTTTTCAAATGGATGTAAAAGTGCATTTCTAAATGGTTTTATCTCTGAACAAGTTTTTGTAAAACAACCACCGAGTTTTGAAAATCATGCTTTTCCAAACCATGTATTTAAACTCAATAAAGCTTTATATGGTTTGAAACAAGCCCCTAGAGTCTGTTATGATAAACTTAGCACTTTCTTGATTGAAAATGATTTTTCAAGAAAAAATGTTGATAAAACTCTTTTTATTAAAAAGAAAAATAATGATATATTAGTTGTACAAATTTATGTTGATGATATTATATTTGGTGCAACTAATGAAAATTTTTGTGAAGAATTTGCTAAGCTAATGTAGGGAGAATTTGAAATGAGCCTAATGGGTGTACTTAATTACTTCCTTGGATTCAAGTAAAGCAAACAAAGGAAGGGATCTTCATCAACCAAGCCAAATATACCAATAAAATAATTAAAAAGTTTGGTATGGAGACGAGCAAACAAATGAGCACACCCATGAGCCCATCTTGCAAATTAGACAAAGATGAAAATGGATCCAATGTTGACCAAAAGCTATATAGAGGTATGATCGGATCCTTATTATATTTAACTACAAGTAGACCGGATATCTTGTATAGTGTATGTGTATGTGCTAGATTTCAATATAATCCTAAAGAAACACATATGCTTGCCATTAAAAGATATTAAGATATTTGAAAGGTACAAGTAATCTTGGTATTTGATTTTCAAAAGAATCATCTTTGAATTTAATCGGATTTTTTGATGCTGACTATGCTGGTTGCAAAATTGATAGAAAGAGCACTAGTGGTACATGTCAATTTCTAGGATTGAATTTAATATTATGGCACTACAAGAAACAAAACTCGGTAGGACTTTCTACTACTGAGGCAGAGTATGTAGCTACAAGAAGTTGTTGTGCACAAGTGTTATGAATTAAACAACAACTAGAAGACTTTAGTGTTACACAATGCAAAATTCATATCAAATGTGATAACACAAGTGCTATAAATTTAACCAAAAATCCTATTCAGCATTCTAGAACTAAGCACATAGAGATTAGACATCATTTTATTAGAGACCATGTTTTGAATGGTGATGTAGAATTAGAATTTATCCCAACTAAAAAATAATTAGCTGACATTTTTACTAAGCCATTAAATCAGGATAGATTTGAATTGCTCAGAGGAGAATTAGGGCTTTGTGATCCTTTCTAGATTTAAATAACCTGATTTCCTTTAAAACTAAGGATGAATTATCTAGAAAACCTCCTACATTTATTCATGATTTTTTAGCAACTTTCCTTGGACTTTCATTTTATTGAATTCAATTTATGAATCATTTCATTTTCTGTGGAAAGTTTTTGTTCGAGTCGACTCGAGCAATCTTGCTCTGGTCGAGCCGGCTCGAATGTTTGAGTTCTCTACCTATTGCTCTGGTCGAGCTGACTAAGTCTTTGCCTAGCCGACTCGATGTTCTGATTTTTTCTGAGTTTGCTCTGTTCAAGCCGACTCGGATTTTTCTAGGGTTGAGTGAGCTAACTTGAAAGACAGGAAATCGCTATTTAAGTAGTTCTGAGCTATCTTTTACTGTACTTCACTCCTTCCATTTTACTTCAAATACACTCTACTCCTCTCGGAAACTTTACCAAACTCCCAAAATTCATTTTCTAGAACCTAAATTTCCTAAATTCCACTGTAATGGCTTCTCGAAGATCTGCAAGGTAGATTCTTCAAGTTGGTGAATCAAGCGCACACAGTGAATATGCAAAAGGAAAAAGAAAAAAGAGGAAAAGGTCAACTCCTGAGCAACAAGAAGAAGAAACTCCCTCTCCTACTGCATAGATTATCTCAATGGCCAACCAGCCTATCGAAGAATAGATGAATAGATTTCTCCTTCCTAGAAGAGATGGAAATGAAGATCGGAAGATGGATAGAAAGTCAGGGCTGGAAACATTTATGTTCTTTGGACATCTTAACCTACCCCTCACTGGTACGGATCTTTTATGAAAATATAGTTCTTCAAGAATTTCATTTGGAATCAACAGTTAAGGGAATCAAGATCATCGTGGATGAAGATAAGTTGGGGAACTTGCTACAAATGCCAACGGACGGCGCCACTGAGCTTATCCTACCTAATAAAGATCACATATTAAAGCTCATTTTGGAGAAAGAAGACGTGAGCTCCGTTCAGCATGTTCAGGCTAACTTACTGTCGAAGGAAATGAGGCTTTTACACAATATGGTCAGTAGAATTTTTCTTCCCAGGACTGGTCGCTTTGACTGGGTTAGTGAAAAAGATATGACTTTTATGGGACATCTGATAGAAGAAAAGCCTCTCAACCTTCCCTACATAATGATGATTCAAATGACTGAAGCAGCCATGAAAGTCAAAGTCTGCCTACCTTATGGTATGGTCTTCACTCTACTGTTTGAAGAAGCTGGAGTTGACTTAACCAATGAGATAGGCAAGCCACTACATCACTTTGACACTTACTCCTTCAATTCACTGAAAAGAATGGGTTACAAGCTACAGGAAAGAATATGGATAAAGAAAGTGTCTAGTCAGGTTGCTGCTACTTCTTCAAAAGATGATGAAGCTACTGCTATTGAAGAAAGATCTGAAGGTACAATGATTCTCCATCTGACCTCAAGAAGCTAATATTTCAAAAGATGGAAACTATTTCAAGTTCATTGACAGATCACATGAACTCTGCAATTGATAAAATGAAAAGTACAGTTAATGCAAGCTTGCAGGAAATGAGATCTGAACAAAAGCTTTACGAGAAAAAAATTGAAAAGGAAATGGAGAATTTCAAAGAAGAAATCAGAAGCATCCTGCTACAATCCCAAAAGGAAACAATCACTACTGAAGATGCTCCTGTACAGATCTTCAAGGAGTCACTTGAAACTCCTGCTCCTATTGCTTCATCTGATCTTCCCTTAATTAAACCTAAACCTTCTGAGACCAAGAAGAAACCCAAAACCAAGAAGACTAAGACTTTTAGAGCCCTTGTTAGAACTAGGTTTAGGGATTTAATGTTTAAATCCCTGAAAACTAAGACATCTGATAAGGTTATAGATGTAGGCTCATCTTCTTCTAGTGAAGAAGAAGAATAGGTTTTTTGGCTAGTCTTTTGGTTGTAATTCTGACCTTGTTAATGTTTTACTTTTTATCTTTTAAAATATGAATGTACTTTCCTTCTCTCTTTGTATCGCAATATTCTCAGTGAAATGAAAGATCTTTTAGCAATTTTCTTTATTGTCATATACTATCTAATACAATGCTTTGATACAACTGTGATGAATTTTTAATTAGAATTTCTAATTTGAGAAAGTGAAATTATTTCAAACAAATATTAGAGACTTTCTCAATCTATTTCAAAATCTGAGCTTTATTTGAAATCACCTTTTTGATTGATTGACAAAAAGGGAGAGAAATGTGTTGTCATGGAAATTCTCTTATGTATATTGAGCTTCCTACCAATTATTCTTAAAGTGCATAAAAGAATGAAAAAGGGGGAGCACAAAAGTGATAATATTCAAAAGAACCTAATACTTAATTACTTTAAGATCTAGAGAAAGGGGGAGATTCTCTTGAATGGTTTTGCTCTGATTGCTACTTAATCTTAATGCTCTGATTGCTATTGCTCTACAAATTGATCTTAATTCTGCCAATTTCTTTTTCCAAACTTTGAAACTCCATGTTTTGTGCTAATTATAATATTATGAAGCATGAAAAGTTTGATACCTTGATGATATACAATAATATCATCTCTTGAGCTCTGATACTTATTTACAAACATAATTAGCTCTGATACATGTGAATATTTAACTCTCAAATACTTTTATACATGTAAAGCGTAAATAATTTTTCATGCCCAGTGTTTTGTCATCATCAAAAAGGGGAAGATTATTGACCCCATAAGTGATTTTGATGATAACCAAACATTGGAGCATGTACATTTATTTCTAACAACTCTTCAAGTATTTTACAAGTTTTTGTAGGATGAGTTAATTGTTCAATCTTCAACTCCGACACCTTTGTTTCTTGTTTAAGTTATGTTGTAATTTGTTCTTGTAAAGAAAAACCCAATGAAAAGCTAAGAAAAAATTATGTAAAAAGGGTTACTTCTATGTATGTGTGCCTTAAAATCATTTTGAGTTGGTTTGCTTGAAAAATGTAAGAGAGTTGGTGAGAGTTTTTCTTTGAGTTCAATTGCAAAAATCCCGAAGAAGATACTTGAACCGACCTAGCATGTTGAAGAGCCGACTCTACTTCATGGCACGCAGCAATCCAAGATGACTCAAAGGTAACCGAGCCGACTCTAGTGAATTCGAGTCAACTGGAATTTGTTCGAGCCGACTCCTCCAGAGTCCAATTTTTGAAGATTTCTAAGAACAGCTAGGCAAGCCGACCCGAACCAGAAAGAGCCGACTCTCCAAACCTAATTTTGAAGACCTAAGAAAGCGAGCCAACCCGAACTGCAATGAGCCAACTCTTTCAGAGTGATGATTTCATAACCTGAGAAGAAAAGCCGACCAAAGATCAAAAGAGCCGACTCCTTGAGTTCAAGTTTTTCAAAGATATAAGTCTGAGCCGACCCAAGCTATCAAGAGCAGACTCGTCTTGAATGAAGTTTTGCACCCTGAGACAAAGAGCCGACTGTACTAAAGATTTGGCAACTCGATCAAACGACTCAAAGGATCCGAGCTGAGTCGAAGGAATCCGAGCTGACTCGAACATCGCTTTCAGGTATCCAACGGCTAGTTCCAGAATTTATTTTTGAATGCCAAAAAGTGCTCCAATGGTCACAAACCACTTTCCAACGGTCTACAATGGCTAGAATTGCCTTGAAGTGATGGAAGAACTTATATTTGAAGGACTTGAACTTCCATGAAGTAAGAGAACTAGAGAATTCTTCAAAGTTTTGAGAGCTACATTGAATATCCTACCTGATGCGGGACGACTCTAAGACTGCTAAACATGCATGGAAAATAGTAAAATAATTTTTTTATGATTTTTATAATTTTAATTGCATGCTAGATTTCCAAAATAAAGTAAAAACTAGCAGAAGGACTAGCAGTGTGAAGAATCATCAGGTCGTAGGCATACCCATACAAACTAATGAAATATCCAGGACCCGAGAGTTGAGAAACTCCCAGCTTAGGATAGTTTATCTTCATCTAAATCAGATAATAAGAGAAGGGAAGGTTTCTTATCAGTTAGAGATTTGAATTCAGTGGTAGCAGGGATCACACGCACTCTGATCGGAGCCTAGAAGAAGAAGCCTTGTTTTTCCTTGAATTTGAAGGATAATTTGGGCGGTCCAGGAAGCAAAGAAGGCCTCTTCAGAGGAGGGAAAGCACCTTGGGGATCCTACAAGCATCAGGGTTAATCAAAATAGCAATTAAAAATAAGAAAAGGAACTATGGGTTGAAAGGAATCAGGATTAGGGTTAGAAGATGGCTGTTTGAAGCTTGTTGAAGATCTCCTTGCTTGGAGGCCTAGGGCACTTCTTCTTGGATGTGTGAAGGCTTGGATGGCAGTGATTTAGGGTGTGGAAGGATGCTAAGGCAGTAAAGAATTCGTCCAAACACAAAAACACAACCTAAAGAACCAAAACAAAATACCAACACAAGGTAATAACTCAAAATTTCAGCAAGTTGTATTCATAAGAAAGAGATGCTTACAAGAGGGGGAGGGGTGGGATATTTATAGAGTTCCCATGCCCTCACTAACTATGGTTACACTTAGGTTTCACGTCCTCTTCCAAATTGGAATACAAGTCCTTTCCTAGCTAGGTTAGAATTACAAAGTTTAAAAGGATTAGAAATCCCAACTAGGTTAGGAATAAACTTGGTCTTCTCCTTTTTTTCTTCAACTTGGACTTGGTCAAACCTCTTTGGACGTGATCAACACTTCAAGGATGCCTAGGGGGGCATGTTGGGCTTCTAGGAGCAGCAAGGGACCAGCCCAAAGGGGCTTGGGTGCATGGGTTTGGGCCTCTGGAAGCTGGGGTGGCCTGGTAGCCTGGTAGTAGGAATATTCCCTGGAATCTTGCTTCTTAAGGGCTTGGGCTTGGCACCTGGGCTTGATTTCTTTGGGCTGGGATGTAGGTAGACCTCTAGAATCATGGATGCCCTAGTTTAGAAATATGCCCTGGCATTTGGACTGGAATCTGGGCATATGGAGGGCATTTGGAAGGAATCAGGGTTTCTGGAAGCATCTTGGATCTTGGGTTATCACACAAAATCCACTGGGCTGATGTAGTGGCCTCTGACTCCTGGATGTGGCATGGTGGAACTCCAAAATAGGGTGACCTCTTCTCTTGTATAAAAATCAGGCTCATATTGGACTCATAATTGATGTAAAGGACTCAAAATACTGACTGGGTTGAGGGTTGAGACAAATCAACTAACCTCAACTTATTACATGTCTCAATTCTAGTTGATTACAAAATTTGACATATGGCTAGGTAAACCAAATAGGGCCCAGTAATCTGTGTCTGATCCTAGTGCCCCCACCACTACCTATCATAAAGAAAGAGAGCACAAGAGCATTCAAGCAAGCCTCAAGTCTTCACCAACTCTGATCTGAAGCTTGAAGCAATTTTGGAAGAAGCCACTGAAGCAATTAAAGCTCATTCAAGTGCAAGTCAAGTGGACTTATATCAAGTTACACCGCAACTATCCGACAAATAGAGTTTGTCATTATTGTTGCATTTTATTTCAATTCATTTTATTGAATTGTTGAGTTATTGGTGAGCCTGGTTAAAAAACCAAATAGGTTCTTGGTGAGCCTTGATAAAAACCAAGTGTTGGGTTCTTGGTGATCCTGTGAAAACCAAGTTAGGTTCTTGGTGATCCTATGAAAACCAAGTTAGGTTTCTTTGGTGAGCCTGTTCAAAATCAAAGGGTGTTGGGTTTTCTTTGGTGATCCCATTAAAACTAAAGTATGGAGGTTTTGGATTGTGATCCTGCAAAATAATCCGATTGTATTCGGGTCTGAATATAGTGGAAATCCTAAGTGGTATCTTCGGTAGTGGACGTAGAAGTTGGGTTGCTCTAAATCATTATTAATTTTGTGTTTATGTTGTGCTTACTTGACTCTATTTAGCTTCTGCAATTTAATACTCTATCACAGCACCTACCACTTATAAGGGATTTTTAATTGCACATTATCTGCTTTAAATTTTAAACTCCCAATTCACCCCCCTCTTGGGTAGCCACCTGGGCAACACTACAAGACTTGTATTGCTTTACATAGCTAGATCATTAAGATCTACTATATAAATATTACCAAGCCTATGTCCAATGAACTTTGTACTAGAGTTAAGAGGATCAACTACTATATACATTGAAGACTTGAAGAAAACATTAAAACCAATGTCACAAAGTTGACTGATACTCAAAAGATTATGCTTTAATTTTTCTACAAGTAACACATTCTCAATAAATTTAGGAGTAATTTTTATTTTACCAATACCGATTATCCTTCTTTTGCGATTATCACCAAAGGTTACCATGCCACCATCTTTTTATTCTAGGATGAAGAATTGATCAATATCACTCGTCATGTGTCTTGAACAGCCGCTATCAAGGTACCATATTTTCTTTATATTTGTGGCTGCAAGACATACTTGTAAAATAATCAAGTAATAAATTTAGGTACCCAAGCTTTCTTGGGTCCTTGCAAGTTAGTAGAATTGGTTCCTTTTGGAACCCAAATTTTCTGGTTTTTTTTCTTGTCATTATATTTCAAATGACACTCAAATGCTTTATGACCAACATTATTACAAGCATAGCAGATAATTTTTGGCTTTGAATTAAAAGTATATCATGATGCAAATTTAGGTCTATATTGTTTTGATGTAATGAACTTAGAAGCATATGATGTGGATGCAGAAAATTTATTTGAATTTGAACCTTTATAACCAATTCCAAACTTGTTATTTGTATCTCTTTGATCTTTCAAAATTAGTTCAAGTTTGTTAGAGCTTAAGGTTAATTTTTCAACCAATAGTTTAAGCTTTTGAACTTCCTCTTTCAAATCAGTATTTTCATTTTGCAAAGTTTTGTTTTTCTCAAGAAGTTCTTTCTTTTCAAATTAAGTAGTTTTAAGTCTTTTATAAATCAAACTTAACTCTCTTTGTAAATCTTATTTCTTTCACAAGTTTCATTTTTATCCTTTTCGATCATATCATAATTATTTTTCAAATTCTTCATTTTCAAACTAGCCTTTTTGTATTTTACTAGTAATTCACAAAAAGCATTATGAAGCTCATCATAAGTAAATTCTAGATTAGGTTCAGAAATAATTACCTCATCTTCCAAACCCATAAGGCAGATCTGAGTAGTTTTTGTTATATCTTCATCTTCTTCAGTTGATGTAGATTCGTCACTATCACTCCATGCTGTAAGCATTGCCTTCTTTTTCTTTCTATTGATCATCTTTTTCTTAATCTCTGGACAGTTAGGGCATATATGACCTGATTTCTTGCACTCATAATAGATTGAAATTTGATTCTTGTCCTTGTCTTTCTCTTTGTCATTTTCTTTTTCTTTTCCAAAATCTCCTTTTTTAAATTACTTTCTCCATCTATTTGTTCTTCTTCTAACCATAAACCTTTTGAATTTTCTCATTACTAGGGCTATCTCATCATTTTCAAAATCATCATCATCAGATGTATCTGAATCTTCATCTCTGTTCTCTTCAGTAGCCTTAAATGCTATAGCTTTCTTCCTTTTTGAATCTTCATCAATTCTTTGTTGCATGGCTAACTCATGAGTGATTAATGATCCCAGTAGCTCATCCAATGGTAGGGTGTTCAGGTCCTTTGCTCTTGAATTACTATTACTTTAGCTTCCTATTTATCTGGCAAAGATCTCAAAACCTTTTAGACTAGATCAGCATTAGTATAAGTCCTACCAAGACTTTTAAGACCATTGATAATATCAGTAAATCGTGTATATATAGCAGATATAGTTTTACTAGGACCCATTTTGAATAATTCATAATTGTGCACAAGAAGATTTATTTTGAAGTTTTAACTTGTGATGTGCCTTCATGTGTGATCTCAAGCTTATCCCAAATTTCTTTAGCATAATTGCAAGTGAAAATTTTGTTAAACTCATTTGGGTCCAAAGCATAATAAAGTAAATTCACAGTTTTGGCATTCAGATAAGTTAATTTCATATCATTTTCATCCCATTTCTTTTCCGATTTGGGAACCTCAATATCATTAACTATAATAGTGGATGTATGAGGTCCTTTTAAAATTATTTTCTACAAATGAAAGTCTACAGCTTGAATGTATATTTTCATCCTAGCCTTCCAATATATATAATTGGTTCCAGTGAAAAGTGGAGGTCGATTTGTGGATTGGCCTTCGGTCAAAGAAGTGCTCATGTGATGTGCCATCAATCTTTACTCTAAATAATTTTCAGAGACTCTGCTCTGATACCACTTGTTGCCCATGTGGCTTTCCAAGAGGGGGGTGAATTGGGATTACAAAAACTTTAGCAAGTATGTGCAATTTAAAAATCTTTTTGGTGTTGTGGTGCAATATGTAATGCGTAAGCAATTAAATAAATGCAATCAAGTAAAGTAAGCACAATCACAAACACAAGGAATTTAGAGTGGTTCGGAGCAACCCGCTTATACGTCCACTACCCAAGCACCACTTGGGATTTTCACTATATCCCCCAACCGGAATACAGTCGGATTATTTCAACAGCCTCACAATCCAAACCTATACACTTTGGTTTTACCAGGATCACCAAAGAAAACCCTATACCCTTTGGTTTTAGACAGGATCACCAAAGAAACCCAAATCTTGGTTTTATTCCGGGATCACCAAGAATCTAAATTAGATTTTAAAAAGGCTCACCTAAAAACCTTTAACCTTCTCTTAAGACATAGCCTCTTGCTATTCTTAGAGAGTAAAACAAGATATATCAAAATGTAAAGCAACTATACAACAAACCGTGTTTGTTTAAGTGTTAACGATGAAGATCAAAGTGAAGCCTAGCTTTGAATTCTCTTTAATGCTCTTCAAGATGCTTCTTTACTTCTTCAAAGGTTGGATTCAATGATGAAGAATAGTTGGTGGAGCTTTGAATCCTTTCTTGAATGCTCTTGAAGTGAGTTAGTGAAAGACTTGAAGGCCTTTCAACTTTCAAAGATTAATCAATGAATAATCCCTCAAAATTATTTTAAAACTTCTAAAATACTCTCCTTTATAGTCTTCCATCAAAAATAGCCGTTGTAGGGCCTAGGGAATTGAAATAAAGCTGTTGGAGGGTTTTTTGAGTTCAAAAATAACATTCTGCAACTAGCCGTTAGATTGCAAAAAACTGTCACTCGATTCGGCTCGAGATCCACGAATCAGCTCGAAGTCACAGTCACCAACAAACCTAACTCTGGATGAGTCGGCTCTTCTGGGCTTGAGTCAGCTCGAGGTCTCAGTCTTCAGAAACATTGATTCTTCATTGAGTCTGCTCTTGGGGCTTGAGTCGGCTCGAGGTACTAAAACTCTGAAATTTTTATACCATGCCAGAATGGGAGTCGGCTCTTGATCCATGAGTTGGCTCTTACAAAAACTTCATTTAAAGCTTTAAACTTCTCCAAAGTTCTTCAAAATATGATTCCAATAAGAACTAATCTACTCACTCTTATTTTTATAATTTTATAGCCCTTTTTACAATATTACATAAATAAAAAATTAGGGCTTTACAATTTGAAGTACATAAGAGTCTATACAATGTTGGAGTACCTTTCAACCAATTAGAAAACCAACTAAGGTAAAGATAAACATTTTCCTACAAAACTTCTAGAGTAATTGAAAGAATTAGTGAACCATACATACTCCAATGTTTTGTGATCATCAAAATCATTCCAGGAGTCAATAGTGATTTCTCCTTCAACCCTCATAGAATCCTCTATGAAACTGACAAGGGGAGTGTGCACAGGCCTAAGCAAAGCAGAAGATAGATTCATCCTAGAGAAAGCATCGTAAAAAAGGATATCAGTCAAACTTTTACTATTGACCATAATCCACTTTACATGATGCTTCGCGATTGTCATCTCGATGATCGTAGCATCATTGTTTACATTGTCCACCCCAGACTCCCTCTCCCTCACAAAGGAAAGTATATTTTTAAAACATTCTCCTCCCTGGGCCCTCTTAGGGGCATGCTTGATTCCCTAATAGATCATCCCCACAGGCTTCTCGGTGGGCTAGTTGTCGACTTCGGGGACCGGAGGGAAAGCAGCGAGCACTCGAGGTTTAGCCGGTGTCTTGTCCCCTACAAACCTTTTGAGGTAGCCCCTCCTAATAAGATCTTCAATCTCTTTCTTGAGGTGGCGGCATTCCTCAGTGTTGGGGCCATGGTCGTGGTGGAACTGGTAGTACTTCATCTTGTCATGACCATTGGACAGCCTCAGTGGGGGTGGGCGATGCAGGTAGTACTCGCCCTCAATCTTCACGAGGATCTTCATCCTCGGAGCAAGGAGAGGTGTGAACATCTCTTTCGGGATGGGACCGCTCTTCAGCTTCGGCCCAAGGTGGAAGTTCGGTGCGGCCGGCCTTGGCCTCCACGTCTTGGAAGTCTCTCAGGGGGCTGGCTTCTTCAGTGGCTTCCTGTCATACACACTCCTCGTATGGTCCACCTCCTCGGCATGGATATACTTTTGAACTCAGATGAGGAGTTTGGAATACGTCTTAGGGGACTTCTTGTCTAAAGAGTAGGTCAGGTGGGAAGTCCCGAGCCCTCTCTTCAGTGCTAGCATAGCGATTGGCTTGTCCAAGTTGTAGATCTCCAGCGCAGTAACTTTGAAGTGGGCCACATAGTCCTGTAGAAGCTCGTGGTCTTGCTTCTTGATGGAGAAGAGGCTGTCCGCCTCCCATGGCACCTTTAGACAGGCATCAAAGTGGGCCATGAACTTTCGCTCCAGTTGAGTGAAAGAGCTGATGCTTTCGGACTCGAGGCAGGTGAACCAGACTCGAGCCACCTTCTGGAGGGTGGCTAAAAAAGTGATGCAGAGGACAACATCGGTTTCTCCTTGGACTCTCATGAGGGCCCTATAGCTCTCGAGGTGGTCCAGAGGGTCGGTGTTCCTATCGTAGGGATCCACCTGCGGCATGCGGAATCGACTTGGGATCAGTTTTTCTTGGATCTCTCGGGAGAATGGGGGATGGGCATCATAGCCCACAGGCTCACTGTGGGAGTCCTGTAAATTCACAAACTAGCAGGATAGCTCCACCGACTTGCGCTCCTGTTCCTCCAGGCGCCTTTCTGCCATGCACCTGATGGCATCATCGGTCGAGCCCTCTGCGGAGGCGACAAAAGAGGAGAAGGTTGCATTTGAGGGGGGTCATGATGGGGGACCTTACCTCTGCGACCTCAGTGGGCTTAATAGCAGCCTGCTCAAAGGTCGGAGACCGGCTCTCCCGGTTGGTAGACCTGGTCCATTGTCTATTCGCCAGGGTCCTATTGCTTCCTCGGTGGTCCGTTGTGGCCCGCGGCTGCGAAGGCCTTCCTTGGAAGGAATGCAGGCTATCATAGGGTGTGGTGGCTTGGGTCATGGGAGTCCCTGGCTATTGGTGGGTAGCCAAGGATCGGTGCTGGTGCTGTAATTAGTGCACCGTAGCAGTCAAGAGCTGCATCTACCGAGCGAGTGCAACCAACAACGTGTCCGCTAGAGGTGGTTATGATGGCAAAGTGGGGAGCTCCCTCTTTAGACTATGTGGGTCCCCACGGAAAGGGGGATCTCCTGCATGACTGGTGGAGACCTCCCTCGCACGGGTCATCACCATACTTCTGATGGTTTTGTTTGTAAGGGGATTAGCTTGGAGCAAGATGTGTCTTGCCCCCCTACCTAGCATGCTAATCTATTGCCGCCTAGACCGCCGTGGCCCGCAACTGTGGATGACCTCTGATGGCTACCTCAGTGCTCGGGATCCTGCTCACATGGGCAGACCTGCAAAATAAAGGAAAGATCCAGGTCGGTGATCCCGGTGGGGCCACTCCGATGCCCAAGTCAGTGACGATCCAGGAGAATAGATCCTCCTGGTTGAGTCTCGTAGATAGATTCCACGTTAGAAGGAGAAGATTAATGAACTTGAAGAGTATGAGTGGGTTGAGAGTAGGGCAAGCGAGGTGGCAATCGAGGAGAGTTCGAGTTGGTCGGCTATGCCTGTCGAGGTTCTTCCGACGAACCTCCTGTAGCCACTCGGTTGATTCCCCGTACATTGCCCCTCCCTTGCCCGTATGTTCACTTACCTCCATGGGAACCTTGGAGAGTCCCTTTTAAGCGAAAAAGGCTACATGCTGCCAACCTTGGGATCCTCATCGATCTGTTGCAAGTGCATGCTGCAGCATCTAGTGCCGTGCACGAGGTGCCTTTCCTCATTCATGATAAAGAACCTACCGTGCACTTTGTCCTTCCCTCTGGTCACTCCGCTTTGGGAAACCTGGCAGGACCTTGATCGGGGGGCCGCCACCCCCTGGATCCGAATCCTCTGGGCAGGCTTCCTCTTCTGGGTGGCGCAGATGGTCGACGGGGAGCGCAATGTCTTGATTAGAGGACCCCTTCTCTTTTGGTAAAAGTAGCAGCTATAGTAGTTATTGCGCTACAGCAGGCGCTCCTCCGTATTCCGTGGGTAGCTTACCACCACCCAAGGAAGGCGGCGATGTGCCCTAGTAGCCGGCACTTTCGTTCGAGGTGGGACTAAGCTAGAGAGGTGAAGCTCGACTTTGGCCATGGCATCTCGACCTCACGGGAGCCAACCTGGCAAAGGTGTTTGAAGAGAGGCGGAGCTTGACTTCGGCCAGGGTATCTCGACCTTGGGGGAGCCAACCTGGTGAAGGAGACTGAAGAAAGGCAGAGCTCGACTTCAACCAGAGTGTCACGACCTCATAAAAGCCAACATGGAGAAGGAGTCTGAAGAGAGGCAGAGCTTGATTTCGGCCAAGGTGTCTCAACCTCATGGGAGCCAACTTGGTGAAGGAGTCCAAAGAGAGGCAGAGCTCGACTTTGACCAGGGCATCTTGACCTCGCGGGAGCCAACTTGGCAAAGGAGTTTGAAGAGTGGCAGAGCTCGACTTCGACCAAGGTGTCTCGACCTCACAGGAGCCAACCTGGTGAAGGAATCCGAAGAGAGGCAGAGCTCGACTTCGGCCAAGGCATCTCGACCTTGCAGGAACCAACCTGGTGAAGGAGTCTGAAGAGAGGCGGAGCTCGACTTCGACCAGGGTGTCTTGACCTTATGGGAGCCAACTTGGTGAAGGAGTCTGAAGAGAGGAGGAGCTCGACTTCGACCAGGGCATCTCGACCTCATGGGATCCAACCTAGCGAAGGAGTCCGAAGAGAGGTGGAGTTCGACTTTAGCCAAGGCATCTTGACCTCGCAGGAGCCAACCTAGTGAAGGAGTCCAAACATAGAGATGTTTGACATGGCAACTTGCTCCGACATGGCATCTGACATGTGTTCCACATCAGCGATCCCGCCATATCACATCCCATTCCTCTTCTGGCTTTGGGATGTCTATGCCATCAACCGTTTTAGTGGGTTTGTGAGGTTTTTTTAAAATCATTTTCCATAATTGAAATCCACTGCTTGAATATAAATCTTCGTTCTTGCTTTCCAATATGTATAATTTGTGCTAGTGAATAATGGAGGTCTATTGGTAGATTGGCCTTCAGCCAAGGTTGTACTTATTGGGTTTTCCATTAATATTTTCTCCTAGCTGTTAAACTAGAGACACAGAGACTTATTCTGATACCACTTATTTTTAGATGGCCAACCTAAGAGGGGGGGGTGAATTGGGTTTGAAAACTTTTTCACAAGTACGTGCCCTTTTAAAATCTTAGTGTGGTGAGTGAAGTGTCTAGAGAATTAAATGCAGAAGCAAGTAAATAAGCACAAGCAAAATAATCATAAATACTATAATTTATAATGGTTCAGACCAACCCAGCTCCTATGTCCACTACCTAAGGTACCACTTGGGATTTTCACTATATTCAAGATGGAATATATCCAGTTTGTTTTACATCGGGCTCACAAACCAAAATCCAATCTTGGTTTTACACCGGAATCACCGAGAACCCAATACAATGTTTGTTTTCTCAGGCTCACAAACACCCCAACTATGGTTTTCAAGGCTCACCAAAAAGTCTAAAATAATTTACAAGCTATAGCCCTTGCTGTACTAGGAATAACTCAACACAGAGTTAAAGAAATAAAGCAACACAATGACAAACAAAACTTTGTTGGATGGTTGCAGTTGAAGCTTTAATTGAAGCCTTCTTCAATGCTTCTTCAATGCTCTTCAAGGCTTTCAAACTTCTCCAATGATTGACTCAAGAAATTGATTAGAAGTTGGTGAAGACTTGAGTTCTTGCTTGAATGCTCTTTGGAATATTCAATACCCTTCTTAAAGTTTTTTAAAACTTGTTCAAATCCATCATTTATTGTCTCTTTTACTGTTCCCAGCTGAAAATAGCCATTAAAATGCCTTGGAAGATGAGAACTAGCCATTGGAGGCCTTTTTGGATTCAAAATCTTCATTCTGAAACTAGCTGTTATACTTTAAAAACTGGGATTCAAGTTGGCTCGGATGGGTTGAGTCGGCTCGGATTCTCAGACATATAGAAATAGAACTCTAGTCGAGTCGACTCTCTTTAGTCGAGTCAGCTCGGATGACTAGTTTTTTAGAATTTGAGTTTCACTTGCTCTGGCAGAGTCAGCTCAGTTCTTTAGTGAGTTGGCTCAATTAGCAAATTTTTCAAAACTGGATTTTACTCATTTTGGAGGAGTTGGCTCGGATGCTCATTGAGTCAGCTCGGTTGACTCTATATCAGAAAATGAATTTCAGCTACTCTGGAGGAGTCGGCTCGGGTCTTCATCGAGTCGGCTCGAGTGATCGAGTATCAGAAAAGCTTGTGCCATGCCAAAAAATGAGTCAGCTCTATTCCTTGAGTCGGCTGAGTGAATTTTGCCCAAAGGCTTTCAAACTTCTTTAGCCTTTTTCCAACATCTTCCAATCAACTTCAAACTTTATCTAAACTTAAGCTAAGTAATTTAAACTTAAAAATTACATTGAATTGGCCCCTTTATTAAGAATAGATAAATAATTTTTTTTTGGGCTCTTCAATACATGGAACTTTTTCTATGAGAAACTTAATACACTTAAATGATGTAGAAAGAATGATTGTGCATTTGAATCATCCTATAAAAACTTCTTTAAACAATTTAGAAGAGTTTGTATCAAATACATACTCCAATATTTTGTTATCATCAAAATCATTCCAGGGGTCAACAATCGCTGCCTTATGGAGGATGAGTTCTCCTGGCCAAAATTGCTTTGCCTTAACATAGGCGTTGAAGTAGCGGATTATACAACCATTTGGACTTGGGCTCTATCTTAGACCTCTTCTAAGAGGTTGAGATTCACCCTAAGGGCTTCCAAGTTATGTCGCCTGTCATAAGCTTTGAGCTAGTGTGACGGTAGGCCTAGCTCCAAAGGAATGACAGCCTTGGTCCCAAAGGTGAGGTTGAATGGCATCTTGTTTATCGAGAGCCGAAGGATGGTGCGATAGGCCTAGAGGATACTGTGTAGTTCTTCTGCCTAGAGCCCTCTAATTTTATCCAATCGAGTCTTCAACCCTTGGAAGATTATCTGGTTGGTGACTTCAGCTTCTTCATTTATTTGTGGGTATACAATGAAGTAAACAGGTGATTGATCTATAGGTGCTTGCAGAACTCATCGAGGAATGTATTGTCATACTGTCTACCATTATTGGTGATGATGATATGAGGGATCCCAAAGTGGCATATTATCAACTTTCACACAAATTTTCATGCTTCACACTTAGTGATCTAGGCCAGGGGTTTCATCTCAACCCACTTGGTAAAGTAATCAATGGTGATTATCAGGAACTTTTTTTGGTCAGTGGCTAGTGGGAAAGGGCTGAGGATATCTATCCCCCAATAATCGAAGGGCCAAGGAGAGCTCCTATCCCCCATTAATCGAAGGGCCAAGGAGAGCTCCGAAAGAATTGTGCCCTAAAAGCCAATATTTGTACGGGCATTTCTATAATCTTCTAACTCATGTATGATATTATTTATTAATAAAAGATAATTGTTAATTCATCATAATGCTACATCTTATCAAAATTATGATGAACTTTATAGGTTAGGGCAATGGAATCAGGGTTATAATAGAGATTATAACGGTGACACTAAAGTTCCTATAAACCCTAATCTAAAATGTTTATAGTTATTGGATCATTGATTTCAGGGATCGATGTTTCTGGAAAGACTAACACTTCCTATGTATGCTCGATGTTGAGGGTGGTTGGTCTCATAGCCAGTTATGTAGGGACACTAATACAAGATTGTAGGTGCTCATTAGGGTATGAGTTCACTAAACTCATCCACCTCGAGAACATCTTTTGAAGGTCTTACTACTTGTCAAAAGATGGTCCTCATAGTAAGAGTTGTGCAAGTGATCCTTAGACCTGAGATCACCATGGCTCCTTATGCCCATAAAGCCATATTTTTGGTTCATACTCATTCATGACAAAGAGTCATGTACAATGTGTTCTCAGTATGGTGGATTGGCATAAAGAATGTAAGTGGATCAATAAGGAATCGATCACTCCTAGTAAGAGGACTTATCCAGTATAGTCTCTTAGATTGTTGACTCAGGAAGTCTTTGATCAAAGTAGGATAAGATTAGATAGGGTCTTTAATCTTTCATCGATCAAGTGTTCATCATCAAATTAAGATTCGAAAGGATTAAGTGCTAGGGTTTGACCATTCTCCATACCCATCACTTATTTGGGATAAAGGAAGATCGAATGATTGAATTGCATAGTGACTTTTCACTGAAGAGTATTTTAGTAATTTCTACCAAATTTTTCATCTTTCAGGTAGGCATGACATGTTGCTAGATGGTAATCATGTCTTGTAGGTTTTGATGAATCAAATTGGATGGATTTATTAGTCAATTTGAAAATTAGCTCAAATTGGCTAATTTGGGTCACCTCGATTTGACCTAATTAGGTCAATCGATTTTGATTAGATCGAAATAGCTTGGACCTGGACCTACTGCTAGCTAGATGTGGAGCCCAAAGTGTTACACACATTAGGAAATTGGTCAAGGAAGTTAATTAGCTTTTTATTAGGGTTATAGGATCCTAATTGGCTAGCTAATTAACATACTAGCATATGTTGGCTAGCCCAGCTCCTAACCCAATTGGATTAGGTCAATTAGCTTGCTATTTAGGCTGACTAATTTAAGTGGAACTTAGATTGGGTTGAGTCATAATTAGGATAGCAATTATCTAATTTTTTCTAGATTTTATTAAGCTTTATCTTTGAATTATGGAGGAGTCCAAGTTAAGTTGGACTATGATGGGGACATCAAAACCCATTAGGGTTTTTTTCTTTTTTCTCCCAAAATTTTTTATTTTATTTTATATTTTTTATCCAAGCTATTCCACTTATCCCCGCTTTTCCCACTTTATTCCTGATTATCCCAAACTTATCCTTGACTTATCCCTATCATCTTCTTCCACCTTTCCACCCAGATCCAAGTCCCTATCCCCTCCATTCCTAGCCGATGCACCATCGGATCACCTCCGTTATGCCGGTCTCCCAACCCACCACCGTCGGTCATCTCCGCCCATGCCACGTCCAACTCCCACTGCCCGTGATGCTCTGCTGCCATGGTGATCGCCTCCCCTCACCACCAAGACTCCGCCATCCCTCCGCCATCTCCGCCTAGCACCGCCACCAGCATGACCCCTCCGATCGGTGTTTCCATAGTCGCCGCCCACGGTCGAAGTCCCTACTCCTGGATCTTCCTCCCATCGATTTGGCACATCCAAGATCTGCCCATGCCCTACCGGATCTCCACACCATCAGCCATGCCGCCGCCTTCCCCTAGCTGCTGGCCATGTCGCCGCCTTCCCCCAGTGCCGGCCGTGCCTCCCCGCAAGTCCTTCCCTCGTCCATCGTCGCCCCTATATTCCATGGTCACAGGAGAATCTGCATAGATCTCAGAGCAGAAGAATTTGCATGGATCTCAAAGCTGCATGCTTCTCAAAGCAAGAATTCTTCTACAAAGTTATTAGGCCTACACATATTTCAGAGCAGCTCAGCACTAATGGATCATGATGAATTTGGATTATATTTTATTTATTTTAATTTTTTTAATTTGGATATAGTGATTAGTTTGAAATTTTTTTAATTTCAAGTTTGGTTTAAATTAGATTATTAGTTTGAAGTCTGTTAGGATTGGGATAGGTTTCATCTTTATATTGTAAGAGGGTTGGAAAGTCTATAAATAATATCCTCAGTCATTTGTAAAAAAATTGGTGAATAAAGATGAGTGTTTAGAAAAGAGATTCTTTTCGTTTGCCTCGCATGGGGAGAGTGTGAGGCCTGTTTTTCCATCGCCATTGGGCGTCGAGGGATGTGAGACCCTATTCCTTCCCCATTGGGCATCGAGGTGTGTGAGACCCTATTCCTTTGCTTTCGAGCATCGCGGGGTGTGAGGCCCTTTTTCTTTGTTCTTCGGAACATCGCGGGATGTGAGGCCCTGTTCCTTTGTTCTTCGGAATATCGCAGGGTGTGATGCCCTAGTTATCTCCTTCTTGACCCTAATCCCAGGAGACTTCTCAGCTCTCCAACGATCCTCCTAGCCTTGTCCCACATCAATTTGGAATCAGAGCAGGAGAGGATTAGGGTTAGAAAAAAAAAGTTGCAACATCGAGCTTGACTCGATGGAGTTGAGTTTTTCCCACCTTAGGAAAATGATGGGGACATCAAACCCATTAGGATTTTTTTATATTTTTTTATATTTTTTATCCTAGTTATTCCACTTATCCTTGCTATTCCCACTTTATTCCTAATTATCCTTGACTTATCCCTAACTTATCCCTATCATCTTCTTCCACCTTTTTGCCCAGATCCAAGTCCCCCTCCTCTTTGTTCCTAGCCGATGCACCATCGGATTGCCTCCCTTCCCTATGCTGGCCGCCCAACCCACCACCGCCGGTCATCTCCGCCCGTTCCACCGTCCACCTCCCATCGCCTGTGATGCCTTGCTACCATGGTGATCACCTCCCCTCACCACAAAGACTCCACTATCCCTTCGCCATCTCCGCCCAGTGCCACCGTCGGCACGACCCCTCCGATCGATGTTTCCATAGTCACCGCCTGTGATCGAAGTCCTTACTCCAAGCTCTTCCTCCCATAAATCCGATGTAGCCAAGATCCGCCCATGCCCTACTGGATCTCCACACCACCGACCATGCTGCCACCTTCCCCCAGCCACCGGTGTGCCGCCACCTTCCCCCAGCCACCGGCCATGCCGCCGCCTTCCCCCAGCCACCGGTCATGGGACCCGCAAGTCCTTCCCTCGTCCGTCATCGCCCCCTCTATTCCATGGTCACAGGAGAATCTGCATAGATCCTAAAGCAAAAGAATTTGCATGGATCTCAAAGCTACATGCTTCTCAGAGCAAGAGTTCTTTTGCAAAGTTATCAGGCCTGCACAGATTTCAGAGTAGCTCAGCATGGATGGATCTTGATGAATTTGGATTATATTTTATTTATTTTAATTTTATTAATTTGGATGTAGTGATTAGTTTGAAATTATTTTAATTTCAAGTTTGTTTTAGATTAGATTATTAGTTTGAAGTCTGTTAGGATTGGGATTGGTTTCATCTTTATCTTGTAAGAGGGTTGAAAAGTCTATAAATACCACCCTCAGTCATTTGTAAAGAAATTGGTGAATAAAGATTAGTGTTTAGAAAAGAGATTATTTTTGTTTTCCCCGCATGGGGAGGGTGTGAGGCCCATTTTTCTTTCACCATTGGGGTCGAGGGGTGTGAGACCCTATTCCTTCGCCATTGGGCATTGAGGGATGTGAGACCCTATTCCTTCGCTTTCGAGTGTCAAGGGATGTGAGACCCTATTCCTTCACTTTCAAGCATCACAGTGTGTGAGGCCCTTTTCCTTTGTTCTTCAGAACATCGCGGGATGTGAGGCCCTTTTCTTTTGTTGTTCGGAACATCACGGGGTGTGAGGCCCTAGTTATCCCCTTCTTGATCCTAATCCCAGGAGACTTCTCAGCTCTCCAACGATCCTCCTAGCCATGTCCCACATTAGACTCTTTCCACCATATTGGCATGAGCCAAAATTAATGGGCACAGAAGGACCAAGAGTCCTTCTACCACTTAATCATTTTTTCCAAATAAAATCTAGGACATTCTTTCTTATTCCCATGCCCATTTAATTTAGGTTTGACCATTCAAAAGGATGGGAATTGGCATGGAAAATGTGGCATGCACAATGAAGGGATGCATCCCTTCGTATTAGGTGGACATTCAAAAATCCAAAAGTCCTTCTACTTGAAGGTTTCTGGTTCTCTGATACATCAATTAAAACCCCATGCCCCTTAGCCAAATGCTGACCAGTTACTTGCCACATGGCAAGTATAAAAATGTTGGAAAAAATTAAAGAGACATTTATATGTCTGTTGGCTCATGATATGGCATATCAGGATAAACCTTTTCACTCAAAGGACTCCTTTTTGCTTGAAGGGTCCTATTTGATCATTATATAATCAGATCAAGGGCTAAGGAGAAGCTTTATCATGCACCCCCTCACTCATTATAAATAGGCATTGGTAATCTGATGCCAAAACATCCAAAAACCAATTCGAAAGAAAACATTCCTATTTCTTTTCCTTCTCTTAGGACAAGAAGTCTTTTTAAGACAAGACTTATCATTTTAAGACAAGAGCCTAACAAGAGAAATAGAAGGGATAACCAGATTCTAAGAGAGGATTCAGAGAGATCTCTGAGTGCCCTATAGGAAGGTAGGGGTCTAGCAAAGGGAGAAAGGCCACTGAAGGTAGAAAGGCTACCGGGAAGAGTCCTAGTAAAATAAGCAAGCTTTGTAAAAGTGCCTTCTTAGTCCCGTTCCTATGAGGATCACCTTTGGAGGGCATACACTTGTATGCCTAGTGGAAATTGAGTATAGCACTCTAAGTATTCTTTTATAACCCTAAATAGTAATTTATTAGTTATCATGGTCGAGTGGTCCTTGGGTCTAGGGTTTTGGTCGATTAGGGTTTCAACAATGAAAATTTTGAAATCTAGTCTTCTGTTGCACCAACCCAGAACCCAATAGTGGTATTAGACCAAGCTTGATTCATGCAATTAGTAATCATTTTTAGTGTTAATTGCTTGCTATGCAATGTCTCTTGCATGATTAGTTCATATTACATATGTGATATGTTATGCTCCTAGTAATTACTTCAGATTGGATTAGTCACCATGGCTGTCCGGTCATAGGAGCTAAGTAGGGATTAAGGCCCACTCTTCCCATTCAATGGGGTCTCTTATGATATGTTGGGGTGCCACTATGGCCTTATCCCATGAACAAGTAAGGTGAATGGATTATTATTTTAATCATGCTTTGGTTATGCATATTAGGGTTAGTATGCTTATTTACTGGTATATGTCATGTTGGCATGGTTAATTAGGATGTGTTTGAGACCATCAAATCCCTCACAAAAATAATATTTAGTCATAGTGTAAGTTAATCATGATACAAATCCGTTTAGGATTTGATTAGCTAATTGGTGTCTAGGCAAGTGGTTTTGCTAATGTAAAGCAAATGAGGTTTTTAATTAGTTCCGTTGTCTAACCTGGCCAATTCATTTGGTGCCTAAGGAAGGCAATGGGGGGACCCCCTCATCTCTCCCCTTACCTAGCCTATTTGGTTATTTCTAGACCTTAAATTGGAAATGCTAATTGATTAAGCACACTATAAATTGCCTTCCTTCATGCTAAGCCAAATCCATATTAAAAACTATAGTAGGTTTGTTGTGATTAACACAAGGCCTACTCTATGATTTGATATGATATTTATCTTGGTACATTTTATACTTTATGGCTTGATTGATGGTGTTGCTTTGTTGTGATTGACACAAGGACAACATTTATCAAATATGGCTATATAGAAATGAAGGGTCTAACTAAAATATAGTTGTGATTGACTCAAGGCTATAAGTGTATTAGAGGTAGGTGTTATGTTGAGAGTTGCATAGGTTGTAATTGGAAAGGAGTTTTCCTACCCTTGAACTCATGGATGTTTGTTGTGATTAACACGAGGCATTCATGAAGATTTAGGATCTCAACCCCATTAAGGAAGCCCTGAGATGGTTTTCCCGCTTACCATGGTTGAGGGTTATGGTATTTGAAAGAAAATAGTAGGAGACATAATTAGATGCAAAAGTCTTTATCTAATTATGAATATCATCGTGAGTGGTCTGCTTATAGTTGTTCTTTATTTAATATAGATTTTATATTATGGCTTCTACTCTTTCACTATAGGACATCTTGGATGCCAATAAGTTGACCGATTCAAATTATATGGACTTGTTGAGGAACCTGAGGATTGTATTAGCTCAAGAAAAGCTTGCCTATATTTTCCATTCTCCTGACCTAGATCTGGTAGGAAAGGATGCTTCTGAGGAGGAGAGAGCAACATATAAAATATGGCATAATGATAGCATGACTGTCAAGTGCATCGTGTTGACCTCTATAAGCAATGAGTCGTAGAGGCAACATGAGAAAATGGAATCTCTATCTATATTACTCAACCTTAAAGAGCTTTATGGAGAGCATAGTTGGAGTGCTCGATATGAGACATCGAAGTAGTTGCTCCAAGCATGCATGAATGAGGGCTCTTTCGTTAAGGAACATGTCCTAAAGATGATTGACTTGATCACTCGATTAGGTCAACTGGGGTTCGTGATGGATGGAGAGCTTAATCAAGACTTGATCCTATAGTCACTCCCAGATTCCTTCTCATAGTTTATCATGAATTACCACATGAACAAACTAAATTTGTCATTACTTGAGCTATTAAATATAATCAAGATGGCAAAGAGCCACTTCAAAGATGATAAGGCTTAGGTTCTTCTAATTGATGGAAAGAAGAAGCTAGTAATGAATAAGGGTTCAAAGAGGAAGAGGAACCCTAAGAGTAGCTTCCCGAAAAAGAAGGCAAGGAAGCCCTTTGTTGATGGGACCTACTATCACTGTGGGAAGCAAGGGCACTGGAAGAAGAATTGCAAGTTGAATCTTGCAAGTCTGAAGCATGATGCTGGTGGAGCATCTAAAGGTTTGTACATGATACAAACAAACTTGTCATTGAATTCTTCAGTTCCTGATTCATGGGTATCGGATACCGCATGTGGGTCTTATATCTGCAAGTCATTGCTAGGGTTATAAAGAACTAGAAGCTTGATGAAGGGTGACGTCGAGCTGTTTGGTACGAGTGGTGAACCCATTCAGGCTAAACCTATTGGCATCTATCTTTTGTTATTACCATTGGCCAATATTCTTGAATTAAAGATTATTATTATGTACCCAACATTATAAGAAATATTATTTCTGTACCTTTGTTGTTGAAACAAGGTTATGAAATAAATTTGATGAGCCATGGATGCTCAACTTTCTTTTCAAAGAAATTCTTCGGATGTGGTACATTCTCTAATGGTCTTTTGATTCTGTCACTCAATGATGAGGTTATGCTTATTGAGAACAAGAAAAGAAAGAGAGATGACATGAATGTCACTTATTTTTGGCATTGCCATTTGGATCATATTAGTGAGCCCATGATAAACAAGTTGTATAAAGATAATTTCTTTGAACCTTTTGATTATGAGTCATAGAAACTTGTGAGTCCTGTCTCAAGGGTAAGATGACCAAGTCTCCATTCACTGGACATGGAGAAAGGGCAACTGAGTTCTTAAGTCTAGTACACACAGTTGCGTCTGGTCCTATGACAACCTAAGCCAGAGGAGGATACTCTTATTTCATTAGTTTTACTGATGATTTATCAAGGTTCGAATATGTGTATCTTATGAAACACAAGTCTGAAGCCTTTGATAAATTCAAAGAGTATCAAAGTGAGGTTGAGAAACAAACTAGGCATAATATTAAAATCCTTCGATCTGATTGAGGAGGAGAATACTTGTCTAGTGATTTTCTCAATCATCTTAAAGATAAAGATATTCTCTCGAATGGACCCCTCTATACACACCGCAGTTAAATGGTGTAGCAGAAAGGAGGAATTATACCTTGTTGGATATGTTACGGTCCATGATGTGCTTCACGGATCTTCCAGGATCCTTCTGGGGTTATGCCCTAGAGACTGCTGCCTACATACTAAACAGGGTGCCATTAAAGGTAGTTAAAACCACTCTATATGAATTATGGAAAGGAATAAGGCTGAGTCTTAATATTTTAAGATTTGGGGTTGCCCTGCTTATGTCAAAAATATTTTTGGACATAAGCTAAGTGCTAGGGCTGATAAGTGTTGTAGGTTTGTAGGATGTCTTAAAGAAGATATGGGATACCTTTTCTACCCCCTATTAAGTTGTCAGTAGGCATGCCACATTCTTGGAAAAGGAGTTTATCCAAGAAGGGGGTAGTGGGAGGATATTTGAACTTGAAGAAGTTCAACCTACACCTGAAGTTTCCTCAACCAGATTTTCCTAAGGTTCAGGAACAACCACAACACACACCCCCTTTCCATAGATGAAAGAGAGTGTGAAGTGCACCTCTCATATATGGCTTTGTCATTGAGAATTACAATGAAGCTAATATCATACAGGATGATGATCCTGTGACCTATACAGAAGTTGTAACAAGTAGAGACTCTGACAAATATGTGGAAGCCATGAAATCTGAGATGGACTCCATGTACTTTAATCAGGTTCGGACATTAGTTGATCCACTTGAGTGAATAAACTCAAGCGGGTGTAAATGGGTCTTCAAGAAGAAGATTGGAGCAGATGTCAAGTAGAGACCTACAAGGCCAGGCTGATGGGAAAAGGTTTTAGATAAAGACATGGTATTGACTATGATGAAACTTTTTCACCAGTAGCCATGCTCAACTCCATTCGGATATTTCTTGTAATAGTTGTATACTATGACTATGAGATCTAGCAGATGGATGTAAATATTGCTTTCCTCAATGGATATCTTGAGGAAGAAGTCTATATGTCACAGCTAAAGAGATTTGTCTCAAGTGAGAGACCAAACCAAGTATGCAAGCTTAAGAAATCCATTTATGGATTGAAGCAAGCATCGAGGAGTTGGACATCTGCTTTGATGAGATGATCAAAAAGTTTGGTTTCATTAAGAATGTGGATGAACTGTGTATGTATAAGAAGACAAGTTGGAGTGCCTTTATTTTTTTGGTATTGAATGTTGATGACATACTCATCCTTGGAAATGATATACCAATGTTTTAATCGGTCAAGTCTTGGCTATCAAAGTATTTTTCTATGAAGGATTTGGGAGAGGCATCCTATATACTAGGGTATAAAGATCTACAGAGATAGATCCAAGAGGATGCTTGGCTTATCCCGATCCAGATACATTGACTTAGTGTTGAAGAGATTCAACAAGGAGGGAAGTAAGAGAGGTTACTTTCCATGAGTCAAGGCATACATCTCTCTAAGAAGATGTCTCCTAAGATACTAGAAGAGAGAAAAAGATGAGTTTGATTCCTTATGCTTCAGCTGTAGGATCAATTATGTATGCCATGTTATGTACTGGGTATGATGTTGCTTATGCCTTGGACATAGTAAGCAGGTTCCAGGCTAATCTAGGAGAGGATCATTGAAAAGCTATGAAAAACATTCTTAAGTACCTAAGAAAGACTAAAAATATTTTTCTAATATGTGGTGGATTAGAGTTTAAACTAGAAGGGTATATAGATTCTAGTTTTCAATTAGATCTAGATGATAGCAAATCCATATCGGGATATGTCTTCATCTTATATGGTGGTGCAGTGAGTTGGAAGAGTACAAAGTAGTAAACTATAGCTGACTCAATTACTGAGGCAGAGTACATAGCTGCAAGTGAAGCTACAAAGGAAGCTGTGTGGATGAAGAAATTCATCATGGAATTGGACGTGGTTCCTACTATACAACAATTGGTGCCACTTTATTATGATAATACTGGAGCTAATGCATGAGCTAGGGAATCGAGGTCTCATTAAAAGACCAAACACATTCTAAGATGATTCCACCTAGTTCGAGAAATCATAGAAAGACAAGATGTTGTCCTCGAACAAGTAAATACAAAGAACAACATAGCAAACCCATTCACTAAAGCACTACATAGCAATAGTTTGATCACCACTTAGATTATAAGCATGATTGGCTGTAGTACAACTGAGAGATTGAAAGAATTATGTCCTAAAAGCCAATCTTTGTATAGGCACTTCTATAATCTTCCAACTTATGTATAATATTATTTATTAATAAAATATAATTGTTGATTCATCATACTATTGCATCGTATCAAGATTATGATGAATCTCATAGGTTAGGGAAATGGAATTAGGGTTATGATGGAGATCAGAATGCTAAGACCTATGTTCCTATAAATCCTAATCTAAAATGTTCCTAGTCATTGGATCATCAATTCGGGGATCGATGTTTCTGGAAAGACTAGCACATCCTATGTATGCTGATGGAGAGGGTGGTTGCTCTCATAGCCACTTGTATAGGGACACTAATACAAGGATGTGGGTACTCATTAGGGGATGAGTTCACTAAACTTATTAGCCTTGAGAACATCTTATGGATGTCTTACTACTTGTCAAAAGATGGTTCTCATAGTTGGAGTTATGCAAGTGATCCTTAGACCTGAGATCACCATGATTCCTTATGCACATAAAGCCATGTTTTTGGTTCATATTCATTCATGACAAATAGTCATGTACAAGGTGTTCTCATATATGGTAGATCGTGCATGAAGGATATGAGTGGATCAACAAGCAATCGATCACTCCTAGAAAGAGGAGGACTTATCCTGTGTAGTCTCTTGATTGTTGACTTAGAAAGTCTTTGATCAAAGTAGGATGAGATTAGAAAGGATTTCTAATCTTTCATCAATAGAGTCTTCATTATCGAATTGAGATTCAAAAGGATTAAGTACTAGGGTTTGACAATTCTCCATGCCCATCACTTATTTGGGATAAAGGAAGATCAAAGGATTAAATTACATGATAACTTTCCACTAAAGGGTATTTTGATAATTTCTATCAAGTTTTTCATCTTTTGGATAGGCATGACATGTTTCTAGATGTCAATCATGTCTTATAGGTTTTCATGAATTAAATTGGATGGATTCATGAGTTAATTTAGAAATTGATTCTAATTGGCTAACTTGGGTCAGCTCGATTTGACCTAATTTGGTCAATCAATTTTGATTAGATCGAAATAGCTTGGACCTAGACTTATTGCTAGCTAAATGTGGAGCCTGATGCATCACACATGTTAGGGAATTGGTCAAAAAAGTCAGTTGGATTTTTATTAGGGTCATAGGATCCTAATTGGCTAGCTAATTATCATACTAGCATATATTGGTTAGCTCAAATCCTAATCCAACTGGATTGGGTCAATTAGCTTACATTTGGACTAACCAATTTAAGTGAAACTTAGATTGGATTGAGTTCTAATTGGGATAGCAATTATCTAATTTTATCTAGATTTTATTGGGCTTTATCTTTGAATTATGGAAGAGTCCAAGTTAAGTTGGACTCTTGGTGCCATATTGGCGTGTGCCAAAACTAAGGGGCATAGAAGGACCAAGAGTCCTTCTACCACTTAATCACCTTTTACAGATAAAATTTAGGACTATTGACCCCTAGAATGATTTTGATAATAACAAAACATTGGAGCATGCATTTGGTACTAACTAATTTCAAGTGTTTTATAAGTTTTTGTAGGATGATTTGAATGAACAACCAATCTTCTTACCATTCTGAAATTATTAATGTATGTCAAGATTAATTTTTGAAAAAGTATCATGTGGTGTAGAGCCCAAAGAAAAATTACCTCTGTATTCATAAAAATGGGCCAATTAAATGTAATTTCTCAAGTTTAAATTACTTAATTTAGGCTTTGAAGGAGTTTGAAAACCTTTAAGGTTGGTTGGAAGCCTTTGGAAGAAATCTAGAGAAATTTGGAAGGTTTTTGTCAGAAACCACTCGAGCTGACAAAAGGTAGGAGAGCCAACTCTTTGTTCTAGCATGGCACTAAGTTTTCTAGCATGCAGTCATCCGAGCCAACTCAAAAGAACCCGAGCCGACTCGTTCAGAGCTACAATTCCTTGATCAGATAACCAAGCTGAATCGATAGAATCTGAGTCAACTCAAATATTCAGTCAGATGACCGGGTTGACCTGACAGAAAACTGAGCCAACTCCTCTAGAGTATTTAAAATTTAGTTTTGAGAAAATCAGTCAGGCGTGCTGACTCGTGAGTGAAGAGCTGACTCGACTAGAGTTCAATTTATGAAGGACTAAGAATCCGAGCTGACTCGACCCATCGAAGCTGACTCGAATCACTATTCCAAGCACGTAATGGCTCATTCCAGAACTATCTTTTTGAATCCAAAAAGTGCTCCAACGACCATTTTTCGAATTCCAATGGTCTACAATGGTCATATCCACTTGGAATCAGTTCAAGACACTATATATAAATGTTGCCCATGTGGCTTTTCCCAAGAGGAGGGTGAATTGGGAATTACAAAATTTTTGCAAGTATGTGCACAAGTAATTCCTTTTAGTGGCTGAGTGCTATGTTAATCAGGGAATAAGTGCAGAAGCTGAGAAATAAATCAAGCACAACACAAACAAGGCAAGTTTATAGTGGTTCGGAGCAACCTAGCTTCTACGTCCACTACCCAAGTTCACCACTCGGGATTTTCACTATATCCCCCAAACTGGAATATAGTCGGATTGTTTTACAGGCTCACAATCCCAACCTCTACACTTTGGTTTTTAAACCGGGCTCTCAAAGAAACCCATACTAGGTTTTCACAGGCTCACCTAGAACCTCTACACTTTGGTTTTGAAAAGGCTCACCAAAGAAACCTATTTGGTTTTTACAACCGGGCTCACCAACAACCCAAATATTCTAAGAATAGAATAAAAAAGCAACAATAATGACAAACTCAGTTATCTGGTGGTTGCCAATGCAGCTCGAGTGAAGCTCAATTGAATGCTCTTCAATGCACTTCAATGGCTTCCTTGCTTTTCTCTAAAAATGCTTCAAGCTTCTGGTAAGAGTTGGTGAAGGCTTGAAGGCTGACTTCAAAGCCAAGTGCTCTCTCTTCTTACTTTAATAAATATTCAATAACTGTTCATTAACTCATTAGTCTCTCCAAAGATGTTCTCATACCTCATTTATAGAGACTTCAACTGCCTTCCCTTGATTTTGAATGTTGTAGACCTTTGGGAAGTGATAGGTTACCATTGGAGCACTTTTGGAATTCAAAAACAGAAAACTGGAACTAGCCGTTAGAGGTGACCCCGTCATTCGAGTCAGCTCGGACATTCTTCGAGTGACTCGGATCAAGTTCGAGTCGGCTAGATTGAACACCAGTCGGTTAGGTTCCATAGTTGAGAAAATGGTTCACTCTGGACGAGTCGGCTAGGCTAAAATCCGGTCGGCTCGGATCCCTGAGATTCTCAGAACGTTCTCAACCATGTTCTGGACGAGTCGGTTGGGCCTTGGTGCGAGTCGGCTGGATATGTGTGCCAGAGAACTTCTTTCTTGTGCCAATGCCAGAGTCGGCTGGTTTCTCCATCCAGTCGGCTCGAGAATGGTTCTTCAGCTAGATCAAATTCAATTTTTCAGAACTCTTGTGCCATGCTTTGAAGACTTCTTCAAGGTCTTCTTATAATAAAATCAAGAAAAATTGAAGCTTGAAAACTAATAGAAGTAACCCTTTATCTTTGATTTAAGTAGGAAAATTTTTTTTGTTGGGTTCTTCTTTACAAGATTCTAATCACTTTACAACTCAACACAAAGCAATAAAGATTGTAGGGTTTAGAGAGTATGTCAATGTAGTTATCCTACAGAAAGTTGTCAACTATTTGAAGAGTTGTTAGATGACCAAATGTATGCTCAAATGTTTTGTTATCATCAAAATCACTTTAGGGGTCAACAATCTCTCCCTTTTTGGTGATGACAAAACATCGGGCATGAAAAGAATCTATTATATTCACAAGTAGATGTATATCATAGTAAGCATTTACATTTGTTTGATGTATCGTAATATTAACTGTATTCTCAGATGTATATCAATATATGCTATACAGTTATACACAAAGCCAATTTTATAAAATGTAAGTGTCAGAGAATAATTGCTTGTATGTATCAAGCAGCATTAAGTATTGACAGTTAGATGTAATAAGTAGAGAGCATCATAGTAATCATTGAAGCAATTTAAGCATGTAAATTAAACATATATATCTCCCCCTTTTTATAAAATTTCTAATCAATATGAAATTTCTCTAAATTTCTCCCCCTTTATCATTCATTTGAACAATTCAGCAAAAGAAGGTATGCAAAAATCATTAAGCTCCCCCTGTCTAATTAACTTCAGCAGTTCTATTCCAATTCATTAAGTTTCTTCTTTCATGCACTCTATTGTGTAATAGTTCTCTCCCTTTTTGTCATTAAATCAAAAAGATTAAACAGTTAAGCTCATTTTTTAAATAGATTGAAAATGTATCAAGATTTGTTTGAGATAATTTCACTTTCTCAATTTAGAGAGAGAATTCTATTAAAAAATAGATAGTATTAACAGGATAAAATAAATATATAATAGTGTCCAAAAAAGATATTCATTGCATTTCTATCAAAAAATTCAGTACATCAAGTATTAAATAAGCTTCAAAAAGCTTCCGAAAAGTATAGAAAATACTAAAGACCATACTAAAGACCTATTCACTTTCAGATTCTTCCTTAGGTACATTTATAGGTGTGCTAACACCGTACCAAGAAGCAGATCTAGGTGGTCTACTAGAGGATGCATGAGGTGGAGGTGCTCTAGGGTGGTGAGAAGTAGTAGGAGCCCTAGTAGAAATAGGAGGAGGATCATACAAGGGTCTGGTTCTAGCAGTGA
Organism: Areca catechu; assembly: GCA_021397845.1. Lineage (NCBI taxonomy): Eukaryota > Viridiplantae > Streptophyta > Magnoliopsida > Arecales > Arecaceae > Areca > Areca catechu. The sequence goes on along the minus strand of CM038045.1, from coordinate 148,067,587 downwards.
CCTCCAAGGATCTAACAGTGCCACAAATAGAAACCATCTCCATCTAGATTGCTCCAAGCTATTATTCCATATCCTTGAGGCCTGCTGGTACCTTGTTCACTGCCTCCTTCATCTCACCGATTTTCTTTTGCATAGATATAAGCTCAGAAGCTTAGACATTGGCAAATGCTTCAGCAGATCCTCTAAGTCTTCCAAGCTCTGACCTGATGATCCCAATGCCTCTAGTATAGTCATCTACCATTTGTCTAGTTTCTGCAATTTTTCCCAATGTGCATTTGGCTTCATTCAGTTCAGTTCTGTATTCATTCAAAGTTGCATCCACAGATTTCAATATAGTTTCAGAACTAGAAGAGGTACAGTCTATGATTGGTTGAAGTTCTACTTATGGAGCAGATCTTGAAGCTTCTATTGCTTCAACCTTTCCTTGTAGATTTACAACATGTTCTTCTAGCCTATCCAGTCTACTATCCACTGACCTTTACAGATCACCAAAAAGAGAAGTAATTGTTCCTGTCAGTGTATCAGTAAAACTTTTCATTTGTTCTTCAATCTAATTTTGGATGATTGGAGGATGTGATGCTGCAGGAGGGTAGTTTGGTAGAGGAATATCAGCTGCAGGCAAATCAAATTCGAGTGCAGGCATATCAAAAATAGGAGAAGGTGCTCTAGCCTCCTCAAGAGTAGTAGCAGGCTCAGAAATATGAGACTCAGGCTCAGGTACAGGTGCAGAAGAAGTTCCAGCTATTTCTACATTCTCTTCTTCTTCTCACTGCTAGAGCTGCCTACTGCCCTGATATTTGTCCCTTTCTTCCTCCAAACTCCTTCAACATGGAAGTAACCCATTCTCTCCAGTGATTTGGAGGTGTAAACATCTGTATGGTGCAGTTCAACTCCATCTTCACCCTCCAAACTCACTCTTTGAGACTTAAACAGTAGGGTTAGCATCATTCCATAGGGTAAGCATGACTTGGCCTTTCTAACTGTCTCCTTCATTTGCATAATTATAATGTAGGATAGATTTACAGGAGTCTTCTCCAATATGTGTTCCATAAAGCATAAGTCTCTTTCACTCACCCAATCAAATCTTTCTGTTCTTTACAAGAATATTCTGCAGATAAAATTATGTAGCAACCTTATTTCAAGAGACAGGGTATTAACAAATACTGTTCCAATTCCACTAACATCTTCTTTATTTAAGATTGTTCTTAAAGCCTTTTCTCTATTGTCAATCACTAGGAATTTCACTCCATCTGAAGGTAAGTCCAGTAGACCATGTAGAAATTCTTCATTGACAATAATTCTTTTTCCTTTAATCGTAGACTCAACATGATGTGTTCCCAGTCTTAGATTTTCATAAAAACTTCTAACAAGAAAGGGGTAAGTCTTTTAATTTAAGGAGCAAAACTTTCTCCATCCTTGATCTTCAATCAAATCACCGATTTTTAACCCAATCCCCGTAATAAACTCAAAGTTAATGCGACGGCCGGAGGTTACCGGTCATGTAGACATCGAAGGGACTTGACTTGGAACAGTTGAAGCATCCCTTGCAGCTTCTTCCACAAGTTCCTCACTGTGAACGGTGGCAATTGGCTCTTCTTGATTCCTTTTAGTCCTTTCCCTTTCAACAGATGGAGCAGCCCTAATGGAGCATTTTCCGGTAGCACGCTTGGGAGCCATTGCTAGGAAAGATGGAAAACTGAGAGATTGGAGACCTTAGAAGGAAGATAGGAATCTTTGAAGTATGATTAGGAGATTAACGAACCATTAGAGAAGATAAAATAGAGGTTGAACGGCTCGGAGAGGGGTTTATAATCCAAAGTAAAACACTTAGGCGCGAAATTCCAGTCGACTCGAATAGCTCTAAAAAGGCTCGAGTCGGCTCGGCCAGAACTCTCCCAAAACACTCAGAGGATCTAGTCGACTTGAAAAAGCTTGAGCCGGCTAGGCCAGAACTCGCTCAAAGCTCTCATAAAATCCAGTCGACTCGACTTAAGAACCAGTTGACTCGAACAGAGAAATTAGAGTTTTGGAAATTTCGATCATAAATCAGAGAAATTTTGAAGAGAATTTCAAAGGAAATTAAGGCTCTATGATATAGAATGAAATCAGGAGGTTCTCTAGATAAAGTTTTCTTAAATTTGAAGGAATTAAATTAGAGAATTTAGAAAGGATCGCAAAGTCCTAAATCACTCCTAATTAGTTCAAATCTATCTTGATTAAGTGGCTTAGTAAATATGTCAGCTAATTGATCTTCAGTAGGAACAAAATCAAGCACTATGTTACCATTTGAAATATGATCTCTAATAAAATGATGTCTAATTTCAATGTTCTTGGTTCTAGAGTGTTGAATTGGATTCTTTGTCAAATTTATAGCACTTGTGTTATCACATTTAATTAGAATTTTAGATTGTGATACACCAAAGTCTTCTAGTTGTTGTTTAATCCATAACACTTGAACGCAACAATTACTAGCAGCCACATACTCAGCCTCAGCTGTGGACAAGGCTACGAAGTTTTGCTTCTTACAATGCCATGAAATTAAATTCAACCCTAGAAATTGGTATGTACCACTAGTATTTTTTATATCTATTTTACAACCAGCATAGTCTGCATCAGAGAATCTAATCAAATTCAGGGTAGAATGTTTAGAATACCAAATTCCTAAATTACTTGTTCCTTTCAAATATTTAATTATTCTCTTAACAGCAAGCATATGTGTTTCTTTTGGTGATGACTAAAATCTAGCACATACACATACACTATATAATATGTCAGGTCTACTTGCAGTCAAATACAATAAGGATCCGATCATACCTCTATATAGCTTTTGGTCAACATTGGATCCATTTTCATATTTGTCCAATCTGCAAGTTGGGCTCATGGGTGTGCTCATTGATTTGCTACTCTCCATACCAAACTTTTTGATGATTTCTTTGATGTATTTGGCTTGGTTGATGAAGATGCCTTCCTTTGTTTATTTTACTTGAAGTCCAAGGAAGTAGTTCAGTTCGCCCATTAAGCTCTTTTCAAATTCTCCCTGCATAAGCTTAGTAAATTCTTTACATGGAGATTCGTTAGTTGCACCAAAAATGATATCATCAACATATATTTGTACAATTAAGATGTCATTATTCTTCTTTTTGATAAACAAGGTTTTGTCTACATTTCCTCTTGAAAAATTATTTTTAATTAAGAAAGTGCTAAGTCTATCATACCAGGCTCTTGGTGCTTGTTTTAAACTATACAATGCTTTGTTTAATTTAAATACATGGTTTGGAAAAGTGTGATTTTTAAAACCTGGTGGTTGTTCCACAAAAACTTGTTCAGAGATAAAATCATTAAGAAATGCACTTTTTACATCCATTTGAAAAAGTTTGAAATTCATGTAGCAAGCAAAAGCAAGTAGTAATCTAATGGTTTCTAGTCTTGCTACAGGTGCATAAGTTTCATCAAAATCAATACCTTCTTCTTGGTTATATCCCTTAGCCACTAATCTAGCTTTGTTTCTTATAATATTTCCTTGCTCATCTAGTTTATTCCTATAGACCCATTTGGTTCCTATTATTGGATGGTCAGTAGGTCTATCTACAAGTGTCCATACCTTATTCCTTTCAAACTGATTTAATTCTTCATGCATTGCCATCATCTAATTTGGGTCAGTCTTAGCTTTTTCTAAGCTATGGGGTTCTATTTGTAATACAAAGGCTAGGTAATCATGTGCATCCTTATGTGCAGACCTAGTCCTAACACCATGTGAAGGATCTCCTATGATTAATTCTTTAGGGTGAGATGTAACATACCTCCAGTCCCTCGGTAGATCGGTGTGATCCTTACTTACCGTTTCTTCTCCATCTTGAGTGTCTTTGTCTTGAATGCTCAAGTCATCCATTCCTTTTTGCAATGTACATGCATCATTATCTATGCACTCTTCTTGTCTAGAAGGTGTAGGGTTAGTTTCAATAAATACAACATTAATTGACTCTTCAACAGTAAGAGTCCTTTTATTAAAAACCTGATATGCTTTTCTATGTAATGAATAACCTAGGAAAATTGCATCATCAGCTTTAGAATCAATTTTTTCTAAATTATCTTTTCCATTATTATGCACAAAGCATTTGCATCCAAACACATGAAAATAACTAATATTTGGTTTTCTTTAAAATAGGACGGATCAAAATGCGGTTTAAAATATAACATGCAATGTTCACCGCTTCTGTCCAAAAGTACTTTGGAAGATTGCCTTCGCACAACATTGTGTGAACCATTTCTTCTAATGTCCGATTTTTTCTCTCTACAACACCATTTTGTTGAGGTGTTCTAGGAGCGGAGAAGTTGTGATCAATGCCAAATTCAGTACAATAATCTTCAAAACATTGATTTTCAAATTCAGTTCCATGATCACTTCTAATTGAAATAAAAGATAAGTTCTTTTGATTTGAAACCTTTTTATAGAATTTTCTGAAAACATGAAAAGTTTCATCTTTCGAAGCAATAAACAAAACCCAAGTAAATCTCGAAAAATCATCTACTATCACAAGAGCATATTTCATACCTCCTAGGCTTGTGGTCCTAGTAGGCCTGAAAAGATCCATGTGAAGTAGTTCAAGTGGTCTTGTTGTAGAAACTATATTATTTGATTTAAAACTCCCCCTAGTTTGTTTATCCATTTGACATGCATCACAAACATGATTTAAATCAATTTTAAACTTAGGCATGCCTCTAACAAGATCTTTAGAAATCAATTTGGCAATAGTATGCATGCTAGCATGACCTAATCATCTATACCATAGTAAACCCGACTCTTTGGTCTTAGCATTCATTGCAACTAGACTAGGGCTACTTAACATGGCAAGATCATTAAGATCTACCACATAGATATTTCCAAGTTTATGTCCAATGAACTTATTGCTAGAATCTAAAGAGTTAGTTACTATACACATAGAAGATTCAAAGACAACCTTGAAGCCTTTATCACACAATTGACTTATGCTTAAGAGATTATGCTTCAACTTGTCCACTAGCAAAACATTTTCAATAAAAGTGAAGGGAGTTATTTTGATCTTACCAATACCAATTATTTTTCCTTTGCCATTGTCTCCAAAGATGACCATTCCTCCTTTCATTTCAATGGTGATAAATTGGTCCTTGTCACCCGTCATATGTCTTGAGCAGCCACTTTCTAAGTACTACCTTTTCTTCAATCTTTGAGCTGCAAGACATTCCTGCAAAATAGTCAATGAATTCTTTTAGGCACCCAAGCTACCTTGGATCCTTGCAGGTCAGCAGAGGTGGTTCCTTTGGGAACCCAAATTTTTCTTACATTCTTAAGGACATTTCTAGAATTATTGCATTCAAAAGCTTTATGTCCTATTCTTTTGCAAACATAGCATACAACTTTAGAATTTTTAATAGAAGCAGAATTTGAAGTTCTAAAAGTTGATGTAGTTGATGTAGGTTTTGAACTTTTTAAAATATATGCATTTTTTCTCAAGTTCTTAGGAACATATAGTAAAGACTTTGGAGTTGAAATAGTTTTTGGTGTGGCTAAAACCTTTTGAGATAAAATGTTTTGAACAGGTCCTTTAGATTTCATAAAAGTAGTTGCTGAAATTCCATTCATAAAAGAAGTTTTAAAACCAATCCCAGCTTTGTTTCTTGAAATTTGTTGTTCTTTTAAAATTAACTCAAGTTTATTTGAAGAAAAAGTAAGTTTTTCAACTAATGGCTTGAGTTTTGTAACCTCCTTTTTCAGTTCAAAGTTTTCAGCAAGTAAATCACTGTTTTTCCTCTCATATAAAAGATTTTCATTTTTCAGCTTTTCAATTTGTTCAGAAAAGTCATGCAGTTCTTTTTGTAATAAAAGGTTCTTTTCTGAAATTTCATCTTTTTTATTTGAGTAAAGAGTCATTCATATTTTTCAATGATTTTATCTTTACTCCAGCTTTCTTAAATTCAGATAATAAATCATGAAAAGCAGAATTTAATTCATCAAATGTGAATTCAGTGCAATTGTTAGGGGATGTTACCTCATCTTCGAGATCCATTAAACATAGATTTGCAGTCTTGGTGGTCTCTTCTTCTTCAGATGAAGATAATTCTTCACTATCGGACCATGTGGCAACCATGGCTTTCTTCTTCTTTTTCAGTCTGAAGGATTTCTTTAATAGAGGACAGTTTGGATGAATGTGCCCCAGCTTCTTACATTCATAGCATGTGTGGACAACTTCTTTATCTTTCTCTCTGTCCTTTTCCATAATCCTTCCTATGAAATATCTGATTGTATCTTCCTTTCTTTCTTCCCATAAATTTTATGAATCTCCTCATAACCATAGTGATATCATCGTTTTCTAGGTCGTCATTGGAGGAGGTGCTTTCTTCTTCAGATTCTTCATCATCCCTCTTTGATTCTGAAGCAGCTTTGAAGGCTATAGTCTTTTTTTTCTTCTATTCGTCTTCAGTTCTGGGCTGCATAGTTAGCTTGTGGGTGATGAGTGATCCCAGTAGTTCATCCAGTAGAAGTGTGTTGAGATCTTTAGTCTCCTGGATTGCAGTCACTTTGGGATCCCACTTGTTAGGTAGAGAACGGAGTATCTTCTGAACCAGATCAGCATTTGAGTATACCCTGCCAAGACTCTTCAAACCATTAATAATATCTATAAATCTAGAGAACATGGCAGAAATTATTTCAGAATGTTCCATTTTAAACAGTTCATAATTATGAACTAAAAGATTTATCTTAGAGGTTTTCACTTGGGAAGTACCCTCATGGGTCACTTCGAGTTTGTCCCAGATTTTCTTTGCTGAAGAGCAAGTGGAAATTCGGTTGAACTTGTTTGCATCCAAAGCACAATATAATAAATTCATTGCTTTGGCATTCAGTTCTCCCATTTTCATGTCATGATCATCCCAGTCCTCTTCAGGCTTAGGGATGTCCATGCCATTAACTTTGATTATGGGAAAGTGTGGCCCTTTTAAGATGACCTTCCATAATTGAAAATCTACAGCTTGAATATAAATCTTCATTCATGCTTTCTAATAAGAATAATTAGTGCCTGTGAATAGTGGAGGTCTATTTGTTGACTGGCCTTCGGCCAAGGATGTACTCATGGGATGAGCCATTAATCTTTACTCAAGTAATCAGAGACACTGCTCTGATACCAGCTGTTGCCCAGGTGGCTTTTCCCAAGAGGGGGGTGAATTGGAAATTACAAAATTTTTGCAAGTATGTGCACAAGTAATTTCTTTTAGTGGTTGAGTACTGTGTTAATCAAGAAATAAGTACAAAAGCTAAAAAATAAATCAAGCACAACACAAACAAGGCAAGTTTATAGTGGTTCGGAGCGACCCAGCTCCTATGTCCACTACCCAAATTCACAACTCGGGATTTTCATTATATCCCCCAAATCGGAATACAGTCGGATTGTTTTACAGGCTCACAAACCCAACCTCTACACTTTGGTTTTTAAACCGGGCTCACCAAAGAAACCAACACTAAGTTTTCACAGGCTCACCTAGAACCTCTACACTTTGGTTTTGAAAAGGCTCACCAAAGAAACCTATTTGGTTTTTACAACCGGGCTCACCAACAATCCAAATATTCTAAGAATAGAATAAAAAAGCAACAATAATGACAAACTCAGTTGTCTGGTGGTTGCCAATGCAGCTCGAGTGAAGCTTAATTGAATGCTATTCAATGCACTTCAATGGCTTCCTTGCTTTTCTCTAAAGATGCTTCAAGCTTCTGGTAAGAGTTGGTGAAGGTTTGAAGGCTGACTTCAAAGCTCAAGTGCTCTCTCTCTTCTTACTTCAATAAATATTCAATAACTGTTCATTAACTCATTAGTCTCTCCAAAGATATTCTCATACCTTATTTATAGAGACTTCAACTACCTTCCCTTGATTTTGAATGTTGTAGACCGTTGGGAAGTGACAGGTTACCGTTGGAGCACTTTTGGAATTCAAAAATAGAAAACTAGAACTAGCCATTGAAGGAGACCTCGTCATTCCAGTCGGCTCGGACATTCTTCGAGTCAGCTCGGATCAAGTTCGGGTCGGCTGGATTGAACACCAGTCGGCTAGGTTCCACAGTTGAGAAAATGGTTCACTCTGGATGAGTCGGCTAGGCTAAAATCCAGTCGGCTCGGATCCCTAAGATTCTCAGAACATTCTCAACCATGTCTGGACGAGTCGGCTGGGCCTTGGTGCCAGTCGGCAAGATATGTGTGCCAGAGAACTTCTTTCTTGTGCCAGTGCCAGAGTCGGCTGGTTCCTCCATCTAGTTGGCTCGAGAATGGTTCTTCAACTAGATCAAATTCAATTTTTCAGAACTCTTGTGCCATGCTTTGAAGACTTCTTCAAGGTCTTCTTACAATAAAATCAAGAAAAATTGAAGCTTGAAAACTAATAGAAGTAACCCTTTATCTTTGATTTAAGTAGGAAATTTTTTTTGTTGGGTTCTTCTTTACAAGATTCTAATCACTTTACAACTCAACACAAAGCAATAAAGATTGTAGGGTTTAGAGAGTATGTCATTGTAGTTATCCTACAAAAACTTGTCAACCATTTGAAGAGTTGTTAGATAACCAAATGTATGCTCCAATATTTTGTTATCATCAAAATTACTTTAGGGGTCAACAATAATGTATTTGAACAATTTTTGAAGAAGTTAGTGAAGTTTTAATAAGTTTTTAAGAGAACATTCAAGAGAGCTTTCAAGAGAAGAATTCAAGACTTCACCAACTCCCATTAGATTCTTAAGTCATTTATTGAGGAAGATCAGAAGCCTTAAAGAGCATTAAAGGAAGGAATCAAGATGGCTTTTGAAAAGCTACAACTGCTACCACCCGACAACGATCGATTTGTCATTAGTATTGCTCTATTTTTAACTCTTTAATTTGAGTTGTTCAAAGTACAGCAGGGGCTGTAACTTGAGATTTGTATAGGTTTTTGGTGAGCTTTTGCAAACCAAGTGTGGGTTGTTAGTGAGCTCAGGAAAACTAATAGTGTATTCGATTCTTGGTGATCCTGGAGTAAAACCAAGTTTGGGTTGTGATTTGTGATCCCGATAAAAAATAAATCGGCTGTATTTCGAGGAGAATATAGGGAAAATTTCAAGTAATATCTTGGGTAGTGGACATAAAAGCTGGGTTACTTTGAACCACTATAATTTGCTTGTGTTTGTGCTTGTGTTGTTTGTGATCTTTATTTGCTTCTGCATTTGATTCTTAACTTAAATCACTCATCACACTAAAAATTTTAAAAAGAGCACATACTTGAAAAAAATTTTAAATACCAAATTCACCCCCCTCTTGGGTTGGCCACCTGGGCCACAACTGGTATTAGAGTAGTGTCTTTGAAATTTACTTAGAGTAAAGATAAATGGCAAGCCCTATGAGTACCTTTTTGGCTGAAGGCTAGTCCACAAATAGACCTCCACTTTTCACAGGGACTAATTAAACCTACTGGAAGGCACGAATGAAAATTTACATATAAGCAATAGATTTTCAGTTATGGAAAATTATCTTAAAAGGACCTCAAACACCCATGAAAAAGGTTGATGGCGTAGATGTCCCAAAACCTGAAGAGGAATGGGATGAACATGATATGAAAATGGGTGAGCTGAATACCAAAGCAATGAATCTCTTATATTATGCTTTGGATGCTAATGAGTTTAACCAGATTTCTACTTGCATGTCTGTAAAAGAAATTTGGGATAAACTTGAAATAACCCATGAAGGAACCTCCTAAGTGAAAACCTTTGAGATTAATCTTCTTGTACATAATTATGAATTATTTATAAAGAAACCAAATGAGACTATATCTGTCATGTTCTTAAGGTTTATAGATATTATTGATGGTCTAAAGAGTCTTGGCAGGACATATTCCAATACAGACCTCGTGCTGAAAATTTTGAGATCTCTATTGGACAAATGGGATTCGAAGGTCACCACTATCCAAGAAGAGAAGAACTTGAATACTCTACCACTGGATGAGCTATTAGGATCCTTGATCACTCATGAGTTAACAATACAGCATAGAGGTGAGGATGATATCAAGAAGAAAAAATCTATAGCCTTTAAAGCCATAGCAAAATTGAAGAAGCTAGAAGAAGAATTAGAAGAAGAAAGCCCCTCCTCTAAAGATGATCTTGAAGATGAAGATATTGCTCTAGTTGTGAGGAGATTTAAGAAGTTTATGGGTAGAAGAAAAGCAAGACATTGGAAAAACTACTATAGAAAGGGGGAACAAAGCAAAGAGAAGGAAAAAGAAAAAAAAATATAAAGAGGAACAGCCCATCTACTACGAGTACAAAAAATCAGGGCATTTTCGATCAAACTATCCAACATTGAAGAAAGCATACAAAAAGAAGAAGAAGAAAGCGATGGCTGCAACTTGGAGCGATAGCGAGGAGACTACATCAAATGATGAAGAAGAGACCATAAAAATTGCTAACATATGTTTGATGGATCTTAAGGTTGAGGTAATGTCTCCTGAACCTAATGATGAATTTATATTTGAATAATTGAATACAGCATTTCATGAACTATTATCTGAATATAAAAAGACTGGCTTAAAAATTAAGACTTTGAAAAATAACAATAATGCTTTAATGAAAGAAAATGATGAAATTATAGAAAAGAATAAAATTTTGCAAAAAGAACTGAATAGCATTTCTGAAAAATATAAAGTTTTACAAGTTGAAAGGAATGACTATCTTGAAAATAATAAGGCTTTACATGAAGAAAACATAGGTTTGCAAAAAGAAGTTGAAAAACTCAAGCCATTAGTTGAAAAATTAATTTTGAGTTTAAATAAGCTTGAGCTAATTTTGAAAAATCAAAGAGATTCAAATAACAAAGCTGGAATTGGTTATAATCCTTTGCATACAAATATAATTTCAGTTACAAAGTTTATAGCTTCAAAATCATATATACTAAAGTTTTCAACTCAAAAATCTCTTGCATCTAGAGTTTCAACATTTGCATCATTTCAAAAATCAAGAGATGTTTGTTATTCATGCAATGGGATTGGTCAGAAAGCTTTTGAATGCTACATGAAAAAGAAAAATAGAAGTAAAAATAAAAAGATTTGGGTTCCCAAAGGAACCACTCCTACTAACCTGCAAGGACCCAAGAAAGTTTGAGTACCTAAAAGAACTACTTGATTGTCTTGTAGGAATGTCTTGTAATCCAGAATACAAAAAAAAGATGGTATCTAGATAGCAGCTATTCAAGATATATGACGGGTGACAAAGAATAATCCATCATCCTAGAAATGAAGGATGGAGGAATGGTCACTTTCGGTGACACTGGTAAGGGAAAGATCATTGGCATCGGTAAGATCAGAATTATCCCTTCATATTTATTAAAAATGTATTGCTAGTTGACAAATTGAAGCATAATTTATTAAGTATAAGTCAATTATGTGATACAGGCTTTAAGGTTGGTTTTGAATCTTCAATGTGCATAGTAACTAACTCACTTTATTCTAGCACTAAGCTCATGGTCATAGACTTGGAAACATATATGTGGTAGACTTAAATAATCTAGCCATGTCTAGTAATACATGTCTTGTGGCAATGAATGCTAAAACCAAGAAGTCTAGCTTACTTTGGTAATAGAAGATTAGGTCATACTAGCTTGCATACAATAGCTAAATTAATTTTCAAAGATCTAGTTATAGGTTTACCAAAATTTAAAGTTGATTTTGAACATGTTTGTGATGCATGCCAATTTGGTAAACAAACTAGGGAGAGTTTTAAATCGAAAAATATGGTTTCTACTTCTAGACCTTTAGAGCTACTACATATGGACCTATTTGGACCAACTAAGATCACAAGCCTAGGTGGTATGAAATATGGACTTGTGATAGTAGATGATTTTTTGAGATTTACTTGGGTCTTGTTTATTTCACACAAAGATGAAGCTTTTAAAGTTTTTCAAAAATTCCATAAGAAAGTTTCAAACCAGAAAAATCTTTCAGTTATTTATATTAAAAGTGATCATGGCACATAATTTGAAAATCAATATTTTGATGAATATTATACTGAGAATGGCATTGATCACAACTTCTCTGCTCCTAGAATACCATAGCAAAATGGTGTTGTAGAGAGGAATAATAGGACATTAGAAGAGATGGCCCAAACTATATTATATGAAGGCAATCTTTCAAGATACTTTTAGGTAGAAGCTGTGAACACCGCCTATTATATTTTGAACTGTGTTTTGATAAGACCTATTTTAAAAAAAACCCCTATGAACTTTGGAATGATAGAAAACCTAGAATTCATTATTTCATGTTTTTGGTTGTAAATGCTTTGTGTTGAACAATGGAAAGGATAACCTAGGAAAATTTGATGCTAAATTTGATGAAGCAATTTTTCTTGGTTATTCAACTTCTAGCAAAGCTTATAGAGTATTTAATAAAAGAACATTGACTATTGAAGAATCTGTTCATATTATCTTTGATGAATCTAATCCTTCACCTTCTAGAAAAGAAGAGTGCACTGATAGTGATATAGGTACAATGGATCATGCTATGAAAGAAATGAGCCTAAAGGATAGACAAGTGGAAGAAAGAGAAGAAATGGCAAGTAAAGATCATGGTGATTTACCAAGAGAATGGAGGTATATAACTTCATACCCTAAAGATTTAGTTATTGGTGATCCCTCATAAGGTGTTAGAACTAGGTCATCACTTAGAGATGCACATGATTACCTAGCATTTGTTTCACAAGTAGAACCACATGGTATAGAAGAAGCCGAAAATGACCCTAATTGGATGATGGCTATGCATGAAGAACTTAACCAATTTGAAAGAAATAATGTATAGACCTTAATAAATAGACTCTTTGATTATCCTGTTATTGGCACTAAATGGGTTTATAGAAATAAACTAGATGAAAAAGGCCAAGTAATTAGAAATAAAGCTAGATTGATGGCTAAAGGATATAATCAAGAAGAAGGAATAGATTTTGATAAAACCTATGCACCTATAGCAAGATTAGAAGCTATTAGATTATTGCTTTCATTTGCTTGCTACATGGATTTGAAATTATTTCAAATGGATGTAAAAAGAGTATTTTTAAATGGTTTTATTTCAAAAGAAGCTTTTGTAGAACAACCACCAAGATTTGAAAATCATGCTCTTCCAAATCATGTTTTCAAACTCAATAAAGCATTGTATGGATTAAAACAAGCACCTAGAACATGGTATGATAGACTGAGTAAATTCTTGCTTAAAAATAATTTTATAAAAGGAAATGTAGACACTACTTTGTTCATTAAAACAAAATTGAATGATATGTTAGTTGTACAAATCTATGTAGATGATATTATTTTTGGTGCAACTAATAAAAATTTGTGTAGAGAATTTGCTGAGCTTATGTAGGGCAAATTTGAAATGAGTTTGATAGGTGAACTAACCTACTTTCATGGACTCCAAATAAAGCAAATGAAGGAAGGTATATTTATAAACCAAGCAAAGTACATCAAGGAGATCATTAAAAAGTTTGGTATGAAGTCAGTCAAAGAAATATGCACACCCATGAGCCCCTCCTGCAGACTTGATAAAGATGAAGATGGAAGTAATATTGATCAAAAACTTTATCGAGGTATGATTGGATCACTATTATATTTAACTGCTAGTAAGCCTGATATCTTGTTTAATGTATGTATATGTGCTAGATTTCAATCAAATCCAAAAGAATCACATATACTTGCTCTCAAAAGAATCATAAAATATCTAAAAGGAACAAGTAATCTAGGTCTACGGTATTCCAAGCAATCTTCATTAAATTTAATTAGTTTTTCTAATGCTGATTATGGTGGATGTAAAATTGATAGAAAAAGTACTAGCGGTACTTGTCAATTTCTAGGATTGAACTTAATTTCATGGCATTGTAAGAAACAAAACTCTGTAGCACTATCTACTACTGAGACGGAGTATATGGCTGCAGGGAGTTGTTGTGCACGAGTACTTTGGATTAAGTAACACATAGAAGACTTTGGTATTATTTAAATAAAAATTTCTATCAAATGTGATAACACAAGGGCTATTAATCTAACAAAGAATCCAATTCAACATTCTAGGACAAAACATATAGAAATTAAACATCACTTTATTAGGGATTATGTACAAAATAGAAATATTGACTTGAATTTGTTCCAACAAAAAATCAATTAGCTGATATTTTTACTAAACCACTTAATGAAGATAGATTTCAAATGATTAGAGGAGAATTAGGCTTGTATGATCCATTTTAAAATTTTTTGACCCAATTTCTTCAAAATTAAGAAAAATTATCTAGAAAACCTCCTTAACAAATCTACGGTTACCAACCACCTCATCTAGTGTGCTTATAGACTTGAAAAACCTTTTTGCTAAGATTTTGAACCATTTCCTTGAATTTAGGTTGAGCTGACCTGAGCAAGAAAGGTCTCGATCTTGTTGACTTGAGTGTCGGGTTCACATAAAACCCGTGTGACCTAGAAAATCTCATTTCTTTTCTTTCACTCCTTTTAGCCAAACCCTAGGGGACCACTTCCCTTCCAATCCTTAGATCCACCCAAATCCACCTACTCCCAATGTAGAATCCCTCCTGATGGCACCGAAGAAGGCAGTTGCTAAAAGAGCTGGGCATGCGAAATCGAGCTCCCAAAGTGATGGGGACATAGCCAGCATGGATCCCAGAGCAAGCACGAATCCTGGAGCTGCATGAATCTTGGAGGATATCCAGAATAAATTAGTTAGGAAATTATCTTTTAATTAAAATTTGAATTAGGATTTGGTTGGTTAGGATTGAGATATGGATAGGCTTATCTTATCCTTTCTTGTATTTGAATTTGAATCATCCCTATCTTATATTCAAATTCAAATGAGGATTAGAAAGGTCTATAAATACCACCCTCAGTCCTTTGTAAAAAAATAGTTTGGGTAATGAGTTTTTAGAAAAGAGTGTTTCTTTTTGTTCTCCCCACATGGGGAGGGTAAGAGGCCCGTCTTTCCTTCACCTTCGGGCATCGAGGGTGTAAGATCCTAGTTATCCCCTTTTCTCGTCGAGTCCCCTCTATGGTTTTAGGGATTTTCCTTTACGGTCCCAGGTAGCGATTTGGGTGGGATGCCCTAGGCTCCGTATGTAGTGAGATGGGTAGGATGCCCTATGCTACATGTAGTGGGATGGGTGAGATTCCCTAGAGGTGAGAGGTCTCTCCGTGAATGTATGTCCCAAGTCCATAGAGTATCCAATTTTCCTACCCTCCACTTCATTTTTCCTCCTTCACCACCCCTTACAAAAAAATTAAAAAAAAATTAGTAATACCCTAATCTAGGCGACTTCTAGGCTCACCAACGATCCTATCCCCATCTGTCCCCCATCAATTTTTGGTATCAGAGTGATAGGTTAGGTTAGGGTACGTTTGTTTTCCAATCCTAGATTTCCCCCACCAGTTCCACTGTTCTCCGTCTTCCTTGTTCTTGCTCCATAGTTGTTCGAACCACCGGCCACGCGGCCTCCTGATCTAAACGGCAACACCCCTTTGCCATCTCCACAATGCCCGACTCCCCACCCCACCTCCCTGTTGCTGTACTGCACCTCCACTCACCAGCGAACAGAAATCCCTCCACCTCCTCCTTCCCGTGTAAATTACTACCATACCCAAAATGAAGACGAGTTTTTTCTTTATGCCTTCGAGACATGGTGACCTGCTACTAGCCCCCGACCTTACCGAAACCAAAATCCCTCTAGGGTTTCGATTCTCTCATGGCATTTCTCTCTCGAATCTAGTGATCTTTCCATTCTTGCAACCGGCGAGATGGATCCATCTAGCATCGCCGATCTCTCATTGTTAGAGGATTTCGGGCAGTGAGTTAACCTCACGTAGAGAATCTGGAAGGTACTGGTGAACTACCCTGAGGGAACCACCATCCTCAAGGAGCTGATCCAGAACGCCGACAATGCCGGCACCACCCATGTCAGCCTCTTCCTCGACCACCGCACTCCCCGACTCCACCTTTTTCCTCGCCGTCCAGGCCCACCGCATCTCCCACCTCCTCTGGCAACAGTACCGTCGGCTTCTCACCCTCGCCCTCCAGTCCCGCATCATGGATGTCTTTGCCGTTGACATCCACCCCACTGTCTTCTCACCCATCTAGCAGCCGCCGACCATCAACACCTAGCAACCGTCGACCGTCACTTTCTCCTCCTCAGATCCGAGGAGAACTTCATCACTGCCGGCCATCCCGAACATTGTCCCACTCCATCTCTCCATCCTCGGCAACCCGTCCAACCCCACCGACTGAGGCCCCGCCGACCATTTTCCAAGCCAAATCAGACCTCTCTCCCTTCGACCGGTCACCCACCTTACGTCACCACCGCCTCCGTCAGATCCGCCAACTCCACCGCTCCTCCACTCTCTGTTGGCCACCTGCGAGCAGGAACCCACCACCGCCCTCGCCTTCACACTGATCTTCCGACATCACCGTCGACTCCTCTGCGTCGACCGCTGCCTAACAATCAACATCCTCAGCCCCTCAGATCGATGTCGCACGCCACCGTCGCTTTGCTTTCTATCCACTAGCGTTAGCAACCAAGTGGCATCCTCCGCTGGCTCTCTTCACCCAGATCCAAGTTTTTCCCCCATCTCTGCTCCATGTCGCTGACTTTTTTTGCCATCGGTGACCAACCTTCCCCAGAATCTTCCATTCCAATGACATTTTCCTCTCCAAGACCACCAGCACACATCCTCTATTCCATGGATTGAAAGCCCAACGAGCATCGACACGAACGTGAATGCACTGCACGTTCCTCAAAGTAGTTGCCCTCCCTGTTGCTGACTTCAACATGCACGATCCTCAAAGCCACATAGATTTCAGAGTTGCACAATTTTCAATGATGCATGATTCTCGAAGCTAAACAAATCTCAAAGAAGAGCCCCTTTGCTTGATTGGATTAGGTTTCACCAATGTCCCCCCTGATCCTGACTCGACGAAGTCGGGTTCTCCCCACCTCAAGGGAATGATGGGGACATCGCCAGCATAGATCCCGGAGCAAGCACGAATCCTGGACTACACGAATCTCGGAGGATATCCAAAATAAATTAGTTTGGGAATTATCTTTTAATTGAAATTTGAATTAGGATTTGGTTGGTTAGGATTGAGATATAGATAGGCTTATCTTATCCTATATTATATTTGAATTTGAATCATCCCTATCTTGTATTCAAATTCAAATGAGGGTTGGAAAGGTCTATAAATACCTCAGTCCTTTGTAAAAAAATAGTTTGGTCAATGAGTTTTTAGAAAAGAGTGTTTCTTTTCATTCGCCCTGCATGGAGAGGGTGAGAGGCCCATCTTTCCTTCACCTTCGGGCATCGAGGGGTGTGAGACCCTAGTTATTCCCTTTTCCCATCGAGTCCCCTCAATGGTTTTAGGGATTTTTCTTTATAGCCCCAGGTAGTGATTTGGATGGGATGCCCTAGGCTCCGCATGTAGTAAGATGCGTGAGATGCCCTAGGCTACATGTAGTGGGATGGGTGAGATGCCCTGGAGGTGAGAGGTCTCTTTGTGAATGCAAGTTCCAAGTATGTAGAGTGTCCAATTTTCCTACCCTTCATCTCCATTTTTCCTCTTTCACCACCCCTTACAAAAAAATTTTAAAAAAAATAGTAATACCCTAATCTAGGTGACTTCTAGGCTCACCAACGATCCTATCCCCATCTGTCCCCCATCATAAAGGGAAAGAAGAACTAAATGGAAAGAAGATGAGCCGACTCGGGACCAAGAGCAAGAAGAACCAAGAAACCTATCTCCTGCACCGGTAATGTAGATCATTCATATAGGAAATCGACCCATTACCTCTAGTAGGCACATAAATTTCAGTTTTCTTGAAAGCCAGGATTTCAGAATTGGGAACTAGATTGAACAACAAGGGTGGGATTTCTTTTGTTCTCTGGATGCTCCTGCATATCCATCACTCATTAGAAATTTCTTTGAAAATATGTCTCTTGGAGAGAATTGTGTTAAATCAATAGTTAAGGAAGTCAGAATGGTAGTTGATGAAGAGTTGATTATCAAAGTATTACAGATGCCTAAGAATGGACTGTAGCACTTGGTTTTAAAAGATAAATAGAAGACTCTTAGAACTATATTGGAAAGAAGAAATGTGGATGAAATAGTTAATGTGCAGGCAAATGTCCTATCCATAGAAATAAGGCTCCTGCACAACATCATCAGCTACATCTTTCTGTCGTGCACTGGTCACTTCGATTGGGTGAACAAGCACGACATGGTGTTCATGAGATGCATGATTGAGGGGGAGGCCCTCAGTCTTCCATTCATTATGTTAGTGCAGATTCGAGATGCAGCGAGGAGAGTGAAGGCCTGCCTACCCTATGGCATGGTTTTCACTCTACTATTTTAGGAGTTTGGCATCAACCTAACCAATGAGAATGGACGACCACTGCACCACACCGATAAGTACTCGGTGAAATCCCTCCACAGGATGGGTTATCACTAAGTAGAGGGTGTATGGGTCAAGAAGACATCAGGTCAGAGAGTGGCACATCACTCTGATTCAGATGATGAGGCTGAGGCTACTGTGATTGCTGTTGGAGAGACAGTTAGAGATGCTAAGCATGAGTCTGATAGTGGCAGCTTCGATGATTCTGATGAGATGATCCAGGGTCAGGCTGGACAGATCGACAGCCCTAGGACACCTCCTATTCCATTAGCTGCACCTGCACCTTCTAGACCATCGACTTTAGCACCATCGACTACCACTCAGGCAGATTTCACTGAGCAACTCACTCAATTTACTAACACTCTGACAGCTTCTTTCATGTCCAAGTTTGATGAGCTTTGTTAGATAATGGACCATGGACTTTAGGAGTTCAGAGCAGAGATGAGGGAGCTCACTATGAGGATGGAGTCAGTTGAGATGTGATAGCGAATGCAAGATGAGTACAACATAGATCTCAGGGACCTACATTCAGACTTTGGGCGACTTCGAAAAGCCTTAGAGTCATTTGTCACTCAGCAAACTACTACTCTTCAAAGTATTCGAGAGGGAGTTCAGAGGATACAGTTCGGGATGAGCACTATTCTTTTTATCTTGAATGCTCTTAGTGCTCTCTTTCCTGTTGGTTGATTGGATATTCAATAAAGCATTAACTCTTTGAAAACTTACTTGTCTCTCTTTCTTCAAAGAAGTTCATATCCCTCAAATATATGGCCTTCCATCATTTCAAGGTAGTTTGAGTCATTGTAGATTGTTGGGATGTGACATTTGATCATTGGAGCACTTTTTGGATTCAAATTTTAAGTTCTGGAACTAGTCATTGCAAGTCTAAAATCGACCTTTGAGTCGACTCGAATCACTCGAGTCAGCTCGGATCCACAGAGGAGTTCTAGTTGAGTCGACTCTCTTCAATCCAGTTAGCTCGCTTACACAGTGACTTGATTATTCACTCTGTAAGAGTTGGCTCACCTTGATTCCAGTCGACTTGAATCCTCATGCCTTTGATATGTCGGTCTGGTCAAGTCGGCTATCTTCCATTCTAGTCGACTAAGATGGCTATAGTTTACATAAGCAATTTTTTGGACTTTAGAAGAGTCGGCTCGATCTTCTGAAGAGTTGGCTTGGATGTCTGACCAAATGAAAGAGTCAGCTTGGACTCCTATTGGGTCGGCTCGCCTGTCTAATTCAGGAAATAGTGTGCTGAACGAATTGGTTCGGGTCCCTTAGAGTTGGCTCAAATATCTACGTGCCAGAATCCTTGAGTGTGCCATGTTCCAAAGTTGTCTCTCTTCCTCTTCGAGTTAGCTCAGATTAATGTATCAGTGATTTTTTCAGTCTATCTCCAAAATTCATCCAACAAGTCTTCAAGCTTCAAGACATCTTCAAACTCAATACATTTCTAAGAAATTAAAAGCTTGAAACACATTTAGAAGTAACCCAATTTTATAATCTTTCTTAACTTTTTTCTTTGGGTTCTTCTTTAGAATTTTCAATTATAACACAACTCAAAACAAGAAATATAAATGTAGGAGTTGAAGTTTGAGTAATGAGATCATCCTACAAAAATATATAAATCACTTGAAGAGTTGTTAGTAAAATAAATGCATGCACCAATGTTTGGTTATCATCAAAATCACTTATGGGATCAACAACATTGGAAGAAGATTTGAAAGTTATATCTTGCAAGTCTGAAGCATGATGCTAGTAGAGCATCTAAAGGTTTATGCATGATACAAACAAACCTATCATTGAGTTCTTTAGTTTCTGATAAATGGGTATTGGATACTACATGTGGGTCTCATATCTGCAAGTCATTATAAGGGTTACAGAGACCTAAAAACTTAAAGGGTGACTTTGAGCTATTCGACATGAGTGATGAACCCCTTTGGGCTGAAGCTATTGGCACCTATCTGTTGTTATAGCCATCAGGTAATATTCTTGAATTTAAAGATTGATATTATGTATCCAACATTATAAGAAATACTATTTCTGTACCTTTATTATTGAAACAAGGTTATGAAATAAATTTGATGAGCCATGGGTGTTTGATTTTCCTTTCAAAGAAATTCTTTGGTTGTGGTACATTTTATAATGATCTTTTAATTCTGTTACTCAATGATGAGGTTATGCTGGTTGAGAACAAGAAAAGAAAGAGAAATGATGTGAACATCACTTATCTCTAGCATTGCTATTTGGGTCATATCAATGAGTCCAGGATAAACAAGTTGTACAAATATAATTTCTTTGAACTTTTTGATTATAAGTCATTAGGAACTTGTGAGTCCTGCCTCATGGGTAAGATGACCAAGTCTCCATTCACTGGACAACGAGAAAGGACAACTGAGTTGTTAGGTCTAGTACACATAGATGTGTGTGGTCCTATGACAACCCAAGCTAGAAGAGGATACTTTTATTTCATCAGTTTTACTGATAATTTATCAAGGTTTGGATATGTGTATCTTATAAAACACAAGTCTAAAGACTTTGATAAATTCAAAGAGTATCAAGTGAAGTTGAAAAACAAACTAGGCATAGTATTAAAATTCTTTGATTTGATCAAGGAGGAAAATACTTATCTAGTGAATTTCTCGATCATCTTAAAGACAAAGGCATTCTCTCTGAATGGACCCCTCCATATACACCACAGTTAAATGGTACGGCAGAAAGGAGGAATTGTACCTTGTTGGATATGGTACGGTTCATGATGTGCTTCATAGATCTTCTAGTATCCTTCTAGGGTTATGCCTTAGAGACTGCTTCCTAGATACTGAATAGGGTACCATTAAAGGTAGTTAAAAGCACTTCATATGAATCATGGAAAGAAAAAAGGCCAAGTCTTAAATATTTTAAGATTTGGGGTTGCCTTGCTTATGTCAGGAATATTTTTGGACATAAGCTAAGTGCTAGGGCTGATAAGTGCAAGTTTGTAGGATATCCTAAAGAAGGTATGGGATACCTTTTCTACCACCCTACTATTCGAAAGGTCTTTGTTAGTAGGCATGCCACATTCTTGAAAAAGGAGTTTATCTAAGAAGGGGGCAGTGGGAGGATATTTGAACTTGAAGAAGTTCATCCTGCACCTGAAGTAATTCCTTTACCATATGTTCCTAAGGTTCAGGAACAACCACAACACACCTCCTCTCCATAGGTCAGAGAGAGTGTGAAGTGCACATCTTATATATGGCTTTGTCATTAGGAATGACAATAAAGCTAGTATTATACAGGATGATGATCCTGTAACCTATATAGAAGCAATTAGAGTAGAGACTGACAAATGTTTGAAAGCCATAAAATCTAAGATGGACTACATGTACTCTAATCAGGTTTGGACATTAGTTGATAACCTAAGGGAGTAAACCCAATTGGATGTAAATGGATCTTCAAGAAGTAGATAGGAGCAGATGGTCAAGTTGAGACCTACAAGGCTAGGTTAGGGGTAAAAGGTTTCAGACAAAGTCATGGTATTAACTATGATGAAACTTTTTTACTAGTAGCTATGCTCAAGTCCATTCAGATATTGCTTTCCATAGCTGCATACTATAACTAGGATATCTGGCAGATGGATGTAAAGACTGCTTTCCTTAATGGATATCTTAAGGAAGAAGTCTATATATCACTTCCAGAGGGTTTGTCTTAAGTGAGAAACCAAATCAAGTATGCATGCTTAAGAAATCTATTTATGGATTGAAGCAAGCATTGAGGAGTTGAAATATCTACTTTGATGAGATGATCAAAGAGTTTGGTTTTATCAAGAATGTGGATAAACCATGTGTGTATAAGAAGATAAGTGGAAGTTTCCTTATTTTCTTAGTTTTGTATGTTGATGACATACTCATCATTGGAAATGATATACCAATGATGCAATCGATCAAGTCTTGGCTATCAAAGTAGTTTTTCATGAAAGATTTGGGAGAGGCATCCTATATACTCGGTATAAAGATCTATAGAGATAGATCTAAGAGGATGCTTTGCTTATCCTAATCCAAGTACATTATCTTAGTGTTGAAGAGATTCAACATGGAGGAATGTAAGAGAGGTTACTTACCAGTGAGTCAAGGCATACATCTCTCAAAAATGATGTCTCCTAAGACACCAGAAGAAAGAGAGAGGATGAGTTAGATTCCTTATGCTTTGATTATAGATCAATTATGTATGCCATGTTATGTACTAGGCCTAATGTTGCTTATGCCTTACGCATAGTAAAAAGGTTCCAAGCAGATCTAGGGGAGGATCATTGGAAAGCTATGAAAAATATTCTTAAGTACCTGAGCAGGACTAATAATATTTTTATAATATATGGTGGATCAGAGTTAAAACTAGAAGGGCATATGGATTCTAGTTTTCAATCAGATCCAGATGATAGCAAATCCATGTCAAGGTATGTCTTCATCCAATATAGTGATGTAGTGAGTTGGATAGTACAAAGTAACAAACTATAGCTGACTTAGTCACTGAGGAAGAGTACATGCAGTTGGGAATTATGTCCCAAAGCCAATCGCCAGGGTTGTAAGCGGTTGTGCTCAGTATTGTACTCTTTTTATGAATTAATAAAATATTATTTTGCCAGCTCATCACATATTGTATTTTCCTGAAATGAACTCTTTCCATGTGATGAAGTCCTTAGGACTACACTGACTTCGATACAGAGAGGATGTATCGAGTGGTCCTTAAACCTTGTTCACAACCAAAGGATATATTGTACTGGACGGCAATATATCAAGTATAGGTTGTTGTAGTTCGCATCGTTTGGTTGTCCTCTTGACCAAATGAGTGTGGTGACACTGATGTGATCTACAAGTGGGATATGTGATATCTCATTGAACGTGACTCCGTGCAGCCCCTTTCTGCCAAAGGGATACTCACGATTGGATATGGGTATATGTGTCCCTCTGACCTGAGGTCATCATGGTAGCTTGCAAGCAACTCCCTGTGCTTTGGTGCCGGACTACCCAGAATTTTAATCCAGTGATGAAAGGTTTCTGGGTACAGGCAAGTACTTGTGGAGCAGTGATGGACCAAGATGGAATTGACCTGTCCAAACAGTTTGGATTGAATGTCTCGCAGTATCTCAATTTAGCAAATCCTCGACCGGGATAGTCCTAGTGAAGAGTCACTGGGCTTGCGAGGTTGAGACACGTAGTCGACTGATTCAGTCTGGGTTGGCAGCCCAATCTCAGTCGTCCTGAGCATTAGAGGTCAAAGGGATGAATTATACGGTAACTATATGCCAGAGGTTCAATAGTTTGCTCCCGCATCTTCGACCTATCCGGACGCCGGGACCCATTGCTAGATGGTTTCCTGTGCTGGTACTAGAATTGTTCTAGTGCTACCGTTTAGGTTCGAACCTATGAGGTCACACGCCACAGAGGATTACTCTCTGATCCGGATATCGATTACGATTGGAAATCATCTTGGTTTTATGGTCACAGTATTTTTGAGCACTCGTTTCCCCATCTTGCCCTTATCTGTGTCAACCGGAAATTATTTCGGGCTGACTAGGACTGCACCAGGATTTTTCTGAATCAGTTTTGAACTGATTCGGAGTTCGTTTTGGCCTTCAATTGGTTGTGAACCAATTTTAATCCCATGAACCAATTTAATTGGGCTTGAATCGGTTCAATTGGATTGAACCAAGAGGTTTAATGGGATTGAACCAAATTAGGAATGGACCGGTTTCACCATGTAAATGTTTACACGTTACGCTGGAAAGAGTCCAAGCATCAAAATAAGGCCAAACGACACTGGGTGAGCGTCCTTTCTTCTCCCTCCACCGGATGGCTTTGACCCTCATTTATGGTTGGTTAAATGGATGTATTGCAGCCTCTAACTCTTCATCTTCTGGCCTCTCCTACTCCCTCTCCCTGCTGTCCTATGAATACCACAGCTAGCCCCTGTTTCGAAGACACACATACCGTGAAACAGCAAATACAAACCTGGGCATTCTTCTTTGAGAGGCTGAAAGATCCCCTGAGAGTTTGCTTCTTTCCACTGGGTATTTGTAGACTGGGTTTTGGAGGGTGTGAGGGAGAGTTACAAGGCCCTTTTCCTTGTCCCTTAGAGTGCTCAAACCCAGGACTGCAGCAAAGCCAGGTTGCTGCCGTCCACCGTGGCTTTTTGTTCTTCCAGCGGCTAGCACTGCGTGTGGAGAGGGATCGGAGGGCCCCCGGCATGTCTCCCCTCTAGAGGGAGTACTCTTCTACTCCTAGGAGCAAGCCACGCGAGCCGGGATCGCTTCTACTGCTCCAAAACAAAGGAAGAACCAGCTGTCCTGTTCTGCTGCAGAAATTCTGGTAGCAGGTTTTTGGTCATTTTGTACATCATGTACACTGTATTTTCCTTGCAGATTTTCATTGGAGATCGAAGAACACTTATCCATCTTGCCGCTGCTGCGATTCGGGAGCAAACGAAGGTCCGGATAGTGGTGTTTCACTGCTGTTTTTCAAGCTCGAAACAGAGCAAAATTTCAGCCCAGGGAAGAAGAAGGCTGGAATAGTTTTATTCCAGCTATTCCAGCCTATTCCAGCTTTATTCCAGAGTTATTCCAGGCAGAATAAAGGTATAGAAAATTATTTTTTTAATCATGCATAAATAGATTTATTTGTTTAATATTTTGTAAATATTTTATATCATCATACATGCTTACATACAACATGAATAGGTTAGGTTCTGGGCGGAGCAGTTTTCCGCTGCAAGAATTTTTAAAAAAGTTTTAAAATCCTTTCTGCTCCTGTTGCTGTTTGCATGCATAGTATAGGATCATGTCAATCCACCTGCGCCCGTTTTTCTTTCAGTGGTATCAGAGCAGGTTGCATGTGTAATCTATTCCTGTATGCATGTTTATAAATTAAAAATTGTTTAATCAAATATGTATCCTGATTTCTTTTTGGAACCTAGTTGAGACCTTCACCATGACCGTGTGTCTTTGACACGATGCGGATCGTCTGTGTTGGCCTCTTCAGAAGGATCCTTAAAGAATATTAAAATTAAAATTGTTTTAATTTGGTGATACATGTTTTAGCATGTTTTATTGGATATAAAATATTTGTAAAATTTTGAATATAGATGCATGATTTGTTATGTAAAATTGTTTTACATAGAGACTTAATTAAAAATTATTTTAATTAAGAGTTTGGCTTATTAAAAATTTTTCTAGGTTTATGAAATCTAATCAAAATTTGTATAAGCCATTTTGGGTTAATTGGGTTAGCTGACTAGTTGGGTCCATAAATGTGTTTGACCTAAGTTTAGTTGAACCGGATTACAAGAAGATTAAACAAAAGTTGTTTAAGGACCTTCTTTAGAACTATCTAATAGTTAGATTAGTTGATTCGTTCATCTAAAATGGATCCAATTAGTGGCTCAGTGGATGCCTGAGTCTTTGGCTAGTTTGATCGAGTCTGGTAAACCGACTGGTGTCGAGGTAGGTTTGGCATTGTGATCATGGTTGTATGAGGCTACCTCTTTCCTGGCCAACTTGGTTGGTGTCTAGGAAAGATGGTTAATGGCGGATACTCACCCATGATCTCACTTACCTGGCTAGTCGAGTCGACCATAACTGATTGGAAAAGCTCAATGACTTGAGTTAACCCATGTCACCCATGTTGATCAGTCTGACTGATCTATAGGTGCCCATGGATCAATTTGTTGATTTATTTCAACCCTCCTGGAATCTGATTGATTCAGTGGGAGGATGATCCATGTCCTTGTCTTTTTCTTCTGTCATAACTAAAAAAAAAATCCTCTAAAATTATTAGGTCCTTAAAAAGACTAAGTCAAAGAGTTGATAGTGTCTTAGCCTCCCATTAAGTTGGATAGAAATGTGTCCACTAGCTTGGTGTGCATCGGTAGTTCCATAGAACGGGTGTACATCCAGCGACTAGAATTTCTATCTGATCGATGATGGTTCAGTGCAACCTCCTTAACGGGGCCAGGTGGGCCGGCCATAGTCAGGCTTGGTCTTTAGTTAGCTGGAAGCATTGGATTTGTCATTTTAATGGTTGGACCTAACCAGAGACCCTCAATAGGAGGCCCCTAGGCCGATTGGGGTGTTCTCTGGGACAAAATAAAATACTGAAAATTGTTTAGGGAAACAATTGGTTTACGAACCTACCTTTAGGCTCGTATGGGTGAGCTGGCCATAGTCGGGCTCATGCGAGGCCTATTGGATTTCAGTACCCACTTGAAAAAGTATTTTTTTCACGGATTGGAGTTAGAGGCTACCAATCTGAAAAATTAGTGGGAGAAACCTTTAGACTAAAGTCCAAGTATTTTGGTCAAATTATTAATTCATACACTAATTTGGTCTTATTTTCTTTTCAGATGTCTTCTAATTTATCGCTCCGGTCACTTCTCGATAACGAGAAGTTAAAGGGTCACAACTTCGATAGTTGGTATCGAAGATTGAGAATCGTTCTGGAGCATGAACGGATCCTCTATGTGATAACGGATCCGGCACCTGAAATCCCTCCCGCTAATGCACGGAGTGCGATCAGAGACGCTTATCTGAAGTGGGTCTCTGATCGGA
The DNA here is from genome assembly GCA_021397845.1 of Areca catechu. NCBI lineage: Eukaryota > Viridiplantae > Streptophyta > Magnoliopsida > Arecales > Arecaceae > Areca > Areca catechu. Next base: position 148,040,549 of record CM038045.1, on the reverse strand, counting down.
CTACTGTCCGATGCATTATGTTAGCGGCGATGAACGACGAGTTCAGTCGTAAATTCGAGGAGGCCCAACCTGATGAAATCCTTCAAAAGTTGAAGGAATCCTTCGGCACCCCGGATGATGTAGAACGGTACAAAGTATCTTGTGCCATCTACAACTCCAAGATGCCGAATGGTGGTTCAGTCACTGATCATGTATTGTACATGATCGAGCTGATTGAAAAACTGGGCAAACTCGGATGCCCCTTGCACGAGCAGCTCAGCAAGGATGCGATCCTGAATTCTCTTCCCTCCTCCTATCTTGATTTTCTCGATCATTATAGAATGAACAAGACTGCAGTCAACTACCATGGTCTTTTGGGGTTACTACAGACTTTCGAGAAAGACCACCAACTGAATAAGGGGGTGGTGAATTTAGTAGGAGGAAGTAGAGGTCGTCGTCCCTTTAAGAAAGGGAAGAAGAAAACAAATAAGAAGGGAAAGAAGATGCAGAGTGCTCCTAGCCCTAGTCAGACCAGGAAGTTTAAGGCTGATCAATCTTCTGCAGAGTGTTTCTACTGCAAGAAGAAGGGACACTGGAAGAGGAACTGTCCTTTTTATATTACGTCCCTTGATCCGAACAGGCCGAGGAAGCAGAAGTTGCTGAACAAGGTATTTATATGATAAAACCTTGTAATTACTCAATTGTTGATACTGCTAACTGGGTATTGGATACTGGTAGTCCAATTCATGTTTATAATTCATTACAGGGACTTCTAGGTAGCAGAAGATTTGAAGATGGAGAACAATTTCTGAGCATCGGGAATGAAAATCGTGTTCCAGTACTGGCGGTCGGAGTCTTGCGTCTTGTCTTTGAGTCTTGTACTGTCGAACTAGTCGACTGTCACTATTGTCCTAGTTTCATTATGAGCATAATCTCTGTAGGCCTTTTGGCCAATTATGGTTTTGAACTATCAATAAAAGGAGATTTTTGCAATGTTATTTTGAATAACTCTGTGATAATGAAAGCTATATTAAATAATGGCATATACGTACTATCAAGGCCTGTTAGTATAATGTACACATCTAAAAACGCCCAAGGTTAGATAATGTCAACGATTTGTATCTTTGGCACTGTAGGCTAGGTCATATTAACCAAAATAGGATAAACAAGATGCGAGGAGATGGACTCCTCGAGGTCAGTGATTCTGAATCACTGCCCACTTGTGAATCCTGTTTACTTGGTAAAATGACCAAGTCACCTTTTAATGGAAAAGGTGAACGAGCTACAGAACTTCTAAGTCTCATACATACTGATGTATGTGGATCGATGACAGTAAGTGCCAGAGAAGGATACAAATATTTCATTACTTTTACAGATGACTTTTCAATGTTCGGTTATGTCTTTTTAATGAGACATAAGTCTGAGTCGTTTGAAATGTTCAAACGATACCGTAATGAAGTAGAAAACAAACTGGAAAAAGTATTAAAACCCTTCGATCTGATCGAGGTGGTGAATACTTATCTGGTGTTTTTTTGACATATCTTGAGGAGAATGGAATTCTCTCTCAGTGGACTCCTCCAGGAACACCACAGTTGAATGGTGTGTCCAAAAGGAGGAATCGAACCTTGTTGGACATGGTTCGATCCATGATGGGCTTTGCAACTCTGCCGCTATCCTTTTGGGGATATGCGCTTCAGACAGCCTGTTATTTATTAAATAATGTTCCATGTAAGTCTGTTGTCTCCACTCCGTATGAGATGTGGAATGGGTGTAAACCCTCAATCTCACACCTTCGGGTCTGGGGTTGTCCGGCTTACGTAAAGCGTTTAGACTCAGACAAACTTGGTCCAAGGTCTGATCAGTGTTTATTTATTGGTTATCCTAAGGAAACCAAAGGGTATTACTTCTATTTGGAGAATGAACAAAAGGTGTTTGTTGCTCTTAGAGCTATCTTTTTGGAAAAGGAGTTCCTTGGAGAAGGAACTATAGCCTCTAAGATTAAACTTGATGAAGTTCAGCCAATAGAAGAACCTGCACACTCTAAGGACATCGTAGAACCGGCTGTGATTGAATCACACCCAGAACCCATTAGGAGATCCGGTAGAATACCGCGTCAGCCGGACAGATACTATAGTTTCTTGGTCCAGGACGGTGATCCCATTGAGCTCGATGAGAACAATGAGGATCCGATCTCCTATATGGATGCACTTCAGAGATCTGACTCTGAGGCATGGCTTGGAGCCATGCAATTTGAAATGGAGTCCATGGAAATCAATAATGTATGGACATTGGTTGATCTGCTTGAAGGGATAAAACCCATTGGGTGTAAATGGATCTTCAAGAGGAAAAGGGGCACAGATGGGAAGGTAGAGACCTATAAAGCACGTCTGGTTGCCAAGGGGTATCGTCAGCGATATGGTATCGATTATGACGAGACTTTCTCCCCTGTGGCAATGCTCAAATCCATTCGGATCATGCTTGCTTTGGCAGCATATTTTGATTACGAGATCTGGCAGATGGATGTCCGAACCGCTTTCCTAAATGGGGAGCTGGAAGAGAAGGTGTATATGATACAGCCTGAAGGGTTCACATCCACAGATGAATCAAAAGTATGCAAGTTGCAGAGGTCCATCTATGGACTCAAGCAAGCGTTTCGAAGTTGGAACTTACGGTTTGATAGATGTATCAAATCATATGGCTTCGTTAGGAACGGAGAAGAACCGTGCATCTATAAATGGGTTAATGGTTCTGTGATTGTATTCCTAGTACTGTATGTTGACGACATTCTCTTAATCGGGAATGATGTCGTAGCATTACAAGGAATAAAGGTCTGGTTATCATCTCAGTTCTCCATGAAGGACCTGGGTGAAGCTTCTTACATACTAGGTATGAAGATCTATAGAGATAGATCTAAGAAGCTTTTGGGATTGTCCGAGTCTACGTACATTGACACCATGCTGAAACGGTTTAGCATGGAAAATTCCAAGAAAGGCTATCTCCAGATAGGTTCTGGAATTACTCTTTCCAAGAAGGATTGTGCGACAACTCCTGAGGAAAGAGAGCGCATGAGTAGAGTACCTTATGCTTCTGCAGTAGGCTCTATCATGTATGCTATAACTTGTACTAGACCAGACGTGGCATACTCACTAGGAGTAGTGAGCAGATACCAGTCATTGGAAGGTGGTTAAGTCCATCCTTAAGTATTTGAGAAATACTAAAGATCAATGGCTGATTTATGTAGAACCTGACTTGAGACTTGTGGGGTACTCTGAGTCCAGTTTCCAGTCGGATAGAGATGATAGCAAGAGTGTGTCAGGGTTTGTATTTACCCTGAATGGAGGAGCGATCTACTGGAAAAGTTCTAAGCAGGCAACTGTTGCAGACTCGGAATGCGAAGTAGAATATATTGCAGCATCAGATGCAGCAAAGGAAGCTGTGTGGTTGCGGAAGTTCCTTGGAGAGCTAGGGGTGGCACCTTCCCTAGATGGTCCTGTTCCGGTGTACTATGACAGCATTGGAGCCATTGCTCAAGCTAAGAAGCCTAAATCTAATCACCACACCAAGCACATTCTGCGGCGCTACCACCTCGTACGAGAGATCGTAGAACGAGGCGACATCAATCTTCTGAAGATCGATGGAAAGAAAAATCTGGCCGACCCCTTCACTAAAGCCCTCGGAATAAAAGAGTTCGACTATTGTAAATGGGAAATGGGTATTAGATACTCTTCTGATTGGCTTTAGTACAAGTGGGAGTTGTTGGGAATTATGTCCCAAAGCCAATCGCCTAGGTTGTAGGCGGTTGTGCTCAGTATTGTACTCTTTTTATGAATTAATAAAATATTATTTTGGCAGCTCATCACATATTGTATTTCCCTGAAATGAACTCTTTCCATGTAATGAAGTCCTTAGGACTACATTGACTTCGATACAGAGAGGATGTATCGAGTGGTCCTTAAACCTTGTTCATAACCAAAGGATATATTGTACTGGACGGCAATATATCAAGAATAGGTTGTTGTAGTTCGCATCGTTTGGTTGTCCTCTTGATGATGCGGGACTAATATGCTTGCCATTCTTTTTGTATGTTTTATATGTGGGGTTAGGTGATTAATTCCCGAATTTCAGATCAACATTAGTTGTAGGGAATTTTGTATGAATTTTTGAAGCCAAGCATGCAGATTAGAACCTAGAAAAGTACTAAAGAAGGATCGCCGGGGCTGAGAAGCCTCGGTTAGGGCAAGTTCTCCTACAATAATAAGACTGGAGGTAGAGGGGGTGTACCTGACAATGTCTGAAGTGCCCGGTGAAGATCGCAGTGAAGAGATCTCTCGTTCCTTGATGGATGCGGCCTGAAAAATCGAGCCAAAGACCCGCGGATACCCGACTTTCTGCTCGGTGGTCCGATTGAGGCGTGGCTGGAGTCGTTGGATTCGTAGGAACTCGAGGACCTGCAAACAACCTGTCAAGGGTTAGAAAACTCACAAAGGAATAAGAAAACAAAGGAAAAACATCAAGGGAAGGCTTCTTTTGGTGTGGGCATCCAGGGATTTGGAGGGTTTGTTGGTAGCAGGAAGATGATTGCAAACACCGGGAAGAAGAACTCTCACAAACCCCTTTATGCATACAGTAGGGTATCACACAACTCAATAGAAGAACTCAAGGTTTTAATTCATATCAAAAAGGTGAGTTTCATACAAGAGGCTAGGGTCCCTTAAATAGACCCTTAACCTTGGGCTCCAAGTAAGGGCACTTTAGACTTTACATAGGACTCCTTTTCCTTTTCAAACTCTAATTGGAATACAAGGCAAATAGGTAGAAAACTTCAACTCAAACACTCTCCTCTTGTCCTTCTCTTGGTCGGCCAAGGTGGTGACCATAAGTGGCCAACCAAGAGGGGAGGTGACCCTAGGGATGGGCGCCCTAAATTCTACCTGAGCCTGGGATGGCCCAAATTCCTTCCGACTGGTCCAGGGTTTCGAATTTGTTCTTGATTTTGTCTTCTCTTCCTGGACTCTTCAAGTCTTCAAGCTGGGTTGGACTTGGGCTTAACTTTTATGTCTTCAATTAGGTTGAACTTTGTCTTCACTTGTATGATGTGGTCTTGAGTCTTCAATCTGATTGGACAGGACTCAAAAATTGAAATTAGCTCAACATGAGCTGACTATTATGAACTGAACTAGCTCAACAAGAGCTGGACTAATTACAGGACTCAAAGGTAGCTGGACTAAGCTTTATTACAGGGGACTCAAATATTAACTAAGTGATCCACAGAGGGTTGAGAAGCCTCTGCCTTATTCTGGTGCCTCTGGTGTCCGCACCACTTGACCAAATGAGTGTGGTGACACTGATGTGATCTACAAGTGGGATATGTGATATCTCATTGAACGTGACTCCGTGCAGCCCCTTTCTGCCAAAGGGATACTCACGATTGGATATGGGTATATGTGTCCCTCTGACCTGAGGTCATCATGGTAGCTTGCAAGCAACTCCCTGTGCTTTGGTGCCGGACTATCCGAATTTTTAATCCGGTGACGGAAGGTTTCTGGGTACAGGCAAGTACTTGTGGAGTAGTGATGGACCAAGATGGAATTGGCCTGTCCAAACAGTTTGGATTGAATGTCTCGCAGTATCTCAATTTAGCAAATCCTCAGCCAGGGTAGTCCTAGTGAAGAGTCACTGGGCTTGTGAGGTTGAGACACGTAGTCGACTGACTCAGTCTGGGTTGGCAGCCCAATCTCAGTCGTCCTGAGCATTAGAGGTCAAAGGGATGAATTATACGGTAACTATATGCCAGAGGTTCGATAGTTTGCTCCCGCATCTTCGACCTATCCGGTCACCGAGACCCATTGCTAGATGGTTTCCTGTGCTGTTACTAGAATTGTTGTAGTGCTACCGTTTAGGTTCGAACCTATGAGGTCACACGCCACAGAGGATTACTCTCTGATCCGGATACCGATTACGATTGGGAATCATCTTGGTTTTATGGTCACAGTATTTTTGAGCACTCTTTTCCCCATCTTGCCCTTGTCTGTGTCAACCAGAAATTGTTCCGGGCTGACTAGGACTGCACCAGGATTTTTCTGAATTAGTTTTGAACTGATTCAGAGTTCGTTTTGGCCTTCAATTGGTTGTGAACCAATTTTAATCCTATGAACCAATTTAATTGGGCTTGAACCGGTTCAATTGGATTGAACCAAGAGGTTTAATGGGATTGAACCAAATTGGGAATGGATAGGTTTCACCGTGTAAATGTTTACACGTTACGCTGGAAAGAGTCCAAGCATCAAAATAAGGCCAAACGATGCTGGGTGAGCATCCTTTCTTCTCCCTCCACCGGATGGCTTTAACCCTCGTTTATGGTTGGTTAAATGGATGTAACGCAGCCTCTAACTCTTCATCTTCTGGCCTCTCCTACTCCCTCTCCCTGCTGTCCTATAAATACCATAGCTAGCCCCTGTTTCAAAGACACACATACCGTGAAACAGCAAATACAAACCTGGGCATTCTTCTTTGAGAGGCTGAAAGATCCCCTGAGAGTTTGCTTCTTTCCACTGGGTATTTGTAGACTGGGTTTTGGAGGGTGTGAGGGAGAGTTACAAGGCCCTTTTCCTTGTCCCTTAGAGTGCTCAAACCCAGGACTACAGCAAAGCCAGGTTGCTGCCGTCCACCGTGGCTTTTTGTTCTTCCAGCAGCTAGCACCGCGTGTGGAGAGGGATCGGAGGGCCCCCGACGTGTCTTCCCTCTAGAGGGAGTACTCTTCTACTCCTAGGAGCAAGCCATGCGAGCCGGGATCGCTTCTACTGCTCCAAAATGAAGGAAGAACAAGCTGTCCTGTTCTGCTGCAGAAATTCTGGCAGCAGGTTTTTGGCTATTTTGTACATCGTGTACACTGTATTTTCCTTGCAGATTTCCATTAGAGATCGAAGAACACTTATCCATCTTGCCGCTGCTGCGATTCGGGAGCAAACGGAGGTCCGGATACTGGTGTTTCACTGCTATTTTTCAAGCTCAAAACAGAGCAAAATTTCAGTCCAAGGAAGAAGAAGGCTGGAATAGTTTTATTCTAGCTATTCCAGCCTATTCCAGCTTTATTCCAGAGTTATTCCAGGCAGAATAAAGGTATGAAAAATTATTTTTTTAATCATGCATAAATAGATTTATTTGTTTAATATTTTGCAAATATTTTATATCATCATACATGCTTACATGCAACATGAATAGGTTAGGTTCTGGGCGGAGCTGTTTTTCGCTGCAAGAATTTTTTAAAAAGTTTTAAAATCCTTTCTGCTCCCGTTGCTGTTTGCATGCCTAGTGTAGGATCATGTCAAACCACCTGCACCCATTTTTCTTTCAATAGCTACAAGTAAAGCCACAAAGGAAGCTATGTGGATGAAAAAATTCATCATGAAATTGGGCATGGTGGATGAAGAAATTCATCACGAAATTGGACATGGTTCCTGCTATACAACAACCGGTGCCACTTTGTTATGATAACACTGGAGCTGTTATGCAAGCTAAGGAACTGAGGGCTCATCATAAGTCCAAACACATCCTAAGACGCTTCCACCTCATTCAAGATATCATAGAAAGAAAAGATGTTGTCATCAAATAAGTAGATACAAAGAACAACATAGCTAACCCATTTACTAAAGCACTACCACAATAGCAGTTTGATCACCACTTAGACTGTATGGGTGTAAAATACAAGGGTGATTGGCTTTAGTACAAGTGGGAGATTGAAATAATTATGTCCTAAAAACCAATCTTTGTATGGGCATTTCTATAATCTTCCAACTCATGTATGATATTATTTATTAATAAAAAGGCAATTATTGATTCATCATACTGCTACATCTTATCAAGATTATGATAAATCCTATAGATTAGGGCAATGAAATTAGGATTATGATGGATATCATAATGGTGAGACCTAAGTCCCTATAAATCCTAATCTAAAATGTTTTTAGTCATTGGATATTCGATTCGGGAATCAATATTTCTGGAAAGACTAGCACATCCTACAAATGCTCGATGGAGAGGGTGATTGATCTCACAATCACTTGTGTAGGGATACTAATACAAGGATGTGGGTGCTCATTAGGGTATGAGTTCATTGAACTGATCCATCTTGAAAATATCTTATGAAGGTCTTACTATTTATCAAAAGATTTTTCTCGTAGTGGGAGTTGTGCAAGTGATCCTTAGACCTGAGATCACCATGATTCCTTATGCACATAAAGCGATGTTTTGGTTCATACTCATTCATGATAAAGAGTCAAATATAGGGTGTTCTCAGATATGGTGGTTTGTGCATGAACGATGTGAGTGGATCAAAAAGGAATCAATCACTGCTAGTAAGAGGAGGATTTATCCAATGTTATCTATTTGATTATTGACTCAAGAAGTCTTTGATCAAAGCAGGATGAGATTAGATAGGATTTCTAATTTTTCATCGATCAAGTCTTTATTATCAAATTGAGATTCAAAAAAATTATGTGCTAGTGTTTGACAATTCTCCATGCCCATCACTTATTTGGGATAAAGGGAGATCGAAAGATTGAATTGCACGGTAACTTTCCACTGAAGTGTATTTTAATATTTTCTACCAAATTCTTCATTTTCAAGTAGGCATGACATGTTGCTAGATGTTAATCATTGTTTAAGCATGTTTTCAGGTGTGTAGACAACCTTTTACTAGCAACCAACATTAGAATTATATTGGAAGCGGCAGCAACAGGAGATTGAAGCAATCAGCTTGGCAGGGATTCAGCCTTTTTTTTGTAGATATCTTCTAACTTGTTCAGGGTGCCTTGAACATTCTAGATTTGATATGGATGTGAAACCACCTCTTTTGGGACCTCCTACTAGTGGGGATTCAATCCTTCGAAGCTCCTGGTTGAACTCTAAAAGGGTAAAGAGAGGGATGACTCCAAAGGTGCTAAATGCTGGGTTTCCTACTTGGACTAAGAAACCATGATAATCTTCTTCCAAAGCCCACCAATCTAACCAGACCTCTTCCAAATCAAATCCCCATCTGAATAGGACCTAGAACCAACCTTGAAGAGGCCTAAGATTATCATGTTTGATGGGAATAGGATTTGCAAGTGGGCGACACATGAATCCCTTGTGTTAAGGATTCCTACTTCGACTAGGAGTCCCTAGGTGCTAAGGAATTTCCCCTTCCTAGTTTATAGCAGATTATATGCTGATATTACCTTTATAAAGAGAGAAGCCAGAGTGGAAAAAAGGAAGAAAGAAGATGGATATTAGGGAGAAAAGGTTATTTCACTATGACGGCTCCAATCAGTCCTATATACAAAGTATATATATACTAGGTCACCATGACCTAACCCTAAAACTCCCATAGGCCAACTTAATGCATAATTGAGTTTCCCAAGCCCAAGTACACCCTTGACATAGCCCAATCATACATACCTAGGACTCAAAACCAGCCCAATATAAGTTGGCCCCTTGAGGCCCAAGTTCCTTGAACCTCAAGACCTGAAAGGCTAAAAGCCATTCATCCTAGGGCCCAAACTAACCCTAGAAATTCCATGATAGCATCATGATTATTGGACCTTGGCCTTAGCCTTGGTCCTTTAAGCCTTGGAAGCACCATATGAAACCCATCAATCTCCACCTTGGTGCTTCAAGGCTTCAGCCAACTCCATCTTGTCCACAAGCTGCTCAATGCCACACACTTGCAAAAGCTATCACATGGAAGAACCTTCATCAGTGCATTTGCTGGATTCTTCTTGGTGTGTACCTTCACCAGCTCCACCTTCCCATCCTTCACAAGCTTTCTGATATGATGGTATCTGATGTTGATGTGCTTAGTTTGAGCATGATAGATAGAGTTTTGTGCAAGTAGAAGTACACTCTAGCTATCGTAGTGCATCCTGATAAACTCTTGTTTGAGGTCCATCTCTAATGCTAAGCCCTTCAACCATAGGGCCTCCTTTGCCACCTCTATAACACCAATGTACTCCACCTCCATGGTTGATAAAGTCGTAATGGGCTGCAAGCATGATCTCCATGAAATGGGATCTCCAAACAAGCTGAAAATAAAATCTATCATTGAGCGATGGGTGTCCACATCTCCACCAAAATCTATATCCATGAACTCTCCTATCAGCCCTTGAGCCTCCTTGGATGTGTTGGAGAGTCTCTCGACACCTCCTCACTGTATGTAGCAGATGCCAACTCTAACTGTGCCCACCAAGTGCCTGACTCACTACATGGGCAATATCTGGCCTACAACAAATCATGGTGTACATGAGACTTCATACACCAGAGGCATATGGCACCCTCTCCATCTCTTGAATCTCTACCTCAGTCTATGGTGACATGGTCTTTGAGAGTTTGAAGTGTCCAGCAATAGGTAGCTCTGTTGAATTTTCTTCCTTCATCCCTTATCTCTCCAAAACCTTCCTTATATAACCATCTTGAGATAAATGCATCACCTTCTTAGCTTGGTCTTTGAAGATTTCTATCCCTAAGATCTTCCTTGCAGACCCCAAATCTTTCATCTTAAACTCATGAGACAAAGCTACCTTCAGTTCCTGCATGATCTTTCTACTCATGCATGCTATCAGCATGTCATCCACTTACAAAAGTAAATAGATCCTAGAGCCATCATCCAAAGTCCTCCATAAATACAAGAATCATGATCATACCTGGAAAGTCCAATGCTCTTTACAAAAGTATCGAATCGCTCGTACCACTACCTTGGTGACTACTCAACTTGTATAGCGACTTTTGCAACAAATAGTCTTTTTCTTCAGATCCTAGCCTCTTAACCTTAGGGGCTACTCCATATAGATGCTCTCCTCTAGATGCTCATGGAAAAATACCATCTTGGTATCCATCTGCTCTAGCTCCAAGTCTTGAGCTACTCTTATGCTTAGTAGTACCCTGATGGAAGTATGTCTGACAATGGGCGAGAAAACCTCGCTGAAGTCAATACCTTCCTTTTAAGAGTATCCCTTGGACACTAATCAGCTTTGAACCTGATACGTCCCTAATCCAAAGGTCCCTCCTTGTGTTGGTAAACCCACTTGCATCCTATAGGTTTCTTTCCTTGTGGCAACTGTATCAATCACCATGTATCATTCTTGTGGAGAGATTGCATCTCCTCGGACATTGCTTGGACCCACCTCTCTTTGTCTTAGCTCTCCATAGCCTCCTCACTGGTGTAAGGGTCTCTATTTGCTGTCACCAGGGTGTATGAAACCATCTCTCCGAATCCATATTGATCCGGTTGTAGACATTCTTTTGACGTTGCTTTTGGGCTTATGTAGCACAACCCCGATATCCCTTCTAAGTCCAACTAACTCTTACTAGTCCTCCTGGCTTCCATTACTTGTTCGAGCTCTCTCCACATGCGGAGGAACCTTATGGGAGTGCTCCACCTAAATATCAAGTCCTCCAGATGCACCTGAAAGTGGCTAAATAGAAAATGATATGAGTTGTCCAATGATGCCCTACTGGACTGCCAGCTACTCCTGTTGCTCCTCCATGCCACCTGACCTTTGGAGAATTGAGTTTTAATCAAAGGTCACATCCCTATGGATGACGATCTTCATCTCCAAGGGACCCCATAGCTGGTATCCCTTAACTCCTCGTGGATATCCCAAGAATACCATCTTTCGAGATCTGGCATCCAATTTACTCTACTCACCAGCACCTACGTGAACAAATGCCATGCACCCAAATACTCGTAGATGGCTTAGCCCAATCTTCCTTCCAGACCATCTCTCCAATGGAATTCCACCATCCAACTTAGTGTGAGGCAATTGATTCACCAAATAATAGGCTGCATCAACAATGTCAGGCCATAATGCCTAGGAAGCCCTGCCTGCAGCCTCATGTATCGTGCCTTTTCCACATGGGTCCTGTTCATTTGTTCGACTATCCCATTTTGCTGAGGAGTTCCTCTAACAAAGAAGTGCCTTTTTTTGCCACACTCCTCACAAAGAAATTTGAACTCCTTGCTAGTATACTCTCTGCCATTATCTGACCACAGACACTTCACACTTCTACCCTCCTCCTCCACTTCAGTTTTCCACACCTTGAATCTTGAGAAGACTTCTAATTTTTCCTTCATGAAATAGAACCAAACCTTCTTAGAAAAATAATCTATCTTGGTCAAGAAGTATCTCGCTCCATTTCTGGCTGAATCAGAGCCGGTCCCCACACATCAGTGTGAACTAGTTCCAGTGGGGCTACACTATGGGCTGAACTACAAACAAACTGAACTCTCTTCTGTTTTCCTATCTAGCATGGTTCACACACCTCTGAAACTCCTCCATCTAGATCTAGAATCAATCCATGTTTGCTCAGCTCTTTCATCCCATGATCTCCTATGTGGCCTAGGTGGTAGTGCTATAATCGATGAACCCCTTGCTGATCCTGTGCTATAGCTGCTGTATTAGTCTCCTCAGTCACAACTGATCCCTCTATGCTATAGAGGTTATTATCCAACCTCCTACCTCTCATCACTATCATAGCTCTATTTGAGATATTTAAAACTCCATGCTTGGCTCAACTACTAAAGCTAAAATCACTCCACTCCAAGTAGCCAGGCGATATTAGATTTTTCTTCAGTTCGGGAACATGCTTTACAATGTAAGAGTCCTCACAATCCCTTTGAACATTGTTGCCCAGGTGGCTTAGTCCCAAGAGGGGGGTGAATTGGGAATTACAAAATTTTTGCTAATATGTGCACAAGTAATTTCAATTAGTGGTTAGGTGCTGTGTTAATCAGAAAATGAAAGCAGAAGCTAAAGGATAAAACAAGCACAACACAAACAAAGCAGATTTATAGTGGTTCAGAGCAACCCAGCTCCTACGTCCACTACCCAAGTTCATCACTCGGGATTTTCACTATATCTCCCAAACCGGAATACAGTCGGATTGTTTTACAGGCTCATAATCCAAACCTCTATACTTTGGTTTTTGAAACTAGGCTCACCAAAGAAACTCAAGTTAGGTTTTTACAGGTTCACCTAAAATCTCTACACTTTGGTTTTTAGCTAGGCTCACCAAAGAAACCTCTACACTCTGGTTTTAAAGGCTCACCTGATGCGGGACGAAAAATCGATGTAACCTGGTTATTTGGAAAACAGGGAAACAACTAAACAAACTAGGACTGTTGGAGGGCTAAGAAGCCTCCCGGGACTAGGGCATACTGATACCAAAATTGATTCTGGACGAAAAATCGATGTAACCGGTTATTTGGAAAATAGGGAAACAACTAAACAAACTAGGACTGTGGGAGGGCTAAGAAGCCTCCCGGGACTAGGGCATACTGACTCTAAAATCCTAAGACAACTGATCTCTTTTGTTTTCAATTTTCTGGGTGGATGTGGCGAAGGAAGGATGGAGATGGGGAACCGGGAACTGGAACTCATGGCCCTGAGACTCACTCTAGCGGGGGACGCACACAGAAAGCTAGGGGTCAAAGCCTAAAGCTACCCTCCCGAGGGATCACAGCACCACCTACCCTGAGCACAAAGCTACCCTCCCGAAGGGGTCATAGCACCAGCTACCCTGAGCTCTCATCGAACCCATAATGCACACAGCAGGGCTCTCACATAGATGTGCTAGGATGACTCTCAAAGGACATGAGGGGATAAAGAAGACGAGATAAGGGATAACTAGGGTGCTCATCGAACCCATAATGCACACAGCAGGGAACGCCTCACACCCATCATCGAACCCATAATGCACACAATAGGGAACGAAGGAAAATGGGCCTCAGCCCAGAACCAGAACTGGAACCAACCCAAAAATCTATATCAAATCTCTCTCTATAGGGGGAGAGGGGGCCTTTATATAGAAAAACCAAAACCCTCAGTTTCTTAGCCTCTAAGAAAATTAAAAAAGGAAAATAAATTACATCAAAATTTGTGTTGCATCAAAAGTAGTGCTGATCTACTATGAGAAGCGTGTCGGCTTGATGATCTGCTCCAGAAAGCGTGCTGCTCTGAAATTTGGGCTGCTCTGGAATCATGCAAACTCCTCACATGGCCATGCGGAGGATGGATAACCGGACGGAGCACATGGCCGATGACTGGGAAGCAGGCAGCGGACAGGGCCGGCGGACGGTGAGTGGTGGATGGCTAGTGGCGGGCTGCAGGCGAGGCGGCACAGGGCTTGGCATGGCATGCCCAGCTTGCCGTTTGGTCTCCCACGGCCGTGGGAGACCTCCTGGGCCCGACGCGGTCGGTGGACGGCGGGGGAGGCCGGGGGTCGGGCGGCCCGGATCTGGGGCTGGAGGGGGTGGAGGATAGGGTTTGGGCATTAAAAAAAATTCACGGGAGAAGATGGAATAGTGTAGGAATAGATCGGGAATAAGATTGGAATAAAGGTAGAATAGCAGGAATAGATGGAATAGCGGGAATAGGAAAAATAAAAAAAAATCTAAGAAAATAAAAGAAAAATGGAAAAATATCCAGACCTGTCCTGGATCCCCATCATCACCAAAGTAACCTATTTGGTTTTTACAACAAGGCTCACCAATAACCAAGATATTCTAAATGATAGATTAAAAAAGCAACAATAAAGACAAACTCTGTTGTCTGGGTGGTTGCCAATGCAGCTCGAGTGAAGATCCACTGAATGCTCTTCAATGCACTTCAATGGCTTCCTTACTTTCCTCAAAAGGTGCTTCAAGCTTCTGGTAAGAGTTGTTGCAGGCTTGAAGACAAACTTTAAAGCTCTAGTGCTCTTTCACTTCACTTCAATAAGTGTTCAATAAATGCTTAATATATCATTATTTGCTTATTAGACTCTCCAAAGATATTCTCATACCTTATTTATAGAGACTTTAACTGTCTTCCCTTGATTTTGAACGTTGTAGACCGTTGGGAGGTGATAGGTTACCGTTGGAGCACTTTTGGAATTCAAAAACTAAGAACTGGAACTAGCCGTTAGAGGTGACCCCGCCATTCCAGTCGGCTCGGACAAACTTTGAGTCGGCTCGGATGAAGTTCGGGTCGACTGGGTTAAGTGCCAGTCAGCTAGCTTCCCCAGTTAAGAAAATACCTCACTCTAGACGAGTCGGCTAGCTTCCCCAGCAGGCTCAGGTAAAAATGGTGCTCTAGTCTCTTCTTCACTACTACTGGAGCTGCCAATGGCTCTTATATTTATGCCCTTCTATCTCCAGACTCCTTCCTCTTGAAAATATCCCATTCTCTCAAGAGTTTTAGATGTGTAGATATCAGTGTGATGCAGTTCTAATCTGTCTTCACCATCCAAATTGACTCTATGGGATTTAAACAACAATGTAAGCATCATACCATATGGCAAACAAGATTTAGCCTTTCTTACTATTTCTTTCATCTGCATGATTATAATATATGACAGATTGACAGGAGTTCTTTCTAGGATGTGCTCCATGAGACATAGATCCTTTTCGCTCACCCAATCAAACCAACCAGTTCTTTGTAAGAAGATTCTATAAATGAAGTTGTGAAGTAGTCTCATTTCCAATGATAGGGTGTTAGCTAAAACAGTCCCATTTCCTCCTACATCCTCTTTGTTCAAAATTGTTTTCAGAGTCTTCTCTCTATTCTCAATTACTAAAAATTTCAGTCCCTCAGAAGGAATATCCAGTAATTCATGTAAGGACTCCTCATTCACAATAACCCTCTTCCCTTTGACAGTGGATTCCACATGGTTAGTTCCCAACCTTAGGTTCTCATAAAAGCTTCTAACCAAAGTGGGATAGGTTTTCTCATTCAATGAACAAAATTTCCTCCACCCTTGGTCTTTGATTAAGTCTCCTATCTTTAACCCAATATCCTTAATAAACTCAAAATTAATTCGCTGACCAGAGGTTACCGAATGCGTAGACATTGAGGGTACTTGGCTGGGAGCTGATGGAACTTCTCTTGTGGCTTCCTCTACTATTTCTTCATTGCTTGGCTCTTCTTGTCTTCTCTTGGACCTTCTTTCTTTTTTCAGTCGAAGGAGCAACCCTAGCGGACCGTTTCCCTATTGCATGTTTGGGTGCCATAGCTAGGAAAGATGGAAGAGCAAGAGAATGGAGTGCTTGGTAGGGAGTAGGAAGTCATTGGAGTGGGTTTTGGAGATGAGTGAACCGTTAGAGAAGATAACATAGAAGCTAAATGGTTCAGAGAAGAGTTTATAACCCTAAGCAAAATGCTTTGGTACGAAAATCGAGTCGACTCGAGTAGCCCTAAAAGGGTTTCTAGTCAACTCGGCCAGAGCTTCTCTAAAATCATCAGAAATTCTAGTCAACTCGAAACTGTTCGAGTCGGCTAGGCCAGAACAAGTTCAAAACTCTCAGAAAAATCTAGTCAACTCGGATTAGGATCCAATCAACTCGAACAAAAAGAGTAGAGTTTTGAAATGTTTGAACAAAATTCAGAAGGATTTTGAATAAAATTTTGAATGAAATTAAAGCTCAATAAAATAGAATAAATTGAGGAGGTTTTCTAAATAAAATTTCCTTAGAATTGAATGAATTAGGTTAAAGAATCTAGAAGGGATCACAAAGTCCTAATTCACTCCTAATTAGCTCAAATCTATCTTGATTGAGTGGCTTGGTGAATATGTCAGCTAATTGATCTTCAGTTGGCACAAAGTCAAGCACAATATTACCATTAGAAACATGATCTCTAATAAAATGATGTCTAATTTTAATGTACTTGGTTCTAGAGTGTTGAATTGGATTCTTTGTCAATTGATAGCACTTGTGTTATCACATTTAATTGAAATTTTAGATTGTGATACACCAAAGTCTTCTAGTTGTTGTTTAATCCATAATACTTGAGCACAACAACTACCGGCAGCCATATACTCAGCCTCAACTGTGGACAAGGCTATGGAGTTTTGCTTCTTACAATGCCATGAAATTAAATTCAATCCTAGAAATGACATGTACCACTAGTGCTTTTTCTATCTATTTTACAACCAGCATAGTCAACATCAGAGAATCCAATCAAATTCAAAGTAGAATGTTTAGAATATCAAATTCCTAAATTACTTGATCCTTTCAAATATTTAATTATTCTCTTTACAACAAGCATATGTGTTTCTTTTGGTGATGACTGAAATCTAGCACATACACATACACTGTATAATATGTCAGGTCTACTTACAGTCAAATATAATAAGGATCCGATCATACCTCTATATAGCTTTTGGTCAACATTGGATCCATTCTCATCTTTGTCCAGTCTGCAAGCTGGGCTCATGGGTGTGCTCATTGTTTTGCTACTCTCCATACCAAACTTTTTGATGATTTCCTTGATGTATTTGGTTTGGTTGATGAAGATGCCTTCCTTTGTTTGTTTAACTTGAAGTCCAAGGAAGTAGTTCAGCTCGCCCATTAAGCTCATTTCAAATTCTCCCTACATAAGCTTAGCAAATTCTTTACATAGAGATTCGTTAGTTGCACCAAAAATGATATCATCTACATATATTTGTACAACTAAGATGTCATTATTTTTCTTTTTGATAAACAAAGTTTTATCTACATTTCCTCTTGGAAAATTATTTTTAATTAAAAAAGTGCTAAGTCTATCATACCAGGCTCTAGGTGCTTGTTTCAAACCATACAATGCTTTGTTTAATTTGAATACATGGTTTGGAAAAGCGTGATTTTCAAAACTTGGTGGTTGTTCCACAAAAACTTGTTCAGAGATAAAATCATTAAGAAATGCACTTTTTACATCCATTTGAAAGAGTTTAAAGATCATGTAGCAAGCAAATGCAAGTAATAATCTAATAGCTTATAGTCTTACTACGGGTGCATAAGTTTCATCAAAATCAATACCTTCTTCTTGGTTATATCCCTTAGCCACTAATCTAGCTTTGTTCCTTATAATATTTCCTTGTTCATCTAATTTATTCCTGTAGACCCATTTAGTTCCTATAATTGGGTGGTCTGTAGGTCTATCTACAAGTGTCCATACCTTATTTCTTTCAAACTAGTTTAATTCTTTATGCATTGCCATCATCCAGTTTGGGTCACTCTCAACCTCTTCTAAGCTATGGGGTTCTATTTGTGATACAAAGGCTAGGTAGTCATGTGCATCCTTATGTGCAGCCCTAGTCCTAACACCATGTGAAGGATCTCCTATTATTAATTCTTTAGGATAAGATGTAACATACCTCCAGTCCCTTGGTAGATCAGTGTGATCCTTACTTACCGCTTCTCCACCTTGAGAGTCTTTGTCTTGAATGCTCAAGTCATCCATTCCTTTTTGCAATGTACCTGCATCATTGTCTATGCACTCTTCTTGTCTAGAAGGTGTAGGGTTAGTTTCAATAAACACAACATGAATTGACTCTTCAACAGTAACAGTCCTTTTATTAAAAATCCTATATGCTTTGCTATGTAAAGAATAACCTAGAAAAATTGCATCATCAGCTTTAGAATCAAATTTTTCTAAATTATCTTTTCCATTGTTATGCACAAAGCATTTACAACCAAATACATCAAAATAACTAATATTGGGTTTTTTGTCATTCCAAAGCTCATAGGTGGTTTTCTTTAAGATATGATGGATCAAAACGTGGTTTAAGATATAACATGCAGTGTTCACCGCTTCTACCCAAAAGTACTTTGGAAGATTGCCTTCACACAACATTGTGTGAGCCATTTCTTCTAATGTCCTATTTTTTCTCTCTACAACACCATTTTGTTGAGGTGTTCTAGGAGCGAAGAAGTTATGATCAATGCCAAATTCAGTACAATAATCTTCAAAAAATTGATTTTTAAACTCAATTCCATGATCACTTCTAATTGAAATCAAAGATAAGTTCTTTTGGTTTGAAACCTTTTTATGAAATTTTCTAAAAACATGAAAAGTTTCATCTTTCGATGCGATAAATAAAACCCATGTAAATCTCAAAAAATCATTTACTATCACAAGAGCATATTTCATCCCTCCTAGGCTTGTGGTCCTAGTAGGTCCGAAAAGATCCATGTGAAGTAGTTCAAGAGGTCTTGTTGTAGAAACTATATTCTTTGATTTAAAACTCCCCCTAGTTTGTTTACCCATTTGGCATGCATCACAAACATGATTCAAATCAGCTTTAAACTTAGGCATGCCTCTAAAAAGATCTTTAGAAATTAATTTAGCAATTGTATGCATGCTAGAATGACCTAATTGTCTATGCCATAGTAAGCCTGACTCTTTGGTTTTAGCATTCCTTGCAACTAGACTAGGGCTACTAGTCATGGCAAGATCATTAAGATCTACCACATAGATATTCCCGAGTCTATATCCAATAAATTTATTGCTAGAATCTAAAGAGTTAGTTACTATGCACATAGAAGACTCAAAGACAACATTGAAGCCTTTATCACATAATTGACTTATACTTAAGAGATTATGCTTCAATTTGTCTACTAGCAAAACATTTTCAATAAAAGTAAAGGGAGTTATTTTGATCTTACTAATACCGATTAGTCTCCCTTTTCCATTGTCTCCAAAGGTGACCATACCTCATTTCATTTCAAGGGTGATGAATTGGTCCTTGTCACCCGTCATATGTCTTGAGCAGCCGCTATCCAAGTACCACCTTTTCTTCAATTTTTGGGCTTATCTTCGAGACCCATTAAGCAAAGATTGGCAGTCTTGGTGGTCTCTTCTTCTTCAGATGATGTTGAGTCTTCACTATCGGACCATGTGGCAACCATGGCTTTCTTTTTCTTCTTTTGTCTGAAGGATTTCTTCAACATTGGACAGTCCGGACGTATGTGCCCCGGCTTCTTGCATTCGTAGCACGTGGGGACTAACTCCTTGTCTTTCTCTCTATCCTTTTCCTTTTCTTTTCCATAATCCTTCCTGTGAAACTTGTGGTTGTACCTTCCTTTCTTTCTTTCCATAAATTTTCTAAATCTCTTCACAACCATAGTGATGTTTTCGTCTTCTAGGTCGTCATTGGAGGAGGTGCTTTCATCTTCAGATTCTTCATCATCCCTCTTTGAATCGGAAGCAGCTTTGAAGGTGATTGTCTTCCTTTTCTTCTACTCATCTTTCGTTCTGTGTTGCATTGTTAGCTCGTGGGTGATAAGTGATCCCAACAGTTCATCCAGCATCAAAGTGTTGAGATCTTTGGCTTCCTGGATCGCAGTTACCTTGGGATCCCATTTGTCGGGCAAAGAGTGAAGGATTTTCTGAACCAGATCTGCATTAGAGTATACCCTGTCAAGACTCTTTAAACCATTAATAATATCTGTAAATCTAGAGAACATGGCAGATATTGTTTCAGAAGGTTTCATTTTAAATAATTCATAGTTATGAACTAAAAGATTTATCTTGGAGGTTTTCACTTGGGAAGTTCCCTCATGGGTCACTTCGAATTTATCCCAGATTTTCTTTGCTGATGAGCAAGTGAAAATTCGGTCGAACTCGTTAGCATCCAAAGCACAGTATAATAAATTCATTGCTTTGGCATTCAATTCCCCCATCTTCATCTCATGATCATCCCAATCCTCTTCAGGCTTAGGGATGTCCATGCCATCAACTTTAATTATGGGAGTGTGTGGCCCTTTCAAGATGACCTTCCACAATTGAAAATCTACAGCTTGTATTTAAATTTTCATTCGTGCTATCCAATATGAATAATTAGTGCCCGTGAATAGTGGAGGTCTATTTGTTGATTGGCCCTTGGCCAAGGATGTACTCATGGGATGAGCCATCGATCTTGACTCAAGTAATCAGAGACACCGCTCTGATACCAGCTGTTGCCCAGGTGGCTTAGTCCCAAGAGGGGGGTGAATTGGGAATTACAAAACTTTTGCTAATATGTGCACAAGTAATTTCAATTAGTGGTTAGGTGCTGTGTTAATCAGAGAATGAAAGCAGAAGCTAAAGGATAAAACAAACACAACACAAACAAAGCAGATTTATAGTGGTTCGGAGCAACCCAGCTCCTACGTCGACTACCCAAGTTCACCACTCAGGATTTTCACTATATCCCCCAAATCGAAATACAGTCGGATTGTTTTATAGGCTCACAATCCAAACCTCTACACTTTGGTTTTTGAAACCAGGCTCACCAAAAAAACCCAAGTTAGGTTTTTACAGGTTCACCTAAAACCTCTACACTTTGGTTTTTAGCTAGGCTCAACAAAGAAACCTCTACACTCTGGTTTTAAAGACTCACAAAAGTAACCTATTTGGTTTTTACAACAGGGCTCACCAATAATTTAGATATTTTAAATGATAGATTAAAAAAGCAACAATAAAGACAAACTTTGTTGTCTGGGTGGTTGCCAATGCAACTCGAGTGAAGATCCACTGAATGCTCTTCAATGCATTTCAATGGCTTCCTTGCTTTCCTCAAAAGGTGCTTCAAGCTTCTGGTAAGAGCTGTTGTAGGCTTGAAGACAAACTTTAAAGCTCTAGTGCTCTCTCACTTCACTTCAATAAGTATTCAATAAATGCTCAATAAATCATTATTTGCTCATTAGTCTCTCCAAAGATGTTCTCATACCTTATTTATAGAGACTTTAACTGCCTTCCCTTGATTTTGAACATTGTAGACCGTTGGAAGGTGACAGGTTACCGTTGGAGCACTTTTGGAATTCAAAAACTGAGAACTAGAACTAGCCGTTGGAGGTGCCCCTGCCATTCTAGTTGGCTCGGACAAACTTCGAGTCGGTTCGGATGAAGTTCGGGTCGACTGGGTTGAGTGCCAGTCGGCTAGCTTCCTCAGTTGAGAAAATACCTCACTATGGACGAGTCGGTTGGGCTGAATTCCAGTCGGCTAGAATCTCAAAGGCTTCTCAGACCATTTTCAACTGAGTTCTGGATGAGTCGGCTGGATCTGATTTCAGTCGGCTCGGATTCCTGAGAATCTTAGAACGTTCTCAACCTTGTTCTGGACGAGTCGGCTAGACCTTGGTGCCAGTCGGCTGGATCTGTGTGCCAGAGAACTTGTCTTCAGTGACAGTGCCAGAGTTGGCTGGGTTGTTCATCTAGTCGGCTCGAATGTGGTTCTTCAGCTAAATCAGCTTCAAGCTTCCAGAACACTTGTCCCATGCTTTAAAGTCTTCTTCAAGCACTTTTTTTAATAAAATCAAGAAAACTTGAAGCTTGAAAGACTACTAGAAGTAACCCTTGAACTTGTTTTTAATAGAAATTTTTTGTAGGGTTCTTCTTTACAAGATTTTAAAAAATTTACAACTCAACACAAAACATTAAATATTTTAGGAATTGAAAAATGTGTCAATGTAGTTATTCTACAAAAACTTATCAATCATTTGAAGAGTTGTTAGATGACTAAATGTATGCTCCAATGTTTTGTTATCATCAAAATCACTTTAGGGATCAACAAACATCCTCACTTGAACACTCCAATACCAGTGACCTTGCACAAGTGATTATCTCCAAGTATTACACTTCTCTCATCAATCTTGGTATAGGTCACAAACCAAGACCAATTTAGGGTGTAGTGATGTGAATAGGCGGAGTCAAGAGACCATATATCTATGTGATACCTGTGACCATCTGATACAACCAAGAGGTCATCCTCTACCTCTTTATTAGCCACCATGCTCAAAGAATTAGATCCTCCTTTATCTCCCTTCTGGTTCTTCCACTATGGGCAATCCTATTTAAAGTGCCCAATCTCTTTGCACTTGTAGTACTTTGCTTCATTCCTGCTCCTGTTCTTCCTCTAGGACTTTGAACATCCCCTCTGCTTGGATCTTTCCCTTCCTCTTCCAGATCTCTTCCCCATGGCCAAGCCCTCCTAGGGAACACCTTCCTTGGTCAACTTCTCCCTTTGCTCGTTAGATTGTAGCACCAAGACCATATCTTCATACTCCAGGGTCTCCTTGTTGTAGAGCAGTGTAGTAACCAATGAATCAAAAGAAGGGGGCAGAGAGCAAAGCAAAAGCAATGATTTGTCTTCCTCCTCTAACTTCACCTTGATGTTCAGTAACTTGTTGCACATTTGGTCAAACTTTTGAATGCGATCCACTACATATCCGTCCTCCTACATCTGAAGACTGTAGAGCCTATTTTTTAGTTTGTTGCATATGTTCTTCCCCATGTAGAGACTATGCAAGTTCGACCACAAACCCTTTAGGATCTTTTCCTTTACCATTGAGTAGAGAGCCACATCCACCAAACACCCTCTAATCATGGCACATGCCTTCTTTTCCAAGGACATCCATTGCTTCTCTGACAACCCGTCAGGCTTTTCCTCCAATACCTGATCCAGATCCAACTGAACCAAGATATCTTCCACACGAACTTTCCACATGAAAAAATTTCATTTTTCATCAAACTTCTCAAAATCAACCTTCATTCAGCTACCCATGGCCAGATCCAAGCCAAACACACAATAAATAAATTAAAGGATTTGAGAAATACCTTGACAGGAACCTTGCTAAAATTTCAGTACTTGAAGATCTGCAACTTTCGGAGTCTCCCACGAAGTCCACGCAACTCAGGCTCTAATACTACTTGTTTGAGCATGTTCTCATGTGTGTGGACAATCTTCTATCAGCAACCAATCTCAGATCATTATATTGGAAGTGGTAGCAACAAGAGATTGAAGCAATCAGCCTGGCATGGATTCAGCCTTTTTTTTGTAGAAATCTCCTAAATTATTCAGAGTGCCCTGAACGTTCTAGATTTGATATGGATGTGAAACCACCTCTCTTGGGACCTACAACTAGTGAGGATTCAACCCTCCAAACATCCTAGTCTAACTCCAAAAGGGTAGAGAGAGGGATGACTCCAAAGATGTTAGGCACTGGGTTTCCTACTTGGACTAGGAAACCATGATAATCTTCTTCCAATGCCCACCAATCTAACCATACCTCTTCCAAATCTAATCCCCCTCTAAGTAAGACCTGGATCCAACCTTGAAGAGGTCTAAGACCACCATGTTTGATGGGAATAAAATTTGCAAGTATGCGGCACAAGAATCCCTTGTGTTAGGGATTTCTTCTTTAACTAGGAGTCCCTAGGTGCTAAGAAATTTTTCCCTTCCTAGGGTATGGTGGCTTGGATGCTGATATTACCCTGATAGAGAGTGAAAACCAGAGAGGAAGAGAGGGATGAAAAATATGGATATCAGGGTGAAAAGGTTATTTTACTATGACAGCCCTAATCAGCCCTATATATAAAGTATATATATATACTAGGTCACCATGACCTAATCCAAAAACTCCCATAGACCAACTTAATTTATAATTGAGTTTTCCAAGCCCAAGTACACCCTTGACTCAACTCAATCACACATACCTCAAAACCAGTCTAATACAAGTTGGCCCCTTGAGGCTCAAGTCCTCTGAACCTCAAGACTTGAAAGGCTAACAGCCTTTCATCCTAGGGCCCAAACTAGCCCTAGAAATTCCATGACAGCATCTGATCAGACCTTGGCCTTAGCATTGGTCCCCTGAGCCTTGGAAGCACCACAAGAGACCCAACAAATCATGTCTTGTAGATTTTCATGAATCAAATTGATTGGATTCATGAGTCAATTTTAAAATTATTTTGAATTGGCTAACTTGGGTTAGCCTGATTTGACCTATTATGGTCAATCGATTTTGATTGGATTGAAATAGCATGGACCTGTATCTACTACTGGCCAGATGTAGAGCCCAAAGGGTCACACACGCTAAGGAATTGGCCAAGAAAGTCAATTAGGTTTTTATTTGGGTTATAGGATCTTAATTGGCTAGCTAATTAACATATTAGCATATGTTGGCTAGCCCAACTCCAAACCCAATTGGATTGGGTTAATTAGCTTGCTATTTGGGCTAACCAATTTAAGTAAAACTTAGATTGGGTTGAGTCCTAATTGGGGCAACCTTAATCAATATTTATCTAGAATTAATTGAGCATTATCATTGATTTATGGAAGAGTCCAACTTGGATTGGACTCTTGGCACCATGCTTAGTGTGTGCCAAGATTAAGGTGTGCAGAAGGTCCAAGAGTCCTTCTACCACTAAATCATAAATTTTAGATAAACTCAAGGTCCCTCTCCCTTATCACTATGCCCAATTGGATGGGTTTTGACCGGTCAAAAGAATGTAATTTGGGGTGAAAAGAAGGCATGCATAATGAAGAGATTCATCCCTTCATATTTGGTGTAGAATAAATTCCAGAAGTCCTTATGTTTGAAGGCTTTTGGTTTCTTTGGTATACCCTTTGGTATCCCACACCTCTTAGCCAAATGTTGACTGGTCATATGCCACTTGGCAGGTAGGAATTATGCTGGAAACTTGAAGAGACATTTATATATCTCTTGGCACATGATATGACATATACGAATAAGCCTTTTTCACCCAAGGGACTCCTTCTACTTGAAGAGTCTTATCAAGGGCTGAGGAAAGGATTTATCAGGTGCCCTTTTGCTCTCTATATAAAGGCATCAGTAATCTGATGCCAGGTATTCCAAAATCCAAAAACATCCAAAAGAAGTCCTTTCCTTTTCCTATTCCTTGTCGTAGGATAAAGGTCTCTTTTAAGACAAAGCTTGTCCTTTTAAGATAAGACTTGTTATTTTAAGACAAGACCCTAGGATGAGATATATGAGGGATAATCAGATTTTGAGAGAGGATTTAAAGAGGTCTCTGAGTGACCTACAGGAGGGTAGGGGTTCCAGCAAAAGAAAAGGAAGAAAGGCTATCGGGAAGAGTCCTAGTCAAATATGCAAGCTTGGTAGGAGTGCTTCCTTAGTTCAGTTATTGTGTTGATCACTTTTGGAGGGCATACACTTGTATGCCTTGTGAAAATTAAGGAGTATAGTGCTTTAAGTATTCTTCTATAACCATAAATTATGATTCATTAGTTGTCATGGTTAAGTAGTCCTTAGGTCTAGGATTTCGATTGATTAGGGTTTTAATAATAGAAATTTTGAAATCTTGTCTTCTGTTATGCCAGCTTGAACCCAACATGTAAGTCATATCTTGCTAGTCTAAAGCCTGATGCTTGTGGAGCATCAAAAAATACATGATACAAACTAACTTATCATGAATACTTTAGTTTCTGATCTATGGGTATTGGATACGGCATGTGGGTCTCATATATGCAAGTCTTTGCAGGGACTTCACAAAATTAGGAGCTTGAAGAAAGGTGACTTCAAGCTTTATAATGCAAGTTATGAAGCCATTTAAGCAGAAGCTATGGGCACCTATCTATTGTTATTACCTTCAGGCAAAATTCTAGAATTGAAAGACTGTTACTATGTTCCAAATATTATTAGAAATATTATTCCAATACCCTTGTTATTACAACAAGTTTTTAAAATTAATATAAAGAGTAGTGGATGCTCCATTTTTCATTCTAATAATTTCTTCAAAACTAGATTATTTATTAATGGTCTTTTAGTTCTTTCACTCAATCATAAAGTTTTACTTGTTGAAAATAATAAAAGAAAGAGAGAAGATATCAATATCACTTTTCTCTAGTATTGCCGATTAGGTCATATTAGTGAGTCTAAGATAAACAAGTTATACAAAGATAGATTTTTTGATCCTTATGATTATAAATCATTAGAAACTTGTGGGTCCTATCTCATGGATAAAATGACAAAATCTCCATTTACTAGTTATAGAGATAGGACAACTGAGTTATTAGGGCTATTACATATAGATGTATGTGGACCTATATCAACTCAAGCCAAAGGAGGATACTCTTATTTTATCATCTTTATTGATGATTTATCTAGGTTTAGATATGTGCATCTTATGAAATATAAATCCAAAGCCTTTGATAAATTTAAAGAATATCAAAGTATGGTTGAGAAGCAAACTGAAAATGTATTAAAATCTTTTGATCGGATTGAGAAGGATAATACTTATCTAGTAAATTTTTTGACCGTCTTAAGGATAAAGGCATTTTCTCAGAATGGACACCTTCATATACACCATAATTAAATGGTGTAGCAGAAAGGAGGAATTGTACCTTATTAGACATGGTAAGGTCCATGATAAGCTTCACTAATCATCCTGTATCCTTCTAGGATTATGTCTTAGAGACTGCTACTTATATAATAAACAGAGTACCATCAAAATCAATAGCTAGCACTCCATATGAATTATTAAAAGGCAAAAGACCATGACTTAAATATCATATGATTTGGGATAGCCCGACTTATTTTAGAAATGTGTTTGGACATTAGTTGATGCTAGAGCTGATAAATGTAGGTTCATAGATTATCCTTGAGAGGGTATTGGATACCTCTTTTATCATCCTATTAAACAAAAGGTTTTTATTAATAGGCATGCCTTTTTCTTAGAAAAGATATTTATTTAAGAAGGTGGTAGTGGGAGGATAATTGAACTAAGTGAAGTTCAAGATCTACAATCTACTCTTATAGACAATCAACCTTAAATTTTTCAACCACAAGTACCTATTAATCAAGTAAAACCACAACACACACCTCTTCTCTGTAGGTTAGAGAGAGTGTAGAATGAACTTCTCATATATGGCTTTGTCATTGGAAATGATAATGAAGCCAACAACATTCAAGATGATCCTTTGACCAATACAGAAGCTGTCAAAAGTAAAGACTCAAACAAATGGCTTAATACCATGAGATCTAAAATGAACTCCATGTATTCTAGCCAAGTTTGGACCTTTGTTGATCCACTTAAGGGAGTAAACCCAATAGGCTACAAATGGGTCTTCAAAAGGAAGATTGGAGTAGATGGCCAAGTAAAAACCTACTAGGCTAGGCTAGTGGCAAAAGTTTTCAAACAAAGACATGGAATTGACTATGATGAAGCATTTTCGCTAGTAACTATGCTAAAGTCTGTTAAGATTTTACTTGCTATAGCTATATACTACGATTATGAAATATGGTAAATAGATTTAAAGACTGCCTTCCTTAATGGATATCTCAAGGCAGAAGTCTATATATCATAGCCAGATGATTTGTCTCAAGTGGGAGACCGAACCAAGTATGCAAGCTTAAGAAATCTATTTATA
Source organism: Areca catechu (assembly GCA_021397845.1). NCBI lineage: Eukaryota > Viridiplantae > Streptophyta > Magnoliopsida > Arecales > Arecaceae > Areca > Areca catechu. Next base: position 148,012,631 of record CM038045.1, on the reverse strand, counting down.
AATTAAAGCAAGCATCGAGGAATTGGAATATCTACTTTAATGAAATAATCAAAGAATTTGATTTCATAAAAAACATGGATAAACCATGTGTGTAATAGCAGATAAGTGGGAGCACCATTATCTTCATAATATTATATGTTGAGGATATACTTATCATTGGGAATGATATTCCAATGTTGCGATTGATCAAAGCTTGACTATCTAAACAGTTTTCTATGAAGGATTTGGGAGAAGCATCCTATATACTAGATAAAAAGATCTATACGGATAGATCTAAAAGGATGCTAGGCTTATCCCAATCCAGGTGTATTGACTTAATATTGAAAATATTCAATATGGAGGAGAGTAAAATGGGTTACTTGCCCATGTGTCAAGGCATACATCTTTTTAAAAAGATGTCTCCTAAGACACTTTAAGAGAGATAAAGGATGAGTAAAATTCCTTATACTTTGATTGTAGAATCAATTATGTATTCCATGTTATATACCAGGCCTAATGTTGCTTATGCCTTAGGCATAATAAGTAGATTCTAGGCTGATCCAAGAAAGAATCATTAGAAAGTTATGAAAAATATTCTTAAGTATCTTAAAAGGTTTAAAGATAATTTTTTAATATATGAAGAATCATATTTTAAACTAGAGAGCTATATTGACTCTAGTTTTTAATCAAATCTAGATGATAGTAAATCCATATTAGGGTATATGTTTACTCTATGTGGAGATATAGTGAGCTGAAAAGTACTAAGCAGTGAACTATAGCTAACTTAGTTACTAAGGTAGAATACATAGCTACTAGTGAAGTTGCTAAGAAAGCTATCTAGATAAAGAAGTTCATCTCAAAGTTGGATGTAGTTTCTGCCATACAACAATCAGTGCCACTTTATTATGATAACACTAGAGTTGTTACACAAGCTAAGGAATCAAAGTCTCATCAAAAGTCTAAGCACATCCTAAGATGCTTTTATCTCATTCATTAAATCATTGAAAGACAAGACATGATTTTAGAATGAGTAGATTCAAAGAACAACAGAGCAGACCCATTTACTAAGACCCTTCCTCAATAGCAATTTGATCGCCATTTAGATTGTATGAAAATTAAATACAAGGGTGATTGCTTCAGTGCAAGTGGGAGATTGAAAGAATAGTGTCCTGAAAGTCAATCATATTTCTTATATATCTAGGTATTTCTATAAAATTCTCCTGACTCATGTATGATATTAATAAAAGGTATTTTATTTCATCATATGCTGTGTCTTATACTTTATTATTTTAAGATTATGATGAATTCCATAGATTAGGACAATGGTTTTAGGGTTATGATGGAATTCATAATAGTGAGATCTAAGATCTTATAAATCCTAATCTATAATAGGGGTATGTCTTTTTTGGAGAGATTGGCACATCCTATATATGCTCGATAGAGAGAGTGGTTGGTCTCATGATCACTTTTATAGGAACACTAATACAAGGATATTGATGCTCATTAGGATATGAGTTCATTGAATTGATCTATCATGAGAACATCTTATGGAAGTCTTACTTGTCAAAAGATGATTCTCTTAGTAGGAGTTATGTAAGTGATTCTTAGACCTGAGATCACTATGGTATCTTATACACATGAATCCATGTTTTGGTTCATACTCATTTATGACTTAGTCATGTATAGGATGTTCATGGATATCGTGAATTGTGTATGAAAGTTATGAGTAGGTCAACAAGAAATCGATCACTTCTAGTAAGAGTATTTATCACATGTAATCTCATCAAATAATGACTTAAGAAGTCTTTGATCAAAGTAGGATGAAATTAGAAAAAAGTTTCTAATCTTTCATTGATCAAATCTTTATTAGTGATTTGAGATTTGAATGAATAAAGTGTGAGGGTTTGATAATTTTCCATACCCATCACTTATTTAGAATAAAGGAAGATTGAATGATTGAATTGCATAGTAACTTGCCATTGAAGGGTATTTCGATAATTTTTATTAAATTTCTCATCTTCTGGATAGGGACAACATGTTGCTAGACATCAATCAAGTGTTGTAGATTTTCATGAATTAAATTAATTAAATTCATGAGTCAATTTGAAAGATGGTTCAAATTGGCAACTAGGGTTAGCTCGATTTGACCTAATTCAATTAGCTGATTTCTAATCAAACTAAATCGACATGTACCTAAACCTACTACTAGTTAGATGAGGAGCCCAAAGAATCACACACATTAAGGAATTGATTAAGGAAGTCATTTATATTTTTATTAGGGTCATAGGATCCTAATTGGCTAGCTAATTAATATACTAGAAGATGTTGGCTAGCCTAACTCTTAACCTAACTAGATTTGGTTTAATGCTTGCTATTTAGGCTAACTAATTTAAGTATAACTTAAATTGAGTTAAACCTTAAGTAAAGTAGCCAAATTGAGATTTATCCTAATTTTATAGCATTTATCCATGCCTTGAACCAAGAGTCCCAAGGGCTTGGGATTCTTGGTGCCAATATTGGCGTGCGCACATAATAAGGGGTACAAAAGGACCAAGAGTCCCAAGGGCTTGGGACTCTTGGTGCCAATATTGGCGTGCACACATAATAAAGGGTACAGAAGGACCAAGAGTCCTTCTGCAAATAAATCACTTATTTACTAATAAACCTTAGCCCCTATTTTCTCTTATCAATGCCCACTTAGACTGGATTTGACTATTCAAATGAAGAAAATGTGAGGATGATTTCATGTGGGCGCATGAAGTGATGAGATGGTTGGAATATATGGTGCATGTGATAGACTAGAGTCCTTCTACTTATCAATCACCGTTTTGAGATAAGCCTCTCTAGTTTATATGCCTATTGGAGTGCTAGACCAAGTCTTTAATTCTTAAATTAAAGGCTAATTATCAAACTTTTCTCAGAGTTGTGATAAGAAACTCTTGGTGCAAAATATTTGTAAAACAATGAATGCGTCACTTAGCACCTTTCTTCTTAGAGACTCCTACTTAAGGGCCTTATCTAATATGTTAAATATCATATTAGGGGCTGATAAAAGGGTGTTTTAATTGCCTCCTCTCTTTCTATTTAAAAGCTTTGGTGATTAAAACCAAATCATTTGAAGTTTGTCCTAACAACTCTCTTCCTTCCATTGTTTGGACAAGTCTTTTATTTTAAGATAAGTTTGTCATTTTAAGATAAGGGGTTACAAAGAGAATTAAAGAGGATAATCAGATAGTTAGAGAGTTTTCAAAGAGGTTTTGAGGTAGTCTTCAAAAGGAAAAAGGTCCTAGAAAAGAGGATAGGTGCTGAAGGAAGAAAGGCTACCAGGAGAAGTCAAGCAAGCAAATGAAGTACTTCCTTGATCCAGTTCCTGTGTGGATTATCTTTGAAGGGCATACACTTGTGTGCCTAGTAGAATAAAAGATATTAGCATTACAAGTATTCTTCTATTTCTTAATATTTTGCCTTGTTAATTGATATAATCAAGGGGGTCCTGGGTCTAGAGCTTCGATTGACTAGGGTTTCAAGGATTAAAATTTTGAAATCCAGTCTTTCACTATGTAACCATAACCCATCATTAACATATAACCATATATCATTAAAATTCTCTTTTACAAAAGTAGATCTAAGATTAAAGCTAAAAGAGTTTTACTAGTATCACTAACTTAGCATTGAGTTTCAAAAGCAAACTTTTATAGTTAGAAAAATCAGAAACTTTCTTAGCATTTATTCAAAGATCTACAGTACTTATATTTATAATGGCTAACTCAGCATTTTGGTGCTAGTTTGTAAAGGACAAATATATCTTTACTTATCACTTACTTTGGTTAACTTTTTATATACCCACAAATCAAGTTCATAAAATAAGATAGCTTTCACACCACCTAAAACTTTTTTTTAAAATGCTGAGCATCTTAGCCTTCCCTTCACCATTTGATAAAAACCTCCATACTTGACTTAGTTATAAAGACCTAGTTATTAAGCTTAGGGCAATCCACATATATTTGTGTTTTGCACTTTTATTTCAGGATGTAGCTCTTTCCTTAAATTCAAGGTAGCTTTCATACTATCTAATTTTTTCAGGTAGGTAGCTATTTCCTTAAATTTAAGTTTTTTTAATTGGGGTGTATATCAATTACTAATTTTTAGTGATAATTGAATCTTTTATTGACCTTATAACCAATAACTACTTTACCTCATTAATGTGCTTGTGCAATGGAAGTGCTAATAGTCTTTAAGTGACTTAAGTTGCTAGAAGTCCAAGCAGCTAGTCTATTGTTTGATTTTATGCAATCATTAGCAAATACTTTTTGATTATTATTACTTTTTCCTAGTCTATTTTACTCAAGATTTTCTTTCATGATACATGATTTTTTTTAAATAAAAGTTTTCTTTCGTGATATAAGATTTTTCCAAAAAAAAATCAAAAAGATTTTTCCTATCCCCAACTTAATTTTCATTATCCTTAATAGAGTAAGAGAAAATAAAATAAATAAATAAAATTAGAAAAGATACCACCTAGACTAGATATGCATCTTATATCGCTAGGAATGTCTATGTAGAGCAATCCATTATTCCTAAAAAACATCACTAAAGCAAAGTTAGAAAATAAAAAGTTTGGGTTGCCTCTCAAAAAGTGCTAAGTTTAACATCTTCATCTAGACATCATGGCTTACTTAGGTTCATGTAAAATCATGGTCTTCCTTACCTTTTCATTAACTAGTTCTACAAATAGTTTTAGGCATTGTCCATTTACTTTGAAGGTGGCACAATTACTTAGATTTTCAATTTCTATGGCTCCATGTAAAAAGACTTCTTTCACTATATGGCATCCCGGTCCATCTAGATCTTAGTTTTCCTGGGAATAGGTAAAGCCTAAAATTATATAAAAAAAATTTTATATACATATAAAAAATTTTCTAAATGTTACTTGGTCATGGAAAGCCTTAATTCAATCTTTATAGATTTTTGCATTCTCGCAGGCTTTGTTTCTAATCTCATCAAGTTCATCTAACCAAAATTTTCTCTGGCCTCTGTCTATGTTGAAATCCATGTTTAATTATTTTATGTTCTACATCCCTCTATGTTCTAGTTATGCTAGTAAGTGACATGCCCTAGCAAACAAAAACCCATATGGAGACTATTGGGAATTGTGTCCCCAAGCCAATCATCTAAGCTGTAGATGGTTGTACTATTTTGTAATTGTATATAAATTTTTAATGAATAAAAGTTATTCTTTTGGCTATTCATCATATTTACATTTTCTTGAAATGAACTCTTGAATGATGGAGTCCTTAGAACTACATTATTTGATATAGAGAGGATATATCAAGTTGTTCTTAAATTGGTTCATAACCAAATGATACATTGTTAATAGGACGACGATGTATCAAGTGTAGGTTGTTGTATGTCATATTTGTTGGTTGTCCTTTTAACCAAGGAGTGTGGAGACACTGGTATGACATGCAAGTAAAATGTGTGGCATCTCACCGAACGTGACCATCTGCGGAGCTCCCTTCTACTAAACGGTTGCTTACGAAGGGATATGGGTATATGTATCCCTCGGACCTAAAGTCACCATGGCAGCTTGCAAGCAACTCACTGTACTTTGGTGACAGACCACCTGAACTTCTAATCCAGTGATGGAAGGTTTCTGGGTGCAATCAAGTACTTGTGAAGTAGTGGTGGATCAAGATGGAATTGACCTCTCCAAATAGTTTGGAGTGAATGATTCATTGTGTCTCAGTTTAGGAAATCCTTGGCTAGTGTAGTTCTTGCAAGGAGTCACAAAACTTGTTAAGTTGAGACACGATCTAGATAAACCAAACTAGGGTTGGCAATCAATCGAACCCTAGGTCATCCTGAGCATTATGAGGTCAAAGGGATAAATTATATGGTAACCATATGCTAGAGGTTCTATAGAGGTGCTCTGCATCTTTGACCTATCCGGATGCTGGGTATCATTGCTAGTGAGGACTTTGACTAGTACTGGAAGTGTTCCAGTGCTACCAGCTTAGTGTTCGAACCTATGGGGTCAGACATCATAGGGGTTTCTATCTGATCTTAAGGCTGATCGATGATTGAGAATTGTTTGCCATCATCGGAGGTCAATATGATTGACCATGTTCTTAGTATCGACACTTGCTTGAGTCGACACTTGAAAAGTGTCGACACTTGGTGATTTTGCATGAGTCGATACTTGCTATTACGAGCATAATTTTGGGAAGAATTTCTGGAAGGTTTTGACTTCGAATTTTGAATTTGAGTTTTGGTTTTTGGACATTTTTGGCTCCAAACTTTCTAGGTATGATAGTCATACTTACCTTCTTTGGCTTGGACCCATTTGGTATGGCCCTTGACCTTCTCTCCCAATCTCTCCTCCTTCCCTTTTCTCCCTCTCATGGCTGCCCCTATAAATAAAAGTTATTCTATAGGGCTTTGGCTGATTTTTTTTGGTTCTTTGTTTATCTTGTTGGCTGGTTACAAGGTCTCCAGGCCACAAGAAGAAAGGAGGGGAAAGGGTTTGTGAGGTCTTTGGGATTGGGTATAAGAAACCTAACATTCAAGCTAGGTATTGGGAAGAGAGTTTCTTAGGAAGGTTCCACCTCTCCTCCTTGTCTTCCCGAAAGTAGAAGATCAGGTCGAAGGATCCCGAAGAGCTAGCACTCTAAGAGAGTTGATCAGAGTTGAGCCCCGATGTGAACTACCTGTAGAGGCTAGACACGTGTGTAGCTTAGGAGCACCGTCCTTAGAGCACCACCACTGCATCCGTCAAAGGTATAATTGTAAGGTATCTTTATATCTTTGTGTTTTATCTTGCTTTTGATGTTTATTGCATTCTATATCATTATACTAGAACCTGTTGCAAGTAGATTGGCAGATCATTTGATCAATCTACCAAGTCTTTCACTATGCTTTTTTAAAAATAGTTTTAAAATGCATGTTTCTGCCTTACTATTGCATATTAGTATGCTTCCTATTTTTACCTTCAATGGTATCATAGCCATGTTCATCATAGTATAATAATGTTAGCATGCTTTAACATCATGTTTTTCTTTTAAAGTACTTGGATTGAGTGCTTCACCATGGCCGTCCGGTCATAGGAGAGAAGTAGGGCTGCAAGACCCTCTCTTTTCATTCAATGGGGTCTCCTATGGCATGTAGGGATGCCGCTTGAGATTGACTCATGAAGAGGAATGATAAAAAAAAATGTAGATTAAAAATATTTTAATCATGTATTATGATCTTAAATTAAATTTAGATAAGATCTAAGAGTTTTATTTTGATCAGATTTGATTGAAAGTTTGATGAAACTTTGGATTTGAAATCACTGTTATTGCCCCGTGATAAACCTTGAGTCGACCTCTTGAGTCAACTCATGAAGGTTGGAGTATCAACACTTGATCAAGAAGTGTCGACACTTGGGCTCATGAGTCGACACTTTGCCTTGAAGGTGTCGACTCATGAGCGCTTCCCAGAAAACATAGTGTTCTATTTTCTTCCTATCTCAGGCCTTGAGTCGACCCAAGTGTCGACACCTACTGTCAACACTTGCCCCTGGTGAGTTGACACTTGACATGAAAAGTTGCAAAAATAGTGAATTCAAATTTATTATTATTGTAAAATTATTTTACATTTGTAAATTAAAATTATTTTAATTTATTAAGGCTATTGAACTTAATTAAGAATTAAGTCACTTTGAATGACTAAGAACTCCAAGAATATGATTCAAGGATTTTAAGTCATTTCAATAAGCCTTAAGGATCATGGGTTAGCTTCTATTAGGTCCTTAATTGGGTTAGACCTAAGTTTATATGCATTGGACTATGTAGAGAATCATTTTAATCAAATGTTGAGTTATGACTTCTTCTCTATAGATCTCTCTAATAGTTAGATTGATTAGTCCATAGATCTAAATGGACCTAATTTGTGGCTTAGTAGTCAGTCCGAGTCTTTAGGCTAGTCTAATCGACTTTGATGAACTAATTGGTGTCTAGGTAAGTTTGGCAGTTTGATCATGGTTTTTTGGGGCTATTTCTTACCTGGCCAACTCGGTTGGTGTCTAAGGCAAGATGGTTAATGGTGGAACCCAACCTATGATCTCACCTACCTAGCCAATGTGGTTAATCAGAATTGATTAGATAGCTTACTGACTCGTGTTAACCCATGTCACCCAAGGTTAATCAGTCTTGACTGATTTTAGGTGCCCATGGATCATTAGTTATGAGTAACCCTCCTTGATTGCTGATGTGGTCAGTGGGAGGTTGAACCATGTCTTCTCATCTCTTCTTTTGTCATAATAAGATTAAACCCTCTAAATTATTAGGTCCATAAAAAGATGAAGTTATGGGGATAACCGAGTCTTAGCCTCCCATTAAGTGGGATGGTAATGGATCCAATAGTTGGGTGTTCATCGATAGATCCAAAGATCGGGTGTTCATCGAGCTATTGAAATTGCTGTTCCTAATATGATGGCTAAGTGCGCTCTCTTAACGGTTGTCAGGTGGACTATCCAAAGTCGGGCATGACTATTCATCAGTTTGAAGCATTGAATTTTGTCATGTTAATGGTTAAACCTAATTGGTCAATAGGAGGCCCAAAGATCATTGAAGTGCACCTTGGAGCAAAACCTAAATACTAGAGGTTACTTGGAGAAGTAATCAATTGAAGAACCTACCTTTAGACGAGCATGGGTGGGTTGGACAAAGTCGGGCTCATGTGTTATCTATTGGACTCTAGTATCCACTTAGGAATCAAAGTGATTCCTTTGATTGGAGGTAGAGGCTACTAGTCTGAACAAAATAGTGGGAGGGCCTTTAGACTAAACTCCATGTCTATAGGATAATAATTCATATACACAATTAGCTTTGATTTTCCTTTCAGATGTCTTCCAACCTGTCGCTCCGGTCTTTTCTCGATAATGAGAAGCTTAAAGGTCCCAACTTTGATAGCTGGTATCAAAGGCTCAGGATTGTCCTGGAGCATGAACGGATCTTGTATTTGATATCGGATTCGGCACCTAAAACCCTTGCTCCTAATGCTCGGGGTTTGGTCAAAGATACTTATCAGAAGTGGTTCTCTGATAGGACCACTGTCCGATGCATAATGTTGGCAGTAATGAATGAGGAGTTTAGTTGCAAGTTTGAGGAAGCTCGGCTAGAGAAAATCCTTCAAAGGTTGAAGGAGTCCTTTGGCACACCAGATGATGTTGAGAGGTACAGGGTCTCCTGTGCTATCTACAACACACGGATGCATGATGGGGCCTCAGTCACCGATCATGTATTGTATATGATTGAGATGATTGAGCACCTGGGCAAGCTTGGATGTCCCTTATATGAACAGCTCAAAAAAGATGCGATTCTGAATTTCCTTTCCTCTTCCTATCTAGATTTTCTTGATCATTATAGAATAAATAAACCGGTAGTTAACTACCATGGTTTGTTGGGGTTGCTGCAGACTTATGAGAAAGACCACCATTTGAACAAAGGGATGGTAAATCTAGTGGAAGGATCTTCAACAAGGCATCGTCCCTTCGAGAAAGGGAAAAAGGTACAGAATGTTTCTGGGCCCAGTTAGGCCAAGAAGGAGAATGCTGAAAAGAGCCAAGCGGACTGCTTCTTCTGCAAGAAGCAGGGACATTAGAAGAGAAATTGTCCTCTTTACATTGCATCCCTTGACCTGAATAGGTCCAAGAAGAAGAAGTAACTAGAAGGTGCTGGACAAGGTATTTATATGATAACACCTTGTAGTTTCTCTATTTACGATACTACTAATTGGGTATTGGATACTGGAAGTCCAATTTATATTTGCAATTCTTTGCAGGGACTTTAAGTTAGTAGAAGATTCGAGGATGGCAAGAGATTCTTGAATGTAGAAAATGGAAGCCAAGTTCCAGTCCTTGCATTGGGAGTCCTCAAACTAGTTTTCAAGTCTTGTACAATAATTTTGAATGAGTGTCATTATTGTCCATCTTTTATTTTAAATATCATTTCTGTTGGCCAATTGGCCATGTATGGTTATGAACTATCAATAAAGAATGATATTTGCAAAATCATTTGGAATGGTTCTGTTGTAATGAATGGATATATGAATAATGAAATTTATGTACTATCGCAACTAGTTAGTGTAGTGTACATGTCTAGCAAATGCCCTAGGATAGATAATATCAGTGATGCATACCTATGGCATTGTAGGCTAGGTCATATTAACAAGAGCAAGATAAACAGGTTAAAGTGCGAGGGTCACCTTGACTTTAGTGAAAGTGGTTCACTTCCAACCTGTGAGTCATGTCTTCTTGGAAAGATGACAAAATCACCTTTTACTAGAAAAGATGAACGAGCCAAAGAAATTCTAAGTCTGGTACATACTGATGTATGCTGACCCATGAATATTAGTGCCAGAGGTAGGTACAATTATTTCATTACATTTACAGACAACCTTTCAAGGTTCGGTTATGTCTTCTTGATGAGACATAAATCTGAGTCATTTGAAATGTTCAAATGATATCATAATAAAGTAGAAAAACAAACTAGAAGATGTATCAAAACCCTTCGATCAGATCGAGGTGGTGAATATCTTTCCAGGAAGTTTTTGACATATCTCGAGGAGAATGGGATTCTCTCTCAGTGGACACCTCCAGGGACACCTCAGTTAAATGGAGTGTCTGAAAGGAGGAATTGAAACCTGTTAGACATGGTTCGATCCATGATGGGCTTTGCTTCCTGTCGCTATCCTTTTGGGGATATGCTCTAGAATCAGCATGTTACCTTTTGAATAGGGCTTTGAGTAAATCCGTTAACAAAATCCCATATAAGATATGGACTGGACGTAAGCTGACACTTCACACCTTCGGGTCTAGGGTTGCCCAGCTTATGTAAAACATTTGAAAATGGATAAACTTGGATCGAGGTCAGACCGGTGCCTATTTGTTAGGTATCCAAAAGAGTTTAAGAAATATTTGTTCTACTTGGCTGAGGAACAAAAATTGTTCTTCAGTCTTAGGGCTATCTTTTTGGAAAAGGAGTTCCTTGGTGAAGGAACTGTAGTCGATAAGATTGAGCTTAGTGAAGTTCAACAAGTAAAAGAACTGACACACTTAAGGGACAACATAGAATTGGTTGTGATTAGATCACACCCAGAGCCCACACACGAACCATTAAGGAGATACAGTAGGTACCGAGTCGACCGGATAGATACTACGGCTTCTTAGTCTGGGACAGTGATCCCATTAAACTTGATGAGAACAATGAGGATCCGATCATCTATATGGATGCGATACAGAGGTCTGACTCTAAGAAATGGATAGGAGCCATGCAATCCAAAATGGAATCCATGAAAATCAACAATGTATGGACATTGGTTGATCCACCTGAAGGGATAAAACTCATTGGATTTAATTGGATTTTCAAGAGGAAAAAGGGTGCAGATGGGCAGGTGGAGACCTATAAAGCCTATCTGGTTGCCAAAGGATATCGCTAACGTTATGGTATTGACTATGATGAGACGTTCTCTCCTGTGGCAATGCTCAAGTCCATTCAGATCATGCTTGCTTTAGTGGCACACTTTGACTATGAAATCTAGCAAATGGATGTCCGAACAGCTTACTTGAATGGTGAGCTGGAAGAGGAGGTGTATATGATACAACTTAAAGGGTTCACATCCACAGACGAGTCAAAGGTGTGCAACCTTCAAAGGTCCATCTATGGACTGAAATAGCATCATGGAGTTGGAACATGCGATTTGATAAGTGTATCAAACCATATGACTTCGTTAGGAATGGAGAAGAACCTTGCATTTACAAGTGGGCTAATGGTTTTGTGATTGTGTTCCTTGTGTTGTATGTGGATGATTGGTGTGGGCACCAGGATCCGATAGAGGCTCCTCAACCCTCTGTGGATCTCAGATTAGGGTTCCACTTCTGTGAGTCATGTAATAAGGCTATAAACCAAAGTAATTTTATAATTTTGAGTCATGCACCTAGTCTAAGTTTGTTTTAGTCTTGTACCTTGACCAATTTGGGTCAAGTTTAGGTCATGGGTCCTGTATTTATTTTTGGTTCGAGTCTGAGCTTGGATTGAGCCCAAGCCCAATTGAAGTCAACCTGGCTTTCAAGACCAAGTCAAGTTTCTTGTGGGCCAACCCACCTCTTACACTTGGAGAGATGTCAACCTAGGCGCCACCTCAGCCACCTATGTGGCTCCACATCAGTTGACACTTGGGCATCCAAGGAAGGAAGCAAGGAGGCGCCCCTCATGCTTTCCACACGCCCCCCAATACCATTTTCATTTGGGCAACCATCGAAGGAGGAGACATCATCCCCCTCTTCCCTCCCCCACATCATGCCATGATCCATCATCAATGGGGCATTGAAGATTCATGAAGAGACCAAGCCACAAAGCAAGCCATCTCCCAAGTCTTCTTCCCAAAGTATTCATACAAGAGAGAAAAGTCAAGGGACACATTCCCCATTCCAAGCCTTCAACTTTGCAATGCTCAAAGCTTCCTCCACCTTGGCTGGCCATGAGTCACTCCAAATGGGCATTGAAGAACCAAAGGAGGCACATCCCTTCAAACAAGACTTGCTCCTCGTTTCCTTCCCAAAGTGAACATGCAAAGAAGGAAGTCAAGAGGCCAATTCCCATCTCCAAGCCCTCCCATATGCCATGCCAATCCCCTCCTTCATTTGGTCGGCTATGAAGAGCTTTCCCCATCCATGTGGGCACCATCTTTTTGGGTTGTAATTTGGTTTCAAATGTTTGAATTGTTTTGAATTCAAATGGGCCTTGGGGGCCTATTTAAAGGACCCAACCCCTCCATTGTAAAGGGTATTGAATGATTATATGAAAAAGCATGAGTTTTGTTTCTCCTCCAACCAATGTCTCCTAGACTAGGTTTGAGTGAAGCTTCCTTTGTCCCCAGGGACGTCGAGTGGTGTGAGGCCACATTCCTTCGTCCTCCGGGACGTCGTGGGGTACGAGGCCCAAAGTTATCCCTTTCTTCGACTTCGGAATCCAGCCGGACACCTGGCTCGAAGCCCCTTCTCAACCCTCCCTAGTTCCATTTTGATACTTCTCTCCATTTCACTAATCCCTCCTTTGCTTGCCAACAGGTCCCCCTTGGTATCACGGGCACCGGAGACGGTCTACTTTCCCATTGCGACCACCCGATTGAAAGCCGATGCATTCGCGGGTTCGACTGCTCGGGCATCCAGGCCGCATCCATCGAGTCGAGTGATCTCTGCATTGGGCGCTTTAGACGTGTGAGGTTTGCCCCTATCTCCTAAGTAGGTATTTCATATCGAGCTTAGTCCTACCGGGGTTTCTTAATCCCGGGATCCTGTTCTCTTTTTCACTATTTAGGGACTTGATTTGCTAGTGTAGGCTTATATTATTCAGTTTCTCTTATTTCTAGTCCTTGTTTATGATCGGGAATCAAAAACTTATAAAAACATTTAAAACTCATCAACTATAAAAAACCCCTTTGCATCATAAGCATCCATACTAGCATCTTTAGTCCTTTCCTACATCAATGACATTCTCTTAATCAGGAATGACATCCCAGCACTAAATGGAATAAAGGTCTGGTTGTCATCTCAATTCTCTATGAAAGACTTGGATGAAGCATCTTACATACTGGGTATGAAGATCTAAAGAGATAGATCCGAGGGGCTTCTGGAATTGTCCCAAGCTACATACATTGACATTGTGCTAAAATGGTTCAGCATGAAAATTTTAAAAAAGGCTATCTCCCGATAGGCACTGGAATTGCTCTCTCCAAAGATGATTATGTGACAACTCCTGAGGAGAGAGAGTGTATGAGCAGAATCTCATATGCTTTGATAGTGGGTTCTATCATGTATGCTATGACATGTACTAGACTAGACGTGGCATACTCACTAGGTATATTGAGCAGATACTAGTCTGACCTAAGTGAAGCTCATTGGAAAGTGGTAAAGACCATCCTTAAGTATTTGCGAAATACTAAGGACCAATGGCTGATTTATGGAGAACCTGACTTGAAACTTGTGGGGTATACCGACTCCAGTTTCAAGTCAGATAAGGATGACAGCAAGAGTGTGTCAAGTTTTATCTTTACCCTAAATGGAGGAGCGATATGATGGGAAAGTTCCAAGCAGCCTACTGTGGTGGACAAAGTATGCGAAGCAGAGTATATTGCAGCATCAGATGTAGCAAAGAAAGCAGTGTGGTTGCGAAAGTTCCTTGGCGAGCTGGGAGTGGCACCTTTCCTAGATGGTCCTATTATGGTGTATTGTGACAGCACTGGAGCCATTGCTCAAGCCAAAGAGCCGAAGTCTCATCACCACACAAAGCACATTCTGCGATGCTATCACCTTGTGCGAGAGATCATGGAATGAGGTGACATTGATCTTCAGAAGATCGATAGAAAGGAGAACCTGGCTGACCCCTTCACTAAAGCCATTGGAATTTAAGAGTTCAATAGTTATAAATGAAAAATGGGAATGAGATTCTGTATCGATTGGCTTTAGTCCAAGTGGGAGTTATTGAGAATTGTGTCCCAAAGCCAATCATCTAGGTTATAGACGGTTATACCATTTTATAATTATATATAAATTTTTAATGAATAAAAGTTATTCTTTTGGCTGTTCATCATATTTAAATTTTTCTGAAATGAACTCTTGTATGATAGAGTCCTTAGAACTACATTATTTGATATAGAGAGGATATATCAAGTAATTCTTAAACTGGTTCACAACCAAATGATACATTGTTAATAGGACGACAATGTATCAAGTGTAGGTTATTGTATGTCATATTTATTAGTTGTCCTCTTAACCAAGGAGTGTGGAGACAATGGTGTGACATGCAAGTGAAATGTGTGACATCTCACTGAACGTGACCATCTGCGGAGCTCCCTTCTGCTAAAGGGTTGCTCATGAAGGGATATGGGTATATGTGTCCCTCAGACCTAAGGTCACCATGGCAGCTTGCAAGCAACTCACTATACTTTGGTACCGGACCACCTCAATTTCTAATCCAGTGACAGAAGGTTTTTGGGTGCAGTGAAGTACTTGTGGAGCAGTGGTGGATCAAGATGGAATTGACCCCTCCAAATAGTTTGGAATGAATGACTCATTGTATCTCAATTTAGCAATTCCTTGGCCAGGGTAGTTCTTGTGAGGAATCACAAAACTTGTAAAGTTAAGACACGATCTGGATAAACCAAATTAGGGTTGGTAGTCGAACCCTAGGTCATCTTGAGAATTATGAGGTCAAAGGGATGTTTTAAGTGGAAACCATATGCCAGAGGTTCTAGAAAGGTGCTCTGCATCTTCGATCTATCTGGATGTTGGGTATCATTTTTAGATAAGGACTTTGACTGGTATTGGAAGTGTTCCAGTGCTACTGACTTAGTGTTCGAATCTTTGGGATAAAACATCATAGGGGTTTCTATATGATCTTAAGACTGATCGGCGATTGATAATCGTTTGCCAACATCGGAGGTCAATAAGATTGACCATGTTCCTAGTGTCGATACTTGCCTGAGTTGACACTTGGAAAGTGTCGACATTTGGTGATTTTGCATGAGTCGACACTTTCTGTGACAAGCAAAATTTCTGGAAAGAATTTTTGGAAGGTTTTGACTTTAAATCTTGAATTCGAATTTCTGTTTTTCAACATTTTTGGCTTCAAGCTTTCTTGGTATGATAGTCATACTTACCTTCTTTGGCTTGGATCCATTTGGTATGGCCCTTGACCTTCTCCCCCAATCTCTCCTCCTTCCCTTTTCTTCCTTTCATGGCTGCCCCTATAAATAAAGGTTATTCTATAGGGCTTTGGCTAATTTTTTTTGGTTCTTTGTTTGTCTTGTTGGCTGGTTACAAGGTCTCCAGGCCATAAGAAGAAAGAAGGGAAAAGGGTTTGTGAGGTCTTTGGGATTGGGTGTGAGAAACTTAGCATTCAAGCTAGGTCTTGGGAAGAGAGTTTCTTAGGAAGGGTTCCACCTCTCCTCCTTGTCTTCCCGAAAGTAGAAGATCAGGTCGAAGGATCCCGAAGAGCTAGCACTCTAAGGGAGTTGATCAAAGTCGAGCCCTAGTGTGAACTACCTGTAGAGGCCAGACACGTGTGTGGCTTAAGATCACTGTCCTTGGAGCACCGCCACTACATCCATCAAAGGTATAACGTAAGGTATCTTTATATCTTTGAGTTTTATCTTGTTTTGATGTTTATTGCATGCTGTATCATTATACTAGATCCTGTTGTAGGCAAATTGGTAGATCGTTTGATCAATCTACCAAGTCTTCCGCTGTGCTTGTTTTAGAATAGTTTTAAAATGCATTTTTATGCCTTGCTATTGCATATTGGTATGCTTCCTATTTTTACCTTCAAAGACATCCTTAAGTTAGTTTTGAAGGCAGTGCGATATGCCAATAGTGCATTCACTAGCTTCAATGACCAATCTTTTCTATTAGAGCTCACAATCTTCTCTAGGATATGTTTGATATGATGATTAAAAACTTCAACTTGCCCACTTATTTGTGGGTGATAGGGTATGGCAATCTTATGGATGATATTATATTTCTTCATTAGTGATGCAAAAGATCGGTTATAGAAATATATTCTGCAATCATTGATGATAGCCCTTAGAATACCAAAGTGAGAGAAGATATGTTCTTTAAAAAATTTGACGACAATTTTGCTATTATTAGACTTACAAGGAATCTCGTCTATCCACTTGGAGACATAATCTATGACTACTAAAATATACTCATTTCCAAAAGATTTTGAAAATAGTCTAGTAAAGTCTATTCCCTATACATCAAAAACTTCTACAAAAACTTCTACAATTAAAATCAGATTCATAAGCATTATATCTCTCTTTGTGATCTAGCCTACTTGTTGGCATCTAATATAAATTTTTTAATATTCATAAACATCTTTAAATAGGTTAGGCCAATAGAATCCATATTGGAGTACTTTTGTCATTGTCTTTTTAGCTCCAAAATGATCACCAAAAGCTTGGTCATAGCAAAAGGATAATATGCTCCTAACTTCTTGATCTGTGATGTATCTTTTGATGATTAGTTCCAAACATTATTTAAATAAATATGAGTCATTCCAAATAAAGTACTTCACTTAGGAGAAAAATTGATTTTTATCCTCAATGGTCCAATGCACAGGAATTTTGCTAGTGGCTAAATAAATAATTATGTAAGCTTACCAAGGTTCTATAGCTACTGACATAAAGTGTTCATCAAGAAAGAACTCATTGATAGGTAATTCCTCCATGGGTGTGATTGCTAGCCTATATATGGTCAACCACTATATTTTTAGTACCCTTTGTGTCCTCAAATTCTTATAAGAGCAGGCTCCATCTAATTAAGCACACCTTGGCATCTTTTTTTGAAAGAAGATGCCTAATAGCTGAGTGTTAGTAAGATAATCATATGGGACCCCACTAAATAGGACTTAAATTTTTCTAATGCAGATATTATAGCTAAAAATTTTTCTTAGTAGTTTAGTAGTTGAGCTATGCATTATTTAGGGTCTTACTAGGATAGTAAATCACTCAAGGTAGCTTATATATTCTCTCACCTAGAATAGCTCCTATGGCATGATTAGAGGCATCACACATGAGCTCAAAAGGTTGAGTCCATATAGATGGATGAATAATTGGGGCTAAGGTTAATTCTTTCTTTAAATATTCAAAGGACTTGAGACATTTAATTGTAGAGTCAAATTTAACTTCTTTGTCTAATAGTTAGTCTATAGTTGAGCCACTTTGCTAAAATCTCGATAAATCTTTTATAAAATCCAGCATATCTAAAGTATGATTGAATTTCCTTGATCAATTTAGATTATAGATAAATTTATAATTAAATCCACCTTGGCTTTATTTTCTTCTATTCCCCTCTCTGAAATTACATGGCCAAGGACTATGACTTCATTCACCATGAATTGATACTTTTTTTAATTTAGTACTAGATGCTTTTCCTTAAGTCTTTCTAAAACTAGTCTAAGATGATGTAGGCATTTAAAAAAAGTAGATCCAAAGATAAAAAAGTCATCTATAAAAATCTTAATGAATCATTTGACCATATTAGAAAAAATGCTAATCATGCACTTTTGGAAAGTGGATGGTGCATTACATAAGCCAAAGGGCATATGTCTATAGGTTAAGGTTCCATATGGACATATAAATGTCATCTTCTTTTGATCTTCTAGGGCTAAAGTAATTTGATTATAACTAGAGTTTCCATCTAAAAATAGTAAAAATCATGCCCTGCTAATCATTCCAACATTTGATCTATAAAGGACAGAGAAAAATGGTCTTTCTAAGTGGCTGTATTTAATTTTTTATAGTCTATGCAAACCCTTCATCCATTTTAAATTATAGTTGGGACCAATTTATTATTATCATTTTGGATTACAGTAACTCTTGACTTCTTGGATATCGCTTGCACAGGACTTATCCAAGAACTATATAAAATTAGATAATTTATTCCATTGTCAAGGAGTTTTATAATTTCCTTCTTACCACCTCTTTCATGGCTGGGTTGAGTCTCCTTTGGGGATCACTTGTAGGCTTGGCTTCCTCCTCTAGGTAAATCCTATGTTGAACAATCAAGGGGCTGATCCCCTTTATATCAGCCATGGTCCATCCTAAGACTTCCCTATTTTTTCTAAGGACACTTAATAATATTCCCTCTTGTATATAGTCTAGGTCCACTGAGATGACTATTGGTAGGATTTCTGAAGGACCTAGGTATGCATATTTGAGATGCTTAGAGAGTGATTTTAGTTCTAGTTTGGATGGTTCCTCCATTGATGGTTTGGGCAATGGTCTAGACATTACCTCGAGTGGTTCAATTAGAGGCTCCCATCTTGATTTTGCATCAATTGTACTGACTTCATTAACCTCTTCTCTATCTTGGTTCTAGGTTCCAGGTTGAACTCTTTATCTCTGAGGTCAATGGGATCATAAACATTATCTTGAATATAGTTCAAGTCGCTCATTTGATTTGTATTAGTCATATTAAAAATATTCAAATCTATGGACATGTTATCAAAGGAGAGTTTTATTAATCCATTTTTGTAATTTATTTGAGCATTGGCTATGTCCAAAATTGGTCTACCTAGTATAACAGGGATGTGACTCTTTGGGTTTGTTACCATTTCAATTTCTAAAATCATGAAATCTACTGGGTAAATAAAATCACTAACCTTAATCAGCACATCCTCTACTATTCCCCGTGGCACTTTTAAAAACTAATCTGCTAATTATAAGGTCATTCTCATGGGCTTTAGTTTCTCCAACCCTAATTGCTCATATGCTGAATACGATAGTATATTGACACTTGCCACTAAGTCTAATAGAGCCCTATGATGAGGGTGTTGCCTACAATGCATGAAATAGTGGGTAGGGGATCTTTGGATTTCATTGGCATATGGTTTGACGGGTATAAACTCACACTAGTTGCTAGGAAAGCTCTCTTGGGTACATTAGTGGTCTCCTTTTTCTTACACAAATCCTTAAGGAATTTAGCATAAATTGGGACCTATTAGATTATGTCTAGTAAGGGTATGTTCACTTTAACTTGCTTGAAGACCTCTAAGATTTTATCTAATTGTGCTGAGTTTCAATTGGGCTTAAGTAAGGAATGGTGCTACAACCTCAATATTTAGTTCATTAGATTCTAGCAAGGGCTCGGCTAGTGAATTGGGTGTTGCATTAGGTTATGATGCCTTGGGTTCTTCGGGCTAGCCCTACTCAGATAGTTGTTTTGAGAGTGGGTCTTCTATTTCTTCTTCTTCAAAAGTGCCCACATGGTTATCTATTTGTCTCCCAGATCTTAATGTATGGATAGCATTCAAGTGATTGATCTAGGCAACTTGTTTTGGTCCTTGATTATTTTGGATTCTTTGGTTAGCATCAGGCTAACTCAATAATTTACCTCTTTCCCTTTCACTTATAGTAGTGGCTAATTGACCTAATTGTATTTCTAAATGGGCAATAGCTCGGGTATTAGAATTTATGTTTTGGCCCATGGTCTGCATGGAGATATTTAGGGTAGTTAAGTTTTAGTCCAGTGTCAGCATGAAGTTATTTAGGGTAGTATAGGTGTCAGCTTGGGATTTAGTTAAAGTTTCTAAGGCTTTTTCTAGAGAACTAAAGCTTTTTTCATTATTATAGATCGGTGGGTTATTTACTATAGGATTGGGCCTTGGGTTTTGTTGGTTAAAGCTAGGACTACTTGCATTAGGACCTTGTGACTAGGAAAAGTTTGGATGATTCCCCTATCCTAGATTGTAGGTTAGTGCATAGGGGTTATTGGTAGGCCTTTGATATGTTGCATTCACCTATGCACAACTATTTTTAGTTTGGGTCATGAGGTGGGGACACTCATCTATTATATGTCCTAGATCATGGTATCTATTTTATACAGGCATGGATACTTGATTCACTTGATTTATAGGGGCCTATCCCTTGAATTCCATAACTTGCTCTATCCTATGGATCAAAGATGCCATTTTAGCTTCTTCGGCTAGGGATGTTGAGATTCGGAGCATATCACTTCTTGATGGTGTGTTTTTAGATTTCCTAGTTCCCTCCCACTATAAACTCTATTTTGCTAAATCCTTTAGAAATTGATAAGCTTCATTAGATGCCTTCTGCATGAATTGGCCCTGACACATCGACTCAAGCATGGTTCTAGAACTTGGTTCTATACCTTCATAAACAATTTGGCATAGCTTCTAGATCTCTATCCCATGGTATGGGCACTAACTCAAAAGGTTCTTAAAATGCTTTAGGCATTTCCAAAAAGGCTCTCCCCCTAATTGATAAACTTGGTTAATCTCATTTCTCAACTTGGCAATTTTATGATATGGGAACAACTTCTTCAATAATGATTTAACAAAGCCCTCTTATGTCATGATTGAATGGTTAGGCAAACTATATAGCCATTTCTTGGAATTTTCCTTGACGGCAAAATTGATCAGCCTAAGTTTAATGGCATCTTTTGAGAGTTTATGTATTCTCATGGTATTACACACTTTCTCAAATTCTCTAATAAAAATATATGCATCATGAATTCTAGTAAATTTGGGGAGCATGTTAATAATTTGATATTTAATCTCAAAAATGGTAGCATTAGTTTGGGATAATTAAATGCAAGAAGGTTGAGCATATCCAATCAGATAGCAATAGTCCCTTAGGCTTAGGGGATGGTTTGTTTCCTCCATGGTCAACTCTGAGCTTTCTTGGTTAAAAGGTTTAGATCTATTCTCACTAATCGACTAGATCCCCTTTTATAAGTTATAATTTTTCTAGATATATATTTCTTTTTGGAAGAAGAGAGGAGAAGAGAAAGGAAGGATAGATGAGAAGAGAGTTCTAAAGATGAGTCCTAAGGAGTTCTAAATCTATAGATGATAGAAAAGGATATTTTAATTAGGTTTAAATTTCACTAGCAAACAAGTTATCAAATAATGGACTCTCTATCCTAGGGTTAACCTATATCTAGGTAGCTTCTAACTACCAAGGCTATCTTGGAGCCCTCCAAGTTAGAAACTAACTAACTAACAGGCTATGTAAGGGTAAGGTTGATAGGGGTTCCTCTATTGCTTTCCTTAGATACCAATTTAATTGGCCAGGTTAGTTAACGAAACCAATTAAGTAATCACCTTCCTCCCGGGATGCATCATCCTTGAACCCCTTCCTTAAACACCAATCGATCAGCTAATCCTGATTCAGTTCAACTCTTCTAGGTGCCTTATCTGTGTTGTCCTAGTGAGCTTAAGTATCCTAAGGCCAATGTCTAATTGATTTATATTAAGGTCTAAATCAGTACAGATGGAAGGAGGTGATTTTTGGACTAAGAAAGGGTGATCAAGTCCCCACCTTATCTTGTTTAAATGGGTTTATGCCCTTAAAGTATTTTATGAGAGATGCAATGCAGTTAAAACAAGCTATCCAAATCAAGTAGAAGGTCTTAGGGTTTTTGTTTGCTTATTTAAGTTAATTAAGTTTTATGGGAATGTGTTCAAATTTTTTTTTTTTGTGTATTTAAGGTAGTTAAATTAAGAAGGAAAACTTAATTAGATTAGGAGTTAAGTTATGAAAAGAAGGAAAGTAATTTTTTTTTCTCTTTTTATGTTAAAAAGTAATTTAGAGAATAAGGAAACTAAATTAAAGCACTAACAATTAAAGAAGGTGATAAAATCAAAGAAAGCAATAAATATTTTTTTAAAAAAAACAATCATGCCTAGATCCCGATAATGATGCCAAAATTTGATCACTTTTCATATGGCAGTTAAAAATAAAACCTAACTCACTACTATAGGTAGAGTGAGTAGGGATCGTATCCTTGGAGATCAAGGATGGTTGCTTCACAAAGAAGAAAGAAAATTGACTATAGAGATATTAAAGTAGAATAGCAAAATTGAATTATAGTTTTAAATTAATTAATTAATGAAACAAAAAAAGAGAAGTAACCTAGGAATCCAAATCCATGATGCAAATAGATTTTATTTTCTTTTCTTTATGTTGCAATAATAATAATAATAATTCTTGCAAACAGGGTATTAGTATAATTTATCTCTTGTTAGTTATAGACTGTATCCATAGATCATGGCATATCTATTTAGAGTATAAATTATCTAATCCTAATTACAAGATTAAAGATTTCATCCATCATACCATGATTTATCTCTCCTAGGTACATGTTGTATCTGGAGATCATGGAAATTAGAAGAGGATATAGGCCATGTATATTAGATCAAAACCTCGATGAGATAAATAAATCAAAAGATGTATGAAATAAAAACATGATTTTTATTTCATAACAAATCAATACAAAAAAAATAAAAATCTGATTATAGGCTTCATCATCTTATCGGGTTAAAGGAGCCTAGCCACTCATTGTTGCTATCAGCATCACCTTCATAGTTTCTCTTCTTCCTAAAGCCTAATACAAGATCTAAAAGCAAGGGAAAAAAGAGAAGAAAATTATTCTTTGCTAGAAAAATTGGTGCTGGACTGCTTCCTGGGGTTCTCCTTTTATAAAGCTTGGTGAGTACTTTCTCCCAAGGAAATTTGGAGTGAAATTGAGTTAGAATTGGCCTTGTATCATAGACAAATGTCTCAACCATTCGATCTTCATCACAGGGCCATAAATCATGCCAAAATTCAAGCTAGATTGATTGTTCAACGCCTAAATACCATTGGATTAGATGTGAGCCATTGGATCTTCATACTGATAGATTTTGGGCCATTGATGGGCATCGATCAGGCCACAAATCATGCATCCAAATCTTCTCCCAAGCAGACTAAAATTTCACCACTAGATCTTCATCCAGCCATCACCAGCACTTCAGAAGATCGACCCCTTTGGCCACCATCTATATCACCGACATTGCCGATGAGGAGGAGAAGGATAGAAACAGTGACATAAGAGTAGTAGGTGCAGTAAGAATGTTGACCCTTGGAATGATTTTAATGATAACAAAACATTAGTATGCATTTGATTACTAACTATTTTCAAGTGTTTTTTAAGTTTTTGTAGGATGTCTTAAATGTAAAACCACTCTTCCTACAACCTTGGTGTATGACAAGCTTATTTTGTTAAAATGTATTATGTAATTAAGAGCCTAAAGAGATTTTTTTATATATTTATGAAAATGGGCTACCTCTATGTATTTTTCTAGTTTAAATCTCTTAGATTTAGATTTGATGGAGTTGGAAAGCTTTTGGAATTGATTGGATGTCTCTGGAAGCAATCTGGAGAAGTCTGGCATAGCACTCAGTTTTCTGGCATGCAGACACTTGAGCCGACTCAAGAGTGAAGAGCTAACTCAGGCAGAGTTCAACTTTTGAAGTTTTGAAAATTCGAGCCGACTCGAGGAAATTCGAGCCGACTCGAGGAAAGTCGAGCCAACTCATTTAGAGTAAAAATTTCTCAGACAAACAATCAAGCCGACTCAAGTATAGACGAGCCAACTCTTTCAGAGTTTACATGTTCTTAGTTCTGAAGAATCAGCCAGGCGAGCTGACTCGATGAAGAAGAGCTGACTTGACCTGAGTAATGTTTTAACCTGTCTAAGAATCCGAGCCGACTTGAAGCATCCAAGCCGACTCGAAGTCCAATTCCAGGTTCGTAACGGCTAGTTCTAGAACTCTCTTTTTGAATCCAAAATAATCTCCAATGATCAAATTTCGAATCCCAACGGTCTACAATGGTTATGTCCACTTAACATCAGTTAAAGGGACTATATATAAGGAATTTGAATCACTTTTGAAGAGGGGAATGAGGAGTTAATGAGAAGTTAATGAGTTTTTGAAAGAACACTCAAGAGAGCATTCAAGAGAGCACTCAAGACCACACCAAACTACTATCTGATTTCTTGAGGCATTTATAAAAGAAGCTAGAAGCCTTGAAGAGCATTCAAAGAGCAATCAAGAGGGCTTCTCCAAAGCTATAACTGCAACCATCCGACAATGATTAGTTTGTCATAGAGTTGCATTATTTTTATACTCTTTATTTGAGTTGTTCCAAGTATAATAGGGGCTATAACATAGGGTTTATATAGGTTATTGGTGAGCCTTTTAAAACCATGGGTTGTTAGTGAGCCTGTTAAAACTAACATTGTACTGGGTTTTTAGTGAGCCCGGGATAAAACCAAGTTTGGATTTTGGATTGTGAGCTCGTGAAAACAATCCGACTGTATTCCGAGGGTGGATATAGTAGAAATCCCAAGTGATTTCTTGGATAGTGGACGTAGGAGCGAGGTTGCTCTGAACCACTCTAAAATTGCTTGTGTTTGTGCTTATGTGATTATGTTATTTAATTGCTTCTGCATTCTATACTTGATTCATGTCACTCACCATACTAAGTTAATTTAAAAGGAGCACATATTTGAGAAAAGTTTTAAATACCCAATTCACCCCCCCTCTTAGGTAAGCCACCTGGGCAACAACTGGTATCAGAGAAGTGTCTCTGAATTTATTTAGAGTAAAGATAAATGGCAAATCCCATAAATACCTTTTTGGTTGAAGGCCAATCCACAAATAGACCTCCATTGTTCACAGGCACTAACTACACCTACTAGAAATCTCGAATGAAAATCTTCATTCAAGCAGTAGACTTTCAATTATGGAAAATGATTCTAATAGGACCTCACACACCCAGAAAGAAGGTTGATGGCATGGATGTCCCAAAACCTGAAGAGGAATGGGATGAACATGTCATAAAAATAGGTGAGCTGAATGCCAAGCAATGAATCAATTATATTGTGCTTTGGATGCAAACGAGTTTAACCGAATTTCTACTTGCAATTCAGCTAAGAGAATTTGGGATAAACTTGACGTAACACATAAAGGAACTTTCCAAGTGCAAACATCTAAAATTAATCTTTTTGTATATAGCTATGAACTATTTAAGATGGAACCAAATGAGACTATATCAGCCATGTTCTTATGTTTTACAGATATTATTAATGGTTTAAAGAGTCTTGGTAGGATATACTCCAATGCAGATCTTGTGCAAAAGGTTTTGAGATCACTTTGATGGCGACATTGACTAGCCCAGATCTGAAGCAGCCCAGCCCAACCCAAAACTTAAAGCCCAGCCTAGAACCTGAAGCCAGCCTGGCCCATAACCTGAAGCCAGCCTAGAACTTGAAGCCAACCTAGCCCAAACCCTGGGGCCCAAGATCTTAAAGTCGATGAGGCACACATTCCGTTGTAGCAAAGTTCTTGATGCAGCACAAATCCTGAAGTAGCACAAATCTCGAAGTAGTACAAACACCGGAGCAGCACAAATTCTGATGTAGATAAACATAATATTTTATTTCTATGGTGTACGGGGTTTGAGATATTGGGATATTTTTAGGATTTATCTCAATTGTTTGAAAGTTGTTTTTAGGATTTATTTTATCCTTTAGTTGGATTAGTTTATTTTTTTAAAAAAAATAGTTTGATTTGTTAGGATTGAGATTGGGATATGATCATATATCTCATATTAGTCTATTTAATTATTTTATCGATCGAATAAAAAAAGATGGATGATGAATTATTGAAAAGCGATCCTTTGCTTTGTTTCTCTGGTTAGGAGACCTTTATTTCTCCGAGTAGGAGAAGGGCCCCAACCTTTGTTTCTATGGGTAGGAGAAGGGCCCCAACCTTTGTTTCTCCATGTAGGAGAAGGGCGCCCCAACCTTCATTTCTTCGGGTAGGAGAAGGGAACCAACCCTTGTTTCTTTGGGTAGGAGAAGGATCCCCAACCTTTGTTTCTCCGAGTAGGAGAAGGGCACCCCAACCTTCATTTCTCTGGGTAGGAGAAGGGACCGAAACTTTGTTTGTCCAGGTAGAAAGCCCTATTTTTTTTTTCTTCTAAGATCTTCATTTTTATCTTTCTTCTCCGTCTCTTCTTTTTCCATCTCTGCTCCTCCCTTCCCTGTTTCAACTCCTGAACATAGATCCCACCACCAACTGTCAGATAACCTCGATGCTGCCACCGAGTCTGCTGAGTCCGACATCACCCTGCTGACCGAGAGATCGACACCCAAACTGACAACCAATCCCTCTTCACGGGCACTGGTTATCCCAAACGAATCCACAGCCACCAAGCCAGATCTTCCCCATGAAGGCTTCTACCTCCCTCCCATCTATGCAAAAAACCCCATCACGCCAGCACGCCCATGCCCGAGCCGAAGAGACCGAGCCCTCTCCTCTCTGCCTCACCGATGCCCCAGATCACCTCCACCGGATCTCCCCCCGTTCGAAGAAGTCCGTGGCTAGACAGACATCCACCGACCCTGATGGATTCTTGCCGTCCATCTCCTCCACTCCTAGCCCATGCCCGTGATGCCTCACCATCTCCGCTCCTCGTCAACACTTGCGATGCCATAGTGATGCCCGCCCGGCTCCCGGCTGCCATGATGCCCATCACCCGCCAGAGAGCCCGTGCCATCATCCTCCCATACCGTCACTATTCCCTTTCCAGTGCCATCACCGAAGAGCCCACCGATGAAACCCCGCCTCCACGAGCCACCCTGGTGCGGTTCTATGAAGGAGAGGGGCACCGCACAAATGTGAAAGCAGTTACCCCTCCCCTTTGCCGATTTTAGTGTTGCACGCTCCTCGAAGCCACACAAATTTTAGAGACCTGCATGGATTTTAGAGCCATAGCTGGTTTCCCCAATGCCAGCTTCAAGTGTAGAGTATTCTGCATGCTTCTCAAAGCATAGCTACCTCCCTAATGCCGACTTTAGCTTAGGTAGGAAATAAAGAAAAAAAAGTGAAAAAAAGAGAGAAAAACATGAAACAAAAGAAAGGAAAAGGAAAAAATATGTGTTTCTTTTGAATAATTGGGGAAAAAAAAATTGGATTTGACCTAGCCTAAAAGTCGTTTCCTAGCGACCAACGATCCACCCCTCTAAAAAATATCCTGATCAGGGTCCGTCCCGCATCACACTTCCAGATAAATGGGACCCAAAAGTGACTGCAATTCAAGAGGTTAAGGACCTCAACACATTACCACTGGATGAACTACTTGGTTCCCTGATTACACATGAGCTCACTATGCAGCATAGAAATGAAGATAACATTAAGAAAAAGAAGTCAATTGCCTTCAAAGTTGCTGCGGAGTTGAAGAAACAAGAAGAAGAAATTGATGAAAAAAGCTCCTCCTCCAAAGATGAACTAGAAGACAATGTATCGCACTAGTAATGAGGAGATTCAAGAAGTTTATGGGCAAGAGAAAGGGAAGATACTGGAAGAAGTTTCACAGAAAAGGAGAATACGGCAAAGATAAGGAAAAAGAAAAAGAAAAGGATAAAGAGCAACAGCCCATTTATGACGAATGCAAGAAACCAGGGCACTTCAAATCAGATTGTCCAAACTTGAAGAAAGCATATAAGAAGAAGAAGAAGAAGAAGAAGAAAGCAATGGTTACAACTTGAAGCGACAGCGATGAGTCAACTTCAAATAATGAAGAAGAGACCACAAAAATAGCGAACATATATCTAATTGGTCTTGAAGATGAGGTAATATCTCCCGAACCTCATGATGAATTTACTTTTGAAGAATTAAATACTCTATTTCATACAAGTATTCTCCATCCCAATTGTCACTAGGAGAACTATTTCACCTTCCACTCCAACGGTGTTACCCCTAAAGCAAGTCAGCGGTGCAGGGGACTCCAGCAGCATAGATCTGGACAAGTTCATTCTCACAAAAGCATCATACAGTAATACCTCTATCGAGCTTCCATTATCACAAGTGTTCTCCTTACATCGTAATTGGCAATGACAGCCGACACGACTACAGGATCATTCTCAAAGACATGATTTTCTAGGAGATCTTCGTCAGAAAAGGTAATGGGTTGGAGCCTCGGGACCTTTTGGCAATATCCGCCCTGCCCTCCTGGCTTCCCCCAGACCGCCGGTGCAGCATGCCGATGCCCCCACCAATTGGCCTTTGATTGGGGAGCTCCACCTCCTCCGGAGGGTTTCTGGCATCTGATGCTTCTGCCCGGTCCCGATGGGGTCGGACATACTTGCACAGATATCCCCTCCAGATGAGGTCTTTGATGGCATCCTTCAGTAGTAGGCATTCCTCGGTACTGTGCCCATTATCTCTGTGGAAGCGACAGAACTTATCCTTGTTCCTTAGGGCAGGAGGGCCCCTCATTGGTCGAGGCCTTTGCAGAACGGTCTCATTCTCGATCTCCATCAGGATCTTCTCTCTTGGCAGGGATAGAGGCGCGTAAGTCTCGAACCTTCGGGGAAAGTCCCTGGGCTTCGGACTTCGGCGTTGGGCCGATCGTCGACTGTCATTCGGATGTCGGACTTCAGGAGCTTTGTCGCTCTGCTTCTTCGGGGCAGGCCTTCCTTCAGCTTGATGTCGGCCGGCAACTTGTTCTTCCGCCAGGGCGTACTTCTGCGGTCTGGCCAGCAACTCACTGTAGCTTGTCGGATGCTTCTTATCCAGGGAAAAGGTCAGCCTGGACGAGCGGAGCCCTCGCTTAAAGGTTGACATCGCCACAGCTTTGTTCAGGTCCAGGACTTCCATGGTCGCTGAGTTGAAATGGGCCATGAAATCCCGGAGGGTTTCTCCCTCCTTTTGCAGCACGAGGAAGAGGTAGTCGGTAGTCCGCGGGGTCCAATTGCAAGTCCTGAAATGGGAAAGAAAAAGGGATTCGAGTTGGGAGGAGTGGATCATACCTCACCGGATGGTGGAGAACCACATCCGGGCAGTCTTCTTAAGGGTCATGGGGAAGGCAATGCAGTGGAGGGTGTCAGAGGTGCCTTGGACCATCATGTGGGCCTTGTACATGCCCAGATGGTCCATCGGATCGGTAGTACCGTCATAGGGGTCCACTTGTGGGATCTTGAAGTGGCGGGGAATCATCTCTGCCAGAATTTCTTCAAAGAACGGGGGATGGGAGTCGTATACCTGTCCCCCTTCGGCCTTCTCCCGGAGGGCAATTTCATCAATGCGCTCCTCCATGCGCATAATCTTGCTTCCATAGTCCTTCAGAGGTTTGGCGGTAGGTAGACCGCCGGAGGCGATGGACTCGGCATAAGAAGGTGAGGCAGACCTTGCCGTTTTGCCATCGGTGCGATCTCCCAAGGACCTCCGGGGCTCCGCGGTGTTGTGGAAACCATGCTGGGGGATCTCTGGCTGTCGACCTCCGCAGCAGCCATCCGAGGGTTAGAGTAGGAAGCAGCTGGTAATTGTTGCCGGTTGTCGGCTACTTCCTGGAACCGCTAAACCGCAGCCATAAGTGTCTCGATACGGTTCACCAAAGTTTGGAATTGCTGCAACCCCAAAGTGATGGTATGCTCTATAGCAGTGGAGGCGGTAGCAATGAAATCATTCTTTCAGAGAGGCTCCTCAGACCTGGAAGGAGAGGTATCTCTCCTGGCAGTGGCATTTGGAGCTTTTCCCTTAGCCATTTTTTCGTTGAGGTGATGGATTGCTCCTTTTAGAAGAAAGAGTGAGCCCTCCTTCTAGCGCTAATCTGTTGCTGCGTCAACTCCTGGACCGAGAACCGAGATGGCTGGGTGGGCTGGAGCGCTCCTCTCCCGGGCGAACCTGCAGAAAAGTCCCCAAGGGTGCCGGTGGTGTTCTGACAGGGGACCCTCCAATGCCTAAGTTAGCAGGAGGTTGAAGGCAACATAATGGAGGAATCAAAGGAACAACAGCGTATGGAGAGGGAAGAGTTCTCTTACCTCGAACGGGGTCTCCTAGGTACCTTATATAGGCGCGGAACAGTCCAAAATCCATTAAGGGATAGGCTGGGAAAGATTGATCTGCCCCTAGGAGAATCTGGAGAGTGGTCACGTGGCGTGAAGATACGATGACACCATGGAAGTAGTGGAGCAGGGTCGTTGGGATAGCAGAATCTCACCGTAACAGAAAGGTGCTTCTGGAATACCCTGGATGCCAAGGCTTGCCCATCGAACGTCGGCCATGAGGTAGTCGGTCGGTCAGAGGCCGAACCCCCAAGAGAGGTCGACGGGCCGGACCCCAGTAGGAGAGGGTCGTTCGGACCTCAGCTCCAATGGGTCGGACCTTTGGCAAAGGACGGTGGGCCGGACCCTAGCAGGAGAGGGTCGTTCGAACCTTAGCTCCAGTGGGTCGAACCTCTGGCGAAGGACGGCAGGCCAGACCCCAGCAGGAGAGGGTCGTTCGGACCTCAGCTCCAGTGGGTCGGACCTCTAGCGAAGGACGGCGGGCCGGACCCCAGCAGGAGAGGGTCGTTCAGACATCAGCTCCGGTGGGTCGGACCTCTGGCGAAGGACGGCGGTTTAGACCTCAGCAGGAGAGGGTCGTTCAGACCTCAGCTCCGGTGGGTCAAACCTCTGGCGAAGGACGGCGGGCCGGACCCCAGTAGGGAGGGTCGTTCGGACCTCAGCTCCAGTGGGTCAGACATCTGGCGAAGGATGGCAGGCCGGACCCTAGCAGGAGAGGGTCGCTCGGACCTCAGCTCCAATGGGTCGGACCTCTGGTGAAGGACGGTGGGCCGGACCCCAGCATGAGAGGGTCGTTCATACCTCAACTCCGGTGGGTTGGACCTCTGGCGAAAGATGGTGGGCCGGACCCTAGCAGGAGAGGGCCGTTCGGACCTCAGCTCCAGTGGGTCGGACCTTTGGCGAAGGACGATGGGCCGGGTCAGATCGCAAGATTGGACTGGTTCTGATAGAGGGTGAGCCGTCATGGTACAACAGGTGTTATTCAAACAAAAATTTCTATCAAATATGATAATACAAGTACTATTAATCTGACAAAAAATTCAATTCAGCATTCAAGAATGTTAGCTTTAGTCCTTGATTTTGATGACTAACAAAATATTGAGTATATATTTTATACTAATCTTTCAATTATAGTTGTGAGTTTCAGGATACAGGTACATCAAATTACCCATTCAGTGATATCAAACTCACTAATTTTGAAGCTAAGTAAGTTTCAGTATTTTAGATGTTTTCTCACCTTGGAAACCCTTAAAATAGATCAATCTAAGCCTTATGAAGAAGAAGTTGAAGTTTTATTAAAGAACACTTTGAGTTTTGCAGCTTGGCACAAAGTTTTTGAGTGACACATACCAAGTGTCAACTCATGATACATGAAGTGTTGACACTGCAGAAGGACTGGCACATAGAAATCTCTTTGGCACGCCCTGAGTCGACTCAAAGAAGTCAAGTGTTGACTCATGAAGAAGTCAAGTGTCGACTCATAAGAACCATGTGTCGACACACCGCCTGAGAAAAATGATGATACAGAACTTTGCTATTTTGAGATTTTTTTGTCAAGTTTCGACTCAGAAGACTCAAGTGTCAACTCACAGAAGTCAAGCGTCAACTCAGAGGTTGACTCATAGCTTGAGAACAAAAATAGAATAGAACTCAGTTTTTCTAAGATTTATACCTTGAGTCGACTCATGCAAAACCAAGTATCGACTCATGGAGATCCAAGTGTCAACTCATGAACAAACTCAAGTGTCGACTCATGGGTTCTAACAGCAATAATGACTATAATTTTTGAAGCTCAAATTTGAGTCCTACAAGCTCCAAACAGCTAATTTTGCTCCACCAACGATCATAAACTATTTTTTAAAAGTTTTTGAAGTATTTAAGTCTCACCAAACTCATTCAAGATGAACTAACTCACAAGAGACAAGACATACCTTTGAGAACTTCACTTCCAAAGTCAAAAAGAGAGCAAAAGAGAAGATTCCCATTGAAAAAGCTTTCAAGCCTTCAAATCAACATTCCAAAAGTGGTCTTTGAAGTAATTCCAAGGAGAAGACAAGTCAAGCAATCATCAAGAGCCTCAA
Organism: Areca catechu; assembly: GCA_021397845.1. NCBI lineage: Eukaryota > Viridiplantae > Streptophyta > Magnoliopsida > Arecales > Arecaceae > Areca > Areca catechu. The sequence continues at coordinate 147,980,332 of CM038045.1, read as the reverse complement.
AGCTTCTACTTTCTACACTATAGAGAGTTTTTCTTGTGCTTTACTTTTGTACTTCTGAATTTATCTATAATGACTAGTTTCAAGGGTGTTTGAAACTAGGTATTAGACCCTTCTAAGCCATGAATTAGAATTTAAGCCTACGTTGGATTAAGTAAAGGTTGTTGGTGAGTCTAAGTGAGAAAACCAACTTTAGGTTTGACTTGTGAGCCCTTGAAAACAAGTTGGCTATAATCTAAGTTGATTATAGTAAAATTTCCAAGGGATAGCTTGGGAAGTGGATGTAGGTACTTGGTGTGCACTAAATTACTATAAATCTTTGTGTTTGTGTGTGTTCTTTGCTCTCTTGCATTTGCTACTTATATGCATAGCATTGCATCTTATTCATTGTATGCTCATTTGCATTGCTTCACAAACACTTTAAAGTACAGCACATATTTGCTTTAATTTTCTAAAGAAACCTATTTTAGCCCCTCTCTTGGATTGCTACGCTGGGCAACAAGTGGTATCAGAGCTTGGCACTCAGCATGTAGGTCTAACGATCTTGAGTCAAAGATCTAATGGCAGCCCAAATGGGTGTTAGAATTATTAAGGGTCAAGCCTCAAACCGTCCCCCACTATTTAATGGCACAAACTATACATATTAGAAAACTTGCATGCGCATTTAAATTCAAGCCATTGATTATAATATTTGGAGGACTATTGTTAAAGGTCCGCATCAGCCTACTACCTTGATTAATGGCATTTCCACTCCTAAATTGGAAGATGATTGGGATGAGAATAACATTAAGCAAGTTGAGCTTAATGCCAAGGCTATGAACTTATCATTTTGTGCATTAAATCCAAGTGAATTCAATAGAATTTCAAATTATCTCTCTACCAAGAAAATATGGGACATACTTGAAGTTACCCATTTGGGTACTCATCAAGTGAAAACTACCAAAGTTAACATGCTCATTCATACATATGAAATATTTAGAATGGAACCATTTGAATCTATTAGTGAAATGTACACTAGATTCACTAACATTGTGAATGGCATGAGAAGCTTAGGTAAAGTTATTTCTAATACAGAATTAGTGAATAAAATTCTCATGTCACTTCCTTCATCATGGGATCCAAAGGTGACAGCCATTGAAGAAGCTAAAGATGTCAACACTCTACCTCTTGAGTAGCTTCTAGGATCTCTCATGACATATGAGCTATTACTAAAATAAAAGGTTACGGACAATGACAAAAAGAAGAAGACCATAGAATTTAAGTCCATAACCAAGGATGATTCTAGTGATGATTCTGATGAGGAAGATGATGAAGATGAAACGGCTCTCATCTCAAGGAAGTTTAAGAGGTTCTTGAGAAAGAAAAAGTACAACTTCAAAAAGAAGCCTCAAAAGGGAGAGCCTAGCAAAGAAAAAGAAAAAGAGAAGGAAAGGGAGCAACCCATTTGCTTCGAGTGTAAGAAACCTGGCCACTTCAAGATGGATTGCCCCTTACTCAAAAAGAGTAGAAAGAAATTAAGAAAGAAAGTGATGATGGTAACCTGGAGTGAGAGCGAGGACTCGAGTTTCAATGAAGAGCAGCTAGAGGTTGCAAATTTTTACTTGATGGGTAACGATGATGAGGTAAAGTTTGAACTTGAAAATGAATTTACTTTCAAAGAACTGCATGATGTTTTTGATGAATTGGTAGTTGAATATCCAAAACTTAAAATGAAAAACAAAGAACTAAGATAGCAAAATTTGGAGTTGGTTAAAACAAATATAAGTCTTTGATAGAAAATGATTGCTTGCTTCAAGAAAACAAAAAGTTAACTGATAGAATTATCTCTTCAAAAAAAGAAAAGGAAGATTTGAAAAAGGATAAATCTTGTGCAACTATTGAAAAATTTGTTAAACAACATAAAGAGCTTTTGCAAGAAAACAAGAAGTACAAAGATGAACTTGAAAAAGTAAAACCTTTTATTGAAAAATTTACTTATAGTTATGAAAAACTCAACATGCTTTTAAATAATCAAAAAGCTATTTTCAACAAAGTTGGATTTGGTTTTAGACCACAAAAATAACAAAAATATTTCAAAAAATTTTTTGTTCCTGCTCTTCTACTATTCCTTGTTATTCTTGTGGAAAAGTAGGACACAAAACATATATGTGTGACAAAAGGAAATTGAATCAAGTTAGAAAGTTTGGGTTCCAAAAGGAACCATATCTACTAATCCTAAAGGACCCAAGATGACTTGGGTACCTAAAGTCTCCACCTGATCTATTCTTGTAGGTATGTCTTGCAACCAACAAAAGAAGATTATGGTACCTTGATAGTGGTTGCTCAAGGTACATGACTGGAGATGTGGAGCAATTCTCGTCTCTTGAGTGTCAAAATGGTGGAAATGTAACCTTCGATGATAATAGAAAGGACAAAATCATTGGCATCGATAAAGTCCATATCATCCCCTCCATTTATATAGATAATGTTCTTCTTGTTGATGGCTTTAAGCATAATTTACTTAGTATTAGCCAATTTTGTAATAAAGATTTTAAAGTTATTTTTGAATCTTCCATGTGCGTTATATCTAGTCTTGATGACAATGGCATCAAGCTTATTAGTCATAGGCATGGTAACATTTACATGGTTGATCTTGATAATCTACCAGTGCAAAATGGTCAATGCCTAGTGGCAATGGAAGTCAAGATCAATGAAACTAGTTGGTTTTGGCATTATAGACTAGGATATGCAAGTATGCATTTGCTTTTAAAACCTAACAAAAAGAATCTCATAAATGATTTTCCAAAACTCAGTTTTGAAAAGGACAATATTTGTAGTGCTTGCCAACTTGGAAAATAAACTAAATCTTCTTTCAAACCTAAGGGAGTTGTCTCTACATCTAAACCCCTAGAATTAATTTATATGAACGTCTTTGGACCTACTAGAACAACTAATTTGGGAGGTAAGAAGTATGGTCTATTTATTGTGGATGACTTCCCACGTTTTACATGGATCATGTTTTTAACTCATAAAGATGAATCTTTTTCTGTATTCATTAAATTTTACAAAAGAGTCTCAAATAAAAAAGGTATTTCAATTATTTCTTCAAGAAGTGATCATGGTACAGAATTTGAAAATCATGATTTTAAAAATTTTTATAATAAAAATAGTATTCATCACAACTTTTCTGCACCTAGGACACCTCAACAAAATGGGGTGGTAGAAAGAAAAAATAGAACTCTTAAAAGAATGGCATGCACCATGCTTTGCGAAAATAATTTGCCTAGATATTTTTGGACAAAAGCCATAAATATTGCTTGCTTGTTTTAAATCATGTTTTAATTTGGCATATCTTAAATAAAATACCTTATGAGCTTTGGAAAGGTAGAAAACCATCAACTAAGTATTTTCGTGTTTTTGGATACCGTTGTTTCATTTTAAACAATGGCAAGGACAATCTAAGTAAATTTGATGCCAAGTCAGATGAGGGTATCTTTTTAGGTTACTCTACATCTAGCAAGGCATATAGGGTCTTCAACAGAAGAACACTTCTTGTTGAAGAATTCATCCATGTTGTTTTTTATTAGACTGATCAAAAATCTTCTAGAAAAGAAGATATTCTTGATGATGAAATAGATATTCAAAGGACTGAAAAAATGAACATCAATGAAGAGCCTTCCAAGGAGCAAAATGATAATCAAAACAATGAAGGAGAACAAATACAAGGAGTTGAAGCATCATCAACACCCAAGCCATTACCTAAAGAATGGAGGTATACTCATGGACACCCCAAAGAACTTATAATTGGTGACCCATCGAAAGGGATAGGTACTCGTTCCTCTTTGAGAATTATATATGATTATTTTATTTTTGTTTCTCAAATAGAACCTAAATCTATTGAAGAAGCTGAAAATGATTGTAATTAGATAAATGCTATACAAAATAAACTAAATCAATTCAAAAGAAATAATATTTGGACTTTAGTTCAAAGACCTACTAATATTTCAATAATTTATAAAAAATGGGTTTTCAGAAACTAGCTTGATAAAAATGGAGTAGTTACTAGAAATAAAGCTAGGCTAGTTGCCAAAGGCTACAATCAGGAGGAAGGGATTGATTTTGATGAAACCTTTGCTCCTGTTGCTAGACTTGAGGTAATTAGACGATAATTAGCATTTGCATGTTTTATGGATTTCAAACTATTTCAAATAGATGTCAAAAGTGCTTTTCTAAATGGATTTATTGAACAAGTATATGTAGATCAGCCTCCTAGTTTTGAAAATCATAAATTTTCCAATCATGTTTTTAAACTTCATAAAGCTTTGTATGGTTTGAAACAAGCTCCAAGAGCTTGGTATGATAGATTAAGTAAGTTTGTGCTTAAAAATGATTTTTCAAGAGAAAATGTAGACACTATATTATTTTTGAAAAAGGAGAATGATGATCTCTTAGTAGTACAAGTTTATTCAGATGATATTATTTTCGGTGCTACTAATGAACATCTCTGTCAAGAGTTTGCAAAGTTAATATAGGGAGAGTTCAAGATAAGCATGATGGGTGAGCTTAACTTCTTTCTCGGACTCCAGATCAAGCAAATAAAAGAGGGGATCTTCATCAACCAAGCTAAGTATACAAGAGAAATCTTAAAAAAGTTTAGAATGGAGAGTACCAGACCATTAGGTACGCTTATGAACTCCTCTTGTAAACTTGACAAAGATGAATCATGTAAAAATGTTGATCAAAAGTTATATAGAGGTATCATTGGTTCATTATTATATTTGACTGTAAGTAGGCCAGATATAATGTTCAGTGTATGTATGTGTGCAAGATATCAGTCTGCTCCTAAAGAATCTCATTTATTGGTTGTTAAATGTATACTTAGATATTTGTCTAGCACTATTGATATTGGACTTTGGTACTCTAGAGATTCATCATTTAAATTGATTGCATATTCTGATACTAATTTTGCTAGATGTAAACTTAATAGAAAAAGTACAAGTAAAACTTGTCAATTTCTTGGAATTAATTTGATTTCATAGAGTAGCAAGAAACAGAATTCATTTGCTCTATCTATGGTGGAAGCCAAATATATAGTAGCTAGAAGCTATTTCAAATCCTATAAATCAAACAACAACTCGAAGATTTTGGCATCAAATTAACTAAGATACCCATAAGATGTGATAATATTAATGCAATTAATTTGACCAAAAATCCTGTTCAACACTAAAGAAGCAAACATATTAAAATAAGACATCACTTTATAAGAGATCATATGCAAAATTATAATGTGATGCTTGAATTTGTTTATACTGATAATCAATTAGCAGATATTTTTACTAAACCCTTTAGCAAAGATAGATTCTGCATGATTAGAAGAGAGTTAGGTATCATTGATCCCTTTGTCTAGAACTCCTTCAAACTTTGTTTTTACTGATTCCTTGAGCCCAAAATCATCTCTTTTGTATCTTAAAACCTTCACTAGAACCCCTTGATTTTTGAAAATTTTTCTAGATTTTTTTTCTGGGTTTTCTGGCCAGGTGTTGACACTTGAGTTTTTGGCCAAGTGTTGACTCATGCAAGGGTCGACACTTGACCAAAATCCAAGTGTCGACTCATGAACGAAAACCTGTATTTTTAGGGCATCAACAATTCATTTCGAAGCCACTTTTCTTTTGGTTTTGTCTTGCCCTAGTGGTCCCCTAGCACCCTCTTGGTCCTGGAATAGTGGTTTTCCATCGTTGTCCATCAATCTTTCGGGTAATTTCCTCAATTTCTCTCTCATTTTGTCCGATTTCTTACTATTCTTCATGATTTTTTTTATGGGATTTGGTCAGAACTCTCATGTTTTTTTCTTTCCTCTGGTCCTTTCCTAATCTTTGGCCATTTCTTTCTTGGATTTACTCTTCCTCCCCATCAGTTTTCCTTCCTTGGTCCATTTCTTATTCTTGGTCCACTCCTCACCCAATCCCTCCTCTTTTCCCTTTGGCCTTCTCCGGTTCACCCATTCCTTCTTTGTTCTTCCCCTCTTGTGGTTGTTGGTGTCATGGGACCCCGCAAGCAAGTTGTTTCAAGGAAGAGGTTGAGCCAAGGTACAGCCGAGAGGAGATCCAAGGCATGGTCTGACCCAGTCAGAGCTCAACAGAGCAGTGAGTAGGAGAGAGTGCCTCCACCATGGTCCCCTGCTACAGAGAGAGTGTCTGGGAAGATCATTGTAGGTGGATGCTAAATAGATTTGGATTTCTTCAACTGAGAGGGGTTTAGTATCGGTGAGTTGCTTGGAGCAGCTAATTTGACCTTTTTTTGCACAATGAAGGAGAAGTATTATCCCCATTTGATTAGGAAATTTTATGGGATCCTTGCTATTGATGGACTGTTATGTAGTGTTGTGGTCAGAGGTGTGCAGATTCCCATGTCTCAAGACACATTAAGCAGAGCTTGGAATATTCCTTTGCACGGGATAGCAACTACATGTGTTGGTGATAGAGAGGCCACATTTTAGTGCATACTGGAGAGAAATGATGTGCGCGGTGTATCTACTGTCTGATGATGAATTAAATACGCATGCAAAGTATTATTTCATGATTAAGCATGAAGTTAAGGTTTTAGATCCTGAATTTCAAGCCAAGATTCAAAGTATAGAATTTTATGGAAATTCTAGAAGTCATGCATGCAAAAATAAATCCTAAAGTAATAGATAAGTAGGATGCCAAGGTTGAGGAAACCCTGGTCAGGCTAGCTTTCCTACAATACCACTATTGATGAATCAAGGGGGTGTACCTAGCAATAATAGAAGCACCTGCTAAAGATCATTCCATAAAGAGATTACTCACACTCCCGGATGTGTCCTGGAAGAACAAGCTTCTGACCTTGTGGATTCGTGGCTTTCTGCTCGGTGATCCGATGGCAGATCAAAAGGTATCCTTGGACTCGTGGGAACTAAGGGACCTACAAATCACCATCTAGGGTTAGAAAACTAAGAGTATAAAGACTGAATAATTAAAAGAAAGGCTCTTGGATGATGGCGGCCAAGGGTTGGAAGGAAGGGGCAGCTAGGGTTTTGATGTTGTAGATGGAGGCAGGGTACAAGAACAAGAAAAACTCGCACACAGCTCGCACACAACATGCACACAGCAAGGGCACACAGTAAAAAGAGAAAACTCAAATTTAATTCATCAATATTCTCAAATACATGAGGAGGGGAGGCCTTTAAATAGGCTTACAAACATGGGGCTCAAGTAAGGGTATTCATGAGAAATTACATTAGTCCTAAATGCATACAAAGACATAGACTAGGGCTCTCCACTTTTGACTGAGCCTCTCTCTCTCCCTCTCCTTCTCTGGTCAGCTAAAGAGGGATGATTTTAAGGGAGGCCGACCAAGGGGGGTGACCATAAGGGTTGGTGCCCCTCTTGATGCTCCTCATGGGCCTTGGGTTGTCGAGCATGCTCCAGGCTGCAGTCCAGGGTTCCAAGGCCTTCAAATTCTCTTGTTGGGTCTTCCATGGTCTTTAAGTGTGGCTCTATGACTTTAAGCTAGCTAGATCTTTGATTATCTTGAGTCTTCTACTTGCAAAATTTGACTGGACTCACTATAAAATTTACAGGACTCAAAATGACTAGCTCAACTGACTTAGCATTCTAAATACAGGACTCAAGTATGGATAGGACTCCAAAGGACTTACAAAACTCAAATGAACTCACTCAAATTAACTAAACCCTAATTACAAATTGAACAAAACTTGGACTCACATCCTAAACTCTAATTTGATAACCACAAAGGGTTGAAATGCCTCTACCAAAGTCTGGGGCCTCTGATGTCCCCATCAATTCTCCCGGGATAGGAAAAACTTGACCCCGTCGAGTAAGGGTCACACTGAACCTGGTGCCTCTAAAGAAGGTCTGAGTGGAGGCGCAGCAAGTCCTCTTGAGTTTCCCATGAATCGTCAGGTCCTGGTAATCCTTGCCAATGGACCAAGTGGCACTGAAAATCGCTATCCCGGGTCATGAAAGCTCGATCATCCAGGACACGCTCGATCTATATCCTCTCTTAGGCCAAATTATAGATGGACACTTAGGGTCAGGCTCACTCTCAATGGATGTGGTAGGTTTAAAGGCCTCACTAAAAATCGCTACCAGTTCCTTAGACTCAATCAGGTCTACGGTATTGAAGGTAGAGCTAAAGCCAAACTCCAAGGGCAAATCGTGCACATGGGGTCCTTCCTTCTCTATCACTTCTAAGGATCCAGCTCTACGAGCATGAAACATTTTTTTAATCCTAAGCCTAACCAAGATAGAATTTTCTACATTGAATCCATTGGCTCTTATTCAAAAATTAGCCAGTTTGTTAGATGTTTCATTACTTAAATTACTCTTATGGCTAATATCCTGATGCATATGCTGTGCGGTGTTCAGTGCAGGTGTGGATAGTTGAACTTGGATTATAGACTTATCAGGCTCAACACCAGTTGGAAGGTCATCAGGAAGGTCTTTGGGAAGAAAGTCTCCTAAACTAATGTTTACCTCTTGGGGTTGTTCCTTAGGGACTTGTTCCTGGACCTCCTCTATGGACAACTCTCTTGAACCCTCTATTATGTTTGATCCTGTCTCAGTCACTTCTTCTTCAAATTTTGCAGTGGGTTCAGGATCCTTTTCCTTTGATTTTTCAAGGGGTTCACTCTCTAGCTTCTCTTCTACTGGACTCAACTCTTCAACATCAATGGGCTCAGGGGTTTCTTTCTCTAATTCCTTAGCCTTAATTAAACTAACTCCTATTTTTTTCTCCTTAAGACTACTAGAAGCTCCCCTAAATGGGTCTTTAGGTTGAGTCGGGTGGATCACAAACTTCTCTCCAGGGTGACTAAATGTACAGGTATTGGTTCGACCAAACAAGATTGCATCATGATCATAAAGGCATGGTCGACCTAAGATAATACTACTAACTCTCATGGGAAGGACATCACACCAAATCTTCTCCTCATATGTTTGTAATTTGATCAGGATTTGGCATCTAGATTTGATTGGGATGGAGGTGGAATCTACCCAAGAAACCTTATAGGGGCTAGGATGGGGAACTAGGGTCAATCCTAAAAATTTCACTATACTGGCAGAAATGGTATTGACACAACTCCCACTATCTATTATGATCTTGAACACCTTACCTCCTATTTTAATAAAGATTTGTAGGATGTTGGTCCTACACCATTCTTCCTTAATTTGAGTTTGGGTCAAGATGCACCTAACCACTCCTAACAAGTTTTCAGACTCAGGTACTTCCTCCTCTCCCTCATACTCATTTATCAATTGTTCATCAGCTTCATAAACTTCTCCCTCAGGCTCAACTATGAACTCAGGCTCATCCTCACCTAGCTAACCTATGTGTAGCGCATTGGCTGGGCATTGGCTATCAAAGTGACCTGGTTTACGAAATCTGTAGCACACCTTCTGGGAGATGAGTTCCCTCTGACCCTCTATAGCTTTGCCTTTATCTTCTCTATGGGTCATGGAGGTACTAGGTTGAGGTTGACTCGGGTCCGGGTGACTTAGACTGGTTCAACTCAGGTTGGGTCGATTTGGGTCAGGTCGACTAGGGTAGGCTTGACTAGATCTTGAGTATAGGCTAGGTTTCTAATGGGCTCAGGTTTACGAAAGATGGGCCCTCTCTGGAAATGCTCAACATTTCTAGCAATCTGGTAGGCCTGCTCTATGTCTCTGACCTCTCTCAGGTAAAGCTCCTTCTTAATGTCATCCCTAAGGCCAGCCCTAAACCTAGATAAGACAACATCTTCATTTTCATCTAAGTCATAGCGCATGGAATACTCATCAAATTTCGTGATGTACTCTTCTATGATGCGGAACTAATATGCATGCGATTATTTTTATGTGTTTTATATATAGGGTGAGGTGGTTAAATCTCGAATATCATATCAAAATAAGATGTAGAGAGTTCTATATAAATTTTAGAAGCTACGCATGCAATGAAAGATTGTGCCATGAAAGCCAATTGAAATATTGTATTTCGATCCCAAAATCAATGAATTGACATTATTATAATAAAGGCATTATTTTCATCATACGTTGTGTCTTTATGATTATATGATGAACCCCATAGATTAGGGCTATGGTTCTAGGGTTATAATGAGATCATACTAGTGAGACCTAAAGCCTTAAAACCCTAATCTAAAATATTCCTGGTCGATGGGACATTGAGTGGGGATCAATGTTTCTGGCAAGACCAGCACATCCTATATATGCTTTGTGATGAGGGTGACTGATCTCACAGTCACTTGTATTTGACACTAATACTAAGATGTGAGTGTTCATTAGAGAATGAATTCACTGAATTGATCCAGATTGAGAATATCTAATGAAACCTTATCTGTTTGTCAGTAGATAATTCTCATAGTGGGAGTAGTTCATGTGGTCCTTTGACCTGAGACTACCATGGTACCTTATATATATGAATCCATACTTTGGATCGCAATCAATCATGACACTGAGTCATGCACGAGGTGATACTGGGTATGGTGGATTGTATATGGAGGTTGTGAGTAGGTCAACAAGGAATTGATCAGCCCTAGTAAGAGGGAATTGCATCCAGCTAATTTAGATTAAATGATGGATTCAGGAAATCTTTGATCAAAGTATGAACATTAGAGTTAATTTCTAGTGGTTCATTAATGAATCATCATTATAAAGATTGAGCTAGGGATGAATATGAAATTGGATTTGACAAGTATCCATATTCATAATCATATTCAGGATGCAAGTTGATCAAAGGACAGAATTGCCCGGTAACTCACCACTGAAGGGTATTTTGGTAATTCCATCAAAATTCCACATCTTCCGGGTAGAAATGATACGTTGCTAGACGTCTATCTTGTCTTGTAGGTATATGATTGAATTATAGTAATTAAAATTAGTTAATTAGAATTAGATTCTAATTGACCGAGTTGAGCTAGTTTGAGTTGACCTAAATCGGCTTAGTTGAGATCTAACCGAATTAAGTCAAATAGCACTCGGACCTACTGCTGGCTAGGTGTGGAACCCAATGGGTCACACACAAAAGAAAATTGATGAAGGATTTAATTTAGAATTAAATCATGTTTGCAGGATAAACACACTAGCATGTGTTGTAGACCTAATTTCTATTCGAATCATATTCGAATTTGATTCCGAATTAGGCTTAATTGGGTTCTAATTGAACCAGATTAAGGTCTAATTTAATTTTTTGGACATTGGGATAACCCATGGCTGAACCCAAAAAATCAAGTGCACTGAGACTCTCTCTCCAAGCCGCCCACGCCCTTCCTCACCCACGTGCGCCAAGTAGAAAAGTCCACGCGCATGTGGACTTCTCTTCACAAGCGTGGGAAGGAAATACCGTCGGAGAAAAATCAAGAAAGGGTGGGGTGATTTGGATCCTTTTCTGACATCCTTTGATCTGGATCTGATGGCCAGAAAAATTGAGAAAGATCCGTCACTTTTCGGTCGCAAATCCATCTCCAAAAGTCGCGATTCTTCCTGAAGTTTTTCCGAGTGTCCTCCTCGTCGAAAAAATGAAAATTAAATCGGAGAATCATGATTTTTGGTTGAGGGGATGCGTGAGGAATGAGGGATCATGATTCCTGGGGTTTCAGAGGGTTGCGATGTTTTGAGAAAACGCCCCTCTGAAATCTATAAAAGGGTTTGGGTTCTTGGGGGTTTTCTGACAGATAATAAAAGAAGAAATATATAGAGATCATATTCCTCTCCTCCTCTCCGGAATACTCCTTCCCTTTATGCTTGTTGGGTATTGTTTCCCTTACAGAGATAATCTCTATCGAAACTCTGACCCTAAACAAGAATAAGAGGAAGGTCTTGAACGGTAAAGGAAAGGAAAAGGAAGGGTCTATTCTTCTTCTTTTCTTCCTAGAATTAAGACTTTATTTGTCTTAATTTCTTCTTCCAATTCAATTCAAGAAAAGGAATTCAAGAAGAGGAAAGAAGGAAGAAAAGAAATTTTCAAGAAGGAAAATTTCAGCCCAAAAGTCCAAGAATTGAATTCTTGAAAAAGAATTCAAGAAGAGGAGCCAAGAACAAGAAATTGTTGTCTTCATCTTTTTCTGTGTGGATCACCATTGGAGGGTGAACATTTGGGCATCTGGTGGAGATTTAAAGTTTGGATTTTAGTAATACAGGTTAGTACTTTAATTTGAGATTAAATCTTATATATACATGTTATATGTTTTAATTCTTTTAAGGAGATCTTGGGTTAAGGGTTTGGTGAAGATTTCATAAAGATAAAAAATTTTGAAATCTATGTTTCTACCTTGCCACCGAACCCTAGATGCAAATCAGGACCTAAGAAAGCAGTAAAAAGGGGATCGCCGGGACTGAGAAGCCTCGGTTAGGGCCAGTTATCGCCGGGACTGAGAAGCCTCGATTAGGGCCAGTTAATCTATAATAAAATTACTGGATAATATAAGGGGTGTATCTGGCAACATTTGATGCACCTGGTGAAGATCCCAGAGAAGAGATCACTCGTTCCTCGATGGATGCGGCCTGGAAAATCAAGCTAGAGGCCCGCAGATTCCTGGCTTTTTGCTCGGTGGTCTGATTGCAGTCTGGTTGGAGTCATTGGATTTGTAGGAACTCGGGGACCAGCAAACAACCATCAAGGGTGAGAAAATAAAGCTAGAAACAAGAAAAAAATTTAGAAAAGGCAGCAGGGGCGTGTTGGAAGAAGAGGCTTGGAGGCTTGGAAGAAGGTTGGTCGGTTAGGGTTTCTTCGGGTAGCACTTCGACAGGACTTCGGCTCACACAAGATCCCTTACTGCACACAGCAAGGAGGCACACAGCAAGAAAAGAACTTAATAGAATTTTTATTCATCAAAATAATCAACTCATACATGAGAAGGGGTCCTCTTTAAATAGGGCCAAGCAAGGACACATATGTCATTACAAATGAATATCATTCCCACACAAAGTCCTAACCCTAGCTCACTCTCTCTCAAACTCTCTCCATATGACACTAGGATAATCTCTCCCTCTCCCTTTGGTCGGCCAAGGGAGGTGACCATAGGGTAGGCCGACCAAGGGGGGTGTCCATAAGCTGGTTTGGCTCCCTGGTTCCCTCCTAGGCCTTCATCTAGCCCAATTAGCTATGGGCTACAGTTCAGGGCTCCCGGGCTTCTGATTTCTCCTCCTGAGGTCTTCAAATCTTCAGGCTGGGTTAGACTTGGGCTTCACTTTCATGTCTTCAAACTGGTTGGACTTGGTCTTCACTTGTATGATGTGGTCTTGAGTCTTCAGTGTACTTGGACAGGACTCAAAAAAATAAAATTAGCTCAACATGAGCTGACTTGCACTGGACTGAACTAGCTCAACATGAGCTGACTAGTATAGGACTCAAGTAAAAATAACTTAGATGAACTAAGCTTTATCACAAATGGTCTCAAATGTAACTAAGTGATCCACAGAGGGTTGAGAAGCCTCTATCTTATTCTGGTGCCTTTGGTGTCCCCACCAATTCTCCCGAGGTGGGAGGAACTCGATACTATCAAGTGAAGATCAGGCTGGCTCACATATCTCTCGAGAATGTCTGGGTTGAGGCATTGCAAGTCCTCTCGAGAAATCCATGAATCATCCGACTCTGGCTGGCCTTGCCATTAGACCAGGAAGCGTTGATAGCCGCGGCCCCAGGTCGTAATGGCTTGATCATCCAAGATACGCTCGATCCGTTCTCCTCTCTCAGGCCAATTAATTGGTGGACACTTTGGGTAAGGGTCACTCTCAACAGAAGGGATAGGTCCAAAGGCCTCACTGGGTATTGCTACTGGTTCCCTGTACTCAACCAGGTCTGTAATATTGAAGGTAGAACTAATGCCCATATCCGAAGGCAAGTCTAATATATAGGCATTTTATCCAACCTTCTTTAATACTTTAAAAGGTCCGGCTCCATGAGCATGAAGCTTCTTTTTAGGCCTAAATCTAACCATGACAGAATCCACTACATCAAATTCTTTGGCCCTTCTTCGAAAAATAGCCAGTTGGTTTCAAACTTAGTGCAGGTGGTGAACATGCTGGGCACATGCAGACTCCTAACTAGTGATGCAAAGGACTCAAACTAACACCTAAAAAACTTAACTATGCATTCCTATCGAAGAAAATTTTATTGACCTCTTTTGGACCTAATCCTAAGAGATTATAGGTTCTCTAGGTTTGATCCTAGCTTGACATGCACATGAAAACTCATAATGGGCTACTAGCAAATTTCATAGGGTATGCCAGAAGTATAATGCAAACCTAACATGCGTAATGAATGCATGCAGTGTGCTAATCTCAACTAAATGCAATCTAATGATCCTAGAAATGCTAGAGGTGTCAGGAAAGGGCGGAAAATAGGAATTGGGTTCAGAATTAGTCTGGTAGGTTGGAGAAAAAGGTTCCGGGTTAGTTGGATAAAGTATAATATAAGAATGCATGTCAGGGACTAATCCTAGACTAATGAGGCTAACCTTATGGGGTTGCGGTATATCTATGGGGTTTGCATAATGGAAGGATGGGTCAACAATTTCTGGAAAGAGATCTTCAATAGGAATGGCAGGAAGGGATTCATCCTGAGGGCAATGGGTTAAGTAAGCCAAATCCTTAATAAAGTCTTCTTGTTCATGGAATTTAGGACTACGCACTACAATTAGGCCCTTTTCTAGTATATCCTCAGGTAAAATCCTAGTATCAGAGTTCTCTTCCTCTAATTGGTCCTCTATTGCTGGTTCTATCTGGGTGTGGTCAGGGTTAGCTAACTTTAGATTAGCTTCTACCTGGGTACCTACGGGGTCAACTAATTCTAGGTCTTCTAAAGGCGTCTCCTCTTCTCCCTCATACTCATCCACTAAGTTCACATCAGCTTCATATACTTCCGCTTTAATGTAAGCCTTGTCAATCAAAGGGATGGTAGGGGAAGGTCGGCTAAGGAAAAATTGGCTAGGTTCTGGTTTCTGAGTATGGGCACTACTTCTAGTAGGTTCAGGTTGACTAAGGGATAGTGGCTTACTACTAGGCTCATATTTTTGGGTACTAATCCTATGGGGTTCAAGTTGACTAGGGGAAACCTGACTAGTACTAGGCTAATACCTAGGGGTTATGGGCTCTATGGGCTCCCTGGGTTTATAGGACAAGGGTGCAGATCTATGGGTCATGGGATTATAGGATCTGGGGTCATAGGATTTGGAGTCATAAGATCTATAGGTTATGGTATACTAGGCTTATAGGGAGTGGATACATAGGATCTATGTTCATAGGTTTTAGGTACATAGGGTAAAGGTGGCTCAGGTTTGGATCTAGTCTGGGTCCTATGGATTTTCTCTAGGGTTCCTAGTCGGTTGTCTAGTTGATCAAGTCTATGGGTCAACTGGGCATTTGATTGATCAAGCCTAAGATTGATGGATTGGGCTATCCTCTCTCCAAGGGCATCAATTTTGGTGTCAAGATGATCCATGGGTTTAGCCATTTGTAAAGGTGGTGGATGACATGAAACCCCTGATCTAGTGCTCATGCAAGACTCGATCAAACCAACTACAGCTCCCTAGACCTAGAGTCCAAAACTAGATGCTCAATCAGGGTGGCAAACTAGCCTATAGTAACCCTGTACTCAGCCAGGTAGGTGTAAGGGGAGTGTTAGGTCCCTGATTGCCAATCCTAGACACCAATCAGAGATTGGCCAGGTAGGCAGACCAGCACACAAGCCCTTTGAGACTGAATCCCTGAACCACCATTTTAGACACTAAGCACAAGGCACACACAGATTAGCTTGACACAGTGAACTAACACTTAGCCCAGACCCGACCAGTTGGTGTCCCTAGTCCACTGGGACAAATTAAGTCTAATAGATTTTAAGTTAGGCTTGGGACCAAATACAGGGGATGTGGTTTTGGGCTAAGGAGAGGTAATCAAATCCTCCCCCCATCTGACATAGCAAGAATGCCCTTAAAGGTAGTTTATGTAATGATGGCAGGCAGATGATGCAAAATTAGGATTTAAGTATTTTAGGTAGCTTTTATATATGTGTTTTTTTTTTATTCTTTTGTAGAAATATGATTTGCAGCCAATGACCTAATATACAAGAAACATACTAAAAATAAAAGATATGCAAAAGAGATGCTAAACAAAACCCTAAACCTTCCAAAATTGTCTTGCTGAAAAAATAAAGCCAAAAAATTTGTAGGCTATATTTCAGCTTGAAGAAACTACACAAACTGAAATAAAATCTACAAGAATTCTGCAAAATACCTTGAGTTAATATAAATCCAGAAAAATAAAAGTCAAAATTTTTGGAGTTTTGATCAGGGAGAAACAATTAAAAGAACAGTGCATATACGGACTGTGATGGGTGCAGAAAACGAGCCCTAATCTAAGCTCTGATACTAGATGATGCGGAACTAATATCCATGCGATTATTTTTGTGTGTTTTATATGTGGGGTGAGGTGGTTAAATCCTAAATAATAGATCAAAATAAGATGTAGAGAGTTCTATATGAATTTTAGAAGCTACACATGCAGATTAGGACCTAAGAAAGCAGTAAAAAGGGGTTCGCTAGGACTGAGAAGCCTCGGTTACGGCCAGTTCATCTACAATAAAATTATTGGAGAATATAGGGGGTGCACCTGGCAACATCTGATGCACCTGGTGAAGATCGCAGCGAAGAGATCACTCGCTCCTCGATGGATGCAGCCTGAAAAATCAAGCCGGAGGCCCGCGGATTCCCGACTTTCTACTCGGTGGTCCAATTGCAGCCCGACTGGAGTCGTTGGATTCGTAGGAACTCGAAGACCTGCAAACAACCATCAAGGGTGAGAAAACAAAGCTGAAAACAAGAAAAAGTTTCAAAAAAGGCAGCAAGGGATGTGTTGGAAGAAGAGGCTTGGAGGCTTGGAAGAAGGTTGGTCGATTAGGGTTTTTTCGGGCTGCACTTCGGCAGGACATCAGGCTCACACAAGATCCCTTAATGCACATAGCAGGGAGGCACACAGCAAGAAAAGAACTCAACAGAATTTTTATTCATCAAAATAATCACCTCATACATGAGAAGGGGTCCTCTTTAAATAGGCCCAAGCAAGGACACATATGTCATTACAAATGAATATCATTCCCACACAAAGTCCAAACCTTAGCCCACTCTCCCTCAAACTCTCTCCATATGACACTAGGATACTCTTTCCCTCTCTCTTTGTTCGGCCAAGGGAGGTGACCATAGGGGAGGCCGACCAAGGGGGGTGTCCATAAGCTGGTTTGGCTCCCTGGTTCCCTCCTGGGCCTTCATCTGTCCCAATTAGCTACGGGCTACAGTTCAGGGCTCCCGGGCTTCTGATTTTTCCTCCTGAGGTCTTCAAATCTTCAGGCTGGGTTGGACTTGGGCTTCACTTCCATGTCTTCAAACTGGTTGGACTTGATCTTCACTTGTATGATGTGGTCTTGAGTCTTCAATGTACTTGGACATGACTCAAAAAAATAAAATTAGCTCAACATGAGCTGACTAGCACTGGACTGAACTAGCTCAACATGAGCTGACTAGTACAGGACTCAAGTAAAAACAACTTAGATGAACTATGCTTTATTACAAATGGTCTCAAATGTAACTAAGTAATCCACAGAGGGTTGAGAAGCCTCTATCTTATTCTGGTGCCTCTGATGTCTCCACCATCTACACTCTTGCTACCCTGACTCAATCTTTGCCACTGATCCAACAAACCCTGGTGATATGAAGTTGGAACATATTTTCCTCTAAGGTTGGCCTTCATGGCCCTCCAGGTGACTATGGGTTCATGGCCTCCTAGCCTAACTGTTCTTTCAATAGTAGCCTAATATAACCTGGCCGGCGGACTAGCTTAGGCTTGGCAAACCTAAACTTACGTTCCTCAGACATATCGTACTACTCAAAATACTGGTCAACTTCTTCCTCCCAATCTATATAAACCTTTGGGTCAAGACAGCCATCAAAAGTGGGTGCATCAAGTTTAATGTTTCTATAGGCCCTGTCTTCCTAGTCTATGAAATCCTGATTGGGTCTCCTTGGATGAACCTCTAGAACTAGGTCTTGATGATGGGCTCTCCTAGGTTCAACCTCAAAGTGTGGATTAGGGTTTGGGTTTCACCTAGGGGCAGCCTTATAATAAGGATCTTGACATGGGGTTCTCCTAGGATGGGGAGGTGACTCAAGATCTGGTGTTCAATCGGGCCATCTGGTCACTCAAGGTCTTTAGGATAGCATCAAGGTGGGATTCGATGGGTTCAGCCAGTTGTGGAGGTGGTGGATGATATGAAGCTCCTGATCTAGTGCACATGCAAGACTCAAACAAATCAACTATGGGAACCTAGACCTAGAGTCCAAACAGAATGGGTCAACTCAACTTACACACAACTCAACCCCTAATCCTTCCATTGGCCAGGTAAGAGGTGGAATGGTGGGAGGCTCCCCTGCTTAATGCAGGATCCAATTAAAGAACCACCAATCTGCTTAGGTCATTTGAAACTGTACCTCTAGCCTAGACACTAGCTTCCAATAATAAGAGATGAATTGGGTGCACTAGTCTTCGCACAATAGTTGAACCCGACTTGTTGATGTCCCTAGTTCTATAGAGCAAACTAGGTCTAATTAATTTTAGTTAGGATTGGGTTCAGATGTAAGGATTGTGGTTTTGGGCTAAGGAGAGGTGATCAAATCCTCTCCCCATCTGATATAGTAAAAGTGCCCTTAAGGTAAGTTATGTAGATGATGGCACACATATGAAATACAAATTAGGGTTTTGTAGTTTTGGTATTTTCTGATTTTGAATATTTTTTTATCTTTATATTTGGTAGGAAATAAAATATGCATAAAAGTACCTAATATATAGGAAATATGCAGAAAAATTAAAATATGGAAAGATTATGCAAGAAGTACCCTAAACATACTAAAACTTGTCTTGCAACAAAATAGAGCAGAACTATTTTTAGGAAGTATTCCGGTATACAAAAAATCCACAGATAGAATTAAATCATCAAAAAACTATGAAAAATACTATCAATTATAAGGAATCCAAAAAAATAAAAATTAGGATTTTTATATTTTCTTACATGTACAAATCATAAAAATAATAGACCATATACTGAGATGACGGGATGTAGAAACTAGCCTTAAATTATGCTCTGATACAAAATGATGCGGAATTAAATTGCAAGCAAAGTATTTTTCTGTGATTAAACATGAAGTTAAGGTTTTAGATCCCAAATTTCAAGCTAATAATCAGAGAATAGAATTCTATGAAAATTCTAGAAGTCGTGCATGCTAAAATAAATCCTAAAGTAATAGATAAGCAGGATCGCCAAGGTTGAGAAATCCTGGTCAGGCTAGCTTTCCTACAATACCACTACTGATGAATCAAGGGGGTGTACCTAGCAATAGTAGAAGCACCTACTAAAGATTGTTCCATGAAGAGATCGCTCACGCTCCCGGATGCGACCTGGAAGACAAGCTTCTGACTCTGCAGATTCGCGGCTTTCTACTCGGTGATTTGATGGTTGATCAGAAGGTATCCTTGGACTCGTGAGGACTGAAGGACCTACAAATCACCATATGGGGTTAGAAACTAAGAGTATGAAAGCTAAATAATTGAAAGAATAGAAAAGAAAGGCTCTTGGATGATGACGGCCAAGGGTTGGAAGGAAGGGGCAGCTAGGGTTTTGATGTTGTAGATGGAGGCAGGGCGCAGGAACAAGAAGAACTCGCACACAGCTCGCACATAGCATGCACACAACAAGGGCACACAGCAAAGAGAGAAAACTCAATTTTAATTCATCAATATTCTCAAATTACATGAAGAGGGGAGGCCTTTAAATAGGCTTATAACTTGGGGCTCAAGTAAGGATATTCATGAGAAATTACATTAGTCCTAAACCCATACAAAGACATAGACCAAGGCTCTTCACTTTTGGCTGAGCCTCTCTCTCTCCCTCTCCTTCTCTTGGTCAGCCAAAGAGGGGTGACTCTAAGGGAGGCCGACCAAGGGGGTGACCATAAGTGTTGGCACGCCTCTTGATGCTCCTCATGGGCCTTGGGTGGCCCAGCATGCTCCATGCTGTGGTCCAGGGTTCCAAGGCCTTCAAATTCTCTTGCTGGATCTTGCATGGCCTTTAAGTGTGGCTCCATGACTTTAAGCTGGCTGGATCATCGATTATCATAAATCTTCTACTTACAAAATTTTACTGGACTCACTATAAAATCTACAGGACTCAAAAAATGACTAGCTTAACTGAATTATTATTCTAAATACAGGACTCAAGTGTGGACAAGACTCCAAAGAACTTACTCAAAAACTCAAATGAACTCACTCAAATTGACTAAACCCTAATTATAAATTGAACAAAACTTGGACTCACATCCTAAACTCTAATTTGATAATCCCAGAGGGTTGAAATGCCTCTACCAAAGTCTAGGGCCTCTGATGTCCCCATCACTATCACCGTGAATCAGTTGTCCATCTAGATACGCTTGCTTCATCACATTATTACAAGGATTCTGCTCTCAAAGACTGGTCGATTTGATTTTATTACAGAGCGGGAGCTCATGTTGAAGGTCTGCCTCATACAGGGGACTGTCGTCAACATCCCAGCACTGATGATGTGTTAGATGGGAGAGGTGATGACTCAGTGACATCTCTGCCTGCCCTAAGGGATGGGGTTGACTCGTCTTTTCCTATCTTATGGTATACCTTTGGAGGAGGAGACCTCCAAGGAGATACTACATACTGATGTATATGATGAGCGATCCTTTCATCTATGCGCTATAGGAGAGTCACTGGCAGATGGGTTCATAGAAAGTCTGGTCAGGAGCCAGACGAGGAGGACGAGTTATGAGCAACCGAGGCAGCACCTTCTGGACCTACAGAGCACCTTACACCTCCGAGACCTACTCCAGTTCTAGCTTTAGGTTTTAAGCCGACCACTCCAGCACTAATTCTTTCTCTAGCTATTGCTCCTCATGCTACTATAAAGTCTACTTTTGAAGAGTAGATCAGGACTCAGATTGTTGAGGCCAGAGAGAAGATCATTGGAATGGTTGTCAGGACTACCCAGCTTGGATGGAGATACAGGGACTGAGAGCACACACAAATGATCAGCTCTCAGGTATCAGATAGATGATGAAGGCTGGTTTCATTGAGATATAGGATCCACTGAGATCCTTATTACCTCCGATAGCACCTTCAAGATCTCGACCTCCTTCGCCAGCAAATGACGATGACCACCATGACACTCATGATGATACTCCAGGTGGTGGTACAGTTGGACATGGAGATGGCACAGGTGGTGGTGACAGAGATGGAGATGGTGGTGATGATATAGATATGCTTAATGATGGCAGTGATGATAGTGATAGAGCTGGAGACTATCAGATTGTCAGTAGGGAGAGTCAGACACCAGATGTTCGTAATCACACTTCAGATACTCCCAGAGTTGTTCAACTTGGCACTACCTCAGCATTTTAGACTCCAGCAGAGACCTTTCCTCCCCTTTCTACTAGGTCTTATAGGGTTATACCTCGCTCTAGCCCTTCTCTTAGGACTACAAGCCAAACCCATAAGACCCCTAAGCCTTCAGCTACTAGGACTAGGTGCATAGCACCTATTTTCTTCGAGCTTCCGTCTGATGAGAATTAGCCTCACAGACATTTGTTATGCCTGTATTTTTATTATTATGCTTGTAGTCTTTGATTGTATTTTTGCTTATCTTTTGTTTTAGTTTATATTTTCTTATCTTATGTAAGCACTTTTGTTGTATTGAAACTCTAGTATATGAAACTTAACTTTTGTTTCAATGTTTACTCTTCTTTCTATCAAAATTGAATACCTTATTATGATAAAATGCATTAATTTAGGGGGAGAAT
The DNA here is from genome assembly GCA_021397845.1 of Areca catechu. Lineage (NCBI taxonomy): Eukaryota > Viridiplantae > Streptophyta > Magnoliopsida > Arecales > Arecaceae > Areca > Areca catechu. The sequence continues at coordinate 147,958,458 of CM038045.1, read as the reverse complement.
ACTCCTTTTAATATTTAATGTTAACAAAAAGGGGGAGTAAGATCTATATAAGCATTTTCTAAGCATTTTCTGAAATTTTTCATAATTTACCTATCATACGGGGAGAGAAAATGAAATTCAACCTTGCTTAGCATATCACTCCTATGAAACTGTGTTGTATGAACTTTGATATGCTGAATTTAACTCAATTCTCATGAGCTTTAAGTGTATGCTCACTTGAATGTGTTGTACAACACCCATAATTGAATTTAAATGCTTATATACTCAAGGTTTTGTCCTCATCAAAAAAGGAGAGATTGTTGGCTTTAGCCCTTGATTTTGATGACTAACAAAACATTGAGTATATGTTTTATACTAATGTTTCAATTGTAGTTGTGAGTTTTAGGATACAGGTACATCAAATTTTTTGTTCAGTGGTATCAAACTCACTAATTTTGAAGTTAAGTAAAGTTCAGTATTTTAGATGTCTTCTCACCTTGGAAACCCTTAAAATGGATCAATTTGGGCCTTATGAAGAAGAAGTTGAAGTTTTATTGAAGAACACTTTGAGTTTTGCAGCTTGGCACAGAGTTTTTGAGTGACACATACCAAGTGTCGACTCATGATACATGAGGTGTCGACACTTCAGAAGGACTGGCATGTAAAAATCTCTTTGGCACGCCTTGAGTCGACTCACAAAAGTCAAGTGTGGACTCATGAAGAAGTCAAGTGTCGACTCACAAGAACCAAGTGTTGACTCATCACCTGAAAAAAATGATGATACAGAACTATACCATTTTGAGAAACTTTTTATGAAGTATCGACTCAGAAGACTCAAGTATTGACTCACAGAAGTCAAGTATCGACTTAGAGGTCGACTCATAGCTTGAGAACAAAAATGGAAAAGAACTCAATTTTTTCAAGATTTATACCTTGAGTCGACTCATGCAAAACCAAGTGTCAACTCATGGAGATCCAAGTGTTGACTCATGAACAAACTCAAGAGTCGACTCCCGGGGTCTGACAACAATAACGGCTATAATTTTTGAAGCTTAGATTTGAATCCTATAAGCTCTAAATGGCTAGTTTTGCTCCACCAACAGTCATAAAACATTTTTTAAAAGTTTTTTAAGTATTTAAGTCTCACCAAACTCATTCAAGATGAACTAACTCAGAAGAGACAAGACATACCTTTGAGAACTTCACTTTCAAAGTAAAAAAGAGAGCAAAAGAGAAGATTCCCACTGAAAATGCTTCCAAGCCTTCAAATCAACATTCCAAAAGTGGTATTTGAAGTGATTCCAAGGAGAAGACAAGTCAAGCAATCATTAAGAGCCTCAAAGTTTCTACTTTCTACTCTATGGAGAGTTTTTCTTGTGCTTTACTCTTATACTTCTGAATTTATCTATTATGACTAGTTTCAAGGGTGTTTGAAACAAGGTATTAGGCCCTTTCAAGCCATGAATTAGAATCCAAGCCTAGGTTGGCTTGAGTAAAGGTTGTTGGTAAGCCTAAGTGAGAAAACCAACATTGGGTTTGACTTATGAGCCCTTAAAAACAAGTTGGTTGTAATCTAGGTTGATTATAGTGAAATTCCCAAGGGGTAGCTTGGGAAGTGAATGTAGGTGCTTGGTGTGCACTGAACCTCTATTAACCTTTGTGTTTGTGTATGTGTTCTTTGCTCTCTTGTATTTGCTGTTTATATTCATAGCATTGCATCTTATTCATTGTATGCTCATTTGCATTGCTTCACAAACACTTTAAAGTGCAGCACATATTTGCTTTAAATTTTTAAAGAAATCTAATTCACCCCCCTCTTGGGTTGCTACGCTGGGCAACAAAGAACAAAACATATAAAAATTAGATATCACTTTATTAGGAATCATGTACAAAATGGAGAAATTGAACTTGAATTCATTCCAATAGAAAACCAATTTGCTAACATCTTTACTATGCCACTTAAAGAAGAAAGATTTTAAATGATTAGAGGAGAATTAGGATTATATGACCCTTTTTAGAATTTTTGACCTAATTTCTTCTAAATTAAAAAAAATTATCTAGAAGACCTCCTTCATCAATTTAAGGACAATGACCACCTTACCTTATGTGCTACTATCTTTAGAAACCTTGTTAGAGAAATTCAAAAACTTTTTGAGAGTTTTTGCTGGCCGACTCGAGCAGGCAAGGCTCTGGCCGAGCTGACTCGGATGTCAAGATAGGTGTTTTTATATATAAACCGTAAGACCCTAACTAGGGCACAATCGTTCTTTTATACCCTAGCCGAGGAATAGAACATTCCTTTCCAACTAGGGACCACTCCATCTCTACCCCACCTTCCCTTGATTCCTTCAAACCTCTCTCCCACCTTTGATTACCGGCAATGGCACCTAGGAAAGCAGTGGCTAAGCGATCTCGTGGTATTGAATCAAGCACATAAAGGGAAAGGAGATCCAAGAGAAGAGAAGAGGAGTCAGCCCGTGGCCAACAACAGGAGGAAGAATAGAGGAATGAGTCTCCATCACCACCTAGACAGGTAATCTCCATGGCAAATTGCCCTATTACTAGCAAAAGGAGAGTAGTGTTTTCATTTCTTGAAGAATTAGGGTTAAGGATAGGAGACTGGATAGAAAATCAAGGCTGGAGTTATTTCTGCTCTTTAGATTCTTCCACTTATCCTAATCTAGTGAGGAGTTTCTATGAAAACCTTACCTTGGGAGAATATCATATAGAATTTACTGTCAAGAGAGTAAGGTTGATTGTTGATGAGGACAAGTTGAGTAATGTGCTACAAATGCCCAATGATGGTCTAAACCATTTAGTCTTAAAAGACAAGTAGAAAACCTTAAGAATTATCCTAGAAAGAAGAGATATGGATGGTATTGGAAATATGCAGGCTAACATGCTGTCATTGGAGATGAGGCTCCTGCACAACATGATTAGTAGGATCTTTTTACCAAGGACCGGATGCTTCGACTGGGTCAGTGAATGGGACATGGTGTTCATGAGGCACATGATTGAGGGGGAGGCCCTCAATCTTCCCTATATCATGTTGGTTCAGATGAGAGAGGTAGCTAGAAGAGTGAAGGCTTGCTTACCCTATGGGATGGTATTTATATTACTTTTTTAGGTGTCTGGCATTGATTTGACTGGAAAGGATGGGCGTCCACTACATCATACTGACACCTATTCAGTAAAGTCCCTACAGAGGATGGGCTACCATCTAGTTGAGAGAGCTTTGACAAAGAGGGTGTCAGGTCAGAGAGTAGTTGACTCATCTTCAAATAAGGATGAGCAGGCAGAGCACCACTTGGCTGACACTGGGACTGCTGCTGTTAGAGATGATGATGATTCAAAGGATGAGATTAAGGAGGAGAGATAGTCAGAGAGATAGCCTGGTAGTCCTAGGACTCCACCAAGATCTTCAATTGCTCCATTAGCACCTTCAGCATTGACTACCGCACCGACTACTGCACAGGCTTTTATTGCTCAGCAGCTCATATAGCTTTTCGAGTCTTTGACGAGTACTTTCAGTTTGATGTTTGGCAAGCTTCATCAAATAGTTGATACAGGATTTCAGGAGATCAGGGCAAAGTTGAGAGAGTTGACCTCTAGGGTTAAGTCAGTCAAGAGTCGACAGCACCCGCAGGATGATGTTCAGTCAAATATTAGAGACCTACACTCAGATTTTGGAAGACTGAGAGGAGCAGCGGATACCCTTAGTGCCCAGCAGACTACTGAACTTCACTATTTATCGAAGGGAGTTCAGGGCATCACTACTGAGCTTCGGACAGTCTGAGTGTACTTATCGAGGTTATCATCTATAGTTGAGGCTTCAGGAGCATCAGTCTCTAGATAGCCACCTCAGTCACCACCTCCCCCTACTTCTGATCCATCGCCACTTGCTTTACAGCCTCCTGCACCACCTATAGCTGAGCCAGTTTACCTACTGATATTAAAACTGAGCCTGTACCTATTAGGGCAAAATCTAAATCTAGGCCTAAATAAAAATCTAAGGTACCTAAGGCCCCAACCAAAACTAGATCTCGAGATCTTAGATTCAAACCCTTGAAGACTAAGACCTCCTCCACTGTATTAGAGATTAGTTCTTCCTCTAGTGAGGAAGAAGAGTAGTTGCTGTATCTTTTTATTGTTTCTTTTTGGATGTATCTTGTATTACATTTTGATGCATTGTACTTCTTTTCAAAAGTAATGAAATGTTTATTTGCAAATCTATGTGTACATTGCTTATATCTTGTTATCTCAATGATTGTTATATCTTGTTATCTCAATGATTGATCTCATTAATTAACCTAATAAGGGGGAGTAACACTTCAACAGGATTTTAATGAAGAATTGCAATTTAAAAAATTCTATGAGAAGGTGAAATTATCTTAAACAATGTTATTAATCTTCTTATTCTTTTTAAAAAATGAAAAGTTGTATGCTTTTGAAAACCTTTTTGATTAATGACAAAAAGGGGGAGTAATAGTGTGTGCATGAAAAACTAGCAAAACTATTGAAAATGTGCGTAGTAATGAATGAAACAGGGGGAGTGGTGCGGGCACCAGACTCAGAAGAAGACTTCATGGCTCCATCTGGATCTCTGATTGACCTTGCCCGAAGAATTAGGGTTTTCTGGTTTTGTAATAAGGGTTGACCTGATCAACTCAATTTTGAGTTTGTAATTTTGTCATTTCAATTTTTGTTGGGTCATGTTGACTCAGTCCAAGTCCAAAGCCCAGGTATGTGTCATTCCCTTTGCCATAGGGCACCACATTTTCCAGCTACAAGTGGGTGCCACACTCCCTGCCACATCTCCATCCAGTGTACCTTGGTCCCCATGCCTCAAGTAAGCAGGTTCTTTTTTTCTTGCACCACTTGGGGAAGAAATCCATCAAGATACCTCAATCCAAGGAGGAGCCAACTTCTTTCCAGATAAACCCAAGCCAGGATGGCAAGAATTTTTCTTGAAGAGAGGATCAAGGAGGTGCCCCACAATGTTCCATAAAAATCCAAGTTATAAAAGGGAAGAGAGCATGTCTTGGGGAGAAAATCAAGGAGGCACCCAAAAGTTTCCAAAAGTGCCAAAGCCATGAAAGGAAGAAGCCTAAACTTGTGGAGCAAGACTAGGAGGCGTCCAAAAGAGCCAAACCATGAAGGAAAATCCTTGATTCATGGAGAGATACTAGGAGACACCCTCATAACCTGCCATTTGGAGCTGATTTTCAAGTTTTCTTGGAGTTTTTGGGCTGCCCACTCATGGAAGGAGTCTTGGGAAGAGAATTTGATGCCTAAAGTGTGGGTTAGTCCTATTAGTCCCATACGGGAAATGTATAAAATTTTATTTCTTCGTTATGTCTATATATTCAACTTTATATAACTCTTGAATTTAAATGATGAATGAAATCAATTTCTTTGTGAGCAACTTTGTGTTTCTCTCTTCCGCACTTGTATTCAAGTGTTGAGCTCCGTGAGGGAGTAAATCCGGGTTTCCTAGGAACCTTGAGGAGGTGTGAGATCTCCAACCCCAAAATCCTAGCTTGGTCCACCCATCTCTACTCCACCACCACCAAACCCTAATTTTCCATCTACATCCCACGGCCCCTCTCTTCCAAATAGAGGCCGGCCACCAGCATCCAGGTTCAGATCAACTGTTTCAACTACAGAGCAAGTTCAACGAAGAGTCAGATCAGTATCAAGATCTCCGGAACTTCTACATCCAACAATCTTCATTAAGTCCTCAGGTCAGTGTCTTTCTTTGAGTTTCTGATTCTTTATTTTTGTTCTTCTTCTTCCAGATCCTGAGTTCGAGAAGAAGGCCAACCTTGCCATAGGACTACAATCTGAGGATCCATTGCGAAGATACCCCGTCTCCAAGGATCCTACAATCTGCTCGAGAGTGTCCTTCAATTGAAGCAACGAGAGATATCACAGTCAGGTATAAAACCTTCTCTTCTCTCTTCGTCTGTTTCTTGAAAGAGGAGTAAACCCTAGGTCTGGTGGTTTCTCAATCCCCAGCAATCCTACTTCTGAGTTACTCTGATAATTCACTCCTTTTAATTGTGCTTTCTGTCATTTCTTAGTTTCTTTCAGCATTAGTTTATCTTTCCTTTAAGTCAAAGCCGACTTCTGAAAATAAATAAATAAAAAAAAATACATTAATTTTAATTTACTTCCGCATCGCATCATCTTTTTGTTCTGCATCAATTTTGGTATCAGAGCTTTCGTTCTGCATCATTTTTGGTATCAGAGCCCTGTCTAGGGTTTCTGTATCGATTGCTTGCTTGAGTCTCTCTCTTTTTACTTTGTCTGCTCGAAGTAGACTCCCCAGGACGTCCGGTCCTAGGAACGAAGCGAGGTGCAAACCTCCTCTTCCCATTCCACGGGGTGTTCCTAGGGCGTGTAGGGGATCCGCTGGGTTACAACTTCATAGCAGGAATTGTAAACGGGGGAAGCATTCTATTTTCAGTCTGTAACTACCCTGTTGCAAGAATTGTTTCTCATTGAAGGTAACTCCAAATTGTGTGATTTTTGTTTTGCTGGAACCAATATAATTGAAACTATTTTACATAACTTTACTGTGATTTATTGGTTTCCGTAAAATTTCTGAGAGTTAATTTACAGTAACTCTGTTTCTGTGTTTCTGTAATTTAATTTTTTTTTCAGTGATCATCTTCTAATTCATCTTAAGGGCAATTGAGCATCTAAGATAAGGGGAGGAGTTGATAACCTCTCCTTAGCCCAAAACCACCACCCATTCATTCGAACCTAAGCCTAATTTAAAATTTATTAGACTTAATTTGCCCTAGTGGGCTAGGGACACCAACAAGTCGGGTCTAGGCTAGTGTTGAGTCAGTTTGTCTAGTTACTCTGTGTGTGCTTTGTACTCAGTGTCTAGAACGGTGATTCAGGGACTACGTCCCGAAGGGCTTGTGTGCTGGTCCGCCTACCTGGCCAATCACTGATTGGTGTCTAGGATTGGCATTTAGGGACCTATCACTCCCCTTACACCTGCCTGGCTAAGTCCCGAGTTACTACAGGCTAGCTTGCCACTCTGATTGGGCATCTAGTTTGGACTCTTGGTCTAGTGAGCCAGTAGTCGCTTTAGTCTAGTCACATTCTGTGTGTTTGCTTGCATCATCATGTATACCCGGAATGGAGTACCCTACCAACCTGGTCAAACCCAACCTGATTTAGAGGCCATGGTTAGAGCTCTTACTGAAAGTATGAACAAATTGAGTCAGGATATGACTGCTACTGTTACCCAGTGTAAAGAACAAGTCCATGAGAATTTTACCCAGCTTAGGGATCGAGTCCAAGTACTTGAGAAACGTAGACATCAAAATTGGACCCCTGATCCAAAATTTAATAGGCCCCAACCTCATCCATGCCAGGAGCCTAGGAGGACCTTATACCGTGATCCCGAGCATAACCTTAGGAAGCCTAACCATGATATCTATAGTGTGGATCGTGTCTTTGAGAGGTCCTTACAATATTCTAGACCAGTCACTCAACAACCCAAGTCTTCTAGATCAAACCATTTAGATCCACACCCATGCCCAAGTAAGGTCTCTACTAGCTTGAAACCCAGTGTGACCTAGGTTCCTATATCGCAAGAATGTTTGTTTTGTGGAGAAAGAGGCCATAAATCTAGTCAGTGCCCATGCATAGGACTGGCTTGTGCACAGCTAAGTGGTAAGAATCCTAAGGATGACATTAATGAGGGAGAACCCAAGCCTACCAATGAGGAAGAAAGGTTAGGTATGACAAGCCCAGAATCAGTTGACCCGATTATCACTGACCCGAAACCCATTGATGATGGCATCGAGGAAGTATATGATATAGGCTTGAGTCTAGTTGATGAATATGAGGGGGAAGAACTTGAAGAATGTGACATCGATACTATTGGTTCCTTACCTGAGGAGACCTTGGAAAGCAACCAAGTGGTAGGACCTAGTTCAGAAATTCAAGAGATTTGTGAGAACCAGGTTCCTTTAGTCAAATACCCCCAGGAAGAACTCATAGTGTTAGCCCGAGCTATCAGTTCGTATCCTCTAATGACAGTCATTCCCCAAGTACCAATTGAAGATCTTTGCACTAAACTGTTTAAGTTTGCCCACCCTATGGTAGATCCTCTCCTTAGGATGACTAAATCAAGCCTCTTACAATTGGACCTTGTCCCATGCCCAGCCACTAAGGTCTCTCCCGTAATCTCAGTTGAACATCCTTATCTTGAGCGGATTGATTCACCCAGTCCTGTAGAAGTCCTCCTTATGACCCCATACCCCTTCCTTCGCATGACTGACCTATCCTTCTATAGAGTATACCTTTCCTCACCCATAGGTCAAATTTCAAGTCTTGAGGTCATCATCCATAGACCCTCCCATGAATCATTCTCAAATCCATTTTTCGAGAAAGTGGATCATTGTTTGCTTAGAGAACAAACCTTAACTATTGTAATCACATGTCCTAGGCTACTCCCCGAACCATCTCTTGATCCATTCCTAGGAGTAGCAAACTTTTCCTTTCGTAAGGATGACCAGTTGACACTCATAGATCACCATTCAAACCTTCAGGTCACCACCTTTAGTCAACAGGTAATTCGAGACTCCACCTCATATTTCCTCCCTTTCTCTAGGACTTCCAATGCTTCTTACACCATCCAAGTATACTTTGTCGAAGTCTTTAGAGTGAACCACGTGTCAGAACCTATTAGGTTTGCCACCTACTTCTGGAAGACCTTATGGCACCTACTAGGCACCCATGATAAGTTTTCATGCTCTTCATGTCATCCTCCGACCCAAGGTCAAACCTAGAGAGCCTTAGTTTGTTAGGTTTAGACCTAGGGTTCCTTTGGAATAAAGTCCATTCTTTATGAATGCGTCGTCAGTCTAGTTTAGTTTTTCTTGACCCTTTACTAGGCTTTGGCTCAGATTTTGGTTTGATTGAGAGCACCAGGAATTGGGATTTGTATTTTGTCCAGGGCTGAAATTGCATTCAATGTTTCGATCAATAGGTCTATAGGCTAGAGTCCCTTTGAAATTGTTCATGGATACAAGCCTCACACACCACTTGATCTGATTTCACTATTAGCCCACACACACGAGTCTCTTGATGCACTTGCATAGCATGTAAAGGACTTGCATAAAGAAATTCATGCCAAAATAACTTTAAGTAATGAAACTTATAAGAAGTTGGCTGATTCTCAAAGCGAGTCAAAACTTTTGTTGAAGGAGACTATGTAATGATTAGGTTAAGGCCTGAACGATTTCCTCCTGGAACCGTTAAGAAGTTACATACTAGAGGAGCTGGACCATTTAGAGTGATGAAGAGAGTGGGATCCAATGCCTATGTGCTCGAGTTGCCTTCAGAACTAGGCATTAGCTCCACTTTCAACGTTACAGACCTAGTAGAGTATAGAGAGCCAGCTGTGATTCCCAGTGAGCCTTTTGAGCCTAATCCTGCTCTTGAGAGTGAACCCAACCCTGTGTGTCCATCAACAAACTGGCCTGCGAGGAAAGAGCAGATTGAAAAGATCCTGGATGATCAGGTTATCTCTACTCGTAATCGAGGATACCTAAGATACCTGGTCTGCTGGCAAGGAAGGCCAGATTCTGATGACTCTTGGATCTCCCAAGAAGAATTACAAGAATTGGACCCAGACCTCTTGGAGAGATACCAGAGCCAGCTTGATCCATACTCGACAGGGTCGAGTTCCTCCCACTCCGGGAGAATTGGTGCGGGCACCAGACTCAGAAGAAGACTTCATGGCTCCATCTGGATCTCTGATTGACCTTGCCCGAAGAATTAGGATTTTCTGGTTTTGTAATAAGGGTTGACCTGATCAACTCAATTTTGAGTTTGTAATTTTGTCATTTCAATTTTTGTTGGGTCATGTTGACTCAGTCCAAGTCCAAAGCCCAGGTATGTGTCATTCCCTTTGCCATAGGGCACCACATTTTCCAGCTACAAGTGGGTGCCACACTCCCTGCCACATCTCCATCCAGTGTACCTTGGTCCCCATGCCTCAAGTAAGCAGGTTCTTTTTTTCTTGCACCACTTGGGGAAGAAATCCATCAAGATACCTCAATCCAAGGAGGAGCCAACTTCTTTCCAGATAAACCCAAGCCAGGATGGCAAGAATTTTTCTTGAAGAGAGGATCAAGGAGGTGCCCCACAATGTTCCATAAAAATCCAAGTTATAAAAGGGAAGAGAGCATGTCTTGGGGAGAAAATCAAGGAGGCACCCAAAAGTTTCCAAAAGTGCCAAAGCCATGAAAGGAAGAAGCCTAAACTTGTGGAGCAAGACTAGGAGGCGTCCAAAAGAGCCAAACCATGAAGGGAAAATCCTTGATTCATGGAGAGATACTAGGAGACACCCTCATAACCTGCCATTTGGAGCTGATTTTCAAGTTTTCTTGGAGTTTTTGGGCTGCCCACTCATGGAAGGAGTCTTGGGAAGAGAATTTGATGCCTAAAGTGTGGGTTAGTCCTATTAGTCCCATACGGGAAATGTATAAAATTTTATTTCTTCGTTATGTCTATATATTCAACTTTATATAACTCTTGAATTTAAATGATGAATGAAATCAATTTCTTTGTGAGCAACTTTGTGTTTCTCTCTTCCGCACTTGTATTCAAGTGTTGAGCTCCGTGAGGGAGTAAATCCGGGTTCCCTAGGAACCTTGAGGAGGTGTGAGATCTCCAACCCCAAAACCCTAGCTTGGTCCACCCATCTCTACTCCACCACCACCAAACCCTAATTTTCCATCTACATCCCACGGCCCCTCTCTTCCAAATAGAGGCCGGCCACCAGCATCCAGGTTCAGATCAACTGTTTCAACTACAGAGCAAGTTCAACGAAGAGTCAGATCAGTATCAAGATCTCCGGAACTTCTACATCCAACAATCTTCATTAAGTCCTCAGGTCAGTGTCTTTCTTTGAGTTTCTGATTCTTTATTTTTGTTCTTCTTCTTCCAGATCCTGAGTTCGAGAAGAAGGCCAACCTTGCCATAGGACTACAATCTGAGGATCCATTGCGAAGATACCCCGTCTCCAAGGATCCTACAATCTGCTCGAGAGTGTCCTTCAATTGAAGCAACGAGAGATATCACAGTCAGGTATAAAACCTTCTCTTCTCTCTTCGTCTGTTTCTTGAAAGAGGAGTAAACCCTAGGTCTGGTGGTTTCTCAATCCCCAGCGATCCTACTTCTGAGTTACTCTGATAATTCACTCCTTTTAATTGTGCTTTCTGTCATTTCTTAGTTTCTTTCAGCATTAGTTTATCTTTCCTTTAAGTCAAAGCCGACTTCTGAAAATAAATAAATAAAAAAAAATACATTAATTTTAATTTACTTCCGCATCGCATCATCTTTTTGTTCTGCATCAATTTTGGTATCAGAGCTTTCGTTCTGCATCAGGGAGTTATCTTGTTATTCAAAATTTGCTCAAATTTGCTCTGATCATAACTTGCTTTGATTCATCTCTAGCTTCTAATAGCTCTGATATTAGCTCTAATACATTCTTGCTAACTTTGATATTTTTTACTACCTTAAGTTCTGATACATTCTTCAATACAATTGCAAACTCTTGATACGTTATTAACTTCAATTCATTAAGAGCTTTTGATAAATATTAACTTTGATACATATTGGATATATTTCAAAAGCTTTGATACTTTGTTGATAAGCTCTGACACTTTTTGATACATATAAATATGTATTAGTTTAAAGTCATACACAATTTACTTTGATATGTTTAAATGTTTATATACTCATAACTATAAAGTTTTTCCATGCCCAGTGTTTTGTCATCATCAAAAAGGGAGAGATTGTTGACCCCTGGAATGATTTTGGTGAAAACAAAATATTGGAGCATGCATTTGATTACTAACTATTTTCAAGTGTTTTCTAAGTTTTTGTAAGATGTCTTAAATGTAAAACCACTCTTCCTACAACCTTGGTGTATGACAAGCTTATTTTGTTGAAATATATTATGTAATAAAGAGCCCAAAGAAAAATCTTTTATGTATTTATGAAAATGGGCTACCTTTATGTATTTTTCTAGTTTAAATCTCTTAGATTTAGCTTTGATAGAGTTGGAAAGCTTTTAAAATTGATTGGATGTCTTTGAAAGAAATCTGGAGTAGTTTGGACATTTTTGGACCTAAGTCAAAAGAACCGACTCAAAGCAGGAGAGCCGACTCGAAGTCTGGCACAGCACTCAGTTTTCTTGCACGAGACATTTGAGCCGACTCAAGAGTGAAGAGCTGACTTAGGTGGAGTTCAACTTCTGAAGTTCTAAGAATTCGAGCCGACTCGATAGAATTTGAGCCGACTCGATGGAAGTCGAGCCAACTCGTCCAAAGTGAAAATTTCTTAAACAAACAACCGAGCAGACTCAAGTACAGACGAGCCGACTCTTCCAGAGTTTACATGTTCTCAGTTATGAAGAACCAGCCAGACGAGCTGACTTGATGAAGAAGAGTCGACTTGACCATAGTAATATTTTGACCTATCTGAGAATCCAAGCCAACTCGAAGCATCCAAGCTGACTCGAAGTCCAATTCTAGGTTCATAATGGCTAGTTCCAGAACTCTCCTTTTGAATCCAAAATGGTCTCCAACTGTCATATTTCGAATCCCAACAGTCTACAATGGTTATATCCACTTAAAATCAGTTAAAGGGACTATATATAAGGGATTTGAATCACTTTTGAAGAGGGGAATGAGGAGTTAATGAAAAGTTAATGACTTTTTGAAAGAACACTCAAAGAGAGCATTCAAGAGAGCACATAAAACCACACCAAACTACTATCTGATTTCTTGAGGCAATTTTTGAAGAAGCTAGAAGCCTTGAAGAGCATTCAAAGATCAATCAAGAGGGCTTCTCCAAAGCTACAACTGCAACCATCCGACAACAATCGGTTTGTCATAGAGTTGCTTTGTTTTTATACTCTTTATTTGAGTTGTTCCAAGTACAGCAGGAGTTGTAACTTGGGGTTTATATAGGTTATTGGTGATTCTTTTAAAACCAAGAGTGGGTTGTTAGTGAGCCCAGTAAAACTAACATTGTATTGGGTTTTTGGTGAGCTCGAGATAAAACCAAGTTTGGATTTTTGGTGAGCCCGGGATAAAACCAAGTCTGGGTTTTGGATTGTGAGCCCGTGAAAGCAATCTTACTATATTTCAAGGATGAATATAGTGAAAATCCCAAGTAGTTTCTTGGGTAGTGGATGTAAGAGTGAGGTTGCTCCGAACCACTCTAAAATTGCTTGTGTTTGTGCTTATGTGATTGTGCTCTTTAATTGTTTCTGCATTCTATACTTGATTCATATCACTCACCACACTAAGTTAATTTAAAAGGAGCACATTTTTGAGAAAAAAATTAAATACCCAATTCACCCCCCCCCTCTTGGGTAAGCCACCTGGGCAACAAGGAAGAAGGGTGGAGGTGATGGGTGGCACTGATGGAGAAGAAGTCAGTGCCTCTAGAGGCCGTAGGTGCGGCAAGCTACGATTGAGATGAGAGGAATGGCCGGACTAGTAGGGGACAATGGTGATGGGTGATGATGTGGCATCTTGGACCAATGGTTAGTTAAGAGGTGGTGGTAATGGCGATCGGTGAGGAGGTGGCACATGCTACAGTAGGTAGAGGCTCAACACGATGGCGGGGAAGGTGATGATGATCATTAGCATGGCGGCTTAAGGAGGCAGTGTTAGCGGTAGGTGGCGGTGTGGCGACATGGTAGTGACGGGAGCTTGGGCTGGGGAGGAGGAAGGAGGCATCGATGGCTCAAAACCAAGGTCGATCCATCGAAGAGGCCTGTGGACCAAGCAACGAGTCTATGGTATATTAGTTGCTTTAAAATATGTGCTAGAATTGATTATATTGGTTTTTCCTTGATTTTGGGCCTGTTTAAACTCTGATTTGAGTGTTGTTTGATTCCTTGGATTCTACAGATATTTTAATAAATATCATAAAAATATATATTTTAATAAATATATTTTAATATATATTTTAATAAATAAAAATTAATTAATATATATTTTAATGCTTAAATAGGGATATTGAATAGACTTATTAGGAAGCATTTCAAGAAGATCATCGTTGGGAAGTGAAGGGAAAATTGGGTGGTTTCATGCATGCATTTCAAAACATTTTCAAAATGAAATTAAGTGGAAGTAATAAGATTAATCTAATTAATTTAAATATGCATTTGATCTAATCAACAAACTACCAAAATCACAAGATCCTAACATGAAAATAATGCATATAAATGAAATCAAAACATGCATGTAAGCATGCATATATCTCATATATGTTATAAATATGACATTATAGATCACATCTATGATGTCCAAGAGTTTAAATATCTTTACCTTTGCACGAAGCGATGATCATTGCAACTGAATAACCATGGTATTAAGGTTCTTCCTAAACCACATAAGATGTCTGGCCCCTACAGGCGATCCTCAAAAAGCCTTGTACTGATTGATTATCTTGGAGTGCTAGCTCCTTGTCGAGACCTTGATAGATGATTGAATCTCCTTTTACAAATCACCGGGATGCTATAGGAGATGAAGAAGGATCGGAGAAAAAGAGATGGTGGAGGATTACAGAAGACAAGGCAAGAAACTATTTCTATCCTTTCTTCTCAAAACCTACACTAGGAAACCATGTCTAAGAAAAATTTTCTCTCTTTGAAATAACCCCACACTCGCCACTCTCTTGCTACTTGGAAGACTTTCTTCACAAGCTTGATTAACCTAACATGCCCATCAGCCACATGCTTTTAAAAAGAGGCACCCAAAATAGTTAGGAGGTTAGGAGAGGTTAGGGTGTGGTTAGGATAAGATTGGAGAGTTTTGATTCAAAATCAAAACTACTCAATCTGAATTTAAAATCAATTTCAAATTCAAAATTGAATTCAAAATTCAAATTTGAATTCAAATTCAGAAACCAATTCAAATTCAAATAAGGCTAGGATGCTTGGGCGTGATCCATTCTAATTTGACTCAGACTCGAGC
Source organism: Areca catechu (assembly GCA_021397845.1). Lineage (NCBI taxonomy): Eukaryota > Viridiplantae > Streptophyta > Magnoliopsida > Arecales > Arecaceae > Areca > Areca catechu. Next base: position 147,943,450 of record CM038045.1, on the reverse strand, counting down.
TCAAACTAAATTTCATTTGGTTAGACCTAAAGAGATGCATAAACCTAATCAAATTAGGAACCCAATATCCCTAGCTAAATTTTAATCCAATTAGAAATTAACTAAACTTAGGATTGATCAAATCAAGAATCAACCCTCTTTAATGATTAGGCTATCTTATAACCTAATTTGGCCAACCTAATTGAATCCAATTCAATTAGGTTTGATTCAAATATCATTGCTCAATCAAATTAAGCTCATTGGCAATCCAATTGCCAAATTATTTCACTCATAATTCACTAACTCTTAGTGAGTCACTAATGAGTTGACTCATAAAAAATACCAATGTATCGACTCACCAAAGTGTCGACTCACTAAAGTATCGACTCAAGGTCAATCATCAATCATATTGACAATTAGAACCTATATCAATTCATATCGATGACCAACCATCAGATTAGTCTATAATTTTTATTGTGTGTGATTCCATAGGTTTGAACATTAAGCTATCAGCATAGAAACAATTCCTGTACCAATCAAAGTGACCATTTAGTAATAGTACCTAATGTCCGGATAAGCCGAATCATTGCAAAGCAACATTCAAGAGCCTTTGGCATATGGTTACCATATAATTCATCCCTTTGACCCTTAATGCTTAGGATGACTTTAGATATAAACTACCAGCCTTTAAGCAGTTTATCCAAATAGAGTCAACCTTACAAATCATGTGACTCCTCACAAGGATTACCCCGGTCAATGTTTTGCTGAATTGAAACACATTGAGACATTCTCTTCAAACCCTTTGGAGTGGTCAATCCCATCTTAATTCATACTAACTTCACAAGTACTTGATTACACCTAGAAACCTTTCATCACTAGATTAGAAATCTGAGTAGTCCAACATCAAAGTACAGTAAGTTGCTTGTAAGTCACCATGGTGATCTCAGGTCAAGGATACTTATATCCATATCATTTGTGAGCAATACTTGATAATAGAGTTCTCTGTAGGTGGGTCATGTTCAGTGAAATGTATCTTTACATTTCACCTACATGCCATACCAGTGTCACCACACTCCTTGGTTAAAAAGATAACTAACCCATATAGCACACAATGACCTATACTTGATAAATTTTGTCCTCCTATAATAATCTATCATTTGGTCACAAACAAGTTTAAGAACTGCATAATAAATCTTCTTTTATCAAATGAAAGTAGTTCTAAGGACTCCATCATAAAAGAGTTCGTAAAAAAAGATACAATATGATGAATAACCAAATAACTTTTATTAATAATAATTTATATATAATTATAATTTGCTCAGCTATCTATAGGTTAGATAATTGGCTTTAGGATAATTTTTCAACAACTCCCACTTGGACTAAGTTAATCAGAGCAATATCTAATGCCCATCTTTCATTTAAGATTAGCCAAGTTTTCTTTTTTGTCAATCTTTTGAAGCTCGATATCACCTCATTCCACAATCTCTCGTATAAGGTAAAAATGATGTAGAATATGCTTGGTACATTGATGGGACTTCAGTTCTTTTGCTTGAGCTATGGCTCCAGTGCTATTATAATAAGGAGCACTAGGCCATCAAGGAAGGTGCCATTCAAAGCTTGCTGATGAACTTCCACAGCCAGATGCTTCCTTTATTGCATTAGATGCTACGATGTATTCCACCTTATAAATAGAATTGACCATAGTATGCTACTTAGGACTTTTCTAGTAGATCACTCCACCATTCAGGGTAAAAACAAAACCCGACACATTCTTGTTATCATCCCTATTTGACTAAAAATTAGAATTAATATATCCTACGAGTTTAAGTCAAGTTCTTCATAAATGAGCCACTGGTTCTATGTATTTCTCAAACACTTAATAATTATTTTCACAACCTTCTAATGGTTCTCATGTAGATCAGACAAGTATTTGCTCACTACCCCTAGTGAGCATGCCACATTTGGTCTCGTACATGTCATGGCATATATAATAGAATCCATTGCCGAAGCATATGGAATTCTACTCATATGCTCCCTCTCTTTTGGACTTGTCATACAATCATTTTTAGAGAGAGAAATTTTATGGCCTATCAAAAGATAGCCTTTCTTGGAATTTTTCATGCTGAACCATTTCAGTATAGTATTAATATAGGTAGATTGGAATAACCAAGCAACCTCTTAGATCTATCTCTATAGATCTTCATCCCTAGGATGTAGGATGCTTTTTCCAAATCCTTCATGGAGATTTAAGATGACAACTAAACTTTTATTTCTTGTAATGTAGGGATGCCATTCCTAATTAAGAGAATGTTATCCATAAACAGCACAAGGAACACAATTACTAAACTATTAGCCCGTTTATATATGCAAGGTTCCTCTCCATTCTTAATGAAGCCATATGTCCTAATCATCTTATCAAAATGCATATTCTAACTCTGAGATGCCTGCTTCAATCCATAAATGAATCTCTGAAGCTTGTATACCTTTGATTCATCTATTGGTGTGAACCCTTCAGGTTGTATCATATACACCTCTTTATCCAACTCTCCATTTAGGAAAGCTATCTTGACATCCTTTTACTAGATCTCTCAAAATCAATGAATGCATCTATCACAAGCATAATTTGAATGGACTTAAGCATTACCACAAGAGAAAGCATCCTATCATAGTCAGTACCATAATATTAACGATAACCATTGGCAACCAAATGGGCTTTATAGGTATCCACTTACCTGTCTGTGTCCCTTTTTATTTGAAAATCTATTTGCACCGAGTGGGTTTTATCCCTTTAGGTAAATCAATAAGTATCCATACCTCATTGATCTTTATGGACTCCATTTCAAATTTTATAGCTTCTAGCCACTTATCAAAGTTCGATCTCTATATGGCATCCATATAGGTGATCGGATCCTTGTTATTTTTATCAAGTTTAATAGGATCACCATCCTAGACTAAGAAACCATAGTATCTATCTATCTGATATAGTACCCTATCGAATTTCCTTAATGGTACCTTTATAATGGGCTTTGGATTTGATCTAATCAAAGCCGGATCTATAATTTTATTTGTTTGTGCTAGTTCGTCTACCTATTGAACTTCATCAAGTTCAATCTTAAAGGATTTAGTACCTTTACTAAGAAACTCTTTTTCCAAAAAGGTAGCCCTAAGACTGACAAAGAACTTTTATTCTTTAGGAAGGTAGAAGTAATAACCCTTAGTTTCTTTTGGATACCCAACAAAGAGACATTTATCAAACCTGGGTCTAAGCTTTTCCATCTTTAAATATTTGACATAAGCTGGGCAGTCCTAGACTCTAAGGTGTGAGAGTACTATCTTAGGCTCTGTCCATATCTCATATGGTATTTTATTGATAGATTTACTTGAAACCTTATTAAGCAAGTAACAAGCTAACTCAAGAGCATATCCCCACAAGAGATCAACAGACTAGAAAAGTCCATCACAGATCGAACCATGTGTAACACTATTGGATTCCTCCTTTCTGACACTCTATTAAGTTGAGGTGTCATAGGAGGTGTCTATTATGAGAGAATCTCATTCTCTTTTAGATAAGTCAGAAACTCACTGGTAAGGTATTTTCCTCTTTGATCTAATCAAAGAGTTTTAATACACTTTCTAGTTTATTTCTCCACCTCATTATGATATCATTTGAATATTTCAAACAATTTAGACTTATGCCTCATCAAATAGACATAACCAAACCTAGATAGGTTATTTGTAAATGTAATGAAATAAAAATACCTACCTCAGGTACAAATGCTCATTAGTCCACATATATCAGTATGTAACAAACTTAGAATATCATTAGCTCGTTCACCTTTTCTAGTAAAAGATGACTCGGTCATCTTTCTAAGAAGGCAGGACTCATAGGTTGGCAAAGATTCATAATATTGACATTGAGGATATCCTTTTTTATCAACATGTTTATCCTATTCTTATTAATATAACCTAGCCTATAGTGCCAAAGATAGGCATCGATGACATTATCTAATCTAGGGCATGTTGGAAATTGTGTCTTAATATCAATCATTTAAATTATAGATGGTTGTATTTTGTAATTATATATAAATTATTATGAATAAAATTATTTTTTGATAGTTCATCACATTATATCTTCTTATAATGAGCTCTTGTGTGATGGAGTTCTTAGAATTACATCTTATATAATAAAGAGAGGATTTACCGTGTGGTTCTTAAATTTGTTTGTAACCAAATGATACATTGTTGTAGGATGATAATGTATTAAGTATAGGTTGTTGTATACCATATGGGTTGGTTGTCCTCTTAACCAAGAAGTGAGAAGATACTGGTATGGCATACAAGTGAAGTGTAGGATATTTCACTAAACATGACCCACCTATGAAGCACTTTTTTATAAAGTGTTGCTTGCAAAGAAATATGAATATAAGTGCCCCTCATACTTGAGATCGCCATGGTGATTTGCAAGCAACTTACTGTACTTTGATACTGCTCTACCTGGATTTCTAATCTAGTGATGGAAGGTTTCTGGGTGTAATTAGGTTCTTATGGAATTGGTGTGTGAGTCAAGTTGGGATTGACCCCTTTAAATGTTGGAGTGAATGTCTCACTATGTTTTAATTTAGCAAAATCTTGGTTAGGATATTCTTGTGAGGAGTTATAGGACTTGTGAGGTTGAGACACATTATAGATGAACTATTTAAGGGTTGGCAATTAAATCTTGATGTCATCCTAAGTATTGAGGGTCAAAGGGATTGATTATATGGTAACCATATTCTGGAGGTTCTTAATTGTTGCTTTATAACTTTTGACTTATCCAGATGTTGGGTGTCAATGCTAGATGGCGACTTCGATTGGTATAAGAATTGTTCATGAGCTATTGGCTTAGTATACAAACTTAAGGGGTCACACACGATAGGAGTTTCTACTTGATGTGATGGCTGATCAATGATTATGAATCATTCCTAGGATTAATTATCAATATGATTGATAGTTAGCCTTGAGTTGATACTTCAGTGAGTTGACACTTTGGTAACTGATACTTAGAATTTTTTCAAGTATCAACTCATAAGTATTACAAATATTATAACATGCTCTTGAAAGGATTAATTAGTAATTAGACTACCAAATAGCTTAATTTGATTGAGTAATGAGTTTTGAGTCAATCCAAATATGATATGGTTTAGGCTCAAGTTTGAGTCCAATAGGATTAGGCCTGACCCAAACACCCAAGTCACATAATTTTAATTTTGAGTTTCAAATCCAGAATTTAAATTATGTTTAAGTTTGAATTTAAATTAAGATTTAAATTTGAATTCAGATTTTGAATTTGAATTCAAATGAGTTGGTTTCAACTCCCTAACCTCTCTCCTCTTATCTCTCTCTAATCCACTTTAACTCCCCAACTCCCTAACCCCCTTTGGGGGCTACTTTATAATGGGCTTTAAAGTGGGCATGGGGGTGGCTTTTTACTGGTTAGAAAGGAGTCTTCCACCAAGGCAAAAAGGGGTTTGGGGACTAGAGAGGAAAGGGTCTTGGGTGAGAGCTACCTAGTGTTTTTACTAGGTATATCAAATAAAAAGGTTTATCTTGAAGGAAAGGTGATTAATAGGCAGAAGAACTCTTTCTTATCCATGCACCATTAGTCAAGCATCGGTCCCTTCATTGATCATGCCTTTCTTACATTATTTGACCAGCCAATACCGGTCAATATGGGTGTCAATGGATAGGATAAGGGCTGAGCTTTATCACCTAAAAGGTGATTAATTTGTAGGACTCTTAGTCCTTTTGCACCCCTTTATTCATGTGCATGCCAATATGGCACCAAGAGTCCCATGCCCTTGGGACTCCAGGTTTAAATAATGGATAAGGCTTGATAAATTAGGACAAAACCAAATTTGGCTGCCCCACTTAAGGCTCAACCCAATTTAAGTCCCACTCAAGTTAGTTAGCCCAAATAGTAAGCAATTAAATCAAATATAATTAGGTTAAGAGTTATGCTAGCCAATATATGCTAGTATGTTAATTAGCTAGCTAATTAGGATCCTATGACCCTAATAAAAATACAATTGACTTCCTTGGTCAATTTATTAATGTGTGTGACCCCTTGGGATCCTCATCTAGCTAGTAGTAGGTCTAGGTTCATGTCGATCTTGTTAGATTAGAAACCAACTAATCGAATCAGGTCAAATCGAGCTAACCCTAGCTGCCAATTTGAACCATCTTTTAAATTGACTCATGAATTCAATCAATTTGATTCATGATAACTTACAAGACATAATTGACATCTAGCAATAAGTCATGCTTACCCAGAAGATGAAAAATTTGATAGAAATTATCAAAATACCCTTTAATGGTAAGTTACCATGTAATTCAATCCTTCGATATTCTTTTATCCTGATTAAGTGATGGGTATGGATAAATGTCAAACCCTTTTACTTAATCCATTCAAATCTCTAATCACTAATGAAGACTCAACCGATGATAAATTAGAAAATTATTTCTAATTTTATCAAGCTTTGATCAAAGACTTTCTAAGTCATCCTTTGATGAGATCACACGAGATAACTTATTTTCTTACTAGGAGTAATCGATTCCTTGTTGACCTACTCATTAATTTCATACACAATCCATCATATCCAAAAGCACCACATACATGACTTAATTGCTATGAATGAGTATGCACCAAAATATGAGTTCATGTGCACAAGATACTATGGTGATCTCAGATCTAAGGATCACATGCATAATTCCTACTAAGAGAACAATCTTTTTGACAAGACTTCCATTAGATATTCTCTTATCGAATCAATTCAGTAAACTCATAACCTAATGAGAACCTATATCATTGTATTAGTGTCACTATATAAGTGGTTATGAGACCAACCAACCTCTCCATTGAGCATATATAGGATGTGCTAGTCTATCCGGATTCATCGATCCTCGAATCGATGATCCTATGACAAGGAATATTCTAGATTCGGTTTATAGGCTTCAGGTCTCATTGTTATCCCTATAACCTTAAAACCATTTCTCTAATCTATGGGATTCATCATAATCCTATAACTAAAATACAAGACATGATGAATCAAAAATTGCCTTTATTAATATCAATATTGAGTTGAGAGAATATAAAAATGCCACTGATATAATAATTATGATTGGCTTTTAGGGCATAATTCTTTCAATCTCTGACTTACACTAAAGCCAATCACCCTTGTATTTAATACCCATACAATCTAGATGGCGATCTAACTACTGTAGAGGAAGTGCCTTAATGAATGGGTCTGCTATGTTGTTCTTTGTATCAACTCGTTCTGCCACCACATCATTTCTTTCAATGATTTCTCGAATGAGGTGGAAGCATCTCAAGATATGCTTAGACTTATGGTGAGACCTTGGTTCCTTTGCTTGTGTAATAGCTCCAATGTTATCACAATATAATGGCACTAGTTATATTATAGGAACTATGACCAATTCAGTGATAAACTTCATCCAGACTGCTTTCTTAGTGGCTTCACTAGTAGCTATGTATATTGTCTCATTGACTGAGTCAGCTATAGTTCGCTGCTTGGTACTCTTCCAACTCACTGCTCCTCTATTTAGAGTAAAGACATACCTTAATATGGATTTACTATCATCTAGATCAGATTGGAAACTAGATTCCATCTAGCTTTCTAGTTTTAGATCTGATCCTCCATATATTAGAAAAACATCCTTAGTCCTTCTTAGGTACTTAAGAATGTTTTCCACAACTTTCTAATGATCCTCCCTTGGATCAGCCTGGAACCTGCTTACTATGCCTAAAGCATAAGCAACATCAAGCTTGGTCATAGCATTGCATATATTATTGATCCCACTACCGAAGTATAAAGGATCTTATTCATCCTATCTCCTTTTTCTAGAGTCTTAGATAACATCCTTTTAAATAGGTGTATGCCTTGACTCATGGGTAAGTAATCCTTTTTACCTTCCTTCATATTGAATCTCTTCAATATTAAGTTTATGTACTTAGATTAGGATAAACCTAGCATTCTTTTAGATCTATCTCTATAGATCTTTATTCCTAGAATAAAGGATGCTTCTTCCAAATCCTTCATGGAAAACCATTTTGATAGCCATATTTTAACTGACTGCATCATTGGAATATCATTTCCATTGATAAGTATGTCATCGACATACAAGACCAAGAAGATAATGGCACTCCCACTTGTCCTCTTATACATACAAGACTCATCTGTATTCTTGATGAAACCAAATTCCTTAATAGTTTCATCAAAATGAATGTTCTAGCTCCTTGATGCTTGCTTCAATCCATAAATGAATTTTCTAAGCTTGCATACTTGGTTTGGTCTCCCACTTGAGACAAGACCCTATGACTATGATATATAGATTTCTTTCTTAAGATTTCCATTGAGAATGCAGATTTAACATCCATCTATCATATCTCATAATCAAAGTATGCAGCAATAGGAAGCATAATCCTAATGGACTTGAACATGGCAGCTAGCGAAAAAGTTTCATCATAGTCAATACCATGCTTTTTTGCTTGAAACCTTTTGCCACCAACCTAGCCTTGTAGGTTTCTATTTACCCATCTATTCCAATCTTCCTCTTGAAGATCCATTTTCACCCTATTAGGATAATTCCCTCAGGTGGGTCAACAAGGTCCAAACCTGGTTATCATACATGGAGTCCATTTCAGATTTCATGGCATTAAGCCATTTGTTAGAATCCTTACTCATGACTGCTTTCGTATAGATCAGTGGATTATCATCTTCAATGATGCTAGTTTTATTATTATTTTCAATATAAAACCATATCTTAGAAGTGCTTCCTGCACTCTTTCTGACCTATAAAGAGGAGATGTGTGTTGTGGTTGTATCTGATCAATTGGTACTTCTGGTTAAGGAACTTGAGTTTGTTCATTTTGAACTTCACTCAATTTAATTATTCTCTTATTACCTTGTTCTTGGATAAATTCTTTTTCCAAGAAAATGGCATGCCTACTAACAAAGACCTTTTACTCAATAGGATGATAAAATAGGTATTCAATACCCTCTTAAAAATAACCAATAAACCTACATTTCTTAGCCCTATAACTTAGTTTAAGTCCAAATTCCTTTTTAACATAAGCTGGACAACCCCAAATCTTAAGATGTTTAAGACTTGATTTCTTGACATTTCACAATTCATATGGAGTGCTTTGTACTTATCTTGATGGTACCCTATTTAATACATATGCAGCAATTTCTAGGGCATGTCCCCAGAAAGATATTGGAAGATCTGTGAAGCACATCATGGACCTTACCATATCAAACAAGGTACGATTCCTCCTTTATGCTACACCATTTAATTGTGGTGTTTATGGGGGGGTCCATTCATAGAGAATACCATTTTTTTAAAGATGATTAAGAAATTTTCTAGATAAGTATTCTCCTCCTCGATTATATTAAAAAATTTTAATACTTTTTCTAGTTTGTTTCTTAACCATATTTTGATACTCTTTAAATTTATCAAAGGCTTCGAATTTATGCTTCATGAGATACACATATCCAAACCCAGATAAATCATCAATAAATGTGATGAAATAAGAGTATCCTCCTCTAGCTTGAGTTGACATAGGTCCACATACATATAAATGTATTAGCCCTAACAACTCAGTTGCCCTTTCTCCATGTCCAGTGAATGGAGACTTGGTCATTTTATCCATGAGGCAAGATTCACAAGTTCCTAATGATTTATAATCATAAGGGCCAAAAAAATCATCTTTGTATAACTTGTTAATCTTTGACTCACTTATATGACCTAATCGACAATGCCAAAAGAATGTTTTATTAGTATCATCTCTCTTTCTCTTTTTGTTTTCTATAAGCAATACTTCATTATTGAGCGATAGAATTAAAAGACCATTTACAAATTTATCCATTCTATAAAAGTCAGAATGAAAAATAGAGCAACCATTGCTCTCAACTTTTATTTCAAAACCTTGTCTTAATAACAAAGGTACAGAAATAATATTCCTAACAATATTTGGAATGTAATAACAATCTTTTAATTCCAATATTTTGCCTGAAGGCAATAATAACATATAGGTTCCAACATCTTTTGTATGAATGGCCTCTCCACTCATGCCAAAAGGCTTGAAGTCACCTTCCTTCAATCTTCTAATCTTGTGGAGTCCCTACAAAGATTTGCATATGTGTGACCTACATGCAGTATCCAATACCTATGAATCAAAAGTTGAAGAACTCAAAGATAAGTTTGTCTATATCATAAACAAATCTCTTGATGCTCCACTGGCATCTTGCTTCAAACTTGCAAGGTACATCTTGCTGTTATTCTTCCAATGTCCCTTCTTGCCACATAAGAAATAGAATCCATCATGTGAAGGCCTTTTTGCCTTCTTCCTCTTTTTGATGCTCTTCTTCGTGTTCAGCTTTCTCTTTGAACCCTTTTTCATTGCTTGCTTTTTATTTTCATCAACCAGAAGAAACTAAGCCTTGTCACCTTTGAAATGGCTCTCTGCTATCTTGAGCATATTCAGTAGCTTAAGCAATGAGATATTCAGTTTGTTCATGTGGTGATTTATGACAAACTACGAGAAGAAATTCGGAGTGATGTAGCATTAAGTCCTGATTAAGCTCCCTGTCCATGACAAAGCCTAATTGACCTAATTGAGTGATTAAGTCAATCATCTTGAGAACATGGACCTGTATGGGTGAGCCCTCACTCATACGTGCCTAGAATAAATGCTTTGATATCTCATATCTAGCAATCCTACAATTCTCTCCATACAACTCTTTGAGATTGAGCAGTATGGACTGAGGTTCCATATCTTCATGTTGCCTCTATAGCTCATTGCTCATCGAATCTAACATGATGCACTTGATAGTCAAGCTATCATTCTGCCACATTCTATAAGTGGCATTTTCCTCCTCATTGCATCATCTTTGATCAGATCTAGATCTAGAGAATCAAGGATGTAGGATACTTTTATTTGATCAAGTACTATTCTCAGATTCCTCAACCAGTCCATAATGTTTGGTCCAGTCAGTTTATTGGTATCTAGTATGCCCTACAGTGATAATGATGAAGCCATTAATTTAAATCTACAATCAAACAAGAATAATACCTAAGCTGACCTCTCAAGATGATAATCATAATTAGATAAGGACTTTAAATCTAATTATGTATCCCACTATTTTCTTCAAATACAATAACCCTCAACTATGGCTAATGAGAAACCAATAATCAGTTTCTTAAGTGGGGTTGAGATCCCAATTCCTTATAAATGTCTTGTGTTTGCACAACATATATTTATAAGTTCAAAGGTAAAAATTTCTTTTTCCAGTTGCATCCCTTACAATTCTCAACATAATACTTGCCTCTAAGACACTTATAGCCTTGTATTTGAACAACACACCATAATATCTTAGTTTTGTCAGACCCTTCATTTTATATGGTCATGATTGAATAATGCCACCCCTGAGTTTACTCAGCAAAGTAACATTATCAAGCATACTATAAGCATAAAATGCACCATGTCAATTTTTTTATCAAACCCTAATAGTAAGCCTTGAGTTTGCTCAACAAACCTACTATAGTTTTGATATAAATTTGGCTTGGCATGAAGGAAGGCAAATTATAGTGTGCTTAATCAATTAGCATTTCTAATTTAAGGTCTAGATATAACCAAATTAGCTAGGTAAGTGGGAGAGATAAGGGGGTCCCCCCATTGCTTTCCTTAGATACCAAATGAATTGGCCAAGTCAGACAATGGAACCAATTAAAAACCTCATTCCCTTTACCTTCCTAGAACCACTTACCTAGACACCAATTGGCTAATCAAACCCTAAACAGATTTGCATTATGATTAACTTACATAATGACTAAATAAAATTTTATGAGGGCTTTGATGGTCTTCAAACACATCCTAATTAACATGCCAACATGACACATATTCCAGCATATAAGCATATTAACCCTAATATGAAGAACTGCATGATTAAAATAACAATCCATTCACCTCACTTATTCATGGGATAAGGTCACAGTGACACCTCAACATATTATAGGAGATCCCATTGAATGGGAAGAGAAGGCCTTTAAACCTTACTTAGCTCCTATGACTAGATAGCCTTGGTGACTAACCCAATCTGAAGTAGTTACTAGGAACATAACATATCACATATATAATATGAACTAATCATGCATGAGTCATAGCAAAGCAAACAATTAACACTAAAATGACTACTAATAGCATAAATCAAGATGGCTCTGATACCATCGTTGGGTTTTGGACTGATACAGCAGAAGATTAGATTTCAAAATTTTCATTAGTGAAACCCTAATCTCCCGAAACACTAGACCCAATGATCACTTGACCATGACAACTAATGAACCATAATTTAGGATTATAGAGGAATGTCTGGAGTGCTATACTTCTTAATTTCTATAAGGCATACAAGTGTATGCCCTCTAGATATGATCCACACAGGAACCGAACCAAAGAAGCACTCCTCTTGCTAGCTTGACTCCTTTCGGTAGCCTTTTTTCCTTCTACAGCCTTTTCTCCCCTCTTGGACCATTCTCCTATTTGAAGAGTATCTTAGTACCTCTCTGAATACTCTCTTACTATCCCATTTTTCTTTCAAATTCTCTTCCTAAGCTCTTGTCTTAAAATGGTGGACTTGCCTTAAAATAATATACTTGTCCTAATAAGAGAAGGAAGAGAATTATCAAGACAACTTTCAAATGCCTTGACTTCAATCACCGAAGCCTTTAAATAGGAAGAGAGTAGGTGTTTGATACACCTTTTCATCAACCCCTTATATGATATTTAACATATCATATAAGACTCTTTAATCAGAAAGAGTCACTTGGTAGAAAGGTGTAAAGTGAAACACCATTTCACTTAATTATATGCTCCAAGAGTTGCTTATCACAACTCTACGGTAAAATTTTATAATTAATCTCTTAATTTCAGATTTAAGACAAGGTCGCACACCCTAATAGGTGTATCAAATGAAGAGGTTTATCTGAAAGAAAGGTGATTAATAGGTAGGACTTTTTCTTATCCATGCGCCATCAGTCATGCTTCGCTTCCCTTTATTGATCATGCCTTTCTTACATTATTTGACCAGCCAATACTAGTCAATATGGATGTCAATGGATAGGATAAGGGCTGAGCTTTATCATCTAAAAGATGATTAATTTGTCGAAGGACTCTTGGTCCTTCTACACCCCTTTATTCGTGCACACACCAATATGGTGCCAATAGTCCCATGCCCTTGGGACTCTTGGTTGAAATAATGGATAAAGCTCGATAAATTAGGACAAAACCCAATTTGGCTGCCCCACTTAAGGCTCAACCCAATTTAAGTCCCACTCAAATTAGTTATCCAAAATAGCAAGCAGTTAAACCCAATCTAATTAGGTTAGGAGTTAGGTTAGCCAATATATGCTAATATGTTAATTAGCTAGCCAATTAGGATCCTATGACCCTAATAAAAATACAATTGACTTCCTTGGTCAATTCCTTAATGTGTGTGACCCTTTGGGCTCCTCATCTAGCTAGCAGTAAGTCTAGGTTCATGTTGATATGGTTCGATTAGAAACCAACTAATCAAATTAGGTCAAATCGAGCTAACCTTAGCACCAATTTGAACCATCTTTCAAATTGACTCATGAATTTAATCAATTTGATTCATGATAACCTACAAGATATGATTGACATTTAGTAATATATCATGCCTACCTAAAAAATGAGAAATTTGGTAGAAATTACCAAAATACCTTTCAGTGGCAAGTTATCGTGTAATTCAATCTTTCGATCTTCCTTTATCCCGATTAAGTGATGGATATGGATAAATGTCAAACCCTTACACTTAATCTATTCAAAACTTTAATTACTAATAAAGACGCAATCGATGATAATTTAGAAAATCATTTCTAATTTTATCATGCTTTGATCAAAGACTTCTTGAGTTATCATGCAATTAGATCACATGGAATAACTTCTCCCCTTACTAGGAGTGATCGATTTCTTGTTAACCTACTCATTACCTTCATACACAATCCATCATATCTAACAGCACCCCATACATAACTTAATTGCCATGAATATGCACCAAAACATGGGTTTATGTGCATAAGATACTATTGTGATCTCAGGTCTAAGGATCACATGCACAACTCCCACAAAGAGAACAATCTTTTTGACAAGACTTCCATTAGATGTTCTCTTATCGGATCAATTCAGTAAACTCATAACCTAATGAGCACCCGCATCCTTGTATTAGTGTCGCTATAAAAGTTGTTATGAGACCAACCACTCCTTCCATTGAGTATACATAGGATGTGCTAGTCTATTCGGATTTATCGATCCCCGAATCGATGATCCTATGACTACAAATATTCTAGATTAGGATTTATAGGTTTTAGGTCTTATTATTATCCCTGTAACCCTAAAACCATTACCCTAATATATGAGGTTCATCATAATCTTATAACTAAAACACAAGACAGCATATGATGAATCAAAAACTGCCTTTATTAATATCAATCTTGAGTTGAGAGAATATAAAAATGTCACTGATACAATAACTGTGATTAGCTTTCAGGGCACAATTATTTCATCTCAATCCTCCCTAAGTTCTTGATCTCCTTGATTATCTCAGAGCCTAAAGGAGAAGAAAGGCCATTGAACTCTTAGAGAGGAGCTAGCACTCCGAAGAGGCTAGTAGGATAGTACTCCTATGTGGATCACCTATAGAGGTTGACATATTGTGTGGCTTGCAAAGTTTCTACCTGAACCTTCTAACAGTGGTGATCATCAAACACTTGCAACAAGGTAATGAGTCATGAATTTATTGTGCTATAAAAATTGCCTATTCTTAAAAGGTTTGTATATCATTATATATTTTAGCTTAGTTTTATATACATCCTAATCATGTCATGATCTTATGTAGGCTATTTATTAATATAATCATATTTATGTTTAAATAAGCTTTTTTTCACTGCTTATTTATTTCAAAAATATTTTGAAATGCATTCATGAAATGGACTAGGTTTCCTAAGAAGGCATTTGTTCAAAGTGTACATTACATTAACTAGCTATGATAGTATATAGATACCATTTCTCAATTATCCACACAACATTTATAATGATATTACAAATGTCATTCTTTATTGATAGGTCATAACCATTCATGGCCAAAAGACCTATAGATATGATATTTAATAAAAAGGATGGACAATAATGACATTCACTTAGAATGACATTTCAAGAATTGAAAACATGCATGATGACTCCTAAAGCTAGGACTAGAACTTGACTTCCATCTTTCACATTCAGGATTCTTTTGCCATCCTCAAATCTCCTATTGACTTGAAGTTCCTGCAATGAATTATAAATATTAATTGAATTTTCAATATCCAATACCCAAGTAATAGTATCACATATAGAGAAGTTATAAGTAATTATCATACCTTATCTAGCAACTGCTTGTTACTTTTTCTTCTTTGGCCTATTCGAGTCAAGGAATGCAATATAAAGAGGATAATTCCTCTTTTAGTGACCCTGCTTCTTATAGTAGAAGCACTTTGCTTGACTTTTATCAAACTTGTACTTCCTAGTCTGAAATTCCCCAGCACTTTGCACCTTCTTAATCTTATTCTTTTTCTTCCCTTTCTTAAAGGGATGATGCCCAGAAGAAGATCCACCTACCATATTCACCAACACCTTATGTAGTCGGTGAAGGAAAGCAAAAAGAGCAGATATGGTAGAAAAAATATATTTTAAAATAATTTTAAAATAAAATCAGTGGAAGTCTTAGTAGATCAATCAAAATGATCTACCAAACTGCCCGCAATTGGACCTAGTATGATAATGTAGCATGTAATAAATATCATAAGCAGGAAAAGAACCAAAGATATAAAGATACCTTACCATTATACCTTTGAAGGATATTATGGAAAAAGACCTCGAGCCACACACGTGTCTAGCCTCTACAGGTAGTTCACATCAGGGCTCCACTCTGATCAACTCCCTCGGAGTGCTAGCTCCTTAGGATCCTTTAGGACGATCTACTTCTCAAAAGATGAGGATGAGAGGTGGAACCCTTCCTAACTAGCTCTCTTCCCAAGAACTAGCTTGAGTGCTAGGTATTCACACACCTAATACCCTAGTCCTTACAAGCCCCTTTTCTCTTCCCTCTCAGAATCTTAACTGCAAGAAAACTCTTCAATAGGAAAACGGTTTCATCCAGCTTGGTAGCCTTAAAACAACCCTTATTTATAAAGGCAGCCATGAGAGGGAGAATGAGGAAGGAGGAGCGATTAGGGGAGAAGGTTGAGGGCTATACCAAATAGGTTCCAAGCTTAAATGGAAAGAATGACCATCATTCCATAAAATCTTAGATCCAAAACCAGTCAAATTTCAAAATTCGAAGTCAAAACCTTCCTAGAAATCTTTCCAGAATTTCTGCTCGTCACAGCAAAGTGTCGACACTTGGAACATGGTCAATCATATTGATCTCTAGTGATGGCAAACGATTCTCAATAATCGATCAACCTTTATATCAGATAGAAACCTCTATGGTGTGTGACCCCATAGGCTCAAACACTAAGCCGGCAGCACTAGATCACTTCCAGTACGAGTTAAAGTCCTCATCTACCAATGATACCCGATGTCTGGATATGTCAAAGATTGCAAAGCAATTTTCTAGAACCTCTAGCATATGGTTCTGCATAATTCATCCCTTTGACCTCAAAATGCTCAGGATGACCTAGGGTTTGACTGCCAACCCTAATTTGATTCATCTAGATCGTGTCTCAACCATACATGTTCTGTGACTCCTCACAAGAACTATCCTGGCTAAGGTTTTGCTAAATTGAGACACAATGAGTTATTCACTCCAAACTATTTGGAGGGATCAATTCCATCTTGATCCACCACCGCTCCACAAGTACTTGACTGTACCTAGAAACCTTTCATCACTGGATTAGAAATCTAGGTAGTCAGCACCAAAGTACAATGAGTTGCTTGCAAGCTACCATGGTGACTTCTAGTCAGAGGGACACATATATCCATATCCCTTCGCGAGCAACCCTTTGGCAGAAGGGCGCTCCATAGATGGTCACATTTAGTAAGATGTCACACATTTCACTTGTATGTCATATCAGTGTCACCACACTCCTTGGTCAAGAGGATAACCAACCAATGTAAAATACAACAACCTATACTTGATACATTATCGTCCTATAATAATGTATCCTTTGGTTGTGAACCAATTTAAGAACTACTTGATATATCATCTTTATATTAAATATAATGTAGTTCTAAGGACTCCATCACATAAGAGTTCTTTTTAAAAAAATGCACATATGATGAACAGCCAAAAGAATAACTTTTATTCATTAAATATTCATATATAATTATAAAATAGCACAACCATCTACAACCTAGATGATTAGCTTTGGGACATAATTCCCAACAACTCCCACTTAGACTAAAGCCAATCGGTATAGAATCTTATTCCCATTTTCCATTTACAACTGTCGAACTCTTGAACTTCGATGGCTTCTATGAAGGGGTCATCCAGGTTCTCCTTTTTATTGATCTTTTGAAGGTCAATGTCACCTCATTCCACGATCTCTTGCACAAGGTGATAGCATCGCAGAATGTGTTTTGTGCGGTGATGAGACTTCGACTCTTTGGCTTGAGTAATGGCTCCAGTGCTGTCATAATACACTGGAATAGGACCATCCAGGGAAGGTCCCACTCCCAACTTGCTAAGGAACTTTACAACCATACTGCTTCCTTTGCTGCATTCGATGCTGTAATGTATTCTACTTCGCATACTAAGTCCACCATAATAGGCTACTTGAAACTTTTCCAGCAGATTGCTCCTCCATTTAAGATAAAGATAAATCCTGACACACTCTTGTTGTCATCCTTATCTAACTGAAAACTGAAGTCAGTATACCCTATAAGTTTTAAGTCAGGTTCTTCATAAATCAGACATTGGTCCCTAGTATTTTGCAAATACTTAAGGATGGTCTTTACCACTTTTCAATGAGTTTTACTTGGGTCAGACTGGTATCTGCTCACTACGCCTAGTGAGTATGCCATGTTTGGTCTAGTATATGTCACGGCATACATGATAGAACCCACTGTCGAAGTATATGAGATTCTACTCATACGCTCTCTCTCCTTAGGAGTTGTAGCACAATCCCTTTTGGAGATATCAATTCCAGTGCCTATAAGGAGATAGCCTTTCTTGGAATTTTTCATGCTGAACCACTTCAGCACTATGCTGATGTACGTAGACTGGGACAATCCCAAAAGCCTCTTAGATATATCTCTATAGATTACCATACCCAGTATGTAAGAGGCTTCACCCAAGTTCTTCATAGAGAACTGAGATGACAACCATACATTTATTCCTTGTAGTGTTGGGATATCATTCTCGATTAAGAGAATGTCATCCACATACAACACGAGAAACACAATCACAGAACCATTAATCCATTTATAAATGCAAGGTTCTTCTCCGTTCCTAACTAAGCCATACGACTTGATACATTTATCAAATCACATGTTCTAAATCCATGATGCTTGTTTCAATCCATAGATGGACCTTTGAAGCTTGCACACATTTGACTCATTTATGGATGTGAACCCTTCAGGTTGTATCATATACACTTCCTCTTCCAGCTCACCATTCAGGAAAGCTATTCGGACATCCATTAGCCAGATTTTATAGTCAAAGTATGCAGCTAAAGCAAGCATGATCTGAATGGATTTAAGCATTTCCACAGGAGAGAACGTCTGATCATAGTAAATACCATAACGTTGACGATACCCTTTGGCAACCAAACAAGCTTTATAGGCCTCTACCTGCCGTTTGTGTCCCTTTTTTTTTTGAAAATCCATTTGTACCTAATGAGTTTTATCCCCTTATGTGGATCAACCAATGTCCATACATTGTTTATTTTCATGGATTCCATTTCAGATTTCATGGCTCCTAGCCATTTCTCAGAGTCGGACCTCTATATCACATCCATATAGGTGATCGAATCCTCATTATTCTCATCGAGTTCAATAGGATCACTGTCCCAGACCAAGAAATCATAGTATCTGTCCGGTCGACTCGGTACCCTATCGAATCTCCTTAATGGTTCCTGTGTGGGCTCTGGGTGTGATCTAAACACAACCGGTTCTATGTTGTCCCTTAAGTGTGTCGATTCTTCTACTTGTTGAACTTCACTAAGTTCAATCTTAGTAGCTACAGTTCCTTCACCAAAGAACTCCTTTTTCAAAAAGATAGCCCTAAGATTGATGAACAACTTTTTTTCCTTAGCCAAGTAGAAGTAATATCCTTTAGATTCTTTTGGATACCCAACAAATGGCACCAGTCAAACCTAGGTCCAAGTTTATCTGTTCCCAAACATTTTACATAAGCCGGGCAACCCCAGACCCGAAGGTGTGAGAGTGTCGGCTTACGTCCAGTCCATATCTTATATGGGGTTTTTGATAGAAAAGTATCCTAAGAGCCAATCTTTATGAGAGCCTTTTTTGTAAACTTCCAGCTCATGTATGACAAATTTTTCATATAAATAAAGGCATTTGATTCATCATATACTGCTGTGTCATATTTTTGTTAATTATGATGAATCCCATAGAGTAGGGCAACGGAATTAGGGTTATGATAAAATAACAGTGAGACCTAATTCCTATAAACCCTAATCTAGAATGTTCCTAGTCATTGGACCATCGATTTGGGGATCGATGAATCCGGAAAGACTAGCTTATCCTATGTATGCTCAGTTGATGAGGGTGGTTGATCTCACAACCACTTGTATAGATACACTAATAAGGATAAGGGTGCTCATCAGGGTATGAGTACACTGGACTAATCCATACCAGGACTATCTTATGGAAGTTTACTGCTTGTCAAAAGATAGGTCCTAGAGTAGAAGTTGTGCATGTGATCTTTAGACCTGAGGTCACCATGGTTCTTTGTGCATACTAAGCCATACTTTGATTCATACTCATTCACGGCATTGTGATATATACGGGGTGTTTTGGGTATGGTGGAAGGTGTACGAAGGATGTGAGTGGACCAACAAGGAATTGATCTTTCCTAGTAAGAGAAATTGTTGTCCCATGTAATCTCTTCGATGAGTGACCCAAGGAGCCTTTGATCAAAGCAGGATGAGATTAGAATTCATTTCTAATTAATCATCAGCTAAGTCCTCATGATCAAGATGAGATTTGATATGATTAAGTGTTAGGGTTTGACATATATCCATACATATCACTTAATCGAGATAATGGGAGATCGAAAGATTGAATTGCATGGTAACTTACTATTGAAGGGTACTTTGATAATTTTCACCAAATTCCTCATCTTCTAGGTAGGCATGACATGTTGCTAGACATCAATCTTGTCTTGTAGCTTTTCATGAACCAATTGATTTGGTTTCATGAGTCAATTCGATGTGTGATTCGAATTGGACAATTAGGTGAGCCAATTTGACCTAATTAGATCAATTAGGTTCGATCGGATCGAATTGGCTCAAATGTAAACCTACTGCTGGCTAGATGTGGAACCCAAAGGGTCACACACATTAAGGAGTCAGCCTAGAAACTCAATTGACATTTAATTAGGGTCAAGGGATCCTAATTGGTTTGCTAGATTGCACACTAGCATGTGTAGGCTAACCTAATCTCCTAACCCAATTGAATTAGGTCTGAAAGGTTACTAAATGGACTAACCAATTTATAAGAGACCTAGATTGGGTTGAGTCCTAAGTGAGAAAAATTTATCAGATTTTATCTAATATTTTTTGGACATTTTATGCGCCATATATGAAGAGTCCAAAAGGCAAGGGACTCTTGGCGCCTAAGTGACACCTTTGCATTCAAAAGGGTGCACAAGGACCAATTGACCTCCAATTTGAAAATAAATTATATGGTTGGAAAGTAAAATTAATGCCCTTTCATATGACACCCATATTGCATATACTTTGACTAGGTCAAAGGTGTCATATGGCATGGAGAAGTTGGTGCAAAGTGAAGAGTCGCGTCTCTTCACTTTGGCGCTAATTCAAGTAAGCAGAGTCCTGCTTTAAGTCCTTTTGAATCACCGATGATTCTCATTCATAAGTCACATCCCTTAAATTTATTTTAGCTAGAAATTCCAAGTGGCAAAGGGAGAAGTCGGATAAAAAATTGAAGGGACTTGAATTAGGCGGTTGGCACATAAAGGGATATGGTGTTTCAAGATAAGACTCCTTCTTAGTGAAGGGTCTTATTTGATTTGTGTTTGGACAGATCAAAGACTGATGAAAAGGCTTATCTGGCACCTCCACCTCTCCTATAAATGATGGTATCTTATATCATATTTTTGGTTTTCTTTCTTACACTCTTACATCTATCCACCTTGTCTCTTCCTTCCCTTGTTACGACATAGGTCTTCCTTTAAGACAAGTCCGCCATTTTAAGACAAGGGTTTAGGAAGAGAATTAGAAAGTGATAGAAAGAGAGAAGAGAGATTTTGGAGAGGGCTTAGAGTGCTCTACTGGAGGGTGAAGGTCTAAGCAAGGAAGGAGAGGCTACCGAAGGAAGAAAGTCCATCGAAAGAGTCCCAATTGTTCAAGCAACCTACAAGAGAGAGGTTCCTAGGTTTGATTCCTGTATGGATCACCGTTGGAGGGCTTGCACTTGTGAGCCTCATGGAAAGGATTGGATTTCAATGATCTAGGTATGTTTTTCTGACTCCATTTATGTTTCATTAATTGGTGTTGCATAAGGGGTTTCTATGAATTAGGGTCTTCTAGCCAATTAAGGTTTCATGCTTTGAATTTTTGTTTTGAAATTCACTTCTGTATGCTGCATGATTCCCAGCACCCTGGGAGAATTCCCATAAGTTTTTCTAACGGACTTACTCGGAGCCCTATTCAAAAGGTAACAGGCTGATTCCAGAGCATATCCTCAAAAGGATAGCGGTAGAGAAGCAAAGCCCATCATGGACCAAACCATGTCTAACAGGGTTCAATTTCTCTTTTTAGACACTCCATTTAACTGAGGTGTCCCTGGAGGTATCCACTGAGAGAGAATCTCATTCTCAAGATATGTCAGAAACTCACCAAAAAGATATTCACCACCTTGATCTGATAGAAGGGTTTTGATATACCTTTCAGTTTGTTTTTCTACTTCATTACGATATTGTTTGAACATTTCAAACGATTCAGATTTATGTCTCATCAAGAAGACATAACCATACCTTGAAAGGTTATCTGTAAACATAATGAAATAACTGTACCCACCTCTAGCACTAATATTCATGGATCCACATACAATAGATGTACCAGACTTAGAATCTCTTTGGCTCGTTCACCTTTTCTAGTAAAAGATGATTTTGTCATCTTTCTAAGAAGACAGGACTCATAGGTTGGTAGTGAACCACTTTCAATAATCTAGAGGAGACCCTCGCTTTTCAACCTATTTTTCTTATTCTTATTAATATGACCTAGCCTATAATGCCATAGGTACGCATAGCTAACATTATCTATCCTAAGGCATTTGCTAGACGTGTACACTACACTAACAAGTCATGATAGTATATAAATGTCATTGTTCACATGTCCATTCATCACAATAGAACCATTCCAAATGATTTTGCAAATGTCATTTTTTATTGATAGTTCATAGCCATACATGGCCAATTGGCTTACAAAAATGACATTCAAGATGAAAGATGGACAATAATGATATGCATTCAAAATGATTTTACAAGACTCGAAAACTAATTTGAGGACTCCTAATGCCAGGACTGGTACTTGGCTTCCATTTTCCACGTTCAAGAATCTCTCACTATCCTCGAATCTTCTACTAACTTGAAATCCCTGCAAAGAATTATAAATATGAATTGGACTTCCTGTATCCAATACCCAGTTAGTAGTATCATAGATAGAGAAACTATAAGATGTTATCATATAAATATTTTGTCCAGCACCGTCTTGTTACTTTCTCTTGTTGGACCTGTTCAGGTCAAGGGATGCAATAAAAAGAGGACAGTTCCTCTTCCAATGACCCTGCTTCTTACAGAAGAAGCACTCTGCTTAGCTCTTATCAGCCTTACCCTCTTGGCCTAACTGAACCCAGAAGCATTCTATACCTTTTTCCCTTTATTCTTCGTTTTTCCTTTCTTGAAGGGATGATGCCCTGCCGAAGATCCTCTCACTAGATTTACCACCCCTTTATTCAGTTGGAGGTCTTTCTCATAAGTCTACAATAACCCTAATAGGTCATAGTAGTTAACTGCAGGATTATTCATTCTATAATGATCGAGAAAGTCTAGATAAGAAGAGGGCAGGGAATTCAGTATCGCATCTTTCCCGAGCTATTCATGTAAGGGACATCCGAGCTTGCCTAGGTGCTCAATCATCTCGATCATATATAATACATGATCAGTGAATAAGGCCCCATCACACATCTGCATATTGTAGATAGCACAGGAGACCCTGTACATCTTAACACCATCTAGTGTGATGAAAGACTCCTTCAACCTTTAAAAGATTTTCTCTGGCTGGGCTTCTTCGAATTTGCAGCTGAACTTGTTGTTCATCACTCCCAACATAATGCATCGAACAGTGATCCTATCAAAGAGCTACTTTTGATAAGTATCTTTGATCGAACCTTGAGCATTGGGAGCAGGAGTTTCAGGTGCCGAATCTGATATCACATATAAGATCCATTCATGCTCCAGGACAATCCTGAGCCTTCGATACCAGCTATCGAAGTTAAGGCCCTTGAGCTTCTCGTTATCGAGAAGAGACCGAAGTGATAAGTTGGAAGACATCTGAAAGGAAAACCAAAACTTATTAGTGTATATGAATTATTAACCAAAAGACATGGACTTTAGTCTAAAGGCCCCTCCCACTATTTTGTTCAGACTGGTAGCCTCTACCTCCAATCCGAGGAATTACTTTAATTCCTTAGTGGGTACTAGAGTCCAATAGACAACACATGAGCCCGACTTTGGCCGGCCCACCCATGCACGTCTAAAGGTAGGTTCTTCAATTGATTACTTCTCTAAGTAACCTATAGTATTTAGGTTTTGCCTCGAGGTGCACTTCAATTGGCCTTTAGGCCTCCTATTGAAGGTCTCGATTAGGTCCAACCATTAACACGATAAAATTCAATGCTTCTAACTAATGAATAGTCAAGCCCGACTTTGGCCGGCCCACCTGACCACCATTAAGAGAGTCGCACTGAGCCATCATATTAGGAACAGCAATTATAATAGTCCGATGAACACCCGATCTTTGGATCTATCGATGAACACCCAACTATTGGACCCATTACCATCCCACTTAATGAAAGGCTCTTGGTTATCTCCATAACTTTGTCATTTTATGGACCTAATAATTTAGAGGGTTTAATTTTAATATGACAAAAAAAGAGATGAGAAAACATGGATCAACCTCCCACTGACCATATCAGTTAACCAGGAGGGTTACACATAACTAATGATCCATGGGCACCTAAAATCAGTCAATATTGATTAACCTTGGGTGACATGGGTTAACACGAGTCAATGAGCTATCCAATCAATTCTGATCGACCATATTGGCCAGGTAAGTAAGATCATGGGTTGGGTTCTGTCATTAACTGTCTTGCCTTAGACACCAACCGAGTTGGCCAGGTAAGAGGGAGCCCCAAAGAACCAAGATCAAACTGCCAAACTTACCTTGGATACCAATTGGTTCATCAGACTCAATTAAACTAGCCTAAAGACTCGGGCGAACCATTGAGCCACAAATTAGGTCCATTTAGATCTATGGACTAATCAATCTAACTATTAGAGGGATCTATAGAGAAGAAATCCTAACTCAACATTTGATTAGATTAGTTCTCTATTTAGTCCAATGCATCTAAACTTAGGTCCAACCCAATTAAGGACCAAATAGAAGCTAACCCATGACCCTTAAGGCTTATTGAAATTACTTAAAATCTTTGAATCATATTTCTAGAGTTCTTTGTCATTCAAGGTAACTTAATTCTTAATTAAGTTCAATAGCCTTAATGAATCAAAATAATTTCAATTAATAATGTAAAATAATTTTATGATGAATCAAAATTCAAATTCACTATTTTTCAGCATTCTCATATCAAGTATCGACTACCATGGGCAAGTGTCGATACTAGGTGTCAACACTTACGTCGACACATGGCTTGAGACGAGAAGAAAATAGAATGCCATGTTTTCTGGCACCCGCTCATGAGTCGCCACCTTGAAAGCAAAGTGTTGGCTCACGAGCCCAAGTATCAACACTTCCTGGTCAAGTGTCAATACTTCAACCTTCATGAGTCGACTCAAGGGTCGACTCAAGGCCTGTCACATGGCAAAAATAATGATTTCAATTCCAAAGTTTCTCCAAACTTTTAATCAAAGCCAATCAAAACAAAACTCTTAGATCTCATCTAAATTTATTTTATGATCATAACAATTTAGATTTGATTAAAACATTTTTAATCAACATTCTCTTTACCTTTCTTCTTCATGAGTCAAATCACAAGCGGCACCCCTCATGCCATCGGAGACCCCATTGAATGGGAAGAGAGGGTATTGCAGCCCTACTTCTCTCCTATGATCGGACGGCCATGGTGACGCACTCAATCCAAGTACTTTGAAAAAGAAAACTATGATGTTAAAGCATTAGAGCATTATTACACTATGAACAACCTGGCTCTTATACCATTGAAGGTTAAAAATGCAGGCGAGCATGCATGGCAGAAAGATATTTTAAAACTATTTTAATATACAATCAGTGAAAGACTTGGTAGATCGATCAAAATGATCTAACAAACTACTTGCAATAGGACCTAGTATGATAATGTAGCATGCAATAAACATCATAAGTAGGAAAAGAACCAAAGATATAAAGATAACTTACCATTATACCTTTGAAGGATGTTGTGGAAAAAGCCCTCGAGCCACACATGTGTCTGACCTCTATGGGTAGTTCACACCAGGGCTCGACTTTGATCAACTCCCTTGAAGTGCTAACTCCTTAGGATCCTTTAGGCAGATCTACTTCTTCTTGAAAGATAAGGAGGAGAGGTGGAACCCTTCCTAATTAACTCTCTTCCCAAGACCTAGCTTGAGTGCTAGGTATTCACACACCCAATCCCTAGTCCTCATAAGCTCTTTTTCTCTTCCCTCTCATAATCTTAGCAACAAGAAAACTCTTCAACAGGAAAATGGTTTCATCTAGCTTGGCAGCCCTAAAATAACCCTTATTTATAGAGGCAACCATGAGAGGGAGAATGAGGAAGGAGGAGTGATTGGGGGAGAAGGTTGAGGGCTATACTAAATAGGTTCCAAGCTTAAATGGCAAGAATGATAATCATTCTATGAAAGCTTGTAGCCAAAACCAGCAAGATTTTGAAATTCAAATTCAAAATTTGAAGTCAAAACCTTCCCAGAAATCTTTCTAGAATTTTTTCTTGTCATAGACAAGTGTCGACACTTGCAAGTATCGACACTTGGAACATGATCAATCACATTGACCTCCAGTGATGGCAAACGATTCTCAATCGTTGATCAGCCTTTAGATCAGATAGAAATCCCTATGGTGTGTGATCCCATAGGTTTGAACATTAAGCTGGTAGCACTAGATCACTTCCAGTACCATTCAAAATTCTTATCTAGTAATGATACCCAATATCCGGATAGGTTAAAGATTACAGAGCAATTTTCTATAACCTCTGGCATATGGTTATAGCATAATTCATCCCTTTGTCCTCAAAATGCTCAGGATGACCTAGGGTTTAACTGCCAATCCTAATTTGGTTCATCTAGATCGTATCTTAACCTTACAAGTTCTGTGACACTTCATAAGAACTATCCTGGCCAAGATTTTAGTAAATTGAAATACAGCAAGTCATTCACTCTAAACTATTTGGAGGGGTCAATTCCATCTTGATCCACCATCGCTCCATAAGTACTTAACTGTACCTAGAAATCTTTCATCACCGGATTTGAAATCCAGGTAGTCCAGCATCAAAGTATAGTGAATTGCTTGCAAGCTACCATGGTGACCTCGGTCTAAGGGATACATATACCCATATCCCTTCGCAAGCAATCCTTTGATAGAAGGGAGCTCCGTAGATGGTCACGTTTAGTGAGATGACACACATTTCACTTGTATGTCATATCAATGTCACCACACTCCTTGGTCAAGTGGACAACCAACCAATGTGAGATATAACAACCTATACTTGATACATCATCATCCTATAATAATGTATCATTTGGTTGTGAACCAGTTCAAGAACTACTTGATATATCCTCTCTATATCAAATATAATATAGTTCTAAGAACTCCAACACACAAGAGTTCTTTTCAGAAAAATGCACATGTGCTGAATAGCCAAAAAAATAACTTTTATTTATTAAAAATTCATATATAATTACAAAATAGCACAACTGTCTATAGCCTAAATGATTGGCTTTGGAACATAATTCCCAATAGTTGGTGATCCTTCTTATAAATCTACAGCAATCCTGTCAAACCATGGTAGTTCACTGCAAGCTTCATCATTTTGAAATGACTGAAAAAATCTAGGTAGGAGTTGGGTAATGATTTCAAATCACATCTTTCCTTACATGCTCATGCAAGAAAAACTCGAGTTTGCTTAGGTGTTCAATCTGTTCAATCATGTAAAATATATAACTGGTGACCGATGCCTGCTAATGCATTTAAATGTTGAAGAAGGCATGAAAGGTCTTGTGCCTTTGCACATCATTAGCTATGCTGAAGGATTCCTTTAATACTTGAAGGATTTTCTCTAGTTAAGCATCCTCAAACTTATGACTAAACCATCATTCATAGATGCACTCATTATACAATGCACAATGGTACAATCTTTAAGCCACTTTTGATAAGTGTCACGAACCGCACCACGAGCATTTGGGGTGGGTTCATCAGGTGCTGGATCTATTAATCACATATAGGATCAATTTGTGCTCCAGACTATCTTGAACTTTTGATACCAACTGTCAAAATTGAGATCCATTAACCTATCATTGTCTAACAATGATCAGAGTCACAAAGTGGTAGCTATTAACTGAAAAGAAAATATAAGTCAAATTAGTATATAAATTATTAAGAGCTATAGACTAGGACTTTGGTTTAAATGTTCTCTCACTATGTACAAATTGGTAGCCTCTACCTCCAATTCGAGAAATTACATTAATTCCTTGGCAGGTATTAGAATCTTTATAGACTACAAAGAAACTTGAGTGTGGCTTGGCCTATCCATGTACATCTATAGATAGGTTCATAATCAATTGTTTCACCAAACAACTTCTAGTAATTATTTTGCCCTAGGCACCTCTTCAACAGGCATGTGGCACCTTCATTGAAAGTCCTGGTTAGGTTTCATCATTAACATGACAAGACTCGATGCTTCTAACAAATGAGTGACCAAGCCTGAGTGTGTCTCGATCTACCTAATCACTATTAAGAAAGTCATAACTAAATCATCATAATATAAATGATAATTCTAATAGTTAGATAAGCATCAGGCATGTGGCTCCTCCAATGATTATCAAAAATATTAGACCCATTATCATTCTCTTAATGAAAGATTATGATTCAGTTATCTCCATAACTTTATTATTTTAAGGACCTAATAATTTAGACGATTTATACACAAGTGTTGTAGAAGAAAAGAAAAAACATTAACCAGTAAGTCAAAAATCCTCCCAGTGACTTCACCGAGTCTTAGAAGAGGGTTCAAGACTAGCTGGTCCAAGGGCACCTAAATCAATCTCATAAATCTACCTTAATGGCATGGTTCAACTAGAATCACTAAGTGACCTAATCAAAATCTAGTTGACCACTTTGACCAAGTAAATGGAGATCGATGGAAGGGTCCTTGTTTCTTTCCTTAGACATTAACTTGAGTGGCCAAGAAAGAGAATAGTCCCAATTAAAAACTTGTTTCAACCACTTGCCTTAGATACCAATTGGTTCACCAATTATAATTTGGTAGCGTAATGACTCAGGCTTAACCATTGAGCCATAATCAAATCCATTTAGAAATATGGACTTGATCAAGCTACAACTATTGAGAATGATCTATCGAAAAAAATGCAACATTTGATTAGATTTTAATTTCTCTATATAGTCCATATTCTTCTGATCCTAGTTCTAACCTAGTTAAATGACCTGATTAAAGCTAACCCATAATTCCAAGGTTTATAAAAATAGCTTAAGATCTTTTATTCTCAAATCTAGATCTTTTAAATCATCATAACTTAATTTTTAATTAAGTTAATGAGCATCTTAAATTGAAATAATTTCAATTTTTATTATAGAACTCCTTTTACAAAATTTCATGAAAATAATTTCTTATTCATAGCCATGAGTAGACTCATCCTAGTCAAGTGGCGACTTACTGGTGAGTCAAGTCATATTGAGTCGACACTTCATTGACATCTCTCTAAACCCTTTAGAGCGGTCAATCCTTTAGAGCTGTCAATCCCATTTTGACTCACACACTGATTTCACAAGTACTTGACTATACCCAGAAACCTTCTATCATTAGATTATAAATTCAGATAGTCCAATACCAAAATATAGTAAGTTGCTTATAAGTCACCATGATGATCTTAGGTCCGAAGGACACTTATGTCCATATCTTTCACGAGTAACACTTAACAATAGGGTGTTCTACAGGTGGCTCACATTCATTAAAATGTACCCCTACATTTCTCCTGCATGCCATACTAGTCTTGCCACACTACTTAGTTAAGAGGACAACCAACCCATATAGTACATAATGACCTACACTCGATAAACATTATCATCCTATAACAACATATTATTTGATCACGAACAAGTTTAAGAACTACACAATAAATCCTCCTTTATCAAGTAAAAATACTTATAAGGATTCCATCACAAAAGAGTTCATAAAAGAAGATGCAATGTGATAAATAGCCAATAACTTTTATTAATAATAATTTATATATAATTATAATTTGCTCAACCGTCTATAGGCTAGATGATTGGCTTTAAGATATAATTCATAATAGGAAGTGGGGTTGAGTAAAGGTCTTCCTCTCACCATTTTCTTGAATGATTTGGGCAAGGATCCTTTTTCTAGTGCCAATTTGTTTTATACCTCTCCAAGCTTGATAAGCTAGCAATAATGGAGTGGCTTTGGGCTCTTAAGGATCTTTAAGAAACAGATAGATGACTTCAAAAGTAGACTCGATTAGCCTCTTTGACCTGCAAAAAAAGTTCTTAACATTAGAAAATTTGGTTGGATTTCTCCAATAGGGGACTCTAAGCTTTGAGAAAGAGAATAGTAAGAAGAAAATTGAGAGAGTGTGAGTGTTCAAAAATTATCCCTAAAGTTTTCCTCGACTCCTTATTTATAAAAGTAAATGGCTAAGTTAATTAAGTGGTTATAACTATTTATGAGGTGGTTACACTATTAAGAAAGTGGTTAAGTCAGTTAGACTATTAAGAGATCAGTTTGTGAAGTAGTTTGTTAAATGATCTGTTACATTTCTTGATAACCACTTTACCAATCTTATTATAATAGATCTAATGACTTTAAAATATATACTTCATGTTAAATAAAGTTATAAAACTTTGTACCTAGCTCAGATGAGTGATTGGCTTTTGGTCAATGAGTAGTTGGGCAACCTGTGCTTAAGATAAATGATTGACCATGGTCATGTAGCACCTATGCCTTGAATAAGTGATCAGCTTTTAGCTGTCTAGTATCCCTTGCCTTGAATAAGTAATTGGCTTCTGGCTATCTAGCACCCAGTGCCTTGAATAAGTGATCGACTTCTAGCCATCTAGCATCCCGTACCTTGAATTAGTGATCGGCACCTGGCCATCAAGAATTCTATGCCTTGAATAAGTAATTGGCTTTTGACCATCTGGCACCTTATGCCTTCAATAAGTGATTGGCTCCTAACCAAATATTTTTCTGTACACTTGTAATTGCTTATGATAAATTATCTTATCCTATAACACAAGCTTTTTAAATTCTATAAGCAAGTCATAAAATGCAATGTGTAGCTCATCAAATATAAATTCTAAATTTAATTTAGATATTACCACATAAATTGCAATGTGGCTGACTTTTCTTCTTCTTCATTAGAGCTTGAGTCATCACTATCGCTCCAAATAGCAACCATTACTTTCTTCTTTCTTCTTTTACATGAGTTTTTTAAGGTAGGGAAATCAACATTGAAGTATCCTAATTTTTTGCATTCATGGAAATAGGTTACTCCTTTTCTTTTTTTCTCCTTCTCCTTCTCCTTACTAGACTCCCTCTTATCCATGTTCCTTCTTCTATATCTTATTTTTCTTTTTTTCATGAATCTTCTAAATTTTTTGAACACTAGAGCTATGTCTTCATCTTCCAATTCTTCCTTGGATGGAGGATCTTCATCCTCATCATTTACAATAGATTTGAGGGCTATTATTTTCTTCTTCTTGCCCTCTTTGTCATTGTACTACTTCATGGCCAACTCAAGAGTCATTGGGGATCCAAGTAGCTCCTCAAGAGATGAATTACTCAAGTCCTTGGCTTCTTAGATGGCAGTGACTTTGGCTTCCCATGATCTAAGCAATGACCTAAATACCTCCCTTACCAAATCACTGTTGGAGTAAGACCTGCCAAGAACTTTTAGACCATTAATAATATCAATAAAATTAGTGAACAATTTGAAGTTAATAGTAATGGGTTGCATGCACACTTTTCAAAACTTTTTTGATTAAAACACAATGGAAATAGTTAGATTAATTTAATTAATCTACAATATGCATAAGATCTAATCTAAAACTCCTTACAAATAGGATCATGATTGATATTTGCATATAAAATCTGAAAATAAAATAAGAAGCGTACATCTAATCTTTAGAGTTTTGCCTTTAGTCTTGCAATTTTGGCCTTAGCCTCTTCGTTGGCTCGAGCTTCCCTTGGGTGAGCATCGACATTTGCTGGCATAATAAAGCTAGCTAGCCGCTCGCTTCCTGTTGTTTCTTTGCTGAATGCTCAACATCATTAAAAGGGTGTCCGCATGCTCCCTCTACTGTAGAAACTTCTGCTCCACCTTCGAAGCCTGAGCCTTAGCTTCACAAAGCTCTCTTTCAGCCCCAACAGCCCTTTCATCCAGTGCCACTATCTTTGCCTCAGTAGTCTTAACTGACTCCATGAAGAACTTGAGATAATGTGCCCGCTACATAGCAAAACCATTGTCAAAAAACATATAGACAAGCTACTAAAAAAATAATCATTTCCATACCTAGGCAATCGACTCCAAGGCCTTGCACCCATATGTCTATGAGTCAATCTTGTGTATTCTACATGCATCGATAGGTCAAAGAAGGGATCAAATCTACTCTTCAGCTGACTCAAGACCCTTGGGGAAACTCAAAACTGGTAGTTCCTCTAGAACTTCAATAGACTGGCCAGGCTTCAAGCTTGCCAAAGCACTAGCCTTGAAACATTTCATAGTAACTCTCCGCAGCTCCTCTAAGTCACTTGGATCCATTGATTTTTAATTTAAAGGCCACTAAAAACTCCATCGAAAATCACCTTCGTTGTTAGAAATTATCTGGTCCATCAAAAATCACTTCCCAATGGACAAAAACCCCTCTTCACTAAATGAGAATGGCAGTGAGTGAAAGTTGGCTTTGAAACTCCTAAAAAATGGGATAGTCACATTAATTTCTCCAACTCCTCCAAAAGCTTCAAAATTATGGCATGTCGCAGTCTTCTATTTGCAAGTCTACCTGTTTTTTTCTCAAAATATCCCAGGATTAGCACAGTTTAAGGATCCCTTAGGCATGGTGCCAAGTCTACTTAGCTTGTAATCTTTCACATTCGGACTAAAGAGTGCAATATGATGTGAGGGATAACCCCACCATCGGTATCTCGAGAGATCTCCAGCACCTGCCCTACATGCCCAGCTAACCCTTGGCCACGAGCCACCCTTTGCAGCATCTTCTGGCCATCTTTGGCCTAGCTAACCCTTGGCCTGATCAACCCTCGGCTGCTGAGGAAAGACTCTTTGGTTCATGAAACCAATGGAGACTATAAAGTTATTTCTTTCCTAGTAGCATGACCCTTGCGAAGGATAGAAGCATGCCCTGAAATTCTTTCGTCCCCTAGACCCTCGACCCCAATATGGGCATTTTGGTTGCCCTGAATGCTTGTCCACAAGCACATGAGGCTATTCGACAATACTTTATAAGGCTATCCAAGAAGGAACCAACTGATACTCATTGCTATGCACCTTCACGTATGAAAAGGTAGACAAATCCTGTAATCCATAGCAAATTTCTATAATTAATGGGGATGCAACCAGAACCATATAGTGGTCCACCTCACCATTAAAAAACATAGCTGGTAGCATAGAAGGCAAATTTTCAATTAATAAGGAATAGACATTTTGGGCAAATGATGTGACTTTTTTACACCACATGAGACAAAATCCTCCATACATCATTTCCTGTCAAGCACAATGAGGACTTTTCCTCTTCCGAAAATATCCTTGTCATCCTCCTATTAAAGGAGGTTCTCTAGAAACCCTAAAGGTATGTTCTCTATGTCATACTTTCTCTACGAGATCCCCTAAAGGTATGTTCTCTATGCCATACTTTCTCTACGAGATCCTTTCTCTTAGACCTTCTCTCTCCTGACTCCATCTGATTTCTTCCTTTTTATGGCCTACCATCCAACCTGAGCATCACAAGGCCTTCTCCAAAGTAACCTCCAACAAGGGCTTTTCTTGTAGGTATAGCCACAAGTGCCATTCCTCCAATGACCTATAGCATTCGAGCGAGATCCAACACCATCAATTCTTTTTAATCTAAACTTATCCCTTTATTTTATAGAGATTTCCATGTATTTCCGCTAGTTCAGAAGTCAATTTGAACATTTCTATCCATTGCAAATTGAAAAATAGCAATTAGAAAAAGTTTTGGGCAAATTATGGAAGTCAACAAAACTAGTCATTATAGCCTGTCAAAGGGTCAAGGTCAGCTCGTCTACATATTTTGAAAAATCAATCTTCTGTGTCCTCTAAGAGAGTCAATTTTTTTGCTTCAGGAGTCAGCTCATTTATCTATCTATAAAAACCATCATTCTGTATCCACTAAGAGAATTGGCTCTCCTATCCAAAAGTTGGCTCGTCTGTGTAGTCTAAAACTTCAGTCTTCTATTTTTCCTAAGAAAGTTAGCTTATTTGTATAGGAGTTGACTCATCTACTTGAAATAGAAAAGCACTCCTGTTTACCCTGAGAGAGTCGGCTCATCCATATAGGAGTCAACTCATCTACATGCTATGCCTTATGCCATTTCCAGATTGTGCCATAGTCGATCCTCACTTGCATGAGTTGACTTGACCTTTTCAACTTGAAATTTAATAATCATTTCTCTTAAAATAAGGTTCTTTTATACTCAAATAACTTCCAATGGCTATAGGACTTGATGTAAAAGGCTAAACCTCAACCCTCAGTATCTTGAAAATTTTGGGTTGGATGTCAGCATAGGCAATCACCCACCATCTCTTGGATAAAGCAAGGCCACATCCAGGTCCCCCTCGATCTCCTCGATCCTTGGCATCAAGCCTTTCACTCTTGGAATGCCTATATGTAAAGCATCTACCTAAATAGAACATCAACTAGACATCTATGATATGGTCCATGAGAGGTGTCTTGATGAACAAGAGCCTCTAAAATTGGACATTATTATTAGCTTTCTAGATGAAAAATTATCAGCAAAGTGCCCTTTTGAATTTCTTGATAGAACAACACCAATTACATGTCATGTCTCTATATGATAATTCTTCAAACAATAAGGCGGCCATGGGATCTTTGATGGGTAAGGCTTCAACCCTCGTATTATTTGTTAGTAATCTTTGTATAAGAAAGGTGCATGCTGAAGGCCCAATGCCCGAGGTCTATCTCTAGTGCTTGAGGCAAACTATCCCTCAAGTTGGATGAAGCTGCACCACCAAGCCCTTTCAATCTAATTGAACTTCGATTCTTACAAAGACCACTATCCCTCGAACATTTGAAGTTCGGCCTCCTTTGGATGGGTTAAGATAGTGCCTTGAAATCCTTAACCTAGTTGACCCTCAACCACGGTGAAGGTTCACCTCATCCTTAATAGTTAAGCTTTGGTAGACCATGGGTGAACTAATATATATAGTATCTCAAGACCCTTGACCCTACTCAACCTTTAGCCTTGCCAGGAGAACCAGGTCAGACTCAAGACCCTTGCACCTAGGAAAAGTTAAAATCCTATAGCAGCATACTTCTAGGCAATCTAAGAAGGAATCATTCGATGCTCATTTCCATACTCAATGGAAAGATCAAGAGGCCATGACCTGTGATCTTCAGTAAATCCTCTCAATTAAGGAGAATATGACACATTCTAAGCCATAGTCCCTATCATCATTAAGAAATGCATCTAGCAATGCAAAAGAGACATGATTTTATTAATTAATGAGAGGTAGATATCCCAGATAAATAGAATGATCTTTTGCTAAGATCCCCTAACAAGATTTGATGCCTTGTCACTTCTCACCAAATCCACTAAGAGTTTTGCATTTCGGAAATGCCCTCACTACTCACCTATAAAAAGGGGGCTCCCTAGAAGCTCCCAAGTTATACAACACATGCGACATACTCTCTCTCTCCTATCCACTTTACTTTCTTCTTCCTGTTGCTTACCACCTAACCTGATCATCGAAGGGCCTTCATCGAACCAACCTCCAGCCAGGGTTTTTCTTATAGGTACCATCTATGAGCATCTCTCCTCCAGTGACCACCAACACTCAGGCAGGAAGCAGCATCAACAAGACATTCTTCAAATATACTTGTTCTCTACAAAAATATCTTTTGACAAACTTTAAAGATTTAGTACACTTTTCATGCTCCAATATTTTGTAATCATCAAAACCATTCCTAGGATCAACAATTATCAATAAAGACAACCACAAACTTATCTCAAAAGGGCTTAAATATCATATTCATTAGGTCCATAAAGGCTGCTAGAGCATTGATCAACCTAAAGGGCATGACCAAGAATTCAGTGTCCATACTGCATGTGAAAAGCAGTCTTGGGAACGTCCTCCATCCTTCTCTTCAATTGATTATACCCAAAATGAAGATCAATCTTGGAGGATACTCAAGAATCCTTTAATTAATCAAAGAAATCATTGATCCTAGATAAAGGATACATAGCCTTATACTAACATCCTTCTTCTTTACAAACATTATTGAAGCTCCCCATAAGAAAACACTAGGTTTGATGAAACCTTTATGAAAAAGATCTTGCAATTGGCCCTTCAACTTCTTCAATTTAGTAGGAGCCATTCTATAAGGGGTTTTGGAGATTGGTGCCATACCGAGAATTAACTTGACCATAAACTCAATCTCCCTATCTAGAGGCAACCTAGGTAATCCTTCTTGAATGATATTAGGATATTCATTCACCATAGAAATAACTTCTAGTTTCTAATCCTTTTGCCTAGTATTGAACACTGTGGCTAGGTATACTATACACCCATTCCTAAGTAGCCATGTAACTTGTAAGGCACAAACAAATCAAGGACAAGTGTATGTGCCACTACCAATAAAACTAAAATCTATATTAACTATAATTCAAAAATTCACCCATTTCTCATGGGAATCAATAGTTATAAAATATGATGCCAACTAGTCTATATCCAAAATTATATCAAAATCATAGAAATTAATGACTATCAGATTTGCATTCAACTCTCTACCCTTTATCTGAACTAAACAAGACCTACAAATCTGATTAGAAATCATCTCACCCTCAACAAGAGTGCTAATATACCTATCTAACTCCAATGGCACATAGGGCATGTTGTGCTTTTGCATAAATATAGAAGACACAAAAGAGTGTGCAGCACTAGAATCAAATAACACATGAGTATAAATAGATGTAGTTAATAATATACCTGATACCACATTGTTTAATGTTTGAGTGTATTGATGAGTCAATGCATAAATGTAGCCCTAAGTATGTGGTTTTCCATCCTTTTGTAGTCTTGGAAATTGAGTTGGTTGAATCAAAGTAGAAGGGGTTGAAAGAAGAGGAGCTTGCATAAGCTAGGTCCTTGTGGCTTGGGGTTTATGAACTGATTGGAACCCCTGAAGAATCTGAGGGCACTCGGCTATCTTATGGTCCTACGGCCATATTTGAAACAAGCTCTACATACCTGTCTATAGTTTTCTATCTTATGAATACCACCACATACTTCGCATTTAGGCTTGTCAGGCTGAGTCATTTTTTTATGAGATCCTTGCTTCCCTGATTGCCAAGACATAGAACAAGATTTTAAAGATCCAATAGAACTCTAAACATTTGTATCTCTATTCTTCTTTTTTTGCTTTCCTTTGTAACATCATAAGTTTCCTTCTAGATCCATAGCTTGTTAAGTGCGCTATAGCCAAGCCTTGATGTATATGTGGCTTCAACCCCTCTTCAAACCGCCTCATCCTAGACTCAGCATCTATGACTAGAGTGGAGCAAATTAGGATAATTTGTCAAACTCAGTCTCATACACATCCACAGTCAAGTTACCATAAGATAGATGAAAAATCTCTCTCTCTAGATCTTTTAGTTGGCTAGAAGAAAAGTACATGGAATGGCAAGTGATGCGAAACCTTTGCCAGGTAATAAGCTCAAGATGATTAGCTAATGTGCGCTTAATAGACTTCCACCAATGATAGGCTATATCTTAAAGCATTTAGGTGGCAAATATGCCTTTGTCTCAATAATACACTTCATCACCCTAAAGGCTTTCTCTATCTCATGCATCCAAGCCTTAACCTCACAAGGATTCATAGTACCTTTAAATATTAGAGAAGCCATTTTTTTTTTGAATTTTGAAATACCGCTCCTATGCTCAATTGGACCAACATCCAGGTGCCCTTGGTGCGAAGGCTACTAAGGTTGCTACCTCTATTGATGCACCAATCCCATCACCTCCTCAATTAATTCAAAAACTCGTGGTTCATCTTTGACTACATTTTCTTGCACAAATATTGGCTAGCCCAAAATTATCACTGGACTAGCCTTTCTTCTTAGCAGATACTAGGGGCAACATTTTGATGTTATTGATTTAGCAATGTCTTAATCACTTGATTAGTAGGGACTCAATCCTGAGTGCCCCCAACCATCTCATTAATACTAAATCCTTGGACATGTCGAGATGGCATTCTAATTCAATTGAACTCTAAGCATTTATATCTCTACTCTTCTTCTTTAGCTTGCCTTCTATAACATAATAAGTTTCCTTCTAAATAATTTCCATACTCTTGGCTCTATTAACCAGATCATCATAGCTTGTTGAGTGCACTACAGCCAAGCCTAGATGTATTTGTGGCTTCAACCCCTCTTCAAACCTCCTCATCCTAGACTCAGCATCTATGACTAGAGTCAGAGCGAATTAGGATAATTTGTCAAACTTAGTCTCATACTAATCCATAGTCATGTTACCCTAAGATAGATGAAAAAATTCTCTCACTAAATCT
Source organism: Areca catechu (assembly GCA_021397845.1). Lineage (NCBI taxonomy): Eukaryota > Viridiplantae > Streptophyta > Magnoliopsida > Arecales > Arecaceae > Areca > Areca catechu. The sequence continues at coordinate 147,904,846 of CM038045.1, read as the reverse complement.
CTTAGTTGGCTAGAAGGGAAGTACATGGATTGAAAAGTGATGCGAAACCTTTGCTAGCTAATAAGCTCAAGATGATTAGGTAACATGCGCTTAATAGACTTCCACCAATGATAGGCTATATCTTAAAGCATATAGGTGGCAAATATGCCTTTTTCTCAATAGTACACTTCATCACCCTAAAGGTTTTCTCTATCTCATGCATCCAAGCCTTAGCCTCATAAGGATTTGTAGTACCTTTAAATATTGGAGAAGCCAATTTTTTGAATTTTGAAATACCACTCCTATGCTCAATTAGACTAGCATCCTGGTGCCCTTGGTGTGGAGGTTGCTACCTCCATTGATGCACCAATCCCATCACCTCCTCAATTAATTCAAGAACTCATGGTTCATCCTTGACTACATTTTCTTGCACAAATATTGGCTGACCCAAAATTGTCAATGGACTAGCCCTTCTTCTTAACAGATACTAGGGGCAACATTTTGATGTTATTGATTTAGCAATGTCTTATTCACTTGATTAGTAGGGACTCTATCATGAGTTCCCCAAACCATCTCAATAATACTAAATCTTTGGACATGTGGAGATGGCATTCTAATTCAATAGAACTCTAAGCATTTGTATCTCTACTCTTCTTCTTTTGCTTATCTTCCGTAACATCGTAAGTTTCCTTCTAGATAATCTCCATACTCTTCGCACTATCAACCAGATCATCATAGCTTGTTGAGTGTGCTATATCCAAGCCTTGATGTATATGTGGCTTCAACCCCTCTTCGAACCTCCTAATCTTCGACTCAACATCTATGAGTAGAGTGGGAGCGAATTAGGATAATTTGTCAAACTTAGTCTCATACTAATCCATAGTCACGTTACCCTAAGATAGATGAAAAAATTCTCTCTCTAAATCTCTTAGTTGGCTAGAAGGGAAGTACATGGAATGGAAAGTGATGCGAAACCTTTTCCAGATAATAAACTCAAGAAGATTAGCTAACGTGCACTTAATAAACTTCCACCAATGATAGGCTATATTTTAAAGCATATAGGTGGCAAATATGCCTTTCTCTCAACAGTATACTTCATCACCCTAAAGGCTTTCTCTATCTCGTGCATCCAAGCCTTAGCCTCATAAGGATTTGTAGTACCTTTAAATATTGGAGAAACCATTTTTTTGAATTTTGAAATACCGCTCCTATGCTCAATTGGACAAGCATCCTGGTTCCCTTGGTGTGGAGGCTGAGGTTGCTACCTCTAATGATGCACTAATCCCATCACCTCCTAGATTAATTCAAGAACTCATGGTTCATCCTTGACTACATTTTCTTGCATAAATATTGGCTAACCCAAAATTGTCATTGGAAGCCCTTCTTCTTAGCAGATACCAGGGGAAACATTTTGATGTTATTGATTTAGCAATGTCTTAATCACTTGATTAGTAGGGACTCTATCCTGAGTGCCCCTAACCATCTCATTAATACTAAATCTTTCGACATGTCGAGATGGCATTCTGATTCAATAAAATAAGTATTACAAACTACATTCAAATAAAATAACATAAAATTATTAACAAGAAAATAAATAGAGAAGTCTCATTGCTTAGTTTTTACCCAACTCTTAGCCTTTCTAGTGAATCCTAAGATGCTATAGCATACTATGATTTCTTATCACAATCCCTAATGATCCTAAACCTAGCTTAGATACCACTAAATCTTTCATGCCCCAAACCTAGTACATAATAGATGCTGCATACTTGCAAGGCCAGCCCTACAAGCATTCAAGGCAATAGATCAAATTATAAAAATATCAAAATGATAACAATAATATTAAACCTTAGATCTGTGACAACCAATTCAATAATAACCCAATAAAATCATTTTTTTGAATCAAATATCTTTATAAGGCATAAACCATAATGTTTAATTTAAGTCAAATATTCAAACAAAATTGAAACAAGCTAAATTAAACTTAGCTAGAAATCATAATAACTCATAGATCTCCAAGCATTATGGCACACTTCCCCAAGTTTTGAATAATAATGGTTCTTGACTTTAAAAAATTAGAGAAAAGAAAGTAATAAACTATACTAGCTCATTATGCAACATAACACATCAAAGTAGAGTCTATGCATGCAAAGCAAAAAATAGTATAGCATTGACTGGGAAGGACAAATTTTAATTAATAAATATTTCTTAGAAAATAGCAATTTCTCATAATAGATAATGAACTCAATAATAAGCTAATTTCTCAAATTACTAAGTGATAGATACCACTATTCTAATCATCAGTGGCTCGATGTTGAAACTAACTTTTTGAATTACAAGTTAACAAGTCCAACATATAATGTCCATTAGTAGAGCCACATTATAGCCATGCTAAGAACATATATAAAATTATTTTCATAATACCCTAGTTAAGTTTTTCCAATCATATTTTTCCAAGTAGACTATAAATTATTTTAAATAACAAAATAACACATGTTTGACCCATTTCATCTAAAATATATTCAAAGCATAAATCAAATTAAATAACTAATCATAATTTTTTTAATTATTATTTGAAAGCACACTTGAAGCATTAGCTAGGTTACTTACCTTGACATGTTTCAAAATTCAACTTCAATTAAACAGGTCATCTTCACATATTCAATACCAATAATATACAAACAATTTTATTATCAATAACATAAAAGCCTTAATAAACTAAGATACCCTAAAGAATCAAGATGGATTGGATTAAGTTGGGAGTATGACTCATGCCCAACAAGAAAGAAGAACAAGGCTAGTCGATGCACCACCCAGTGATTAAGGTATAAGACCATTTAATGGAGATCAAGTTAGGTTATAACAAAAAGACCTGTTGAGGGTTGCCCATCCCCGAAAAAGAAAGAAACAAGTTTTGAGATGAAAGAGATGAAAATAGAGGAGAAAAAAAAATAGAGAGAGAAAGTAGAGAGAAAGGTTAAATAAGACAATCGAGAGATGGAAATAAGAGAGAAATAGAGGAAAGAAAGAGAAGAGAGGAGAGAGGAAAGACAAATAAGAGAGGGAAAGTAGAGAGAGAAAGTGGATGATAGAGAGGAAGAGAAAAAATAGTCAATGCATGCAAAGAGAGAGAAGGGAGAGAGCAAAAAGAGAGAATCTCTCTTCTTTTTCCTTTTCTTTTTTTTTTCTTCTTTTCTTTTCTTTTTCTTCCTCTCTTCTTCTTCTTCCCTTTTCTCTTCTTCCTTATGTTGACATAGGGGGTTTGTTCTTCAGTTTCATAAGAGAATGGAGGGAATGGAGAAGGAGGTCTAGCAGTGGTGCAGGCAAGGTGGCCAGGTGATAGTAACATGGTTGGAGCTACCATCGCTAGTGGCATGATCAATCAGAAACAAGAGAGAGGGAAGAGGGAAAGGGAGCATTTTTCCTTGCTGTCTTCATGATAGCTATCTTGGCTAGGAAAGAAACATGGAAAGGGATGGGGGACTTACCGAAGATGAGAAGGATGATGGAGCAAGACCCAAGGATGTAGATTTTGGTGGCTTCAATAAACCCAAATCACTAGTAATTTAAGAGGTAGAAATAAGAGAGAGAGAGGAAGCAGCTGTTGCAATTAGGACTAGACGGGGGATTGGGGGTTTAAAAAGAAATGAAGGCTAGGGTTTCCTGGCCCAAACCCTAGCCTCTGGTGGGTTTGAATTGAAGGAGGATTCTTCCTCCTCCATCAAGTGGGAAAACAAGAATTCCCCTATTTCCAAAATAGGGGAGCAGGGAAAAAGGCCTTCGAGCCTTCTAGCTTGGTGGCAAGCAAGGCCAAAGGCCAACCCAATAGCTGGGCATTACGAAATCATAATTAGCAATATTTAAAATTATAACCACTACATCATTATGAGAGAAACAAATTTCCTTTACATCTTTCTTGATGAATGTAATAGCTTCTTCAGTCCTCTACCTCTTAGATGGGTCGGCTATAACTCCCTATTGGCTACATTGCCCCTCCTGGTGATGGTGTTAATCATGCCAATAGCAAGTTTATTTGCTACTTCTGGTGAAAGTTGTTTAGGTTCCCATGGTGGATGGGAGGAGCTCCACGCTGCTCCCTTTTATATTAGAGGAACCTATCCAACCACCACCATCAAATAACTCTTCAATCTGATATTGGATTTGGATACATTCTTTTGTATCATGGCCATGGTCGTAATAATAGAGACATTATTTGTTTAGATCACTAGGCTCTAGCCTTGCTTGCATCTTCCTTATCTAAGGTAGTTTCTCCTTTATCTCCATCAATATCAGTGCTTTGGAGCATTCAATGGAGCATAGCTAGTGAATTGTCTAGGTGGTTATGCATTTTGCAAACCTCAAAGGGGACTTTTGTGTTAGCAGTTCTGTAATGGAGTCCTAGATCAACGGTGTCAAGGTGGAGTTCCAGACCGATGTTGAGTCTTCTAGCCATTTTTCTATGGAAGATTTTCTTCCTTTCCTTTTATGGCATCTCCAGCCATACTCCCATATAACTCATAGGCTCCTTCAACATTCGTGTACTTCTTTGCCCAAGCTAATATTTTTGTTGTCCTGTAGATATCTCTTCTCTATTAAAAAAAGAAATGAGCATTTTTGGAGCCTACTTTTCAAAGCATTCATCACGACTGATTAATTTAGGTCATGCACTTCAAGAGTGACCACATTAAAGTAGTTCACATATGATTGGAGTGGCTCACCTTCTCTCTACTTGATATTTATCAAATAATCCAATTCTCAATGCCACCTTCGACTGCTAACAAAATGCGAGACAAATGACTTGCTTAACTAATCAAAAGAATGGATTGAATTTAGATTCAAACTAAAATACTAATATCAAGCCACCTTCTTATGGATTTGTTGCCTAGCTAAACAATCTAAAGGGGGGGTGAATTGGATTTTTCAAAAACTTAACTCAAATATGGGTTACCTTTGAAAACTTGTGAAGTGATGGTGAGCCAAATATATGTGTTATGACAAATTTAAAAAGGAATGCTGAAGGTAAAATCAAGTAAACAAGAGAACAAATACAAATACATAGAAATTTTATAGTAGTTTGATGTACCCAATACATGCATCCACCCCCTAAGCCTCTTCTTGGAAATTTTTACTATAATCTCTCCAAGATTATAGCCTAATTATTTTATTGAGCTCATAATCCAAAACCTTTTATAGCCAATCCCTAGCTAAACACCTATCTTCAATCCCCAATTGAAATTAGAAAGCAAAAGGACCCGAAAAGAAAAAATGAATATAAAGCTCCTTGAAGTGAACAAAAATAAAACAATAATGCATTAAAAAGGAAACTCCTAGGAATATATAGAAACTTCAAAGCTTGTCCCCATACTAAGAAGCTAATGATTTGAAGATTATTTTAGGTGGTTGGGAGTGGAAGTTCTTAAATCAATGCTCTTAGCTTTTTCTCTTTGTTCTTAATGGTACTTAGAATATTCTGAGTTTGTTGTTCATCTTCAATGAATTTGGTGAGCTTTAGATATGTTTCTAGAGTCAAACAAACTATTCTAGTCATTAGAGGATGAAATAGAGCCATTAGATTCAAAACTGGATCGTTGTGAATTTCTATAGAACTAGCTATTATGCTTATTAGCTTTCCTCAAATTGACTTGGATTCTATCTGAGTTGGCTTAGTCCTCAAGTGAGTAGACTCAGTCCCAATTAACCAAACATCATCTTTATGTTTTTCACTATTGAGTCTGCTTAGATTGTTGGGGTCAATTTGATTGCCATTTCATCAGAAAATCAGTCTTTTATAGAGCACGTCGACTTAGTTTCCATCCAAGTTGGCTTAGTTGCCATTTGAGTTAGCTTAATTGTCAGCCTCTAGAAATATTGCTTTTGTATTTTCAGCTCTCCCTATTGAGTCAACTCGATTTCTATTCGAGTCTACTCGATAGCATGGTCGCTAAAACTTTCTATGCCAAGTTGAAACTCTTTTTATATCACACTAAAATTTTAATCCTTTAAAAAAGTTTTGACTCCACATCTCAATAGAGTATTTTTTTTCTTGAGTTTCACTGTCTTTTTCTATTCCTTAGATCTTTAAAAATATATCTTTCAGATCTAAAATTATTATCCTTAATCTTTTCTTTTGGTACTTTAATATTACCTGAAATATTAACTTATTTAACTTATTAGTTACTTTATATACTCAAATATTTTGTTATTTATCAAAATCAATCTTTGAGGCCAATAATCTTTCCCTTTTTGATGGTAATGATAAAACTTTGAGTATATATACAAATTATGTCAAAATAGACATACCACTCTTGAGAAATTCTAGAAAAAGTCAAAATAGCTCAAGGAGTGATAATTTTACAAGAATTCATGATATCATTTACCTTATAGATTTTCATTACTTGAATATTAGAATATTTTAGAGCTATCAGTGCAATCTTTTAGGGAATTTTATATTGAACATCAAGGCATATGAATTGCAGATTAAGTATCAAAGGATATTATATAAGTTACAGAATTAGTATCGCAGCACATTATATAAGTTACAAATTGAGTATCAGACATACAAATTATGCATTAGAGCATACTTTAGTATTTATTAGAGCATCACTTATATACTCAAGTAGTATCAAGCATAGTATCAAAGATAGTTTCTGAGTATTAGTGCATGATATTAAAGTATCAGAACATATAATCATTGTATCAAAATACTTTACAAGATATAGTTATTAAAATATTGAAATATTGGAGCATGTTATCCAAATATCAAAATATAAGTATTAGAGTAATTTCAAAAATATCAAAGTATTAAAATATTAGATCATGCTATAAGTATCAAAATATCAAAGTATCAGATCATCAAAGTATCAATAGCAAAGTATCAAAGCAAGAAATTAGCAAAAAATTTAAAGAATCTCTAATATTAACCTCTAGTATTATACCATTTGCCTTAATTATATATGTTGGAACAAACATTTGTCTAATTTATATATATTTCTCATTCTTTTTGTCATCATCATCCAAAAGTCATAAGAGAAATGGCTCCCCCTATGTAAAACTATCAAAGCAATCAAAAATCATTCAAAGTATCATTGACATTAGACAAAAAGTTTTGTATTACAAATGAGTGTACTTCATACAAAAATGATATAATCCAAAAATACACCCTGATATAATAGTGCCAGACATAAAATACAGTTCTAAAACATAGAAAATAGCATATAGAAAGTAACTTAGGATATATCTAAGAGATCCTAAACATTTAGTTCTGGTTGTCAGAGTAGATCTCTAGGGTGGTTGTGGAGTTTGCTCTATAAGAGGAAGCATGAGCTGTTTGGCTCCTAGTCCTAGTGATTAGTCCTATAGCTAAAGGTGGTTGTCTTGTAAAAGATCTACAATAAGTCCTAATAGGGGTTGAAGGTCCTGGCTAGCTAGGGGCAACCTGTGAGGCACAAGGAGAGGACCTAGGAAGTGGCCTACTAGAAGCTAGTATCGTGGAAGTGGATGCTGGAGATACTACTAGAGCTATCGATGCTACTTAGGCTACCTGCTCTACTAACATCTCATTGAGGTGAGATGAAGTATGAGAGATACAACTAAGGCTCACTCTCTGAGACATCCCAAGCCTATCAATGGCAGATTGAATATCTAAAAATCTATCATCAAGCCTCTACCCAAGTCTATTAGTCTTAGTAGATACTATAGAATCTTAGGGCTACTTAAAGTATTGTCTCATCTTTATTTGGAGCCTATCAACTCTATCAGATAACATCTAAATCTCAGTCTTGATAGAATGACTCACAATCTTAGCAATCCTCTATACCATATGATCATCTAAACTACTCAAGTGTCAAGGAGTGCTAGGAGTCTTAGGGGATGAGATTGGAATAGTAGAAGGTCCTAGAGCTACATCGGGTGCTCTAGGTGGAGAGGATGGCTCGGCTCTTTGAATAGGTGACTCTAGTCTCTCCTGTCTCTCTAACTAGATATCTAAAAGAAAAATACCCTAAAAGCCAATCTTTGTAAAGATATTTTTGTAATCTTCCAACTCTTGTATGATATTATTGTATTACTAAAAGGTATTTTGTTTCATCATACTGCTGTGTCTTATTTAAAGATTATGATGAACCCCATAGGTTAGGGCAAAGGAATTAGGGTTATGATGGAGATCATAACAATGAGACCTAAGTTCTTATAAATCCTAGATTATAACGGTGAGACCTAAGTTCTTATAAATCCTAATCTAAAATGTTCCTAGTCATTGGATCATCGATTCAAGGATCGATGCATTCAGAAAAGACTAGCTTATCCTATTTATGTTCAATGGAGAGGGTGGTTAGTCTCACAGCCACTTATATAGAGACACTAATATAAGGACAAGGGTGCTCATTAGGGAATGAGTTCATTGAACTGATCCATACTGAGAATATCTTATGGAAGTCTTACTACTTGTCAAGAGATAGTTCTCATAGTGGAAGTTGTGCAAGTGATCTTTAGACCTGAGATCACCATGGTTTCTTATGCACAATAAGCCATATTTTAGTTTATACTCATTCATGACATTGAGTCATGTACGAGGTATTCTCGGATATGGTGGAAGGTGTATAAAGGATGTGAGTGGATCAATAAGGAATCGATCATTCCTAGTAAGAGGAAATGTTATCCCAAGTAATCTCTTCGATTGATGACTTAGAGAGTCTTTGATCAAAGCAGGATGAGATTAGAAGTGTTTACTAATTAGTCATCATAAAGTCTTCATTATCGAATTGAGATTTGAAATGACTAAGTGCTAGTGTTTGACAATTATCCATACCCATCACTTATTCGAGATAAAGGGAGATCGAAATATTGAGTTGCATGGTAACTTTCTCCTGAAGGATAGTTTGGTACTTTCTAACAAATTATTCATCTTCTGGATAGGCATGACATGTTGCTAGACATAAATCATGTCTTGTAGATTTTCATGAATCAAATTGGATGAATTCATGTGTTAATTTGGAAATTGGTCCGAATTGGCTACTTGGGTCAGCCTTATTTGACCTAATTAGGTCAATCGATTTCAATTGGATCGAAATAGCTTGGACTCGAACCTACTGATGGCTAGATATGGAATCTAAAGGGTTACACATTAGGGAATTGGCCTAGGAAGTCAATTAGTATTTTATTAGGATCATGGGATCCTAATTGGTTAGCTAGATTACATACTAGCAAGTGTAGGCTAACCTAGCTCCTAACCCAATTGAATTGGGTCTATAAGGTTGCTTAATGGGCTAACCAATTTGAGGGAATCCTAGATTAGGTAGAGTCCAAAGTGGGGCAGCAATTATCTGGTTTTATCTAGATTTATTAAGCCTTTATCTTATTTATTTGAAGAGTCCTAAGTTGAAGGGACTCTTGGTGCCAATTGGATTATGCATGAGATATGTTGGCATGCAGAAGGACCTAGAGTCCTTCTGCTAATTGAAATTGGTTTCCATGTGAAACAAGACATCCCTAGTCTTATCCCACATCTAATTGTATTGTCTTATTGAAAGGATTATGCCCTAAAGGCCAATCGAAATATTATATTTCGTTGGGATTTTTCCTTTTCCATCCCAAAAATCAATGTATTGACATTATCATTCAATAAAGACATTATTTTCATCATACGCTGTGTCTTAATTATTATATGATGAACTTCATAGATTAGGGCTATGGTTCTAGGGTTATGATGAGATCATACCAGTGAGACCTAAAGCCTTAAAACCCTAATCTAAAATATTCCTGGTCAATGGGACATTGAGTAGGAGATCAATGTTTCTGGTAAAGATCAGCACTTCCTATGTATGAGGGTGACTGATCTCACAGTCACTTGTGTTTGACACTAATACTAGGATGTGGGTGCTCATTAGAGAATGAGTTCACTGAATAGATCCAGATTGAGAATATCTAATGGAACCTTATCTGTTTGTCAATAGATATTTCTCATAGTGGGAGTAGTGCATGTGGTCCTTTGACCTGAGACTGCCATGGTACCTTATATACATGAATCTACATTTTGGATCACACTCAATCATAACACTGAGTTATGCATGAGGTGATACTGGATATGGTGGATTGTATATGAAGGTTGTGAGTAGGTTAATGAGGAATTGATCAGCCCTAGTAAGAGGATATTGCATCTAGCCAATTTCGATCAAATGATAATTCGGGAAATCTTTGATCAAAGTATGAACATTAGAAGTAGTTTCTAATAGTTCATTAATGAATCATCATTAAAAAGATTGAGCTAGGGATGAATATGAAATTGGATTTGACAAGGTATCCATATCCATAATCATATTCAGGATGCAAGTTGATCAAAGGACTGAATTGCCTGGTAACTCACCATTGAAGGGTATTTTGGTAATTCCACCAAAATTCCACATCTTCCGGGTAGACATGATACGTTGCTAGACGTCAATATTGTCTTGTAGGAAAGTGATTAAATTATGATAATTTAAATCAGTTAATTAGAATTAGATTCTAATTGACCAAGTCGAGCTAGCTTGAGTTGACCTAAATCGGCTTAGTTGAGATCTAACCGAATTAAGTCAAATAGCACTCGGACCTACTGCTGGCTAGATATGGAACCCAATGGGTCACACACAAAAGAGAGTCGATGAGGGATTTAATTTAAAATTAAATCATGTTTGCAGGACAAACACGCTAGCATGTGTTGCAGACCCAACTTCTATTCGAATTGGATTCGAATTTGGTTCTGAATTGGGCTTAATTGGGTTCTAATTGAACCTAATTAGAGTCTAATTTAAATTTTGAGACTTTGGGCTAACACGTGGCTGAACCCATTGATTAAAAATCAATTTAAACCCTTTTCCCAAGACCGCCCAAGCCATCTTTCCCACGTGCGCGCACCAAAGGAAGAGTCCACGCGCGTGGACTCCTCTTCACGCGCGTGGGGACTTCTTTTACCGTGGAAACTAGATGGGAGGGGGCGGAAATCTTTTCTTTAGGCATCTCATCTGGAGTCCCTTGGATCAAGATCAGATGGCCAGAAGAAATCCGTTGCTTTTCGGTCGCAACTCCGTCTCAGAACATCGTGACTTTTTTGAGGTTTCTTCCGAGGTTTCTCTTCATTGGAAAATCTTGAAATAAATCAGGAAAGGCATGAAAAATTTGAGGGGACACGTGAGGATGGAAAGAACATGATTCTTGGGATAGCACAGGGTTGCGTTGTTTTTGAAAAGACACCCCTCTGATATCTATAAATAGGGTTGGGTTCTCGGGGGTTTTCATGTAAGATAATTCAGAGATCAGATTGCCTTTCTTCCTCTCCAGAATACTCCTTTCCCTTGTTCTTGTTGGGTATTGTTTCCCTTACAGAGGTATCCTCTATCGAAACTCTGACCCTAAACAAGAATAAGAGGAAGGTCTTGAACGGTAAAGGAAAGAAACAGGAAGTGTCTCTTTTCTTTCTTGAATTAAGACATTATTTGTCTTAATTTTTCTTCCACTTCAAATAAGAATTTTCTACAAGGATTGAAGTTGAGGAAAGGATCAAGAAGAGGAAAGATAGGAGAAAGGAAATTTTCAAGAAAGAAAATTCCAACCTATAAGTCCAAGAATTGAATTCTTGAAAAAGAATTCAAGAAGAGGATCCAAGATCAAGAAGTTGTTGTCTTCATCTCTTCTCCGTGTGGATCACCATTGGAGGGTGAACATTTGGGCACCTGGTGGAGATTTGCATTTTGGATATTGCGGTATAGGTTAGTACTTACATATATATATATATTTAAATCATGTATATGAATGATATATATTTTTAATTTTTTTTAAGGAGATCTAGGGCTAAAGGGTTTGGTATAGATTTCATAAGATAAAAATTTTGAAATCTATGTTTCCGCCTTGGTCAACAAACCCAACATTGGTATCAGAGCCTCCTTATCAGGATTAAAATATATATGCTGATTTTTATAGGCATATGTAGATAATTTACATATGATGTGGTTTGTGTTTGATGTATTGTCACCAATTAGGGTTTTCACTTAAACCCTAATTATTGTAGAGATATGTTTAGTAATCCAGTCATCATTCTGAAATAAGGTTGCCCTGGCATAATGGTGGATCCATTATGTGGTAAATGGTTGTCCTAGAATTATGACACACTAATCACATATTTGTGTTAATTGTGCATATATGTTTGATGTATGCCACTAATTAAGGTTTTCACTCAAACCTTAATTTGTATAGAGATATGTTTAGCCTTCCAGTCATCATACTGAAATAAGGTTGCCCTGGCATAATGGTGGATCCAGTATGTGGTAAATGGTTGTCCTAGTATGATGACACACTTGGCACATATTTGCTTAGTTATATATATAGAATGTGCTTTGTTTTAATAAAGCCCTCTTTCAAATTATATTAAGTTGTAGTGTCATATACCAAAAGAAAAATAATCAATATGATTAATTGATCATTCGGTGTCTAGGAAAAGTGGTTCATGATCGGTAAAGAGGACGTGGTTTTTAATTGGTTCCGTTGACTGACCTGGCCAATTCTTATTGGTGTCTAAGGAAAGCAACGAGGGGACTCCCACCACTCTCCCACTTACCTGGCCGATAAGATTAACTTAATTATTGATTGATATGCTTAGTGTAATATTCACTACATGTGGCCTTCCTTCATGCCAAGTCATTATTATGTTATGATTCATATTAGGTTTGTTGTGTACACACAAGGCCTCTTATGGTGACTGACATAATTTTAATTTGGTGCATTTGAAGTTTATGGCATGATTTAATATAATACTTTGTTGTGTACACACAAGGATATTATAATTAATATCATGACTATATAGCAATAAAGGGTCTGACTTAACTAAAATATTATAGTTTGTTGTGCACACACAAGGCTATTAATATTTTAGAGGCCAAGATAAGTTGAGAATTGTATTAGTTACAATTGGAAAGAGTTTTCCTACCTTTGAACTTATATAAGATTTGTTGTGTACACACAAGGTCTTTTATAAGGAATTAGGATCTAAACTCCACTAAGAAAACCAATTAGGATTTTTTTGATCATCATATGGAGGGTTATGATGCTTGATAAAATAGTGGGAGACATAATTAAGTTAAAGTCCTAATTTAATTATATTTTGTCAACATTGGTTGTTTGCTTATGTAATGTTCTTTGTTAATGTAGATTAAATGGCCTCTTCACTCTCACTCCGTAGCATTCTTGATGCCAATAAGTTGACTGGACCAAACTATGTTGATTGGTTGAGAAACCTGAAGATAGTACTCAGCCAAGAAAGACTTTCTTATATTCTTGATATCCCTACCTTGGAACCATTAAGGGAAGATGCCTCGCAAGAGGAAAAGACCACATATAACATGTGGCAAAATAACTCACTTACTGTCAAATGTATAATGCTTGCCTCTATGACCAATGAGTTGCAAAGGCAACATGAAAGCATGGACACTAACTCCATAATGCTCAATCTAAAGGAACTTTATAGAGAACATAGTCGAACTGCTAGATATGAAATATCTAAGCAGTTATTCCGTGCAAGGATGACAGAAGGAACATCTGTACAAGACCATGTATTAAAGGTTATTGACCTAATCACCCGATTAGGTCAATTGGGTTTTGTTATGGATGGAGAGTTGAATCAGGATTTAATCCTGCAGTCACTCCCAGAGTCATTTTCATAGTTTGTTCTCAATTATCATATGAACAAACTTAATTCTTCCTTGCCTGAGCTGTTGAATATGTTGAAAACGGCAGAGAGCTATTTAAAGAAAAATAAGGCTCCACTTCTTCTTGTGGATGGAATAAACAAGAAGAAAACAGGCAAAAAGGGTTCCAAGAGGAGGATGAACCCTAAAGGGGGCATCAAGAAAAAGAAAGGAAAGAAGGCCTCCGGACAAATGACCTACTTTCATTGAGGCAAGCCGGGTCACTGGAAAAGAAACTGCAAGGTTTACCTTGCAAGTGTGAAGCCTGGTGCTAGTGATGCACCAAAAGGTATGTATGAGATACATGCAATTTTGTCATTAGACTCTTCTAATTCAAACTCTTGGGTATTGGATACCGCTTGTAGTCATCATATCTGCAAATCATTGCAGGGACTGCGAAACATTAGAGTTTTGAAGGAAGGAGACTTCGAGCTCTACGGTGCTGGAAGAGATTACATCCAAGCAGAAGCTGTAGGGACTTATATATTGAAGCTGCCTTCTGGGAAGATTTTAGAGTTGAAAAGTTGTTATTATATGCCTAAGGTCATTAGAAACATCATATCTGTACACTTGTTAATTAAACAAGGTTATACTATGAATGTAATGAGCAGTGGCTGCTCAATCAGTTTTTCTAATGAAATAATATTTTATGGCATATTTTGCAATGGTCTTTTAACTCTATCTACTGATGACAATATACTTCATGTTAGTAACAAACGAAAGAGAGATGATGTGAACAATACTTTACTTTGGCACTATCATCTTGGACATATTAGTGAGCAAAGGATTAACAAGTTATACAAGGAAAATTTCCTTAATCCTTATGACTATGAATCATTAGGAACTTGTGAATCATGTCTCATGGGTAAAATGACCAAGACTCCATTTAGTGGACATAATGAAAGGACAACTGAGTTATTAGGACTCATACACACAGATGTATGTGGGCCTATGACAACTCAGGCCATGGGTGGATACTCATATTTCATCACATTCACTGATGATTTTTCAAGGTACGGATTTGTGTATCTAATGAAACATAAGTCCGAAGCTTTTGAAAAATTTCTAGAGTATCAAAGTATGGTAGAGAAACAAACGGGAAAAAGTATTAAGATCCTTCGATCAGATAGAGGAGGTGAATACTTATCCACCAAGTTTCTTGATCACCTTAAAGAAAAGGGGATCATCTCTGAATGGACTCCTCCTTATACATCACAATTAAATGGTGTTGCTGAAAGGAGAAATCATACTTTGTTAGATATGGTACGGTCCATGATGTGCTTCACTGAGTTACCTGTTTCTTTCTGGGGATATGCCTTGGAAACCACGGCTAATATTTTAAATAAAGTACCATCTAAATCTGTTTCTAACACTCCATATGAATTATGGAGGGGAAGGAAACCCAATCTTAAATATCTTAATATATGGGGATGTCCAGCTTATGTCAAAAGAAATTTTGGACATAAGCTAGATGCTAGAGCAGATAAGTATCTATTTGTAGGATATCCTAAAGATAGTATAGGATATCTGTTCTACCACCTTACTGAACAAAAGGTTTTAGTCAGTAGGCATGCCACTTTTATGGAGAAAGAATTCATCCTACAAAAGGGCAATGGGAGAAATATTGAACTTGAAGAAGTTCAACAAATAGGTACATCTCAACCAAATCATAACATAGCTAGTATAGAACCTGAACACACCACTCCTATCCATAGGTCTAATAGGATGCGACATGCACCTGAGAGGTATGGGTTCATTATTGAAAATAATGAAGCCCGAATCATTGAAAATGATGAGCCTCTAACCTATACGGATGCTGTCATGAGTAGTGACTCAAACAGATGGCTGGAAGCCATGAGATCCGAAATGGACTCCATGTATGTCAACCAAGTCTGGACTTTGGTTGATGCACCAGAGGGTGTTAACCCTATTGGATGCAAATGGGTCTATAAGAAAAAGATTAGGGCAGATGGCCAAGTCGAAACGTATAAAGCCAGATTAGTGGCTAAGGGTTTCAGACAAAAACAGGGAATAGATTATGATGAAACATTTTCTCCTGTTGCCATGCTCAAATCTATTCGGATCATGCTTGCTATAGCAGCATATCATGATTATGAAATCTGGCAGATAAATGTGAAAACCGCATTCCTCAATGGTTTCCTTGAGGAAGAGGTTTATATGTCACAGCCAGAAGGTTTTGTCTTGGAGACTTGACCTAATCAGGTATGTAGGCTGAAGAAATCCATTTATGGATTAAAACAAGCATCAAGGAGTTGGAACATCCGATTTGATAAGACAGTCAAAGAATTTGATTTTATCAAAAATGAGGATGAACCTTGTGTGTATAAGAAGACTAGTGGGAGTGCCCTAGTTTTCTTGGTTCTGTATGTAGATGACATACTACTCATTGGGAATGATATCCCAATGTTACAATCAGTTAAGGTGTGATTATCTAAACAGTTTTCCATGAAAGACTTGGGAGAAGCATCTTATGTACTGGGCATAAAGATCTATAGAGATAGATCCAAGAGGATGCTAGGTTTATCCCAGTCTAGGTACATTGACCAAGTGCTAAAAAGATTTAGCATGGAGGAAAGTAAAAGAGGTTACTTACCTATTGGTCATGGCATACATCTTTCTAAAAAGATGTCTCCTAAGACACCTGAAGAAAGAAATAGAATGAATTCTATACCTTATGCTTCGGCAGTAGGGTCTATTATGTATGCTATGTTATGTACCAAGCCTGATGTGGCATATGCCTTAGGTATAGCCAGTAGATTTCAGGCTGATCCAGGAGAGGATCACAGGAAGGCTGTGAAAAATATTCTTAAGTACTTAAGAAGGACTAAGGATATTTTTCTAATATACGGTGGATCTGATCTTAAATTAGAAGCTTATTAAGATTCTAGTTTTTAATCAGATCCAGATGACAGCAAATCTATATCTGGGTATGTCTTTACCCTAAATGGAGGAGCTGTAAGTTGGAAGAGTTCTAAACAGCAGACTGTAGCTGACTCAATAACTGAGGCAGAGTACATTGCTGTTAGTGAAGCTGCCAAGGAAGCTGTCTGGATGAAGAAGTTCATATCAGAGTTGGGCATTGTTCCCGAGATTGAAGGTCCAATACCACTTTACTGTGATAATACTAGGGTTGTTGCTCAAGCAAAGGAACCAAGAGCCCATCACAAATCAAAGCACATTCTAAGACGCTTCCATCTTGTTCGAGAGATTGTCGAAAGACAAGAAGTCTGCATTAAAAGAGTTGAAACGAAGAACAATATAGCAGACCCGTTCACTAAGGCTCTACCACAGCGAGAGTTTGATCGCCACCTCGATTGTATGGGGTTAAAATTTAAAGGCGATTGGCTTTAGTGCATGTGGGAGATTGAAAGGATTATGCCCTAAAGGCTAATCGAAATATTATATTTTGTTGGGATTTTTCCTTTTCCGTCCCAAAAATCAATGTATTGACATTATCATTCAATAAAGGCATTATATTCATCATACGCTGTGTCTTAATTATTATATGATGAACTCCATAGATTAGGGCTATGGTTCTAGGGTTATGATGAGATCATACCAGTGAGACCTAAAGCCTTGAAACCCTAATCTAAAATATTCCTGGTCAATGGGATATTGAGTAGGAGATCAATGTTTCAGGTAAAGATCAGCACTTCCTATGTATGAGGGTGACTGATCTCACAGTCACTTGTGTTTGACACTAATACTAGGATGTGGGTGCTCATTAGAGAATGAGTTCACTGAATAGATCCAGATTGAGAATATCTAATGGAACCTTATCTGTTTGTCAATAGATATTTCTCATAGTGGGAGTAGTGCATGTGGTCCTTTGACCTGAGACTGCCATGGTACCTTATATACATGAATCCACATTTTGGTTCACACTCAATCATAACACTGAGTTATGCATGGGGTGATACTGGATATGGTGGATTGTATATGAAGGTTCTGAGTAGGTCATTAAGGAATTGATCAGCCCTAGTAAGAGGATATTGCATCCAGCCAATTTCGATCAAATGATGATTCGGTAAATCTTTGATCAAAGTATGAACATTAGAAGTAGTTTCTAATAGTTCATTAATGAATCATCATTAAAAAGATTGAGCTAGGGATGAATATGAAATTGGATTTGACAAGGTATCCATATCCATAATCATATTCAAGATGCAAGTTGATCAAATGACTAAATTGCCCGGTAACTCACCACTGAAAGGTATTTTGGTAATTCCACCAAAATTCCACATCTTCCGGGTAGACATGATACGTTGCTAGACGTCAATCTTGTCTTGTAGGGAAATGATTAAATTATAATAATTTAAATCAGTTAATTAGAATTAGATTCTAATTGACCAAGTCGAGCTAGCTTGAGTTGACCTAAATTGGCTTAGTTGAGATCTAACCGAATTAAGTCAAATAGCACTCGGACCTACTGCTGGCTAGATGTGGAACCCAATGGGTCACACATAAAAGAGAGTCGATGAGGGATTTAATTTAGAATTAAATCATGTTTGCCGGACAAACACACTAGCATGTGTTGCAGACCCAACTTCTATTCGAATTGGATTCGAATTTGGTTCTGAATTGGGCTTAATTTGGTTCTAATTGAACCTAATTAGAGTCTAATTTAAATTTTGAGACTTTGGGCTAACCCGTGGCTGAACCCATTGATTAAAAATCAATTTAAACCCTTTTCCCAAGACCGCCCAAGCCATCTTTCCCACGCGCACGCACCAAAGGAAGAGTCCACGTGCGTGGACTCCTCTTCACGCGCGTGGGGACTTCTTTTATCGTGAAAACCAGATGGGAGGGGGCGGAAATCTTTTCTTTAGGCATCTCATCTGGAGTCCCTTGGATCAAGATCAGATGGCCAGAAGAAATCCGTTGCTTTTCGGTCGCAACTCCGTCTCAGAACATCGCGACTTTTCTGAGGTTTCTTCCGAGGTTTTTCTTCATTGGAAAATCTTGAAACAAATCAGGAAAGGCGTGAAAAATCTGAGGGGACGTGTGAGGATGGAAAGAATGTGATTCTTGGAATAGCAGAGGGTTGCGTTGTTTTTGAAAAGACACCCCTCTGATATCTATAAATAGGGTTGGGTTCTCAAGGGTTTTCATGTAAGATAATTCAGAGATCAGATTCCCTTTCTTCCTCTCCAGAATACTCCTTTTCCTTGTTCTTGTTGGGTATTGTTTCCCTTACAAAGGTATCCTTTGTCGAAACTCTGACCCTAAACAAGAATAAGAGGAAGGTCTTGAACGGTAAAGGAAAGAAACAGGAAGTATCTCTTTTCTTTCTTGAATTAAGACATTATTTGTCTTAATTTTTCTTCCACTTCAAATAAGAATTTTCTACAAGGATTGAAGTTGAGGAAAGGATCAAGAAGAGGAAAAAAGGGAGAAAGGGAATTTTCAAGAAAGAAAATTCCAGCCTATAAGTCCAAGAATTGAATTCTTGAAAAAGAATTCAAGAAGAGGATCCAAGATCAAGAAGTTGTTGTCTTCATCTCTTCTCCGTGTGGATCACCATTGGAGGGTGAACATTTGGGCACCTGGTGGAGATTTGCATTTTGGATATTGCGGTACAGGTTAGTACTTACATATATATATATTTAAATCATGTATATGAATGATATATATTTTTAATTTTTTTTAAGGAGATCTAGGGCTAAAGGGTTTGGTATAGATTTCATAAGATAAAAATTTTGAAATCTATGTTTACGTCTTGATCAACAAACCCAACACTTATTACTAGTGGAAAGAAGGACCGGGTGGTGAGAAGAATTGGCATGCACAAGTGAAGGGTTATGTCCCTTCATGGTTGCCACAATAATTCAAACCAAGAGTCCTTCATGAAGTGACTTGATCTCTTGGATAAGCCACTTGGTTTTCCACACCATCAATAGTCCTATCTGCTGGTTATATGCCACATGGCATGAGGACAAAAGGCCAAAATTATCCAAAGGACTCGTATAAGGCTTTTGGCGCATGAAGAGCCGACTTTTCAATATAAGACTCCTTCTTCATGAAGGGTCATATATGATCTGTTATTTGATAGATCAAAGGCTGATGAAGAGCCATACTTGGAACCCCCCTATCTCTTATTTAAAGCCCTCAGTGTTTATGCCGAAGGAATCAGAATTATCTTTCTTTCTTACACTCTACCAACTTATCCTCCTTGTCTCTTCCTTCCCTTGTTAGGATATAGGTCTTTCCTTAGGACAAGTCTGCCATTCTACGACAAGGGTTTACGAAGAGAATTAGGAAGTAATAAAGAGAGTAAAGAAAGGTTTAGGAGAGGGCTTAGAGTATTCTACTGGAGAGCAAGGGTTCGAGTAAGAAAGGAGAGGCTGCCAAAGGAAGAAAGGTCATTAGAAGAGTCCCGATGGATTAAGCAACCTACTAAGGAGTGGTTCCTAGGTTCAATTCCTATATGGATCACCTTTGGAGGGCATGCACCTGTGTGCCTAGTGAAAAGAAGAAGGAATTAGCATTCAAGGTATTATTCAAACCTTGTTTGAATGACTTGTTAATTATAATGAAAAAGTGGTCTTGGGCTTAGGGTTTCTATTTGTTGGAGTTTCAAAATGAAATTTTTTTGAAATCCATTCTTTCGTTGTGCCACTAAAATCCAACAATATACTCTTAACCTAGTGGCCATAAATCACCTAGTACCCCATCCTATGGAGGGTTCGGTCGTAGTACTTGTCATGCTCAATAACTTTTTGAAGGACTCACCTTCAAGAGAGATGCTAAATACCTCAAATATCCTAGTCAAAATCATGCAATAAGGTAGATATTCTTTCACTCTCTTAGCCACCTCTCTTATCTGAATCAACATCATACCTAGTAAACTCATTGAAGTATCCTGAATTAGACGATACATGAGGGCTAGCTCTCCCTCAGAAACAAAATCAAACCTACCAGTCTTCAGAAAGAAAATCCACCTGATAAAGTGGTGTAGGAGCCTCAAATTAGTAGATAAAGTGTTTTCCATCAGATCTCCAATCCCACCTACATCCTTAATCCGACACATATCTTAAACTATTCTTTCTATCAACTAGTCTCTCAAGTACAATGCCTTGAGAGGAGACATCAAGGATCTATCTTAGGCTGGAATCGGTCAGTGTAATCTCAGTACCCATGATAGATAAAGAAACATCTTTAGAAATTCTTTTCAAATTTCCATAAAATTCCCTTACTAGCCTAGGGTAGGTCAAAATATTGGTCTTACAAAGCTCTTCCCACCCTTAGGCTCTAATCCATTGACCACAAAGAAAACTACTATCATCCAAAAATTTAAAATTTACCCATCTTCTAGTTGGGAATGCCCTATCAGCAATTCTTTTAATTGGAGAATGAGATGGGGAAGAAATAGGTGTGGTGATAGTGGTCTTTATCTGAGGCTAGGTTAATGGAGCTCCTTTTTCTCTAGGAGCCTCTCACCTTTTCCATTCTCCTTCTCTTGTTGCTTGCACCATTTCTATCTGCAAACACTTCAACTATCAAGCAAGCTGCTTCCTAAATCCATTTCTCCTCGGAAATGAAGGGGATTCAAAGAGAAATGGAAGGCATAGTACTAAGGGGGTCACTATTATAGGGTTGGAAGATGACCTATTTAACCAAAAATAGAGCTTGTGGGTTTCCTTTTCAAAATAGAAATCCCATCCTCAAGTTGATTCAAATAGACTATCGAGTCAACTCAAACTTGAGTCACTCAGATTCAAGATTTGAGTTGGCTCAGATCTAGGTCAGGGATAAAGTTTAGAAACCATATTCTAAGGGGTTTCAAATAGGTTTTTAGAAATTCTAAGAGAGTCAAACTTTTAAGAATTCTTCTAGGTAAGAAAACTTAGCACTAAGAAGAGAAAAAGAGACTCAATTAAAAAGATCACAAATATCTAATTTTTTTCTAATCATACTAAACTTATCTTCACTTAAGTACTAGGTGAAAATGTCAACTAATTGCCTATCAGTACTAACAAAATCAGGCATTATATCACCAGAACATGATCTCTTATAAAATGAAATTTTATTTCAATATGTTTAGTTCTTGAGTGCTAAATTGAATTCTTAGTTAAGTTTATTGCACTAGTATTATTACATTTTAAGGGAATGTTATTTAGTTTGATGTCAAAATCTTCGAGTTATTGCTTAATCTATAAGATTTGATCACAACAACTTTCGATTACAATGTATTCAATCTTGATCATAGACAATGTCATCGAACTTTGTTTCTTGCTAAATCATGAGATTAAGTTAACTCCAAAAAATTAATAAATTTTACTAGTACTTTTTTATTTAATTTATAACTAGCAAAATTAGCATCGAAATATTCAATTAATTTAAAAGAAGACTATATTAAATACCATAGACCAGCATTAATAGTGTTAGATAAGTATCTAAATATCTTTTCAATAGCAAATAAATATGATTTTTTAGGGTTAGACTGATATCTTGTATACATACATATACTAAATATCATACCTGATCTAGTAATACTAAGGTAAAATATGTTGAGTCTCGGGTGGTGCATCCAAGGCTTCGGGGAGGCCAAAGATTGGGTCTTGGTCTGTTAGTCATGGTTATACGTGATGTATCTAGAGCTAGGAGTGAGTCCGAGACAAGTCCTAGGTGTTAGGCTGTATTTTTTTGTCAGTTTGAACATTAAAGTCGACTCGTCTGGTATTCAAGCCAACTCAATGGTTGGCACTACAGGGAGTTATTGTGCGATATCTAGAGGAGTCGGCTCTCTCAGGAAAGAGTTAGCTTGTGTCTATAGATTGTAGCACAATGTTCTGGATGAGCCAACTCGTAGCTTGAGAGTCGACTCGTCCAGAGGATGTTTACCAGCTTTTAGTTGACTTGCAGTAGGCGAGCCGACTCGGATGTCGAGATTTCAAAATTTCGATCGTGCTAACCTTGGGAGTTTTTTGAGGGCTAGGTCTCATATGACCTAGGTATATATATATATATGTATATGTGTGGACATTTTTGAGACTTCTTCTTGACGATTGAATACAAGTATTGGAATCCCATTTTCTCCTAAGAATCTCTACTTCTACTCTCTTCTCATCTTCTCTTTGCTATCAATCGAAATCCATCTTTCTCATATCCATCTTCCTTCGAGAAACCTGTATCCTACTGCATCCACAAAGGATCACTGGCAGAGGGTTGAACACGCCCCTGGATATTTTGCAGGACAAGAGGGGTCTCATACATAATTGATATAGGGGAGCTTTTGTCCACCAACATTTGGTATCAGAGCCAAGCTTTGGCATGAAAGAAGAAAGAAGATTTGTGTACTTCAGATTTCTGCAATACTAGGTTTTCTTCAATCTTTGTCATGTTTTCTTCCACAGTAATCTCCAAAGTTAGGTGGATGGTATCTCTTTTATGGAAGGGGTGAAAGGAAAGGATTGGAAGGAAGGTTTTCCTGGTTTTGGTTTAAAGAAATTGTTTGAAGGGTGATTTATTTGTTTGTGAGTGATGGCATCAAGTGGTTTGAAGGCGGATTTTGAGAAGTATGATGGCAAGGAAAATTTCACTCTATGGCAGCAAAGGGTTAAAGATTTGCTAATTCAACAAAGGATCTACTAGGTCTTGGTTAAAGAGAGACTAGAAAAGATCAGTGTTGAAGATTGGGAAGAGTTAGAAGAGATTGCTTTCAGTACTATCAGGATGTATCTGGCAGATCAAGTTTTGCCTGAGGTATGTACAGAGACCATGGCAAAGGGTCGGCTGAGATTGGAGAACACATATATAGGGAAGAACATGACAAACAAGCTATGGTTGAAGAAACAGCTATACAGTCTGAGGATGCCAGAAGGAGGAGACCTCGTTGCTCATATTCAAAGATTCAATCAGGAATGTTCGGAGGTTATGAGTCTAAATATGAAGATTGATGTGGAGGATCGGGCATTGTTGTTGTTATGTTCGCTCCCAGGATCATATAATGGCCTTATAACAACATTGGTGTATAGGAAGGAAACCCTAAACTTTGAAGAGGTTGTTGGAGTGCTCAGGTCAAATGAGCAAAGGAAGAAGATTTGCAAAGGAAATCCTAACTCAGAGGTACTTATGAATGAAAGGCAAGGAAGACCTAAAGAAAAAGTTGTTGGAAATTGTGTCCCAAAGCCAATCGCCTAGAATGTAGGCGGTTGTGCTCAGTATTATAATTTATATATGAATTAATAAAACTTTATTTTGGAAGCTCATCACATCATTCATTTCCCTATAATGAACTCTATTTATGTGATGAAGTCCTTAGGACTGCACTAACTTCGATATAGAGATGATATATCAAGTGGTCCTTTAAAAAGGTTCACAACCAAAGGATACATTGTACAAGATGGCAATGTATCAAGTATAGGTTATGGTTCACATTGTTTGGTTGTCCTCTTGACCAAAGGAGTGTGGTGACACTGATGTGATCTGCAAGTGGGATGTGTGATATCTCATTGAACGTGACT
This sequence comes from Areca catechu, assembly GCA_021397845.1. Lineage (NCBI taxonomy): Eukaryota > Viridiplantae > Streptophyta > Magnoliopsida > Arecales > Arecaceae > Areca > Areca catechu. The sequence continues at coordinate 147,880,674 of CM038045.1, read as the reverse complement.
CCGTGGAGCTCCTTTCTGCCAAAGGATTGCTCGCAATTGGATATGGGTATATGTCTCCCTCCGACCTGAGGTCACCATGATAGCTTGCAAGCAACTCCATATGCTTTGGTGCCGGACTACCCGGATTTCTAATCCGATGACGGAAGGTTTCTAGGTACAGGCAAGTACTTGTGGAGCAGTAGTGGACCAAGATGGAATTGACATGTTCAAAATTGTTTAGATTGAATGTCTCGCAGTGTATCAATTTAGCAAATCCTCGACCGGGGTAGTCCTAGTGATGAGTCATTGGACTTGCAAGGTTGAGACATGTAGTGGATTGACTCAGTTAAGGTTGGCAGTCTAACCCTAGGTCATCTTGAGCATTGGAGGTAAAATGGATGAATTATATGGTAATCATATGCCAGAGGTTCGATAGATTGCTCTCGCATCTTCGGCCTATCCGGACGCCGGGATCCATCGCTAGATGGTATCTTGTGCTGGTACTGGAAGTATTCCAGTACTACCGTTTAGGTTCGAACCTATGAGGTCACACGTCATAGAGGATTTCTTCCTGATCCAGGAACCGATCAATGATTGGGAATCGTGTCGGTATTAAGGTCAAATGACCTAATTGAGCATACATTAGATTTACCTAGTCAGATTTGGATCGACCAAGATTAGTTTGGGTCAACCCGAAATTGTTCCTGGTAGATCAGGACTGGACCTGGTTTTTTTTATTGATTGAGTTTGGTCGGACCGGGATTTATTGAACCAGTTTTTGGTTTTGATTGAACCGGTTTTTATTACATGGTTTATTTACACTTTTTCTCTTAGATTTTTAAAACACCGGATTGATGTTTTGATGAATTCCTTGCTCACGGTGTCGCCCATTTTCAGAAACTGGTTCTCTCGGTTTATCCCTTGGTTCAACGTAGTTTATCCATACTTCCCCGCTCACGGTTTTGCCCTGTTTTTTATCGCTTGAATTAGATAAGGGCAGCATGAGATCGGATGATGCTTGGGTGATTTGAACTTTATCTTTTGTCGGCGATCTGAAATAGTTTTTACCATGAATTTGAAGGGGTCTCTCGGTGTTTTCTCCCGCTCTTCATTCCTCTCTCGCACGGTCCCATGTTTCACGGTTTTTGGCACTCGGTGCAGCGGTTCCCAAGCCTTCTTCACCGATAAAAGCCCTTCCAAGGAGTTTGGATTTATCCTGCCACCTCTCACGATGTATTCCCAGCATTCACGGGTATGATCTGGATTTCTTTCACGCGTCTTCTCTCCTTCACGGGTTGCGCGACAAAAGTTGAAGGCTGTGGCTTGCGGTGGAAGAGGAAATAACAGGGAAGAGAACCAGGCCGTGTGATGTAGAAATGGGTGTTTGGTTTTTTATCCGAACTCTTCTCACAGCGTTTTCCCTTGCCTTCACGTGTTTTCCAAGTCCCTTATTTAACCGGTTGAAGGCCTTGCGATTTGGGATGAGATGAGAATAAACAGGCCGTGCGACGGTGAGAGGAGAAGGAACAGAGCAGAGAGCGATCTGCTTTTCGGGACGATTCTCTTGGGGCAGTATTTCGTAGAGGTTCCGTGTAATTCCTTCCCCTGGTTTTAGTTTCCCAGTTTGTGTGCTCTAGGTGGATTTTGGACGGTCTCGGAGAAGACCGTCCGTGGAGATATGTTTGATTTCCCTGCTCGGTGACCTATTTATTGATTCTTGGAAGAATTGCATCCATCCGGGAGTTAGATCAGCGAGAGCCAGTGCATGAATACTTTAAAGAGTGGATATTTGGATACCTTGAGACGAGTCTTGCTGCCTTGATGGATATTTGGATACCTTGAGACGAGTCTTGTTGCTGCCTTGATTTGCTGTTGAGAGAGTGGGCTTCTTCCTGCTTCGATTCAAGTTCAAAACAGAAAGAAGCTCTACAAAATATGTTATTATTTTTTATTATTATGCATGCTTAGATCTAAGTTTTATCATATTGTTTATATTTATTGCACTTGCCTATACATGTCTTGTATTTGTTATATGCATCATGTTATGTTAGATCATGTGCATGAGTAGGTTTTGTCCGTTTGCATGCTTAAAATTTTAATTATGCAATACCTACTCCTCCCTAGTGTAGCATGCCTAGGGTAGGTGTCCGATGCACATGTTATCTTTCAAAAGTTAGGGAAAAATCAAAGGGCAGATCACAGTCTTAAAGTGGTCAAAAAAATTGGAAATGTCATAAGTGTCATCAGCCTGGGCATTTTAGGAGAAATTATCTTTTTTGGAAGACAGAGAAGGGAAAAGCCAACACTAGTGGTGCAAATGCTTCTGAAGGCAATAAAGAAGATGTTCTAGTGGTTTCAAATGCATATGCTGATTAGGCAAACACTTGGACATTGGGTTCAGCATGCTCTTATCACTATACCTCACATCAGGAATGGTCTAATGTCTATGACAGGTCAGATGGAGGTAGTGTAAGCCTTGGTGATGATCACCCTTGTCAGGTAGCTGGAGTTGGCACTATTCGAGTGAGAATGTATGATGGAGTGATAAGGACTATCAAATGTTAAACATGTACCATAACTCAAAAAGAATTTGGTTTCTTTGAGCTACTTGGAGAAGCAGGGTTATACTTTTAGTTGCCAGTCTGGTAGTGGATGTTTGAAAATTACCAAGGAAGCTTTGGTGGTGATGAGAGGAAGAAGACTGAGCAATAATCTGTACAAGATGGAAGGCTCTGTGGTGAGTGATAGTGCAGAGGTACTTGCTGCGGCATAGGAGGAGCAGTTAGTATAAAACTATGGCACTATCGGATGGATCACCTGAGTGACCGAGGGCTCATGAAATTAAGCAAAAGCGAAAACATTCCAGTTCTGAAGAAGGATGCAAATGACCTGTATGAGCCATGTATTTTTGGTAAACAGCATAAGGTAAAATTTGCTGTTAATACCAAACCAAGTGATGGAGTGCTAGATTTAGTACACTCTGATGTATAGGGACCAGCTCCTGTATCATCTAGAGGTGGGGCAAGATACTTTGTCACTTTCATTGATGACTACTCAAGGAAAGTGTGGATTTATCTGATGAGAGAAAAATCAGAAGTCTTTGCCCGGTTCAAAGCCTGGAGAGCTGAAGTAGAAAAGCAGACAGGAAGACATGTGAAGTGCCTTTAATCTGACAATGGAAGGGAGTACTCTAGTAAGGAGTTCAGGAGTCATTATGAGGAAAATAGAATTAGACGTCATTACACAGTAAGGATGACCCTCAGCAAAATGGTGTTGTGGAGAGGATGAACCGGACATTATTGGAGAAGGCTAGGAGTATGAGGCTGCAGACATCACTCCCGGTAAATTTTTGGGGTGATGCCATAACTCTGTCTTATTTTCTTATTAATAGGTCCCCTCACTTTAAGCTAAATGGAGGACTTCCAGAGGAAGCTTGGAATGAAAAAAAGGTGGAGCTTGGCCACCTGAAGGTGTTTGGTTGCCCGGCTTATGCACATGTGGAAGCAACCGAAAGAACAAAGTTGGACCCTAAGTTAAAGAAGATGATCTTCATTGGGTATCCACGAGGAGTCAAGGGCTATCTATTATGGGATCCTCAATCTCAGAGGACAGTGATCAGTAGGGATGTTATCTTTGATGAGAGGAGCATCTTGGTGAGATCGGGGAGTATGGATGGATGTGCAATAACAAAGGTTAACAGTGGTGATTGCCCTTCACAGGTGGAGGATAGGCCATCTACTTATACTGGCAAGGGTGTTTCAATTGAGGTGAAGTTAGGTGGGAAAGGTCCTCTAGTGATGAAGGATCAGCAAGGAAGGTCAACTGTTCAGAGGGAGGTGCAGGAAGAGCCACATACAGTAGACTTGCAGGACAGTGCAAGGGGAGTGGCATTACATAAGCCTCAACACACAATTCGGAAGCCGGTATGATATGGCATAGATGAGACTAACTCTTATGCTCTTATATCTATCAATGGTGATCCAGAAACATTCAAGAAGGCCATAGAGAGCCCTGATAAAGAGTCATGGATGCAAAGCATGATGGAAGAGATGGAGTCTCTCAGGAGGAATAAGACATGGTAGTTGGATGATCTACCTAAAGATGCTTAGGCAATTGGCTCAAAGTGGGTGTTCACAAAGAAGATATACCTTCAGAGCAAGGTGGAGTAAGATACAAAGCAAGGCTGGTAGCAAAAAAATACTCACAGAGGGAAAGAGTTGACTACATTAGAATATTTTCTCCTGTGATATGCCATACTTCAATTCGGGTATCGCTGTCATTGGTAGCGGAACATGATATAGAATTGGAGCATATGGATGTGAAAATAGCTTTTCTACATAGAAGCTTGGAAGAGAAGATCTATATGAAGCAACCTGATGGCTTCATAGAGATTAGATAGGAGGACAAGGTATGTCTACTTCAGAAGTCATTGTATGGTTTGAAGTAGTCACCTTGATAGTGGTATTGTAGATTTGATACTTTTGTTTTAAACCTTGGATTTGTCAAGTATGGACATGATTGTTGTGTGTATGTGAAGGATGTGGATAAAGATGATGCTCTGTATTTACTTTTATATGTGGATGACATGCTGTTAGCTAGTAGAAGTATGAAGGCTAAAAAAGGGTTGAAGAGAGCATTATTTGAAGGATTTGAGATGAAGGATTTGGGTCCAGCACAGAAAATCCTTGGAATGGAGATTTGCAATAATAGAAGCAAGAGAATACTCCATTTGTCACAAGGTGGTTATATAAAAAAAATTCTTGAGAGGTTTGGGATGGAGAAGGCCAAACCAGCAGAGACACCTTTACCAAGGTACATTTCTCTCTCTAAAAATCAAAGCCCCCAGACAGACGAAGAGAGAGAGTACATGGAAAGAGTTCCATATGCAAATGCAGTGGGCAGTGTTATGTATGCTATGGTGTGTTGCAGGCCAGACATAGCATATATAGTAAGCCAGGTAAGCAGGTACATGTCTAATCCTTGGAAGGAACACTGGAAGGCATTGAAGTGGATCTTGAGGTATCTACAAGGAACTCAGAAACATGGACTGGTATTTGGTAGGTAGCCAGGAAGATAAGAGATGAATCTCGGGAAGATATATGGATGTTCGGGTCCTTTGAAAGGGTATATGGATGCAAGTTATACAGGTGATCTTGATACAAGAAGGTCTACTACATGTTATCTTTTCTACATGTATGGTGGACCGATTTCTTGGAGATCTACCCTTCAACCTATCACTGCTCTCTCTACAATAGAAGCTAAGTACATAGGTGTTGCCGACCTTACTGCCATGGCCTATAGCCACGAGTTGGCTCCAGACCTCGGTCCCCTTTACTTCGAAAGCCTAACACTCCCGGACCTGCAAAAACAAGGTTAGAGACCCGAGACAGGGATTCCAATGGGGGCACTCTGACGATCAAGTTAGCGAGCGGCAAAGTGGAACAGATCCTCTAAGGCGAATCCCCACTAGATCTCCGTACTTGGAGGATTCTTCAATGAAGAGATGAGTGAGAATGGATGAGAACAAGAGGGGGTCAGCACTCTAGTTCTTGTGACTAGGCTCGCCGGATTCGCTCCTACGAGTCCTCGAGGCCTCTATCTCAGAGTCGCTCATTATCTCCTTCCATATGTTTGCCCTCTTGGTTGCTTACCTTCTTCCATGCCCGCTAGTGCCTTTTTGAGATCGACGGGTGCTTCGGTGCCTCGATTCTCTCCCTCTGGGGGCCTTGGAGGTTAACAGCGTTCATTGGCCATTCCCCTGAGGTCGCCTCTCCTTATGGTTGGGAGTTAAGTGGTGAGCTTGTCTCATTCGCCATGCTATCACGAAAGGGGAACTAGGCAAGATCTCGATCTATGCACAGGCGCCCCTGGACTCAAGGCATTGAACGTGGCTCTCCCCTCTAGGGGGGCTCCAAGTCATCAAGCACCGGATATGGTACCTCGATCAAGGTGTCCCTCCTAAACTGGTGCAAATGAGGTTTCGCGCACCATTATAGATCTGGACGCCCCAGCAATATCCTTGAGCTCGTGCCTTCGGTCCTCCTGATGCTCCATGGAGAAGGCTCGACTTCGGTCGAGGTGGACCCATCTGAGGGTGCCACCTGGCGAAGGAGCAAAGGTGCATGGCTCGACTCCTGCCGAGGTGGACCCATCTAGGGCTGCCACCTGGCGAAGGAGCATAGGCAGGCCCACTTCGATCGAGGCAGACCCCACCTGGGTCGACACTTGGCGAAGGGGTAGAGGCAGGCCAACTTCGGTCGAGATGGACCCCACCTGGGTCGATACCTGGCGAAGGGGCAGAGGCAAGCTCGACTTCGATCGAGGTGGACCCATCTGGGACCGTCATCTAGCGAAGGAGCAGAAGCACCGGTCTCGACTCTGGTCGAGGTGGACCTAGCTGGGGGTGCCACCTAGCGGAGGAGCAAAGGCAGGCCCACTTCGGCCGAGGTGGACCCCACCTGGGTCGACACCTGGCAAAGGGGCAGAGGCATGCCCACTTCAACCGAGGTGGACCCCACCTGGGTCGACATCTGGCAAAGGGGCAAAGGCAAACTCGACTTCGGCCAAGGTGGACCCATCTAGGGCCGCCACCTGGGAAAGGAGCAGAAGCGCCATGCTCGACTCTAGTCAAGGCGGACCTAGCTAGGGGTGCCACCTGGTGAAGGAGCAGAGGCGAGCCCACTTCGGTTGAGGTGGACCCATCTAGGGGTTCCACTTGGTGGAGAAGCATAGGCGGGCCCACTTCAACTGAGGTGGACCCCGTTTGGCTCGACACCTGGCAAAGGAGCAGAGGCAAGCTCGACTTTGACCGAAGTGGATCCGTCTGGGGGCGCCACTTAGCGAAGGAGCAAAGATACCAGGCTCGACTCTGGCCGAGGTGAACCCATCTAAGGGTGCCACCTGGCGGAGGAGCAGAGGCAGGCCACTTCGGTCGAGGTGGACCACTCCTGGGTCGACACCTAGCGAAGGGGCAGAGGCAAGCTCGACTTCGGTCGAGGTGGACCCCTGAGGGGGCACCACCTGGCGAAGGAGCAAGGTGCTAGGCTCGACTCTGGCTGAGGTGGACCTATCCAGGGGTACCACCTGGCGAAGTAGTAGAGGCAGGCCCACTTCGACCGAGATGGACCCCACCTGGGTCGACACCTAGCGAAGGGACAAAGGCAAGCTCTACTTCGATCTAGGTGGACCCATTTGGGGGTGCCACCTGGAGAAGGAGCGGAGGTGCCAGGCTCGACTCCGGCTGACATGGACCCATCTGGGGGTGCCACCTGGTGGAGGAGCAGAGGCAGGCCCACTTTGGCCAAGGTGGACCCCTCCTGGGTCGACACCTAGCGAAGGGGCAGAGGTGCCAATCTCGGCTCGAGGTGGGCGTGACTGCTGGTTAAGCCAACTAGCAGGAGAGCTCGAAAGAGAACACCGCGCGGTACTGCTTGACTGCCATCTGGGTCTGACGCATGCTCCATGTCAGCGATCTTGCCATATCAGTTGCCCCCCACTCCCAAGTCCCATCGAAGCACCACGGCAAGGTTGTGGGGAGTTAATGCAGAGATGATGTGGGAGGACAAAAATCTTATGTAATAATTGCTTCAATTGCCACCGCTCCTCTCGTCACGCCCGAGGCCTAATGTGTCGGCACCATGTCTGCGTGTTTGACGGACCATAATTGTGTCATGCTAAACTCGAGGTGGTTTTCAGCGAACCAAAGTGTCGTTGTCGGCTGTCTTCACACGTGGTGCTCATCCGATGGCTTAGGCAAAAAGAGGCTATACGACTACTGTTGATTGGTTTTGAAAAGAGAGGGGACATTCTAGAAATGAGGTCTCTTGGCTTTCTCAGGCCTTGTCAACGGTTGTAGTGATCCTTCTTCATCTCTCGAATCACCTTTCTCTACTAAAACATCTTGGTGAGTGTCCAGTGAACCTTATTTTCTCTTCTGCTTCTTCTCGAACTCCAGTCCTCCCACGTCCTGGGTGAACCAGATCCTTCTCTAACCTCTTTCCCTCTCGATGGCTCCTTCGGGTCATCGTCTTCACTTTTCTTCTAACCCGGACGAGGTCGGTCCCTCTCGGTCGAGGACTCCATCGTCTTCCTCATCGAAGGAGGACATTCCCTTTGAAGTCCGGAGGTGATTGCAGCCGGGCGGAGTAACCATTGGAGTCCCTAGGGCCCCTAGGGCTCCTCCTGTTATCCCCACTCTTCCTATCTCTGCCATCGCCCCTCCGGTGGCAGAGACTCCTTCGAGTCCCTCTGGCTTTTCTTTGATGATAACCGGAGATTATCTGTCCTAGATCCGGGACATGTATGGGGTCCCGGACTCCATCCACCTCTCGCTCCCGAGGCCAGGGGAGCGAGTTACCTCGAGCGGGCCTGGCCGGGTCGCTTTCTACGAGGATTTCCTCATCGAGGGTCTTTGTTTTCCACTTCACCCTTTGTTTCTTTCGTTTCTCAACAACTTTCGCCTCATTCTGGCCTAGTTGGCTTCTAATGCCATCAAGGTCATCTTCGCCTTCATTGTTTTCTGCCACTTCCATCGATTTGTCGCCCGTTTCTCGCTGTTCAGGGCTCTCTTTACCCTGAAGCGTTACTCTACCGATGATGGCTGGTGGTACCTCTCCCCACAGCCTAGATGTCTCCGGTTCGACCTTCCCACATCAATCAAGGGGTGGAAGAACCGGTTCTTCTTCGCCTCGGTTCGGGATGTTGATTGGGTCTGGAGTGAGCCAGACCAATCCCCGAATCGGAACTCCCAAGTTGAGCTAGCCGATCAGGAGGTCTATTCTCAACTGCTAGGTAATGTGGTCCCTTCTCTCGAGGTTCTGCTCTCAGAGTAGAACTTGTTCGAGGCAGGGGTCAGCCCGATCTGGGAAATTGGTGAGGCCCTGGGCCTCCTTTCTTCATCTTTTCCTCTCCTTTTTTTATATATATAACCTCTGACCTCTTCTCTTTTCATGGATGAAGTTCTCCGTGGAGAGCCTGATGGAGGGGGCCCAGAAGAGAAATGCTTCAAGAGGGGCCCAAGACACTCCACCAAAGAGGGCCCACATGGAGACAGGCCAGGGGCCCAGGCTCATCCCGACCTCAGAATGGAGGGTAGTGGTTACGGCCCTATAGCCACCTCAGCAGCAGACTCCTGCTCCAGAGGTCATCGACATTGATGGGGGCAGGGAGGAGGAGCAACCGGTGCCTCCTCCGATGGCTGTGGTGCCCATTATTCCGGTGGTAGCCGCGACGGTGGTGGTGGCCCCACCGACTACATCTCCACCCGCTGGAGGGACTCTTGCTCAGCCCTCCTCCGAGCCCCACCCCGCAGCGGGGGCACGGCTCCCTAGCAATGCCTTTGTCATTCGTGACCAGGGTCTAGCGGAGAAGATGATGCAGTATGTGGCCCAGCCTAGGGACCGCCGCCTAAGGGGTGGCCGGGACTATGCGGCTGCACTGCTTGGAATCCTCCCCCTACTCTTCACAGTAAGTACCTAGCTCTCCCATTTAATATTCCAGTTGTATCCTTCAGGAGTCCTGACCTTTCTTTGATGCAGATCGAGACAGACGTGCTCCTGCTTCAGGACTTCCTCTCCACTTCGGCATGGAGGCTGAAAAGGAGTGAAGACTGGGCAAGCTGGCGGCCGACATGGAGGACCTCATGGTGAAGGGTGTAGAGCTAAGGGGGAGCAATCAGACTCTCCGAGGGGACCTAGCCCATGTTGAAGGGTGCATCAGGGACCTCGAGTCCTCTCGATCTGAGGAGAGGGTCGCAACTCAGTGCCGCACCAAAGAGGATGCAGCGGAGATCTCCCATCTCAGAGGGCAATCCTGGTCACTGGAGAACCGGGTCAGCGAGGTCTTAGCAGAACTGACAACTACCAAAGAGAAGACCTCCTATGTCTCAGCATTGCTGGAGGCCATGCACAAGGAGGCTTAGGAGGCCGTGCCTAAGTTCTGGGCATCCCAGCAGTTCAAGGATGAAGTCCACAAGGCTGTCGTGGACTCCTTCTTGAAGGGCTTTGAGGTATGCCAGAAGAAGGTGGCCTCCCTCTTTCCCGAGCTTGACCTGGCCGGGGTCGTTCTATGCGGCCCCAGGGAGCGGTCTGAGAGGGCAGCAGCACAAGGAGCAGCCGACGAGGGGACCGCTGCGCAGCCTTCTGGGGAGGCAACCAGTGACGCAGAGGTTTCCCATCATGGGGAGAAACCAACAGCACAGGATTCCCAGCTTGGGGGGGAATTGGCGGTGGAGTGACCTCGGGTCATCCACCCTGTATTCTAGCATAAAACTTCTTTTTCATTGTTTTGGGCCTCCCGGTCTGTCGGGTCCCTTTTGCTTGTAAGAAATCCCTGCATTGGAAATGAAACTCCTCTTCTTCTTATTGCTCATGATTTTTGTCTTGACTCTTTATTCTGCTCCTTATGGATGGTGTGTCTGAACTTCTTGTCGTTATTTGTTGCTACCTTTTTATGGGAGCCAAGCCTACAACTTAAACTTGTAGTTCGACTTTGACTTTTAGTTAGAAACAAGATTCAGAAGGCCTCCATGCTTAACGAAGGAACCCCTAGTGCTTCCGGCTTTTATTTTGTTAGTCTTTGGTGTTGGGACTCTAGTTGCCAGAGCAGGGCTTCGTGCAATCTTCCGGACTGAGGTCCAGGATTTCATGCCAGAACTGGGTTCTGCGCGATCCTCCGGACTGAGGTCCAGGATTTCATGGAGGAACTGGGTTCTGTGCCAGCTTTCAGACTGACCTCCAGGATTTTGTGGAGGAACTAGGTTCCGTGCCACCTTCCAAACTGAAGTCCGGGATTCCATGGAGGAACTGGGTTCCATGCCACCTTCCGGATTGAAGTCCGAGATTCCATGGAGGAACTGGGTTCCGATCCACCTTCCAGATTGAAGTCCAGGATTTCATTCTGGAACTGGGTTCCACACAATCCTTCAGACTGAGGTCCAGGATTCTGTGAAGGAACTGGGTTCCGTGCCACCTTCCAGATCGAAGTCCAGGATTCCATGGAGGAACGGGGTTCCGTGCCACCTTCCGGACTAACCTCCAAGATTTTGTGGAGGAACTGGGTTTCGTGCCACCTTCCGGGCTGACCTCTGGGCCTTGCATTGCCCACGAGCCACTCGCGGGACTCCTGCCTCACCTTTGTTCACCAGCCTAAGGCAGGGTGATGACAGTCCTACGAGACAGAAACAAGTATTGCACTAAAGAGAATTTCATTATTAATGTTCAGGAAGTCTTACATCATTGGTAATACATCTTCAAGTTTACGGTGTTCCATACCACGGGAATCGAGTTCCATCGAGCTCGGCAAGATAGTAGGCACCGTGAGGGAGTGCTTCGACCACCCTGTAAGGTCCTTACCAGTTTGGAGAGAGCTTTCCGCACTCTCAAGGTTAGGAGGCTTCGGCTCGGCGTGACACCAGGTCCCCTGGGCAGAAGGACTTCGGTCTCACCCTGGAGTTGTAGTATATGGAAACCCGTTGCTAGTAGGCTACCATCAAAACCCAATCCAAACCCAGGCCTTGTCCCTCATTTCTTCAAGGAGATCTAGATTGAGCAATAGTCGTGCTGGGTTCTTAGCTCCGTTGTACTACTCCACACACAATGTCGGCTGACTGATTTCCACTGGAATCATCACTTCTGCACCAAAGATGAGGTTGAACGGAGTTTCATCTATGGCCATCCTTGGGGTCGTGTGGTATGCCCATAGGACACGAGGAAGCTTTTTAGCCCATCTGCCCTTGGCTTGATCTAACCTGGTCCGGAGCCCTTGAAGGATGGTCCGGTTGGTCACCTTGGCCTCTCCATTAATCTGAGGGTGTGCTACTGAGGTGAAGCGATGATGAATGCTGAGGTCGTTGCAGAACTCCTCGAACTCTCGACAGTCGAACTAGCATCCGTTGTCAGTGATGATGGTGTGGGGGAGCCCGAAGCAGCATATGATTGACTTCTAAAGGAATTTGCTGACATTTGCTTCCGTGATCCGGGCCAACGACTCAGCCTCGACCCACTTCATGAAGTAGTCGATGGCGACAATCAGGAACTTATGCTGCCCAGACATGGCAGGAAAGGGACCAAGGAGGTTCATGTCCCACTAGGCAAACAGCCAGGGGGCAGAGAGCTGGGAGAGCGGCGTAGCCGGCTGGCGCTGCACAACGGCATGACGTTGACAGCGGTTGCACCTCTTGAAAAAGTTGGCTACATCTTCCTGCATTGTTTCCTAGAAGTATCCTTGATGGACAGCCTTGTATGCTAGAGTCCTGCCCCCCACATGATTCCCGCAGAGGCCTTCGTGGATCTCTTGGAGTATGAGTGCAGCCTCCGTGGGCCTCAAACATTTGAGGAGTGGATAAGAGTAGGACATCCGGTAGAGCAATCAATCCATCAGCACAAAATGCGCAGCCTTCCTTTTGATGAGGCCAGCCTCTATCCGATCTTCGAGCAGGGTACCATCGATGATGTACTTGATGTACTTGTCCATCCAGCTGGGCTCTAAGGTAACCTGCTGGATCTCTCTGGGGGCCTCATAGCTCAGGGCCTGAAGATGTTTGACGTAGGCACGCCCCAATGATGAGTCCGATAAGGTTGCCCCCCAGGAGAGGGGGTCAGCATGAGCATTTTCATCGCGCGAGATGTGGGAGACACTAAAGTGCTTAAAACCTGCCATGCTGGCATGCACCAATTCCAGGTACTTCAACATTTAGAGGTCCCGTACCTTATATTCGCCTGAAACTTTCTCGGCCATCGGCTCCGAATCAGTGAAGACCCTCAAGCTGGTCATGCCCAGTTCACAGGAGACTCTCAGTCCTGTGAGGAGCGCTTCATACTCTACCTAATTGTTGGTGGTGGTGAACTAGAGACGGAGCACACACTTGGCGATGACTCCCTCGCTGTTGGCGATGATGAGCCCAGCTCTGCTGCCACCAGAGTTGGAGGCTCCATCCACATGCAGGACCTAAATGTCCTCCTCCGATTCAGGTCCTGACTGTTGATCCTGGGGCCTCCCTTCTAGCCCCTTGCCTAGGCCTGCACACTCAACTAGAAAATCAGCCAGCACCTATGCCTTCATGGCCAACCTTGGTCAATAGGCGATGTTGAACTCACTGAGCTTCAGCGCCCATTTCGCCAAGCATTCAAACATGTCAAGTTGGCTGAGCATGGCCTTTAGTGGTTGATCCGTCAGGACCGCGATCGGGTGTGCTTGAAAATAAGGCCTAAGATGCTGGGCAGACACAATAAGTGCAAAAATTAACTTCTCAGATCAAGAATACCTGAGCTCTGCATCACCGAGATGCTTGCTTGTATAGTATATAGGTCTCTAAATCCCTCCGTCATCCATCCAGACCAAGATCGAATTGATGGCCTCTGGAGTGATCGCCATATACAGGAGCAGATCTTCTCCCTCCTCTGGCTGGGAGAGTAGTGGTGGTGATGCCAGGGTTTTCTTCAGCTCCTCGAATGCCTCCTGGCACTCCTTCGTCCAAGCGAAGTCATGCATCTTCCTCAGGGCCTTGAAGAAGGGCTGACAATGCTCAGCAGATCGCGAGATGAACCGGCTCAAGGCTGCTATCTGTCCAGTGAGTCGCTAGACTTGCTTCTTGGAGGTGGGCTGCTCCATGTTAAGGATCGCTTGGACTTTCTCTGGGTTGGTTTCTATCCCTCTTTTGGTCACCATGAAGCCGAGGAACTTCCCCACCGCCACACCGAAAGCATACTTCGTTGGGTTCAAGTTCATTTGGTGGAAGCGAAGGTTGCGAAAGGTCTTAATCAGGTCATCGACATGGTATGAGGTCGGCTTGCTCATCATGAGCATGTCATCCATGTATACCTGCATGTTGCGGCCAATTTGGTCTTTGAAGATCTTGTTGACCAACCGCTAGTATGTGGCGCCAGCGTTCTTTAGATCGAAAGGCATCACCTTGTAGCAATATGTCCCATGATCCGTTATGAAGGCGGTATGCTCCTTGTCCTCCGGATGCATTCAGATCTGATTATACTTGGAGAAGGCATCCATGTAGGAGAGGAGGTGGTGTCTCGAAGTGGCATCCATGAGCTGGTCGATCTTCAGAAAGGGGAAGCTATCTTTTAGGCAAGCTCGGTTGAGGTCGGTGTAGTCCACACAGATCCTTCACTTCCCATTGTTCTTCTTGACCATCACCACATTCGCCAGCCAGCTGGGGTAATGCACCTCGTGAACAAAGCTAGCAGTAAAGAGCTTCTCCACCTCATCATTGATCGCCTTCTGCCTTTCTGCAGCAAAACTCCTCTTATTTTGCCGAACTGGATAGCACTTTGGATCGATCTTCAGCTGATGGGTGATGACATTCGAGGGAATACCTGGCATATCTATCATAGACCAGGCGAACACGTCCGCGTTCGCTTGGAGGAAATTCAACAAGCGAGCCCGCTCATCTTCTGGGAGTTGGGCTCCTATTTGCACCATCTTCAGTGGGTCCGAGCCAAGGGGATACATCAGTAGGCACTCAACAGGGCCATCCCTGGGATCCTATGCCCTTTGGTCGAGGTCGTCGATGTCAGCATCGAGGTCGGCACTCCGAGCCCCTAGGATAGCCTGCAAGCGATATGGAACAGGCTGAACTGCCCCCATCATCTCTCCCACCCCAAAAATGGTAGGGAACTGCACCAGCAACCTCTTGGTGGAAATGACTGTGTCGAGCTGGTTAAGCCCTGGGTGGCCCAAGATAGCATTGTATGGTGATGGAAGTATGACGATGGTGAAGGTTATCATGACTGTGCTCTGTCGGGGTGGAGTCCCGGTAGTGACAGGGAGGGTGATCTCTACCTTGACCCCCACAGAATCTCCGATGAAACCTATGAGAGGGGAGTGCATTGGCCTTAGCCAATCATGAGACAAGTTCATCCGGGAGAAAGAATCATAAAAAAGCACGTCTGTAGAGCTCCAACTATCAACCATAATTCGATGTACAGGATGCTTGGTGATGGTCATCTCGAACACGACAGCATCATTATTTACATTTTCATCTTCACCTTCCTTCCCCTTCTCAAAGGGGAGAGTACATTTTCTAGGTCTCCACACTCCCGGGCTCTCTTCGACGTGTGCCCTATCCCCCAAAAGATCATGCCCACTAGCTTCTCCGTCGGGCAGTTGTCGACTACAAGAAGGGGGGAAGGGCCGCAAGTGGTTGGTCCTCCACCAGGGCCTCTCTTCCCATGAACTTCTTGAGATAGCCCCTCCTGATCAGGTCCTCGATCTCCCTCTTTTGGTTATGGTAGTCTTTAGTGTCATGGCCATGGTCGCGGTGGAACTGGCAGTACTTTGTCTTGTCACGACTGCTTCTCGACCTCTGAGGGGGAGGTCGGCGTGGGTAACGCTCACCCTCGATCTCCATGAGGATCTTCATTCTTGAGCCCTCGCTTCAATGCTAGCATGGCGACGGGCTCGTCCAGACTATCGATCTCCAACGTAGCGGTCTTAAAGTAGGTGACACAGTCCCACAAAAGTTCATGGTCTTGCTGCCGGATGGAGAAGAGACTATCCACCTCCCTTGCACCTTTCGACAAGCATCGAAGTGCGCCACAAACCTCCTTTCTAGTTACTAGAAGGAGTCGATGCTTTTGGGCTCGAGGCGGGTAAACCAGACTCGAGCGGCCTTCCGAAGGGTGGCCGAAAAGGCGATGCACATGAAGGCATCCATCGCCCCCTGGACTCTCATAAGAGCTTTGTAGCTCTCCAGGTGGTCCAGGGGGTCGGTGGTCCTGTCATAGGGATCCACCTGAGACATGCAAAACTGACTCGGAATCGGTTCCTCTTGGGTTTCTCGGGAGAAGGGTGGTCAGGTATTATAGCCCACTGGCTCGCTAGGGGAGCCCTGCATGTTGGCAAATCGACGGGAAAGCTCCGCTAGTTTGCATTCTTGCTCTTCCAAGCGCCTTTCGGCTAGACGCCTGATGGCCTCATCAATGGAACCTTTCACCAAAGCCGTTGGAGAAGAAGGGGCTGATGGGTCGCAGCAAGGGGCCTTACCCCGATTGTGCTTGCTGTGCTTGGCAGTATCATTGCTGTCCATCAGAGATCGGCTCTCGTGGTCCACCGACTTAGTGAGATTTCTTTTTGTGGGGGTCTGGTGACTCCCGCGAGGGTTGGTTGCTACCCGTGGATGGGACGGCCTCCTTTGATGGAGCGCAGGCTTCCACAGGGGAACTCGGCTTAGGCTGCGGGGGTCCCTGGCTGGGGTTGAGTGACCAGGGAGCGCTGGTGATGCTGCAGCTGCCTTATGGCCATGGTCAGTGTATGCAACTGCCTTATGGTTGTGGTCAGTGTTTGCAGCTACTGGACAAGTGAAGTATATTGACCGTCTACCGAGGGTAGCTGAGGAGGAGGAGCGGGAAGTTCCCTTTTTAGGCTACGAGGGCCTGAAGGAGAGGGAACCTCTCCCGCCCGGCTGGTGGAAGCTTCATATATGCGAGTCACGACCATGCTTGGGGTTGAGCTATTCTTAAGCTCGTGGGGGGTTTGTCCTACAGGAGCTTTCGTTAGTCTCCCTTACCTGGTGCACCAGTCTATTGCCGACCTTACCGCCATGGCCTGTAGTGCGAGTTGGCGCCGGACCTCGGTCCCCTTTACTTCGAAATCCTATCACTCTCAGACTTGTAAAAATAAGGTTAAAGACCTGGGCCGGGGATTTCGGCTGGGGTACTCCAACGGTCAAGTTACCGAGTGGCAAAGTGGAATAGATCCATAAAGGCAGATCCCCATTGGGTCTCCATACTTAGAGAATTCTTCAATGAAGAGATGAGTGAGAATGGGTGAGAACAAGAGGGGGTCAGCACTCTAGTTCTTGTGACTGGGCTCGCCGGATTCGCTCATGCGAGTCCTCGGGGCCTCTATCTCAGAGTTGCTCATTCTCTCCTTCCATGCATTTGCTCTCTTGGTTGCTTACCTTCTTCCATGCCCGCTAGAACCTTTTAGAGATCGACGGGTGCTTCGGTGCCTTGATTCTCCCCCTCTGGGGGCCTTGGAGGTCAATGGTGTTTGTTACCGCTAAGATCGTCGTGGCCCGTAGCTACTGGTGGAGTCGGGTGTCGCGCGTCTGCCCGCCTGGGAATGCCTCTAGCATCTCGGGACCTGCAAGGAAGCAATGTCAGCGACCTGGGCTAGGGATTCCATCGGGGGCACTCCGATGGTCAAGTTAGTGACGATCCAGAGGAACAGATCCTCCTGATCGAGCCCCTCTGGATGAGCTCCATGCTAGGAGGAGTGAATATAGTATGAGTGGAAGATGAGGATGAGCAGGGAGTGGTGTTGGCCGAGGTGGTCTTGCCCCTCCTCTTTGGCCTTCCTCCCTTGTGTTGCTCTGGTTCCTCCGGTGTTCTTGAATTGATAAGTATGCTATGGATGTAGTGATACTGGATCAGATGCAGATACCTCTTTTGCTTACTTTGGGGGGATTTTCTACCTTGGTTTGCTTTGGGATCTCCCCCCGCTGTCGTGTACGATGAGGTACCATGATGTAGACGGGATGTCTCTCCTGTTTTGATAGTTGAGGAAGCTTCCATAAATCTATGACATTCCTTCTGCCTGTCACCCTCCTGGGAGCCTGACAAGGCCTCGATCGGCAGGCCATCAGTCTTGGGACCCGCGCTCTTCGGTCGGGTCTTTTCTCTGGTTATACGGTGGATTAGCGGAGGGCATGGTGCCTTGATGTGAGCTTTCCATCCTTTCTGGAGTGAGTGACGGCCATGGGCATTGATTATGGCATGGTTGGTATTGTCGTACGGCCCTCGGGAGTATCGTCACTGTCCTCGGAGGGGAGGCATGGCTCCCTTGATGGCTGGCACGATGGTTTGAATGGAAGGCCGAGCTGGAAGTCTAGGGCCCGCCTTCGGTGGACTCGCCTCGGTGCTACTTGGCAGGGTGGAGATGGGCCAAGCTCGGTTGCGGAGGGGCTCCTCGTGGTAGAGAAGGCTGAGCTCGACTCCTGACCACGGGGCCCGGCTCCAGGCGAGCTCGGCACCAGGATGCCGCCCAGCCTAGGGGACCTGAGCTCGGAGGGGCACCTCATGGCAGAGGAGGCTGAGCTCGACTCCTGACCATGGGGCCCGATCCCGAGGGGTCCGCCTTAGGTGGGGACTCAGACTTGGCTCCAGCTTTGGTGTTCCGAGCTTGTGAGAATGGACCTGGCGGAGGACGGAGCTCGGCTTCAGCGAGCGGAGGTGTTGCTTCAGGGGAGCTCAGCCCGGCGAAGGCGCTCGTGTTGAAAGCTTGTCGTGGCATCTGATGGGGGCTCCATGTCAGCTACATAGCACCACGTCAGCTACCCCATGCCACATCAGCGATCTGGCACCATCATTTCTCCCCCACGCCCGAGGCCCATTGGCGCACAGTGCCTGGGGCGAAGGGCGTAATTATGGCACTGACGTAGAAAGGTGGGGAAATCTGGTGCAATGATGGCCAAAATCGGTAGTGCCTCGCTCTGCGATCCTACGAGCCTGTGGGAGGATGCCATGTGGCCACATAGGGGGAGCCGTTGAGGCGGGCACGAAAGTCAGAGCGACCATGGTCGGATGGGCGTGCTGGCACAATGGATGGTTGATACGCGACGGGCACCTTCTAGGGGGGCCGCAAAGGTACGGTCGGGCATAGGTAGTTTAGGAAGGAGGGGTAAGTCTTTTTGAAGCTTACCCTCGTTCAAACTTTGCACACCCAGCATCCCGCAGGAGTATTCTCCCCCTCCTTCTTCCTCTCCGGCCATCGGTGACTTCTTAGGGTTTTTGCAGGTTAGCCCCTCCTTTCTTGTCCTTTAGGAGTCGTCTTAGGGTTTCTCCTGTCCCTTTCTTTCTTTTTCCTTCTTTCTTTTCTCCATGGATCGCTTCGGTCCAGAGTTCCATCCCCCTTGTCAGGCCAATGCCGGACCCTCCCGGTGAGGACTCCCTCCTCCTCCGATAAGGAGATGGAGGCAGCAAGGTTTGAGTTCAATAGGAGGCCTGTCCAGGGCCCGGTGACCATTAGGGAGCTCGGGTCTTCTCCTCCTGCTCATCTAGCCTTAGTTCCTGCCCTTCCTCTTGCTTCCGTTCTTGAATCCGAGTCGCTCCGGTCAACAGGTCCCGGCGGGGTCAGTTCGGCGATCACCTCTGAAGATCTGTTGGCCATCCGGGAAGCCTTTGGGATTCCCGAGTCCGTCCGTCTCTCCGTTCCTCGTTCGGGGGAGCGGGTGACTTCTAGCGGTCCTGGGCGGATCGCTTTTTATGAGGAGGCCTTCGTTGGGGGCCTCCATTTTCTTCTTCACCCCTTGTTCCTCTCATTTCTGGCCAACTACCATCTTGTCCCGGCTCAATTGGTCTCCAATGCCATCAGGACAATATTTAGCTTCATAGTCTTGTGTCACTTCCATGGGATTGTTGCCCTTTTTTCTCTTTTTAGGACTTTTTTCTCCTTGAAATGCCACCCTACCGAGGAGGGGTGGTGGTCTCTTTCTTCCCGTCCTCGGGGAATAAAATTTATCCTCCCCTCTTCCATCAAGGGATGGAAGAGTAGATTTTTCTTTGCTTCCGTAGAGGAGGTCGACTGGGTTTGGAGTAACCCAGATCAGACCCCAAATAAGAACTCTTCTGTTGAGGCGGCCGACGTCGAACTGTACAAGCAGCTCAGATCGGTGAAGATACCCTCGCTTGAGGTTTTGTTGTCCGAGCAAAATCTCCGCGAGGCTGGGGTCAGCTCGGTGTAGGAGTCGGGTAAGTTCCACTTGGCCACCCTCTTTTTATTTTCTCTTCTCTCTTTCTTCTTCTTTTTCTTTTTGAGGTATGACCTTGTCTCTGTCTTGGTGCAGCAATGAAGTTCTTGATGGTCGAGCTGCTCTCGTTCTTTGTGGAGCGAGAGCAGGCCACCAGGACTGCCGAGCCAACGCCAAAGAGAGCCCGAGCTGAGGACAGGACGAGGCCGGTGCAGGCTAGGGCGGATGCACTAGTACAAGACCGCAGGCGGAAGAGGGCGGCCGAGCCCATCCCTGAGCCTTCTGGGCAGCGTGAGCCGGTAGCTGTATCCGAGCTCGAGGTCGTTGTCCGTGCGAGGTCAGCCACCGCTGCCGCCAGGTCGGTGCCCCCCACCCCGGAAGTTGCCAGCATGAAGGAGGACGGGGGGACGCGAGAAGTCAGGCCGGCGCCCCAAGTCCAGTTCGATGTGTTGCTGATCTCCCAGTTGGCGCCAAGGGAGCCTTCTGTCGTCGAAGGAGCCAAATCGACGGGAACACAAGAGAGGGACTACCACCGAGTCCCTTTTGGCTAGGCCCAAACATGTCCTTGATGAAGGATGCGAGCCTGGCAGAGTGCATGATGGACTTCTCAGTCCAGTCATGTGACTGGTGTGAGGGGAGTGGGCAACTCCTCGGTGATGTCATCATGGCATCGTTCGCCTAGCTATATGTTGTAAGTAGATTCTCTTTACCTTGATGTCTTTTTGCCTTCTTTTACTTCATTTTGTTGCTAATTTGGCTCTTCCCACTGCAGTAAGGGTGGGAGCTAATCCTCATAAGGGATTATTGCTGCAACTGGGTGAGGAGGGACAGAGAGCAGGGAGCTGAGCTCGCGTCCCTCAAGGCAGAGGTAGGCTAGAAGGATGCAGAGGACTGGGAGGCTAGCCAGAAGGTGAAGAGCCTCTAGACCGAAGTAGCCGACGCGGCCAGAATAAGGAAGGAGCTCGATAGCAAGCTCGAGTCCAAGCGGGCCCAGCAAAAGGAGCTTCTGATGCAGAACAAAAGCTCTGATACCAAACTGATGCAGAATGAATAGCTCTGATGCCAAAATTGATGCAGAACGAAAGAGATGATGCGATGCGGAAGTAAATTAAGACTAATTCTTTTTTCTTTTTTTTTTTAAATTTTCAGAAGTTGGCTTTGACTCAAAGGAAAGATAAACTAATGTTGAAAGAAACTAAGAAATGACAGAAAGCACAATTAAAATGAGTGGATTATCAGAGTAACTCAGAAGTAAAGGATCGCTAGGGGTTGAGAAACTCCCAGACCTAGGATTTCGCTCTGAACTTTCAACAGGACAGAACTAAAGAGAAGGGAGGGTTATGTACTAGGCAGTGATCTTCACAGAGTTTGGTGGAAGGACTCTCTCGAGCAGATTGTTGGATCCTTGGATTCGGATATCTTCGCAATAGATCCTCCAATACTGGTCCTTTGGCAGAGTTGGCTTCTCCTGAACTCAGGATCTGGGAAAGAAGAAGAACAAGTTAAGGAACCAGATACTCAAAGAAAGGATTTACCAGATAAGAAGAACTTGAAAATTGATGTTGCTGAAATCCTGATTCTCCTGGATGCTGATCTGACTTTCTCTGGGATTTGCTCTGTATTCGAAGTAGCTGATCTGGACCCGGATGCTGGTGGTCGGCCTCTACTTGGAAGAAAGGGGCCGTGAGATGATGAGGTAGATTAGGGTTTGGATGATTGGTGGAATGAAGAAGATGATGGGCGGCTAGGGTTTGGAATTGAAGTGGCTAACCTAGGATTTTGGTAGGGTTTTGGAGTTGGAGATCTCACACCTCCTCAAGGTTCCTAGGGAACCCGGATTTACTCCCTCACGGAGCTCAACACCTGGATGCAAGTGCGGAAGAGAGAAATACAAAGTTGCTCGTACAAAATTTGAATTCATTCATCAATTATCCTCTAAAACTTACAAGAGGGGTTTATTTTATAGGTCTTTACAAGAGGTCAGGGTTTTACATCTTCCCATGTGGGACTAATAGGATGGATCTTCAAATTAGGCTTGTAGAATCAAATCCTTCTCATATGGCTGGCCAAGAGTTTCCATAAGTGTTGATTGGTGGCTCCAAATGGTAAGTAGGTGGTGCCTCCTAGCCTTGCTCTTCAAGAAATTTTTTTTTCCTTCCATGGCTCAACTCTTTTGGACACCTCCTTTTCTTTCTCCCCAAGTCATGGCTCTTCCCAACTTTGCTTTGGTCATTTTAGGCATGGATTGGGCACCCCCTTGAAGTGCTCCCCAAGAAATGCCTCTTTCCTCCTTTAGCTTGGCCTTTTAAGGTATATATGGGGCGCCTCCTTGATTTTGGCTTCAAGAAAAATTCTTACTCCCTTGGGTGTGAGGACCAAGACACTGGGATGGAGATGTGGTGCCTCTTGGACTCTGGCATGTGGCTGGGAGTGTGGCGCCCACTTGCTTGGGCTTGGGAGAAAATGTGGCACCTTGGAGAAGACCTAGACCACTTACTAGGACTTGTACTGAGTCAACATGACTCAACAAAATTTAAATTGTAGGGAAATACAGACTCAAAAAAAAAATTGAGTTGACCAAGTCAACCCTTATTACAAAACCAGAAAACCCTAATTCTTCGGGCAAGGTCAACCAGAGATCCAGATGGAGCCCTGAAGTCTTCTTCTGAGCCTGGTGCCCGCACCAATTCTCCTGGGGTGGGAGGAACTCGACCCTGTCGAGTATGGATCAAGCTGGCTCTGGTATCTCTCCAAGTGGTCTGGGTCCAATTCTTGTAATTCTTCTCGGGAGATCCAAGAGTCATCAGAATCTGGCCTTCCTTGCCAGCGGACCAGGTATTTTTGGTATCCTCGATTACGAGTAGAGATAACCTGATCATCCAGGATCTTTTCAATCTGCTCTTTCCTCACAGGCCAGTTTGTTGGTGGACACACAAGGTCGGGATCACTCTCAAGAGCATGATTAGGCTCAAAAGGCTCACTGGGAATCACAGCTGGCTCTCTATACTCTACTAGGTCTGTAATGTTGAAAGTGGAGCTAATGCCTAGTTCTGAAGGCAACTCGAGCACATAGGCATTGGACCCTACTCTCTTCACCACTCTAAATCGACTAGCTCCTCTAGCATGTAACTTTCTAATGGTTCCAGGAGGAAACCGTTCAGGCCTTAACCTAATCATTACATAGTCTCGCTCAACAAAAGTTTTGACTCGTCTTTGAGAATCAGCCAACTTCTTATAAGTTTCATTACTTAAAGTTATTTTGGCATGAATTTCTTTATGCAAGTCCTTTACATGCTATGCAAGTGCATCAAGAGACTTGTGTGTGTGGGCTAATAGTGAAATCAGATCAAGTGGTGTGTGAGGCTTGTATCCATGAACAATTTCAAAGGGACTCTAGCCTATAGACCTATTGATCGAAACATTGAATGCAATTTCAGCCCTGGACAAAATACAAATCCCAAATCCTGGTGCTCTCAATCAAACCAAAATCTGAGCCAAAGCCTAGTAAAGGGTCAAGAAAAACTAAACTAGACTGACGACGTATTCCTAAAGAATGGACTTTATTCCAAAGGAACCCTAGGTCTAAACCTAACAAACTACGGCTCTCTAGGTTTAACCTTGGGTCGGAGGATGGCATGCAGAGCATGAAAACTTATCATGGGTGCCTAGTAGGTGCCATAAGGTCTTCCAAAAGTAGGTGGCAAACCTAATAGGTTCTGACACGTGGTTCACTCTAAAGACTTCGACAAAGTATACTTGGATGGTGTAAGAAGCATTGGAAGTCCTAGAGAAAGGGAGGAAATATGAGGTGGAGTCTCGAATTAGCTGTTGACTAAAGGTGGTGACCTGAAGGTTTGAATGGTGATCTATGAGTGTCAACTGGTCATCCTTACGAAAGGAAAAGTTTTCTACTCCCAGGAATGGATCAAGAGATGGTTCGGGAAGTAGCCTAGGACATGTGATTGCAACAGTTAAGGTTTGTTCTCTAAGCAAATAATGATCCATTTTCTCAAGAACTGGATTAAAGAATGATTCATGGAAGGGTATATGGATGATGACCTCAAGACTTGAAATTTGACATATGGGTGCGGAAAGGTATACTCTATAGAAGGGTAGGTCAGTCATGCGAAGGAAGGGGTCTGGGGTCATAAGGAGGACTTCTACAGGACTGGGTGAATCAATCCGCTCAAGACAAGGATGTTCAACTGAGATTACGGGAGAGACCTTAGTGGCTGGGCATGGGACAAGGTCCAATTGTAAGAGGCTTGATTCAGTCATCCTAAGGAGAGGATCTACCATAGGGTGGGCAAACTTAAATAGTTCAGTGCAAAGATCTTCAATTGGTACTTGGGGAATGACTATCATTAGAGGGTACGAACTGATAGCTTGGGCTAACACTATGAGTTCTTCCTGGAGGTATTTGACTAAAGGAACCTGGTTCTCACAAATCTCTTGAATTTCTGAACTAGGTCCTACTACTTGGTTTCTCTCCAAGGTCTCCTCAGGTAAGGAACCAATAGTATCGATGTCACATTCTTCAAGTTCTTCCCCCTCATATTCATCAACTAGACTCAAGCCAGCATCATATACTTCCTGATGCCATCTTCAATGGGTTTCGGGTCAGTGATAATCGGGTCAACTGATTCTGGGCTTGTCATACCTAACCTTTCTTCCTCATTGGTAGGCTTGGGTTCTACCTCATTAATGTCATCCTTAGGACTCTTACCACTTAGCTGTGCACAAGCCAGTCCTATGCATGGGCACTGACTAGATTTATGGCCTCTTTCTCCACAAAACCAACATTCTTGCGATATGGGAGCCTGGGTCACAATGGGTTTCAAGCTAGTAGAGACCTTACTTGGGCATGGGTGTGGATCTAAATGGTTTGATTTAGAAGACTTGGGTTGTTGAGTGACTGGTCTAGAATATTGTAAGGACCTCTCATAGACATGATCCACACTATAGATATCATGGTTAGGTTTCCTAGGGTTATGCTCGGTATAAGGTCCTCCTAGGCTCTTGGTGTGGGTGAGGTTGAGGCACATTAAAATCTGGGTCAGGAGTCCAATTCTGATGTCTAGGTTCCTCAAGTACTTGGACTTGATCCCTAAGCTGGGTAAGATCCTCACGGACTGAATTCCTAAACTGGGCAACAATATCAGTCATATCCTGACTAAATTTGTTCATGCTTTTGGTAAGAGTTCTAACCATGGCCTCTAAATCAGGTTGGATTTGACCAGGTTGGTAGGGTACTCCATTCCGGGTAGACATGATGATGCAAGCAAACACACCAAATGAGACTCGACTGAAACGACACGGGCTAACTAGACCTAGAGCCCAAACTAGATGCCCAATCAGAGTGGCAAGCTAGCCTGTAGTAACTCGGGACTCAGCCAGGCAGATGTAAGGGGAGTGTTAGGTCCCTAAATGCCAATCCTAGACACCAATCAGAGATTGGCCAGGTAGGCAGACCAGTACACAAGCCCTTCGGGACGTAGTCCCTGAATCACCGTTCTAGACACTGAGTACAAAGCACACACAGAGTAACCAGACAAATTGACTAAACCCTAGGCTGGTCCCGACTTGTTGGTGTCCCTAGCCTACTAGGGCAAATTAAGTCTAATAAGTTTTAAAATTAGGCTTAGGATCGAATGAATGGGTGGTGGTTTTGGGCTAAGGAGAGGTTATCAACTCTTCCCCTTATCTTAGATGCTCAATTTCCCTTAAGATGAATTAGGAGATGATCACTCAAAAAAAATTGAATTGCAGAAACACAGAAACAGAGTTGCTATAATTTAACTCTCAGAAATTCCAAATAAACCAATAAATTAGAGTAAAATTATGTAAAATAGGTTCAATTATATTGGTTCTAGAAAAATAAAAATCATGCAATTTGGAGTTACCTGCAATGAGAAACAATTCTTGCAACAGGATAGTTACAGACTGAAAACAGAATGCTTCCCCCGTTTACAATTCCTGCTACGAAGTTGTAACCCAGCGGATCCCCTACACGCCCTAGGAATATCCCATGGAATGGGAAGAGGAGGTTTGTACCTCACTTCGTTCCTAGGACCGGATGTCCTGGGGAGTCTACTTCGAGCAGACAAAGTAAAAAGAGAGACACTCAAAACATGCAAGCAAGTCAGAAACCCTAAACAGGGCTCTGATACCAATATTGATGCAGAACGAAAGCTCTGATACCAAACTGATGCAGAATGAATAGCTCTGATACCAAAAATGATGCAGAATGAAAGAGATGATGTGATGCAGAAGTAAATTAAGACTAATTCTTTTTTGTTTTCTTTTTTTAAATTTTCAGAAGTTGGCTTTGACTCAAAGGAAAGATAAACTAATGTTGAAAGAAACAAAGAAATAACAGAAAGCACAATTAAAAGGAGTGGATTATCAGAGTAACTCAGAAGTAAAGGATCGCTGGGGGTTGAGAAACTCCCAGACCTAGGGTTTCGCTCTGAACTTTCAACAAGACAGAACTAAAGAGAAGGGAAGGGTTATGTTCCAGGCAGTGATCTTCACAGAGTTTGGTGGAAGGACTCTCTCGAGCAGATTGTTGGATCCTCGGATTCGGATATCTTCGCAATGGATCCTCCAATATTGGTCCTTTGGCAGAGTTGGCTTCTCCTGAACTCAGGATCTGGGAAAGAAGAAGAACAAGTTAAGGAACTAGATACTCAAAGAAAGGATTTACCAGATAAGAAGAACTTGAAAATTGATGTTGCTGAAATCCTGATTCTCCTAGATACTGATCTGACTTTCTCTGGGATTTGCTCTGTATTCGAAGTAGCTGATCTGGACCAGGATGCTGGTGGTCGGCCTCTACTTGGAAGAAAGGGGCCGTGAGATGATGAGGTAGATTAGGGTTTGGATGATTGGTGGAATGAAGAAGATGATGGGCGGCTAGGGTTTGGAATTGAAGTGGCTAACCTAGGGTTTTGGTAGGGTTTTGGGGTTGGAGATCTCACACCTCCTCGAGGTTCCTAAGGAACCCGGATTTACTCCCTCACGGAGCTCAACACCTGGATGCAAGTGCGGAAGAGAGAAACACAAAGTTTCTCACACAAAATTTGAATTCATTCATCAGTTGTCCTCTAAAACTTACAAGAGGGGTTTATTTTATAGGTCTTTACAAGAGGTCAGGGTTTTACATCTTCCCATGTGGGACTAATAGGATGGATCTTCAAATTAGGCTTGTAGAATCAAATCCTTCTCATATGGCTGGCCAAGAGCTTCCATAAGTGTTGATTGGTGGCTCCAAATAGTAAGTAGGTGGTGCCTCCTAGCCTTGCTCTTCAAGAAAAAATTTTTTCCTTCCATGGCTCAACTCTTTTGGACACCTCCTTTTCTTTCTCCCCAAGTCATGGCTCTTCCCAACTTTGCTTTGGTCTTTTTAGGCATGGATTGGGCGCCCCCTTGAAGTGCTCTCCAAGAAATGCCTCTTTCCTCCTTTAGCTTGGCCTTTTAAGGTATATATGGGGTGCCTCCTTGATTTTGGCTTCAAGAAAAATTCTTGCTCCCTTAGGTGTGGGGACCAAGACACTGGGATGGAGATGTGGCGCCTCCTGGACTCTGGCGTGTGGCTGGGAGTGTGGCGCCCACTTGCTTGGGCTTGGGAGAAAATGTGGCACCCTGGAGAAGACCTAGACCACTTACTAGGACTTGTACTGAGTCAGCATGACTCAACAAAATTTAAATTGCAGGGAAATACAGACTCAAAAAAAAAAATTGAGTTGACCAAGTCAACCCTTATTACAAAACCAGAAAACCCTAATTCTTTGGGCAAGGTCAATCAGAGATCCAGATGGAGCCCTGAAGTCTTCTTCTGAGTCTGGTGCCCGCATCAGCTTCGGGCCGAGTCGGAGGTGGCCAGAGAGAGGGCCACCTCCATCGAGAAGAAGGTGGCTGTGGCTGAGAAGAGAGCTGTCGATGCGAAGGAGAAGGCCGCTCTTTCCCACCGTGCCACCGAAACTGCTAAGAGGGGACTGGCGGTGGTTGTCCGTCAGTTCGAGCGCTTGGGGGTGCAGCTGGAGGAGGCCCAACGCCGGGCCGAGGCTATAGAGAAAGTAGCTGCTAATGCAGTAGCTGCTTTCAAGGTGACCCTGAAGTACCTCAAGGACTTCCGGGAAGCGGGGACGGACTCCTTCGCCAAGGGGTTCATGTACTGCCGGTCCCAGCTACAGGGAGTCCTGTCCGAGAAGCAGCTGGCCATGCTCCGAGTCCTGGGAAAGAAGGCTTCCTCTACAACAACGACGGTGGTGGCAAGGCAGGGAGCTGCTCCAACCGAGGCTCGTAGCCCAGTGACCTCGACAGTGCCCAGCCCCAGGGAGCCGGCACCGACGGCGGCGAGGACAGCACCTGCGCCACAGCCGGAGGCAGCTGCCCAGCCCCAGCGGCTCCAGCAGCTGAACTTGCTCCTCCAGTGGAGGTTGCCCAGGGGCATGCCCAAGCGACATAGGTGGAGGAGGGAGGGGTCCCAACCATGCGCCACCCGGGGAAGGAGCCAGCTGCTTAGGATAGGATCTTTTTTCTTTTTATACTTGTACTTTTCTTTTTGTTCTCTTTTCTTCTTGACCGGGTCATCCGACCTGTCAGGGCCCAGAAGATAGTGTAAACAGCTCCTTCAGTAATGAAATTCACTTTTGCAATCATTGTGTCTCTATTATCTGTAATGTGGAATGTCTCTTCTCTCTCTTCTCCTCCCTTCCTTTGCTTTTTCTTCTTTTTTGGTGTAGGGAGGTCTGAGAGGGGAGCCTAGGACTTCGACTGGCATGGACCCGGTATTGAGCTTGAGGTCATTCCAGTGATGAACGTTGGCCTTGGACTCAGTTGCTTAGGGGCATGATTCAATCTTCACCGTCTTGGAGCTAGGCTCGGAGACGTCGAAGAATGAGATCCCGGGAATTGGAAGTCTGAGTCTTGAACCCTAGTGTCTTGGAGCCAGTCCCAAGGATGTTGATGATTGAGGATTGCGGTGCCAGAAATCTGAGTTCTGGATCGTGGTGTCCTGGAGTTGGGCTTGGAGGCACTAAGTGTCTGGGGGATTCCTAGGTCCTTTGCTGGGGAGCTGGGCCTGCCGGTGCCGGAGGGTCGTCCGGTCTTTGAAGCCGAGGAGCTGTGCTCGTCGATGCCTGGGGGCTTCTCAGGTCTTTGTGCTGGTGGACTTTTCTCCAGGCTTTGATGCTGGGGAGTTGGGCTCGCCGGTGCCTGGGAGCTTCCCAAGTCTTTGTGCCGGAGGACTTTTCTCCGAGCTTTAATACCGGGGAGCTGGGCTCGCCGGTGCCTGGGGGCTTCCCAGGTCTTTGTGCAGGAGGACTTTTCTCTGGGCTTTGATGCTGGGGAGCTGGGCTCGCCGGTGCCTGGGGGCTTCCCAGTCTTTATGCCAAAGGACTTTTCTCCGGGCTTTGATTGGCGACGATGCTGCCTAGCCCAGGGGGCCTGAGCTCGGAGGGGCACCTCACAGCAGAGGAGGCTGAGCTCGACTCCTGACCATGGGTCCTGATCTAGAGGGGTCCGCCTTGGGTGGGAGCTCGTGCTCGGCTCCGGTCTAGGCATCCCGGGCTTGTGGGAGTTGACCTGGCGGAGGACGGGGCCCGGCTTCGGCCATCGTTGTGGAGCCGGGCTAGAGGGTGTAGTCAATGACGAGCTGCATGGCTCAAAGGTGCCCTTGGCCGGAGATCTGAGCTCCGGTCTTGAGCAGGCATCCTGGAGTTGGGCTCGGGGACATTGATGATTAGGATTTCTAGTGCCGGGAATTGAGGTTCTGGACCTTGGCGTCTTGGAGCTGGGCTCGAAGAGTTGGTGCCAGAAGATGCCTTCTTGAATTTTGTTGCCGGAGAGCTAGGCTCGCCAGTGCCTGGGGGCTTTCCAGGTCTTTGTGCCAGAGGACTTTTCTTCGGGCTTTGATGCCGGGGAGCTGGGCTCGCCGGTGCCTGGGGGCTTCCCAGGTCTTTGATGCCGAGGAGCTGGGTTCGCCGGTGCCTGGGGGCTTCCCAGGTCTTTGATACCAAGGAGCTGGGCTCGCCGGTGCCTGGGGGCTTCCCAGGTCTTTGATGCCGAGGAGCTGGGCTCGCCGGTGCCTGGGGGCTTCCCAGGTCTTTGATGCTCCTGCAAGGTGAATGAAGCATTGCACAGGAAAAGGACCTTTATTTCAAATGGAAGGAGAACTTATATTATTGATAGTAACTTCTCAGATTACAAGCATTCCATGTCCGGGAGAATCTGGTACCACCTAGGTCCTCGAGGTAGTAGGCCCCCTGTGAGAGGGCCTCGGCCACATTGTAGGGGCCTACCTAGTTCGACGAGAGTTTGCTGCATTCTCTGGGTTGAGACGCCTCAGCTCGGCGCAATACCAGGTCACCAGGTTGGAAGGTCTTCAACTTCACCCGGGCATTGTAATATCGGGCGACCCGTTGCCGGTACGCTGCCATCAGAAGCCGGGCTTTGTCCCTCGTTTCTTCGAGGAGGTCTAGGTTGAGGAGGAGGTGCGCCGAGTTCCGTGCTTCATCATACTATTGTATGCGGAGCGTGGGCATGCCAAGCTCAACTGGAATCACTGCCTCGGTGCCAAAGACGAGGTTGAACGGTGTTTCGCCCGTTGCCGTTCTGGGCATTGTGTGGTAGGCCCACAGGACACTTGGGAGCTCTTCCACCCATCTACCCTTCGCCCGTCCAGCCTGGTGCGGAGCCCTTGGAGGATGGTTCTGTTGGTGACCTCGGCTTCTCCATTCGTTTGGGGATGTGCAACCGAGGTGAACCGATGCTGGATCCCATGCTCGGCACAAAATCCTTCGAACTCCTTATTGTCGAACTGTTTCCCGTTGTCGGTAATGATGCAGTTGGGAAGTTCGAAATGGCAGATGACTGACTTCCAGAAGAATTGCTGGATGTTGGCTTCCGTAATCCGGGCCAACGGCTCGGCTTCAACCCATTTGGTGAAGTAGTCCACTGCTACCAGCAAAAACTTTCGCTACCCCGGCGCCATGGGGAATGGCCCCAGAATGTCCATCCCCCACTGCGCGAAGGGCCAGGATGATGATAGCTGAGAGATGGGCAAGGCCGGTAGGCGCTGGACGTTGGAATGATGTTGGCACTTGTCACATTTCTTGATGAAGTTAGCAGCATCTTCCCTCATCATCTCCTAGAAGTATCCCTGTCGAAGTGCCTTGTGAGCTAGAGTTCTTCCTCCCACATGGTTCCCACAGAGGCCCTCGTGTATCTCTGGGAGCACGGAGGCTACCTCCTTGGGTCTGAGGCACATCAAGAGGGGGTAGGAATAAGATCGGCGATAGAGATGATCGTCCGTTAAGACAAAATGGGCGGCCTTTCTTTTGATGAGGCCAGCTTCCTGGCGGTCCTCCGGTAAGAGGCCATCCTGGATGTATTTGACATATTTGTCCATCCAGCTCGGCTCATGAGCCACTTGTTGTACCTTTTCAAGGCCCTCATAGCTTGGACTCTCGAGGTACTCGATGCAGGCACGCCCCAAGGATGAGTCCGGTAAGGTTGCAAGCCTCGACAGCGCATCCGTCCGAGCATTTTCTCCACGGGGAATGTGGGAAACATGGAAGTAACGGAAGCCCGCCATGCTTGCACGAACTTTGTCTAGGTACTTCACCATCTAGGGGTCTCGGGCCTTGTATTCCCTGGAGACTTGTCTGACGACCAGTTGGGAGTCGGTGAAGACCCTCAAGTTCTGCCCCCAATTCGCGAGACACCCTTAGGCCCGTGAGGAGTGCTTCATACTTTGCCTGGTTGTTTGTGGCCAGAAACTTGAAGCGGAGGGCGCATTCCATCACCACCCTGTCGGAATTGGTGAGGATGAGGCCCGCCCCACTTCCACAGGAGTTGGAGACTCCATCCACGTGGAGGATCCAGGGGTCCTCCAGTGGTACGGGCTCAGCTTGGGTCTCAAGGACCGTCTGCTCCAGTTCCTCACTCCAGTTCCTCGGGGAGTCCCGTGCATTCGACCACGAAGTCGGCTAGGACTTGGGCCTTCTACAACGATCCCGGCCGGTACGCAATGTCGAACTCGCTCAGCATCAGGGACCATTTGGCCAGTCTCCTGGAGGTCTCGAGATGGGCTAGCATGGTCCTCAATGGCTGATCGGTGACAACCGCAATGGGATGCGCTTGGAAGTATGGCCTGAGGCATTTAGCAGACATGATTATTGTAAAAATTAGCTTTTCAGAATGGGTATACCTGATCTCTGCATCCCAAAAGATTTTGCTGGGGTAGTACACCGGCTTCTGGGCCCCGTCCTAGTCTGTACGGACGAGGACCGAGCTGACGGCCCCTGGAGTCACTGCCAGGTAGAGTAGGAGCTCCTCCCCTTCTTCCGGTCTGGACAGTAGAGGCAGAGAGGCCAGAAACTCCATCAGCTCCTCAAAGGCTGCCTTGCACTCTTTGGTCGAGGTGAAGTCATGCATTTTGTGCAGTGCCTTGAAGAAAGGGAGGCAGCGGTCGGCCGACCTTGAGATGAATCGGCTTAAGGCTGCGATCCTCCCTGTCAGGCGTTGGACCTACTTCTTTGATGTTGGGTGCTCCATGTCGAGGATCTCCTAGACCTTCTCCGGGTTTGCCTCAATGCCCCTTTGGGTGACCATGAAACCGAGAAATTTCCCTGCCGCCACCCTGGAGGTGCACTTTGCTGGATTGAGCTTCATTTGGTGCTTCTGGAGGCTGTGGAAGGCTTTGACGAGGTCGACGATGTGGTCCGAGCTTGGCTTGCTCATCACGAGCATGTCATCCATGTACACTTGCACATTCCAACCGATCTGGTCTTTGAAGACCTTGTTGACCAAACGTTGGTACGTGGCTCTAGCATTCTTTAGGCTGAAGGGCATCATCCTGTAGCAGTATATCCCTCGGTCAGTGATGAAGGCAGTATGCACCTCGTCCTCCAGGTGCATTCGGATTTGGTTGTATCCGGAGAATGCATCCATGAAGGAAAGCAACATATGCCCTGATGTGGAGTCCACCAACTGGTCTATCCTCGGGAGCAGGAAGCTATCCTTCGGGCATACTTTATTAAGGTCAGTGTAGTCCACACAGATCCTCCACTTGCCATTATTCTTCTTTACCATCACCATATTTGCCAACCAGCTCGGATAGTGCACTTCTTGAACTAAGTCGGTGGCCAGAAGTTTTTCAACTTTTTCATTGACGGTCGCTTGCCTCTCAGGGGTGAAGCTCCTCTTCTTCTGTCGAACTGGTTTGCACCTCGGATCGACATTGAGCTTGTGGGTGATGACATCAGGGGGTATACCTGGAATGTCTGTCGCTGTCCAAGCAAATGCATCTGCATTTGCCCACAGGAATTCCAACAAGGGACCCTTCTCCTCCTCAGGCAGCTGAGCTCCGATCTGCACGATCTTTGTCAGGTCGGCCCAGAGCTAGCAAGGAAGTAGGTGCTCAGCCGGGCCTCCTCTACGATCCTAGATCCGGTGGTCAAGCTCGTCCAGCTCAAGAACCTCCTCGGGAACTTGGGCCCCGGGGAGGGTTTGGAAGTAATGCTGCACTGGCTGGGGCGTGCCCCTCATCTCTCTGACACCGCATGGAGTTGGGAATTGCATGAGCAGTCTCTTGGAAGAGACCACAGCATCGAGAAGGTTGAGCCCAGGTCGGCCCAAGATCACGTTGTAAGGCGAAGGGAGCCTAACAACCGTGAACGTCATCATGACGGTACTCTGTCGAGGAGGTGTCCCAGCAGTGACTAGGAGAGCGATCTCCCCCTCCACCCTCATGGAATTCCCAGTGAAACCAATGAGGGGTGTATGTATAGGCTTGAGTTGAGCAGAGGGAAGATTCATCCTGGAGAAAGCATCGTAGAAAAGCACATCTATGGAGCTTCCACTATCTACCATGATGCGTTTTACAGGATATTTTGCAATCATCATCTTGATGACCACTGCATCATTATTTACATTTTTTACTCCATCTCCCCCTTCCCCTATAAAGGGGAGTACAATCTCAGGGTTCCCTGCCCCCCGGGCATTCTTGGAGATGCGCCCAGTCCCCCAGTGTATCATCTCCACCGGCTTCTCGGTAGGGCGATTGTCGACCACCGGGACTGGTGGAAGGGTGACGAGTGCTTGAGATTCCAGTTGAGATATGCCCCCCACATACCTTTCGAGGTAGTCTCTCTTGATGAGCTCCTCAATCTTCCATTTGAGGTTGCGGCATTCCTCGGTGTCATGGCTGTGGTCACGATGGAAGCAACAGTACTTTGACTTGTCATGGGTGGTAGATGGCTTCAATGGTGATGGGCGCCTCAGGTAGGTCTCGCCCTCGATCTCCATGAGGATCTTCATCCTCGGGGCGAGAAGGGGAGTGAGATTCCTTTCAAGGATGGGGGTGCTCCTTGGCCCCGGTCCAGGACAGGAGCTCCGAGCTGGTGGCGCCGGCTTCCGTGCCCCGGGCACCTCGATGGGCATGGGCCTCCTCGGTGGCTTCCCGTCGAGCTCTCGCCGGGTACGATCCATCTTCTCAGCGCGGATGTACTTCTGAGCATGAATGAGGAGCTCGGACTAAGACTTTGGAGGCTTTTTGTCAAGCGAGTATGTCAAGCGGGAAGTCTTGAGGCCTCGCTTCAGGGCCAGCATGGCGACTGGCTCCTTCAAACAGTAGATCTCCAAGGTGATAGCCTTGAAACGAGCCACGTAATCTCGCAGCGGCTCCTGATCCTGTTGGCGATGGAGAAGAGGCTGTTCGCCTCGCGTGGCATCTTCTGGCAGGCATCGAAATGAGCCATAAACTTCTGCCCTAGCTGGGCGAAGGAATTGATGCTTTCTGGCTCTAGGCGGGAGAACCATATTCGAGCTGCCTTTTGGAGAGTAGCAGGGAAGGCCATGCATAACAGAGCATCGGTGGCCCCCTAGACCCTCATGAGGGCCCAGTAGCTTTCCAGGTGGTCCAGGGGGTCGGTGGTCCCATCATAGGGGTCCACCTGCGGCATGCAGAACCGACAAGGAATTGGCTCTGCCTGAATCTCCTGAGAGAATGGAGGATGGGCTTCATAGCCCGCTGCTCAATAGTAGAGCTAGGCAAGTTGGCAAACTGGTGAGATAGCTCCACCAACTTGTGGTCATGCTCCTCCAGGAGCTTCTCCGCCCTGTGCCTGATGGCCTCATCCATAGACCCCTCCGTTGAGAGGGGTGGGGAAGGTGATGCGGGTGCACGGTGCCCACGATGAGGGGCCTTACCCCTCCTACCCTGATGGGGTCTGGATGCCCCCTGGTCAAGGTGCGGTGAGCAGCTTTCTTCGTCAGTGGACCCGGCCCGGCGTCGCTTCAACGAAGTCTGGTGGGTACCCCGGGGATCTGTCACGGCCCGCGGCTATGAAGGCCTTCCGTGGAAGGAATGCAGGCTGTTGCGGGGTGTTGCGGCGTGGGCCACGAGGGTCTCCGACTGCTGGTGTGTAGCCAAAGACCAATGTTGGTGCTGAAGCTGGCGCACTGCTACAGTGAGAGTATGCATCTGCTGAGCGAGTGCAGTCAGCTGAACTTCCAATGGAGGTGGTTGAACCGGGGCAGGCGGCTCCGTCTCCATATCGTGCGGGTTCCCATGAGAAAGGGATGCCTCTGCACAGCTGGGAGAGACTCCCCTTGCCCGAGTGGTCACCATCCTTCTGATGGACTGCTTGAATAGGGACTAGACTAGATCACAAGTGGTTTAATCTGTACGTGCCCCACTTCCTGGCGCACCAATCTGTTGCCACCAAGATCGCCGTGGCCCATAGCTGCTGGTGGAGTCGGGTGTCACGCATCTGCCCACCTGGGAACGCCTCTGGCACCTCAGAACCTGTAAGGAAGCAATGTCAGTGACTCGGGCTGGGGATTCTGGCTGGGGCACTCCGACGGTCAAGTCAGTGATGATCCAGGAAAACAGATCCTCCTGGTTGAGCCCCTTTAGATGAGCTCCATGCTAGGAGGAGTGAATATAGTGTGAGTGGAAGATGAGGACGAGCTGGGAGTGGTGTTGGCTGAGGTGGTCTTGCCCCCCTCTCTGGCCTTCCTCCCTTGTGTTGCTCTAGTTCCTCCGGTGTTCTTGAATTGAGAAGTATGCTATGGATGTAGTGATACTGGATCAGATGTAGTGATACTGGATCAGATGCAGATACCTCTTTTGCTTACTCTGGTAGGATTTCTACCTTGGTTTGCTTTGGGATCTCCCCCCGCTGTCGTCTACGGTGAGGTACCGTGATGTAGACGGGACGTCTCTCCTGTTTTGACAATTGAGGAAGCTTCCATAAATCTCTGACATTCCTTTTGCCTGTCACCCTCCTGGGAGCCTGACAAGGCCTCGATCGATGGGTCGCCGGTCTTGGGACCCGCGCTCTTTGGTCAGGTCTTTTCTTCGGTTGTACAGTGGATCGGCGGAGGGCATGGCGCCTTGATGTGAGCTTTCCTTTCTTTCTGGAGTGAGTGACGATCGTGGGCATTGATTGCGGCATGGTTGGTGTTGTCGTACGACCCTCGGGAGTATCGTCACTATCCTCGAAGGGGAGGCGTGGCTCTCTTGGTGGCTAGCACGGTGGTTTGAACTGAAGGCCAAGCTGGAAGGGTAGGGCCCACCTTCGGTGGACTTGCCTCGGTGCTGCTTGGCATGGTGGAGACGGGCCGAGCTCAGCTGCGGAAGGGCGCCTTGTGGCGGAGGAGGCTGAGCTTGATTCCTGACCATGGGGCCCGGCTCCAGGCGAGCTCGGCACCAGGATGCTGCTCAGCCTAGGGGACTTGAGCTCGGAGGGGTGCCTCGTGGCGGAGGAGGCTGAGCTTGACTCTTGACCATGGGGCCCGATCCCGAGGGGTCCGCCTTAGGTGGGGACTCAGACTCAGCTCTGGCCTAGGTGTTCCGGGCTTGCGAGAATGGACCTGGCGGAGGACGGAGCTCGGCTTCAGCAGGCGGAGGTGTTGCTTCAGGGGAGCTCAGCCCGGTGAAGGTGCTCAGGTTGAAAGCTTGTCGTGGCGTCTGATGGGGGCTCCATGTCAGCTACCTCATGCCACGTCAGCTACTCCATGCCACATCAGCGATCTGGCCCCATCAGCATTCATTAGCCATTCCCCTGAGGTTACATCTCCTTACGGTTGGGAGTTAAGCGGCGAGCTTGTCTCGTCTGCCATGCTGTCACAAAAGGGGAACTAGGCGAGACCTCGATCTAGGCACAGGCACCCCTGGACTCGAGGCGTTGACCACGGCTCTCCCCTCTATGGGGCATAAAGTCACCGGGCGTCGGATCTGGTATCTCGATCAAGGTGTCCCTCCTGAACTGGTGCAAACAAGGTTTTGCGCACCGTTACAGATCTGGGAACACTGTACTAGATGCGCCGCATTGTATGCACTGGCCCTAGTTGCATCCTCGGAGCCTGCACCTTCGGTCCTCCTGATGCTCCTTGGAGAAGGCTCGAATTCGACCGAGGTGGACCCATCTGGGGGTGCCACCTGGCGAAGGAGCAAAGGTGCCTGGCTCGACTCCGATCGAGGTGGACCCATCTGCGGGTGCCACCTGGCGAAGGAGTAGAGGTAGCCCACTACTACCTTGGTGGACCCCACCTGGGTCGATACCTAGAGATGGGGCAAAGGCAGGCCCACTTTGATCGAGATGGACCCCACCTAGGTCGACACCTGGTGAAGGGGCAGAGGCAAGCTCGACTTCGGTCGAGGTGGACCCATCTGGGGCCACCACCTAGCAAGGAGTAGAAGAGCCAGGCTCGACTCCGGTCGAGGTGGACCCAGTTGGGGGTGCCACCTGGAGGAGGAGCGGAGGTAGGCCCACTTCGACCGAGGTGGACCCATCTGGGGGTGCCACTTGGCGGAGAAGCAGAGGCGAGCCCACTTCGGTCGAGGTTGACCCTGCCTGGGTCGACACCTAGCGAAGGGGCAGAGACAAGCTCGACTTCAGCCAAGATGGATCCGTCTGGGGGCGCCACCTGGCGAAGGAGCAGAGATGCCAGGCTCGATTCTGACCTAGATGGACCCATCTAAGGGTGCCACCTGGTGGAGGAGAAAAGGCAGGACCACTTAGACCGAGGTGGACCCCTCCTGGGTCGACACCTGGCAAAGGGGTAGAGGCAAGCTCGACTTCGATCGAGGTGGACCCATCAGGGGGTGCCACCTAGAAAAAGAGCAGAGGTTCCATGATCAACTCCAGCCGAGGTGGATCCATCTGGGGGTGCCACCTAGCGGAGGAGCAAAGACAGGCACACTTCGATCAAGGTGGACCCCACCGGGCCGACACCTAGCGAAGGAGCAAAGGCAAGCTCGACTTCGATCGAGATGGACCTATCTGGGGGTGCCACCTAGCAAAAGAGTGGAGGTGCCAGGCTCGACTCCGACCGAGGTGGACCCATCTAGGGGTGCCACCTGGCGGAGGAGCAAAGGCAGGCCCACTTCGGCCGAGGTGGACCCCTCCTGGGTCAACACCTAGTGAAGTGGCAAAGATGCGGAGCTCGGCTTGAGGTGGGCGTGATCGCTGGTCAAGCCACCTGGCAGGAGAGCTCGGAAGAGAACACTGTGCGGTACTGCTTGACTGCCAGCTGGGTCTGATGCATGCTCCATGTCAGCGATCTTGCCATATTAATAGGTATTACAGAGGCTACAAAGGAAGTATTGTGGCTTAGGAGGCTAATTGCTGAAATGGGGGTGAAACAATGTATGGTGGTCTTGCACAGTGATAACTAGAGTGCCATACATTTGACTCAGAACCCAGTCTATCATGCATGCACAAAGCATATAGATATGAGGTACCATAGGATTAGAGAGCTAGTGGAGGAAGGAGAAGTGACACTGGTGAAGGTCCATACAAAGGAGAACCAGGCTGATGCACTTACAAAGGCTATACCGAGAGAAAGCTTTCGCTCATGTACGTGGTTGATGGGTCTAAGGAATCTGGTGTAGTTGTTTGAAGCCTTGGAGCACCAAGGTGGAGATTGTTGAGTCTCAGGTGGTGCATCCAAGGCTCCAGGGAGGCCAAAGATTGGGTCTTGGTCTATTAATGGTTATACATGATGTATCTAGGGCTAGGAGTGAGTCCGGGACAAGACCTAGGTGTTAGGCTATGTTTTTTTGTCAGTCTGAACATTGGAGTCGACTTGTCTGGTAATCGAGCCAACTCGGTGGTTGGCACTGCAGGGAGTTATTGTGCGATGATCTGGAGGAGTCGGCTCTCATAGGAAAGAGTCAGCTCCTATCTATAGACTGTAGCACAATGTTCTGGATGAGCCGACTCGTAGCCTGAGAGCCGACTCGTCCAGAGGATATTTTCAAGCTTTGAGTTGACTTACAGGAGGTGAGCCGACTCGGATGTCGAGATTTCAAAATTCCGACCATGCTAACCTGGGGAGTTTTTTGGGGGCTAGGTCTCATATGACCTAGGTATATATATATGTATATGTGTGGACATTTTTGAGACTTCTTCTTGACGGCTGAATACAAGTATTGGAATTCCATTTTCTCCTAAGAATCTCTACTTCTACTCTCTTCTCATATTCTCTTTGCTATCAATTGAAATCCATCTTCCTTTGAGAAAGCTGTATCCTACCGCATCCATAGAGGATCGCTGGCAGAGGGTTGAATATGCCCCTGGGATTCCACAGGGCAAGAGGGATCTCATACATAATTATTATAGGGGAGCATTTGTCCACCAACAAAGTAATGATCCATTTACATCTCTATAAAATTTTTGATCTATGCTCTTACCTTTTTCATCTTTATCAAGCTTACATGAGGAGCTTATTGGTGTGCCAATTTTCTTAGAATTCTCTATTCCAAACTCTTTGAGTATTTTTCTTTTGTACTTTTTTGGTTGATGAACATTTCTTCTTGTATTTGCTTTATTTGGAGTTAGAGAAAGAAGTTAAGTTCTCCCATCACACTCATTTCAAACTTCTCTTATATTAACTTAGTAAATTCTTGATACAAAAGATCATTAGTATTACGAAAGATAATATCATATATGTTAGTTTTGGCTTCCTGATTTTGATGAATAACAAAATATTGAGTATATGTTTGGACTAATGTTTGAATTGGAGTATGAATTTTAGGTCATGGGTACTTTAAATTTTTACTCAAAAGTATCAAAGTTACTAACATCAAAGTAAGATGAATTTTAATGTTTAAGCTATTTTCTCACCTTGGAATATTGATAAAATGATCACTTTGGCCCTTATGAAGATGAGTCTAAGAGGTTCTTGGACAAAATTTGGAAATTTCAGAGTTTCGTACACTTTTTTGAAATGGCACAGTGCAAGTGTCGACTCAAAGTGTTGACTCATGAATCAAGTATCGACTCATAGGTCGACTCATGAAGAAAGTATCGACACTTCAGAAGATTGGCACACAAAGTTTCAGATGGCATGCTAGGTGTTGACTCGCAAGTCGACTCACAGACTCAAGTGTCGACTCACAAGCTTCAAGTGTCGACTCACAGGTCGACTCAAGGCCTGAGAGCAAAAAATGAATAGAACATGATGCAGAACGAATGCTCTGATACCAAAAATGATGCAGAATAGATATGTGGAATGCGGAAGCAAATTAAAATTAATGTATATATATATATTTTAATATATTTTTAGAAGTCGGCTTTGACTCAAAGGAAAGATAAACTAATGTTGAAAGAAACTAAGAAATGATAGAGAGCACAATTAAAAGGAGTGGATTATCAGAGTAACTCAGAAGTAGGATCGCTGGGGATTGAGAAACCCCCAGATCTAGGGTTTGCTCTGAGTTTCAACGAAACAGACAAAGTGAGAAGGGAAGGTTCTTTTTACCTAGCAGTGATATCTCTCGTTGCTTCAATTGGAGGACACTCTCGAGCAGATTGTAGGATCCTTGGAGACGGGGTATCTTCGCAATGGATCCTCGGATTGTAGTCCTATGGCAAGGTTGGCCTCCTTCTCGAACTCAAGATATGGAAGAAGAAGAACAAAAGAAGAACCAGAAACTCAAGGAAAGACACTGACTTGAGGACTTAATGAAGATTGTTGGATGTAGAAGTTCCGGAGATCTTGATACTGATATGACTCTCCTTTGAACTGGCTCTGTAGTTGAAACAGTTGATCTGAACCTGGATGCTGGTGACCCGGCTTCGATGTGGAAGAGAGGGGCCGTGGGATGAAGATGGAAAATTAGGGTTTGGTGGTGGTGGAGTAGAGATGGGTGGACTAAGCTAGGGTTTTGGGGTTGGAGATCTCACATCTCCTCAAGGTTCCTAGGGAACCTGGATTTACTCCCTCACGGAGCTCAACACCTGAATACAAGTGCGGAAGAGAGAAACACAAAGTTGCTCACAAAGAAATTGATTTCATTCATCATTTTTAATTCAAGAGTTACATAGAGTTGAATATATAGACATAACAAAAAAATAAAATTTTATACATTTCCCATGTGGGACTAATAGGACTAACCCACACTTTAGGCATCAAATTCTCTTCCTAAGACTCCTTCCATGAGTGGGCAGCCCAAAAACTCCAAGAAAACTTGAAAATCAGCTCCAAATGGCAGGTTACGGAGGTGTCTCCTAGTATCTCTTCATGAATCAAGGATTTTCCCTTCATGGTTTGGCTCTTTTGGAAACCTCCTAGTCTTGCTCCACAAGTTTAGGCTTCTTCCTTTCATGGCTTTGGCACTTTTGGAAACTTTTGGGTGCCTCCTTGATTTTCTCCCCAAGACATGCTCTCTTCCCTTTTATAACTTGGATTTTTATGGAACATTATGGGGCACCTCCTTGATCCTCTCTTCAAGAAAAATTCTTGCCATCCTGGCTTGGGTTTATCTGGAAAGAAGTTGGCTCCTCCTTGGATTGAGGTATCTTGATGGATTTCTCCTCCAAGTGGTGCAAGAAAAAAAGAACCTACTTACTTGAGGCGTGGGGACCAAGGTACACTGGATGGAGATGTGGCAGTGAGTGTGGCACCCACTTGTAGCTGGAAAATGTGGTGCCCTATGGCAAAGGGAATGACACCTACCTGGGCCTTGGACTTGGACTGAGTCAACATGACCCAACAAAAATTGAAATGATAAAATTACAGACTCAAAATTGAGTTGATCAGGTCAACCCTTATTACAAAACCAGAAAATCCTAATTCTTCGGGCAAGGTCAATCAGAGATCCAGATGGAGCCCTGAAGTCTTCTTCTGAGTCTGGTGCCCACACCAGAACATGCTATTTCAAGATCTTTTTGCCTGGTGTCGACTCAAAAGAATGACTCACAGACTCAAGTGTCGACTCATAAATCCAAGTGTTGACTCAGAGACCAACTCAAAACCTGAGAGCAAAAGTAAAGCAGAATCCTGAAAATTCAAATTTATACCTAGTGTTGACCCAAGTATCGACCTAAGTGTCGACTCATAGATCGACTCATGAAAAAATTCAAGTATCGACACTTAGTGTAACGGCTAGTTTTCTAGAAGTTCTGAATTGATTTCAAATGGCTCCAAATTGCTAGTTTCTTCACTCTAATGGTCTCCAATAATTTTTTCAGTATTTTTGAGCTATTTATCACTTACCAAACTCATTGAAGAAGTGTGAGCTAAAAAGTTGATTCCACCTGAAAAAGTCTTCAACTCAACTTTGAGCCTTCAAATCATTAGCCAAAAAGAGTGCATTCAAAGATTCCAAGAAGGAGACAACTCAAGCATTCAAGAAGAGCTTCATTGACACTTATTTTCATTCATTTATGAGCTATTTCTTGTGCTTATTTCTATATACTTGCTTTAATTTGTTGTTACTAGTTTCAAAGGTATTGAAACTAGTGTTGAAGGTTGTTAGTAAGCCTAAGAGATCAAACCAACTAGGGTTTGACTTGTAAGCCCGGATTAAAAATAAGTTGTAAAGGTTATTGGTGAGCCTAGATGATAAAACCGACGAGATTTGACTTGTGAGTCTTAGAAAATAAGTCGACTATAATCTTGGATAGATTATAGTGAAAATTTCTAAGGGAAAGCTTGGAAAGTGAATGTAGGTGCTTGGAGTGCACTAAACCACTAACATCTGTGTGTTTGTGGTTGTTTGCTTATTTCTTCACTTGCTTTTTAATACCTTGCACTTAATTTGCTACTTTTACTGCATATCTATTTAGCACAATCACTTTGCTACACAAACACTCTACGTTCAGCACATAACTGTTTAAATTTTTTAAAATACCCAACTCACTGCCCCCTCTTGGGCTACCTGGCTAGGCAACAAGTGGTATCAGAGCTTGGCACTCTGCTTGTAGGTCCAACGATCTTTAGTTAAAGATCATGGCAGCCCAAATTGGTATTAGTATTGAGAAGGACAAGCCTCAAACCGTCCCCCACTATTTAATGTCACAAACTATACTTACTGGAAGACACGCATGCATATACATATTCAAGCTATTGATTATAACATTTGGAGAATTATAGTTAAAGGCCCTCATCAGCCCACTGTCTTGGTTAATGGCATTCCCACCCCTAAATTAGAAGAAGATTGGGATGAGAATGACATTAAGCAAGTAGGGCTTAATGCTAAGGCCATGAACTTATTATTTTGTGTACTTGACCCAAGTGAATTTAATAGAATATCCAACTATACTTCTGTCAAAGAAATTTGGGATACACTTGAAGTTACCCATGAGAGTACACATCAAGTGAAGACCACCAAAGTAAACATGCTCATTCATACTTATGAGATGTTTAGAATGGAACCAACTGAAACAATTAGTGAAATGTATACTAGATCCACAAAATTGCTAATGGTATGAGAAGTTTAGGAAAAGTGATTTCTAATACTGAACTTGTTAACAAAATTCTCAGGTCTCCTCCAGCTTCTTGGGATCCTAAAGTCACTGCCATTGAGGAAGCCAAAGATATCAATACTCTTCCACTTGAGCAGCTCTTAGGATCATTGATGACCTATGAGCTATCATTAAAGTAAAAAACAGTGGACAATGACAAGAAGAAGAAAGCTATTGTATTCAAGTCCACAACCAAGGAAGAGTCAAGTAATGAATCCGATGAAGAGGATGAAGAAGATGAGACAACTCTCATTTCAAGAAAATTTAAGAAATTCATGAGAAGAAAGACGTTCAATTATAAGAAAATGCCACAAAAAGGAGATCATAGCAAGGAAAAATAAAAAGAAAAGGAAATAGAGCAACCAATATATTTTGAGTGTAAGAAACCCGGACACTACAAAATGGATTGCCCCACACTCAAGAAGAGCAAAAAGAAATT
The DNA here is from genome assembly GCA_021397845.1 of Areca catechu. NCBI lineage: Eukaryota > Viridiplantae > Streptophyta > Magnoliopsida > Arecales > Arecaceae > Areca > Areca catechu. Next base: position 147,836,789 of record CM038045.1, on the reverse strand, counting down.
CAGGAAAAAGTCCATGATGGCAACATGGAGTGAGAGCGAAGACTCAAGCTCTTATGAAGAACAGCAAGAAGTGGCCAACCTTTGCTTTATGGCCAATGAAGAAGAGGTAAGCCTTGAACCTGAAAATGAATTTACATTCGATGAATTACATGATGTTTTTGATGAATTGTTATGGAATATCAAAAACTTAAATTAAAAAATAAAGATTTGAAAAAGAAAAACATAGAGCTTTCAAAATCAACCAATAAGTTTTTAATAGAAAATGAAAGTTTGATTCAAGAAAATAAAAACTTGAATGAACAAATGATTATCTTGAAAAAAGAAAAAGAAGATCTTGTGAAAGAAAAAGACTCTTTGAAGAAAGATTAAATTTTTGCTACAAATGAAAAACTTGCTAAACAAAACAAGGAGTTTTTGCTAGAAAATAAGAAATACAAAGAAGAACTTGAAAAAGTGAATCCATTTATTGAAAAGTTTACCTATAGTTCTGAAAAACTAAACATGCTTTTAAATAACCAAAGAGCAATCTTTAACAAAGCTGGCTTAGGTTTTAAACAACAAAAGTAGCAAAAATATTTCAAATTATTTTTTTTACATGCTTTTTCTAGTATTACTTGTTATGCTTGTGGTAAAATAGGATATAAATCTTATATGTGTGACAAAAGAAAGTTAAATACTGTTAGAAAGGTTTGGGTTCCAAAAGGAACCACATCAACTAATCCAAAAGGATCCAAGATGACTTGGGTACCTAAAGTTTCCACTTGACTTATTTTGTAGGTGTGTCTTTCAACTAAGGATAAAAGAAGAATGTGGTATCTTGACAGTGGTTGCTCAAGACACATGACTGGGGATGTATGGTAATTCTCATCTCTTGAAGCTTTAAATGGTGGAAGCATGACATTTGGTGATAATGGAAAGGGCAAAATTGTCAGTATCGATAAAGTCCATATCATCCCTTCTACTTATGTTGATAATATTTTATTTGTTGATGATTTAAAACATAATTTATTTAGTATAAGCCAATTTTGTGATAAAGGATTTAAAGTAGTTTTTGAATCTTCTTTGTGTGTGGTATCTAGTATAGATGATAATGGCATCAAGTTTATTGGTCATAGGCATGGAAACATTTACATGGTTGATCTTGATGATCTACCTATGCAAAATGGTCAATGCCTAGTGACTAAGGAAGCCAAGATAAATGAAACTAGTTGGCTTTGGCATCGTATACTAGGATATGCAAGTATGCATTTGCTTTCGAATTAAATAAAAAGAATATTATAAAAGACTTACCAAAACTCACTTTTGAAAAAGATAAAATTTGTAGTGCATGTCAACTTGAAAAATAAACAAAATCTTTTTTCAAACCAAAAGGAGTAGTGTCTACGACTAGACCCTTAGAATTGCTTCACATAGACCTCTTTAGACAAACTAGAATAACTAGTTTGGGAGGTAAGAAGTACGGTCTAATAACTGTAGATGACTTCTCTCATTTTACATGGATAATGTTTTTAGCTCACAAAGATGAAACATTTTCTATATTCATTAAGTTTTATAAGTGTTGCCGCTCTCGTCGCCGCGCCCGTGCCTCGGATCCGTGGATCCTTCCTGATCGCCTGGCGAGGGAGCCTCCCCGGCTATGGCGAACCTGCAAGAAGGGTTAGAAGACCCTGGCCGGGGATCCCGGCGAGGGAGCTCCGACGGTCAAGTCAGTAGACGACGAGAAGGAACAGACTCTCCAAGACGGACCCCCGAAAGGGTTCTAGACTTAGAGAATTTACTAGAAAGAAAGGTGCACTGGGGACCAGAAATTTCGCCGGGCCTCCTTGCCGAGCTCACGCCGAGCGATCCCCTCTCGGGATCTTGGATCACACTCTCGGAGCGAGGCCTTTTGCCGCTGCTTCTTCCTTGTCCCCAGGCTTGTTCGCTTACCTTGTCGTCCCCAGATTCCTTCCTTTTATCTCTTCCCATCGTTCGCCTGTCTTCTCCTCCTGGGAGGCTCCCCTCCCCCGTCCCTTTCTCTTTCCCCTTTTCGGTGAGGAGGGCCAGGCGGCTTTCCGACCTCGTTCGCCGAGCCCAACAGGGAAAAGGCAAAGACAGAAAAGGGGGGGCGGCACTGGTAAGGCGACCGGTCAGACCTCGAGCCCAGTGAGAGCGCTCTCTTTTCCAAGTGTGGGCGCCATCCATCTATGGGGCCTGCTTTGTCAGAATCGCGCCTCTCGACTGCGGGACCTATCGGGCCGATGCAAATGGTGTTTCGCGTGCCGCCGCCATCCGTACGGGGCACCGTCTATGATGCGTACGGCCCGAGGGATGACCTCGGGGCCTGCGCCTCCTTCCCTGGGACCTTCTCCGTACGGGCGGCCTGGCTTCGGTCGAGGTGGGCCCGTCTTCGGGGGCCACCTGGCGAAGGAGCGAAGGATCGGCCAACCTCGGCCTAGGTGGGCCCCTCCTGGGTGGACACCTGGTGAGGTGGCAGGAAGTCGCCTGGCTTCGATCGAGGTGGGCCCGTCTCCGGGGGCCACCTGGCGAAGGAGCGAAGGATCGGCCGACCTCGGCCTAGGTGGACCCCTCCTCGGTGGACACCTAGCGAGGTGGCAGGAGGTCGCCTGGCTTCGGCCGAGGTGGGCCCGTCTCCGGGGGCCACCTGGCGAAGGAGTGAAGGATCGGCCGACCTCGGCCTAGGTGGACCCCTCCTCGGTGGACACCTGGCGAGGTGGCAGGAGGTCGCCTGGCTTCGGCCGAGGTGGGCCCGTCTCCGGGGGCCACCTGGCGAAGGAGCGAAGGATCGGCCGACCTCAGCCTAGGTGGACCCCTCCTCGGTGGACACCTGGCGAGGTGGCAGGAGGTCGCCTGGCTTCGGCCGAGGTGGGCCCGTCTCCGGGGGCCACCTGGCGAAGGAGCGAAGGATCGGCCGACCTCGACCTAGGTGGACCCCTCCTGGGTGGACACCTGGCAAGGTGGCAGGAGGTCGCCTGGCTTCGGCCGAGGTGGGCCCATCTCCGGGGGGGCCACCTGGTGAAGGAGCGAAGGATCGAGCGACCTTGGCCTAGGCGGACCCCTCCTGGGTGGGCACAAGGCGAGGTGGTAGAGGAGCCCCGAACCGAGCTCGACTTCGGCGAGAGCAGTTTGTCTTAGGAAGTCATCTGGCGGAGTAGTCTTGCCGAGCTCGGCCTTGGCGATGTGGCGCTGACTCGGCCGGAGAAACCTCCACGTGGCTCGATCATATTCGGCGGTATCTGAGCCCGGCCACGTCACCATTACTGCCGTAACAGTTGCCCCCCAGCCCGCCGTTCTGTTGGGGCGTCGTAGAACGGAACGTCGGGATTAAATACAGATATGACATGGGGAGGCGAAGATCTTGCATCATAATTGCCACGATCCTCGTCGCCGTGGCTCAATGCGCCTGAAACCCTATAGGAAGCCGCCACGCATCGCCCACTTGCCCGCAATAAATGCGTCGCTTCGAGACAGAGGCCGTTACTCTGCTAACGAGGCGTCGGTGTCGGGCGTGCGTCCACGTGGCGATCGCTCAGTGGCTCAAGGCAGAATGATGGGTACGACCGCTGTCGACTGAGTTTGAAAGGGAGGGGACTTTCCAGAACGAGGCCTTTCCCCTTGCTCCGTGGGCGGTTTGCTGCAGGCTAACTTCTGTTGCCCCGTGCTCGCTTGGCATATTTTCGGTGAGTGCCTCCATCCTTCTCCAGTTCCCTTCTCTCTTTTCTTCTCCGAATCTTTGTCCTCCTCTTTTTCATGGCGCGCCGTCGCCATGTCTCTTCCAATCCGGACGAGGTCGGTCCATCCCGGCCGAGGACTCCGTCTTCTTCCTCCTCAGAGGAGGAAACGATCCCGGAGGAGATCCGCCGGCGTCTGCAACCCGGGGGTGTCACCATTGGCATCCCCAAGGGGGTCCGGTCTCCTCCGGTTGCTCCCGCTGTCCCCCTTCGTTCTCTTCCTGCTCCGCCTCTCCTTCCAGCCGGTCCCTCCGGTCATGCTTCCACCATGACCGAAGGCGATCTTTCTCTGCTCCGGGAGGCCTATGGTATCCCGGGGTCAATTCGTCTATCTGTTCCGCGGTCCGGGGAGCGCGTCACCATGAGTGGCCCCGGCTGCATAGCCTTCTACGAAGACTTCCTCCTTGGGGGTCTTCGATTTCCTCTGCACCCCTTCTTCCTCTCTTTTCTCAGCCATTTCCGGCTTGTTCCGGCCCAGTTGGCTCCCAATGCCATCCGGGTCATCTTCTCCTTTATAGTCTTCTGTCACTTTCACGGGTTCGTTGCCCGTTTCTCCCTCTTCAGGGCCATGTTTACCCTGAAGAAGTGCTCCACCGATGACGGCTGGTGGTATATTTCGCCCAGGCCCAGGTGTCTCCGGTTCGACCTCCCTTCCTCGGTGAAGGGCTGGAAGAGCCGGTTTTTCTTCGCCTCGGTCGAAGATATCGACTGGGCCTGGAGTGAACCGGACCGGTCTCCGAACCGGAACTCCCGGGTTGAGTCGGCGGACCAGGAAGCCTACTCCCAACTCCTGAGTGACGTGGTCCTGGCGCTCGAGGTTCTTCTTTCGGAGCAGAATCTTTTTGAGGCCGGGATCAGTCCCGTCCGTGAGACGGGTGAGATTCGGCCCTCCTTTGACTTCTTCACTCTTTTTCTTCATGACTGAGTCGGCTAACCTTCTGTTCTTTTGCATTGCAGGAATGAAGTTCTCACTGGAGAGCCTTCTGGAGGGCGCGGCCCAGAGAGACGTCCCGGAGGTAGACGAGCCCGCGGCCAAGAGGGCCCGTACTGAGGCGGGCCGGGAGATCCCGCCGGCGACCGCGCCCAGCCCAGTGGCCACCGCTCCCCCGCCCAGGTTGCCTCAGGGCGGGGCCGTTGATGCCTTGGCTGCCAGACCTGGTGGTGCTGCCGTCGAGGGGGCTCCACCGCCCAAGGCTCCGTCTAGCGCCGGTCCCATCGTCGCCGCTGCTCCGACGGCGCAGCCCGTGGCCTCTGCCGGCCCGTCGATCGCGACCCCAGCTGAAGGGGCAGCCACCGCAGGAGCCGACCTGACAGCTCCGCCACCGGTGATCACCCACCGGTGTTCAGTCATCCGCGACAAGGGGATTGCGGAGAAGGTCATGGAGTACGCCTCCACAGCCCGGGACCGCCGAGCTCGGGGCGGCCGGGACTATGCGGACGCCTTGCTCGAGATTCTCCCGCAGCTCTTCACGGTAAACCCGAGCTCCTTCTTCTCTGTCTTTCATGATTTTAGTGGCCTTTTCTCCTAACCTGGTTGCTCTGTTTGTGCAGATTGGAAATGACGTTCTCCTACTGAGGAACTTCCTCGTAGGGAACGCGAAGAGGGACGCCGAGAAGGAGAAGAAGCTCGGCAAGCTCGCAGCTGACGTCAAGGACCTCATGGAAAAGGGGGTCGAGCTGCGAGCCAGCAACCAAGCCCTCCAGACTGACTTGGCATGCTCCGAGGAGCAGAACAAGGAGCTGGAGGCTTCTTTATCGGAGGAGAGGCTCTCCTACCAGCGCCGCACGGAGGAGGACGCGGCGGAGAAGGCTCGCCTTCAGGCCCACTCCCATTGGCTGGAGAGCCAGCTGGAGGAGGCTCGGCGAGACGCGAGCGCGGCGAAGGACCGGAGTGCGTACATCAACGGACTCCTGGAGGCCGCGAAGCGGGAGGCGCAGGAGGCCATCCCGAAGTTCCGGGCTTCCGACGAGTACACGTCGAAGGTCCGGGAGGCCGCCGTGGACTCCTTCCTGAAGGGGTTCCGGATGTGCCGGGAGAAAGTAGGGGCCCTCTTCCCCGAGCTCGACCTCAGCGGGGTGGTGCTCGGAGGCAGGAGGCAAGGAGCCGAGGGCAAAGCCTCCGGCGCGGCCGACGCCACTCCTGCGGCCCCGTCGACCAGCGAAGCCGTGGCTCCGGGGCAGCCTCAAGAGCCGGCCGCCGCAGAAGGCGAGGATGCAGTGCCTGCACCCCCAGCGGAGGGCTCCGACCCCACACCAAACTGAGCCATCGTCTTCTCGCCTGCCTCGTTGTCGTAGTTATTTTTTCTTCTCTTCTTTTTTTGGGGACTCCTGGCCTGTCGGGATTCCCGGCTTGTACTGTTGCTTAAATTAATGAAGACTCTGTTTGACCAAGCCTCGAGTTCGTCTTCTTCTCCATTCCCCCATCTCCCTTTTCTTTTCTTTTTTCTGAGATGTTGATGTGGAATGCTGAAACGATCATAGGCCTGGTCCCTTCCATTGCTCGAATCGAAGGTTGGGACATCCCGGACCGCGCGGCGTCAGAGTAGGCCTTGAGCGGGTCCGTCTTTGGGATTGCCTTCACACTCGCGTGGACGACATGGTTTCTGCACCGCCTTCCAGGCCGAAGCCCGGGACCTCCAGACTGAACCCCGGGGCCGCAGGCTTTCTCAAGCCTTGCGTGGCTTGCCGAGCTGTTCTCCGGGCTTGCGTGGACGAACTGGGTTCTACACCACCTTCCAGGCCAAAGCCCAGGATCTCCGGACTGAAACCCGATGCCGCAGGCTTTCTCAAGCCTTGCGTGGCTTGCCGAGCTATTCTCCGGGGTTGCGTGGGCGAACTGGGTTCTGCGCCACCTTCCAGGCCGAAGCCCAGGATCTCTGGACTGAAACCCGATGCCGCAGGCTTTCTCAAGCCTTGCACGGCTTGCCGAGCTGTTCTCCGAGCTTGCGTGGGCGAACTGGGTTCTGCGCCACCTTCCAGGCCGAAGCCCAGGATCTCCAGACTGAAACCCGATGCCGCAGGCTTTCTCAAGCCTTGCACGGCTTGCCGAGCTGTTCTCCGGGCTTGCGTGGGCGAACTGGGTTCTGCGCCACCTTCCAGGCCGAAGCCCAGGATCTCTGGACTGAAACCCAATGCCGCAGGCTTTCTCAAGCCTTGCGCGGCTTGCCGAGCTGTTCTCCGGGCTTGCATGGGCGAACTGGGTTCTGTGCCACCTTCCAGGTCGAAGCCCAGGATCTCCCGATTCCTTCGGCCACCGGCCATGGTTGGTCATGCCGAGCCTAGGGCCATGCGCCGGTTTTCCTTCAAAGCGAGAAGAGAGCGTTTGAAGCGGGGGAACTTTATTATAGGAGTAAGGAACCTTACATCACTGATAATACATCCTTAGATTCGAGGCGTTCCACGTCCGGGGGAACCTGGCACCTCCCAACTCCTCCAGGTAGTATGCGCCATGAGGGAGGGCTTCTGCCACCCGGTATGGGCCTTCCCAGTTGGGCGAGAGCTTGCCGCATTCCCGTGGCTGGGAAGCTTCAGCGCGCCGGAGGACCAAATCTCCAGGACGAAAAACCTTCGGCCGCACTCAGGAGTTGTAATACCTGGCCACACGCTGCCTATACGCCACCATTCGAACTCGGGCCTTGTCCCTCGTTTCCTCGAGAAGGTCAAGGTTGAGCATTATCCTGGCTGGATTTTCTGTCTCGTCATATTGCTCCACACGCAGCGTGGGTAGGCTGAGCTCGATCGGGATGACCGCCTCAGCTCCGAAGACGAGGTTGAACGAGGTCTCGTCGGTAGCCGTCCTCGGGGTGGTGTGGTATGCCCAGAGGATGCTGGGAAGCTCTTCGGCCCACCTACCCTTGGCCTGGTCCAGCCGCGTGCGGAGGCCCTGAAGAATGGTCCTGTTCGTGACTTCGGCCTCCCCATTGGTCTGGGGATGCGCCACCGAGGTGAAGCAATGCCTGATGCCGAGGTCGCTGCAGAACTCTTCGAACTCCCGGTAGTCGAACTGGCGCCCATTGTCAGTAACCACGGTGTGGGGGAGGCCGAAGCTGCAAACGATTGACTTCCAAAAGAACTTGGCGACGTTTGCTTTGGTGATCCTCGCCAAGGGCTCGGCCTCGACCCACTTCGTGAAGTAGTCGATGGCCACTATCAAGAACTTCCGCTGTCCGGACACCGGTGGGAATGGACCCAGGAGGTCCATTCCCCACTGGGCGAATGGCCAGGGAGCTGAGAGCTGGGAGATTGGGTTGGAGGGCTGTCGTTGCACCGTGGCATGACTCTGGCACCAGTCGCACTTCTTCACGAAGTCAGCGGCGTCCTCCTTCATTGTCTCCCAGAAGTAGCCCTGACGGAGGGCCTTGTACGCCAATGCCCTGCCCCCCACGTGGTTCCCGCAGACGCCTTCGTGAATCTCCTGGAGCACAAGCTTGGCTTCCGTGGGTCCTACGCACTTGAGGAGGGGGTAGGAGTAGGATCTTCGATACAATTGCCCGTCCATCAGGACGAACTGCACGACTTTCTTTCTGATAAGGCGAGTCGCCTCGCGGTCCTCCGGCAGGGTGCCACTGGTGATGTATTCGGCATACTTGTCCATCAAGCTGGGTTCATGGCTGACCTGATGGACCTCCACCGGTGCCTCGAGGCTTGGGATCTCGAGGCGCTCCACATGAGCACGTCCCAGCATCGAGTCTGGCAGGGTCGCCAGGCGAGAGATAGTGTCCGCGCGAGCGTTCTCCCTGTGGGGGATGTGGAAGATGTTGAAGCACCGGAATCTGGACGCACCCGCCTTGACGAGCTCCAAGTATTTCGCCATTTGGGGGTCATGTGCGACATACTCCCCGGAGACCTGTCCCGCCACGAGGTGGGAATCAGTGAAAGCTTTGAGGTTGGTTACGCCCAGCTCGCGGGAGACTCTCAGTCCGGCAAGAAGTGCTTCATACTCCGCCTGGTTATTTGTCGCGGGGAATTAGAAACGGAGTGCGCATTCGGCGACGACCCCGTCGTGTTGGCAAGGATGAGCCCAGCCCCGCTCCCGCCTGAGTTTGAGGCTCCGTCCACATGGAGGATCCAGGCGTCCTCTCCGGGCTCATCGGTGCCTATCTCCATCGGCTGGCCTGAGGGGCCTTCCTCGGGCTCCTTGCCCAAGCCTGCACATTCGACCAAGAAGTCGGCCAGCACCTGTGCCTTCATGGCCGACCTTGGCCTGTACGTAATGTCGGACTCGCTGAGCTTCAGTGCCCACTTTGCCAATCGTCCCGAGGTATCAGGTCGGCTGAGCACTGCTTTCAGTGGTTGATCCATCAGGACAGTGATGGGGTGCGCTTGGAAATAGGGCCTGAGACGCTGGGCAGACACTATTAGCACAAAAACGAGTTTCTCGGGCCGAGAATACCTGAGTTCCGCATCGCGGAGAAGCTTGCTGGTATAGCATACCGGTCGCTGGACCCCCTGGCCGTCGATCTGAACCAAGATCGAGCTGACGGCTTCCGGGGTGACCGCTAGGTAGAGGATAAGCTCCTCCCCCTCCTCGGGCCTGGATAGCAATGGTGGCGATGCAAGCATCTTCTTCAGCTCCTCGAAGGCCTTCTGGCATTCCTCGGTCCAAGCGAAGTCGTTCATCTTTCTCAGCACCTTGAAGAAGGGACGGCAGCAGTCTGCCGACCTGGAGATAAAGCGGCTGAGGGCCGCAACTCAGCCGGTGAGTTGCTGCACTTGCTTCTTGGAGGCAGGCTGCTCCATGTCCAGGATGGCCTGGACCTTCTCCGGGTTGGCCTCAATTCCTCTTTGGGTCATCATAAATCCTAGGAATTTCCCGGCGGAGATGCCAAAGACGCACTTCGCCGGGTTCAGCTTCATCTGATGGCGTCGGAGGTTGCCGAACGTCTCTGCTAAGTCGGCCACGTGGTCCGAATCGGGTTTGCTCATTACCAGCATGTCGTCCACGTACACCTGCATGTTGCGGCCGATCTGGTCTTTGAAAATTCTATTGACCAGGCGCTGGTACGTTGCCCCCGCATTCTTGAGGCCGAATGGCATCATCCTATAGCAAAAAGTTTCGCGGTCAGTTATGAAGGCGGTATGCTCATCGTCCTCCGGGCTCATTCAGATCTGGTTGTATCCGGAGAAGGCGTCCATGAACGACAGGAGGCGATGTCCCGAGATGGTGTCGACCAGCTGGTCGATCTTTGGAAGAGGGAAGCTGTCCTTTGGGCAAGCTCGGTTGAGGTCGGTGTTGTCCACATAGATCCTCCACTTACCACTACTCTTTCTCACCATGACCACGTTTGCCAGCCAGCTGGGATACTGGACCTCCCGCACAAAACCGGCGGCGAGGAGCTTCTCCACTTCCTCGTTGATCGCCTTCTGCCTTTCCATGGCGAAGCTCCTCTTCTTCTGGCGGACCGGGCGGCAACTTGGGTCCACGTTTAGCCTGTGCGTGATGACCTCGGGCGGGATGCCCGGCATGTCGGCTGCTGACCAGGCAAACACGTCAACGTTCGCGCGGAGGAACTCCAACAGGCGGGTCTGTTCTTCTTCAAGGAGCTGGGCGCCGACTTGCACCGTCTTCAGTGGATCCGAACCGAGGGAAAAAGTCAGCAGGCGCTCTACGGGCCCTCCCCTGGGTTCCTTCTCTCTAAGGTCGAGGTCGTCGATATCGGGGGCGAGCTCCGTGCCCCGGGCACTCGGGACCGTCTGGAGGCAGAGCGGGACTGGCTGGGTCATCCCCTTCATCTCCTCGACCCGGAAGGCGTGGGGAACTGTACCAACAACCTTCTCGTGGAGATCGTAGAGTCCAGTTGGTTGACCCCGGGATGCCCGAGAATGGCGTTGTAAGGCGAAGGGAGTCTGACGATGATAAATGTTATTAGGACGGTCGTCTGCTGGGGTGGGAATCCGGCGGTGACCGGGAGAGTAATCTCCCCTTCGACCCCCATGGAGTCCCCTGTAAAACCCACAAGGGGGGTGTGCACCGGTCTCAGCTGATCGTGGGACAAGTTCATCCGAGAGAAAGCATCGTAAAAAAGTACATCAGCCGAGCTTCCACTATCCACCATGATTCGATGTACAGGATGCTTTGCGATGGTCATCTCGACCACCACGGCATCGTTGTTTACATTTTCGTTACCCTTCCCCCCCTCGGGAGGGATTACATTCTCCGGGTTCCTGATTTCCCGGGCTCTCTTCGCCGCTCGACCGACCCCGCGCGAGATCATGCCCATGGGCTTCTCTGTTGGGCGGTTATCGATTGCAGGGATGGGCGGTAAGGTCGCGAGCGGCTGCTCCTCCGAGGGGGCCTCGTTCTTGATGAACTTCCTGAGGTAGCCCCTCCTAATCAGCTCCTCGATCTCCCGCTTTAGGTTGCGACACTCCTCCGTGTCGTGACCGTGCTCGCGGTGGAACTGGCAGTACTTCGATTTATCCTGGGTGGCTCTCGGGTTCTGAGGAGGAGGTCGGCGGAGGTAACCCTCGCCCTCGATTTCCATGAGGATCTTCGTCTGAGGTGCGAGGAGAGGGGTGTACCTCCGCTTGGGAGTGGCCTCGCCCCTCGGCCTTGGATTCGAGCGAGGGTCGGCAGATGGCCCGGGCTTCCGAGCTCCCGGGGTATCTCTTGGGGGTGGCCTCTTAGGAGTCTTCCCGTCCAACTCTCGACGGGTGCGATCGGCCTCCTCCGCTCGGATGTACTTGTGGGCACGGAGGAGGAGCTTGGAGTACGTCCTGGGCGGCTTCTTGTCCAGGGAGTAGGTCAGGCGGGACGTCTTGAGCCCGCGCTTCAGAGCCAACATGGCGACGGGCTCGTCCAGGCTGTAGATTTCCAGGGCTGCGGTCTTGAAACGGGTGATGTAGTCCCGGAGCAGCTCCAGGTCCTGCTGGCGGATGGAGAAGAGGCTGTCCACCTCTCTCGGCACCTTTCGACAAGCATCGAAGTGTGCCACAAACTTCCCTTCCAGCTGATGGAAGGAGCAAATGGATCCGGGCTCGAGGCGGGTGAACCAGACTCGAGCGGCCTTCCGGAGGGTGGCCGAGAAGGCGATGCACAGAAGAGCGTCGGTGGCCTCCTAGACCCTCATGGGAGCTTTGTAGCTCTCCAGATGGTCCAGAGGGTCGGTGGTCCCGTCGTAGGGATCCACCTGCGGCATGCAGAACCGTTTTGGGATCGGCTCCGCCTGGATTTCTTCAGAGAAAGGGGGACGGGAGTCGTAGCCCGCCGGGTCCGCCGACGGGTTCTGCAGGTCGGCGAATCGGCGGGCGAACTCCGCTAGCTTGCGCTCATGCTCCTCCAGGCGCCTCTCGGCCTAGCACCTGATGGCTTCGTCGGTGGAGTCTTCCACCGAGGCTGCGGGTGAAGGGGGCGCCGATCAGTCTCAGCGTGAAGTCAGGCCTCAGGGTCGCTTGCTGCGATGCACCGTTTCGGCCTCGTCGGCCGGGGATCGACTCTCGTGATCCTCCGAACCGGAGTAGTTTCTTTTTGCGGGAGCTTGGTGGCTCCCACGGAGGTTGGAGACGGCCCTCGGATGGGATGGCCTACCCTGGATGGAGCGCAGGCTCCCACGCTGCCCTGCGACTCGGGCCACGGGGGTCCCTAGCTGTGGCTGCATGGCCAGGGACCGCTGCTGATGCTGAAGCTGTCGGACCGCCGAGGTCAAGGTCTGCAGCTGTTGGATGACGGCCGCAAGGGGTCCGTCCGTTGAGGTAGGATGTGGTGGAAGAGGAGGGGGAGCTGGAAGCTCCCTCTCCAGGCTGTGGGCCCCTGGAGGGGAGTGAACCTCCCCCATACGGCTGGTGGACGCCTCGCGGCCACGAGTGACCACCATTGTCAGAGAGTGCGACACCTGCAGAAAGCTGGCTCCCGCTAGGGTTTGGTGTCCTGCCCCCCCTACCTGGTGCGCCAATCTGTTGCCGCTCTCGTCGCCGCGCCCGTGCCTCGGATCCGTGGATCCTTCCTGACCGCCTGGCGAGGGAGCCTCCCCGGCTGCGGTGAACCTGCAAGAAGGGGTTAGAAGACCCTGGCCGGGGATCCCGGCGACGGAGCTCCGATGGTCAAGTCAGTAGACGACGAGAAGGAACAGACTCTCCAAGACGGACCCCCGAAAGGGTTCCAGACTTAGAGAATTCACTAGAAAGAAAGGTGCACTGGGGACCAGAAATTCGGCCGGGCCTCCTTGCCGAGCTCACGCCGAGCGATCCCCTCTCGGGATCTTGGATCTCACTCTCGGAGTGAGGCCTTTTGCCGCTGCTTCTTCCTTGTCCCCAGGCTTGTTCGCTTACCTTGTCATCCCCAGATTCCTTCCTTTTATCTCTTCCCGTCGTTCGCCTGTCTTCTCCTCCTGGGAGGCTCCCCTCCCCCGTCCCTTTCTCTTTCCCCTTTTCGGTGAGGAGGGCCAGGCGGCTTTCCAACCTCGTCCGTCAAGCCCAACAGGGAAAAGGCAAAGACAGAAAAGGGGGGGGGGGGGCGGCGCTGGTAAGGCGACCGGTCAGACCTCGGGCCCAGTGAGAGCGCTCTCTTTCCCAAGTGTGGGCGCCATCCATCTATGGGGCCTGCTTTGTCAGAATCGCGCCTCTCGACTGCAGGACCTATCGGGCCGATGCAAATGGTGTTTCGCGTGCCGCCACCATCCGTACGGGGCGCCGTCTGTGATGCGTATGGCCCGAGGGATGACCTCGGGGCCTGCACCTCCTTTCCTGGGACCTTCTCCGTACGGGCGGCCTGGCTTCGGTCGAGGTGGGCCCGTCTCCGGGGGCCACCTGGCGAAGGAGCGAAGGATCGGCCGACCTCGACCTAGGTGGGCCCCTCCTGGGTGGACACCTGGCGAGGTGGCAGGAGGTCGCCTGGCTTCGGCCGAGGTGGGCCCGTCTCCGGGGGCCACCTGGCGAAGGAGCGAAGGATCGGCCGACCTCGGCCTAGGTGGACCCCTCCTGGGTGGACACCTGGCGAGGTGGCAGGAGGTCGCCTGGCTTCGGCCGAGGTGGGCCCGTCTCCGGGGACCACTTGGCGAAGGAGCGAAGGATCGGTCGACCTCGGCCTAGGTGGACCCCTCCTGGGTGGACACCTGGCGAGGTGGCAGGAGGTCGCCTGGCTTTGGCCGAGGTGGGCCCGTCTCCGGGGGCCACCTGGCGAAGGAGCGAAGGATTGGCCGACCTCGGCCTAGGTGGACCCCTCTTGGGTGGATACCTGGCGAGGTGGCAGGAGGTCGCCTGGCTTCGACCGAGGTGGGCCCGTCTCCGGGGGCCACCTGGCGAAGGAGCGAAGGATCGGCCGACCTCGGCCTAGGTGGACCCCTCCTGGGTGGACACCTGGCGAGGTGGCAGGAGGTCGCCTGGCTTCGATCGAGGTGGGCCCGTCTCCGGGGGCCACCTGGCGAAGGAGCGAAGGATCGGCCGACCTCGGCCTAGGTGGACCCCTCCTGGGTGGACACCTGGCGAGGTGGCAGGAGGTCGCCTGGCTTCAGCCGAGGTGGGCCCGTCTCCGGGGGGGCCACCTGGCGAAGGAGCGAAGGATCGGCCGACCTCGGCCTAGGCGAACCCCTCCTGGGTGGGCACAAGGCAAGGTGGTAGAGGAGCCCCGAACCGAGCTCGACTTCGGCGAGAGCAGTTTGTCTTAGGAAGTTGTCTGGCGGAGTAGTCTTGCCGAGCTCGACCTTGGCGATGTGGCGCTGACTCGGCCGGAGAAACCTCCACGTGGCTCGATCATATTCGACGGTATCTGAGCCCGGCCACATCACCGTTACGGCCGTAACAATAAGAAAGTTTCAAATAAAAAAGGTATTTCAATTATTTCTTTATGTAGTAATCATGGTACCAAATTTGAAAATCATGATTTTGAAATGTTTTGCAATAAAAATGGTATTAATTATAATTTTTCTGCACCTAGGATACCTCAACAAAATGGGGTGGTAGAAAGAAAGAATAGGACTCTAGAAGAAATAGCACGCACAATCTTTTATTAAAATGATTTACCTAGATATTTTTGGATGGAAGCTATAAATACTGCTTGCTATGTTTTGAATCATATTTTAATCCATCCGATTTTAAAGAAAATGCCTTACAAACTTTGGAAAGGTAGAAAACCTACTATAAAATATTTTCATGTATTTGGATACCGTTGTTTCATTCTAAACAATGGTAAAGATAATCTCAATAAATTTGATGCCAAGTCAGATGAGGGTATCTTCTCAGGATACTCTACTTCTAGCAAGGCATATAGGGTCTTCAACAGAAGAACTCTTCAAGTTGAAGAATTCATCCATGTAGTGTTTGATAAAACTAATGAAAAATCTTCTAGAAAAGAAGATACTCTTGATAATGAAACATGTATTCAAAAGTTTGGAAGAATGACAATCAGTGAAGAAGCTTCCAAAGAACAAGATGGTGATTAAGGAAATGAAGAACAAGTATAAAAAGTTGGAGCATCAACACCCAAATCATTGCCTAAAGAATGGAGGTATGCTTATGGACACCCTAAAGAACTTATCATTGGTGATCCATCAAAAGGAGAAAGTACTTGTTCCTCAATAAGAATTGTTTGTGATTATCTAGCATTTGTATCTTAAATAGAACCTAAATTAATCAAGCTGAAAAAGATTCAAACTGGATAAATGTTATGCAAGATGAATTAAATCAATTTAAAAGAAACAAAGTTTGGATATTAGTTGAAAGACCTTCTAATGTTTCAATAATAGGAACAAAATATGTTTTCAGAAATAAACTTAATGAAATGGCTTAGTAACTAGAAATAAAGCTAGATTAGCTGCAAAAGGCTATAATCAAGAAGAGGTTATTGATTTTGATGAAACATTTGCACCTATTGCTAGATTAAAAGTAATTAGATTGTTACTTACTTTTGCTTGTTTTATGGATTTCAAGTTATTTCAAATGGATATCAAAAGTACCTTTTTGAATGGTTTTATTGAATAAGAAGTTTATATTAAACAGCCCCCTGGTTTTGAAAATCATGAATGCCCTAATCATGTTTTTAAACTTCATAAAGCTTTGAATGGTTTAAAACAAGCTCCAAGAGCTTGGTATAATAGACTAAGTACTTTTTTGCTTGAAAATAGATTTTCTAGAGGCAATGTTGACACTACACTATTTTTGAAAAAGAAAAATGATGATTTATTAATAGTACAAATTTATATTGATGATATCATTTTCGGTGCTACTAATGAAATTCTTTGTCAAGAGTTTTCCAAACTTATGCAGGGTGAGTTTGAGATGAGCATAGTGGAAGAATTAAACTTCTTTCTTGGACTCCAAATCAAGCAAACCAAAGAAGGGATCTTCATCAACTAAGCTAAGTACACAAAGAAAATTTTAAAGAAGTTTGGGATGGAGAGCACCAAACAACCACTAGGTACTCCTATGAGCCCTTCTTGTAAACTTGATAAAGATAAATCATGTAAAAATACAGATCAAAAATTATATAGAGGTATCATTGGTTCACTATTATATTTAACTACAAGTAGGCCAGATATCATGTTTAGTGTATGTATGGGTGCTGGATATCAGTCTACTCCTAAAGAGTCTCATCTATTAGCTGTTAAATGAATACTTAGATATTTGTCTAGCATAATTGATATTAGACTATGGTACTCTTGAGACTCATTTATTGAATTGATTGCATATTCTGATGCTGACTTTGCTAGATGTAAACTAGATAGGAAAAGTACAAGTGGAACATGTCAACTTCTTGGAGTGAATTTGATTTTATAGTTTAGCAAGAAATAAAATTCAGTTACTCTATCTATAGCGGAAGTCGAATATATAGCAGCTGGAAGTTGTTGTGCTCAAATCCTATAGATCAAACAATAACTTGAAGACTTTGGCATCAAATTAAATAAAACTTTCATAAGATGTGATAATACTATTGCAATAAATCTAACTAAAAATCCAGTTCAACATTCAAGAAACAAACACATTAAAATAAGATATCACTTCATAAGAGATCATGTGCAAAATGATGATGTAATGCTTGATTTTGTATGTACCGATAGACAACTTGCTGATATTTTCACAAAACTCGTTAGCGAAGATAGGTTTTGCATGATTAGAAGAGAGTTAGGAATCATTGATCCTTTTGTTTAAAGTATCTTAAAATTCTTGTTGAATCCTTTCAAAATGCTTAAAAAATCCTTTCAATTACATCTTAGAATGGCCTGTAGACACTTCTTTGAATTTTAGAAAATTTATTGCAATTTATTCTAAAATTTTGACCAAGTGTCGACACTTGGAAAAGTACCCAAGTGTCGACTCACTCGAAGTGTCGACACTTGAGGAATTTTCAAAGTGTTGACTCATGACTGACTGACTATGTTTTTAGGGCATCCTGTAAGTCCTTTTCTCATTCTTTTTTCACCATCCTCTTCCTCGTGTAGTCCCCAAAAGCCATCCAAAGCCCCTAGAACTATGGATTCTCACTCTTAACCTTCTTATTTTGTGTAAACTCCCTCTTTCTCCCTTGTTTTGGTTTGTTTTCGGTCCATTTTTCTACTCCATACTGTGCGATTTTTGGTGGTTACAACCCAATTTTTCCATTTCACTCTTGCTTCTCCTTCCTCCGAACTGTTCCTCTCTCCCTTGGTCCACTCTGGTCCGGTTCTTCCTCATCCCTTCCGGTTTCACCCTCTTTTCCATTGATTTCTCCCCTCTTTGGTCCGATTCCCTCATTTGGTCCACTTTTGCCTTGGTTCTTTCCTCTTCTGGTTCACCCTCTCTTTTCTTGTTAGTCCTAGTATGGCACCCAAAAAGCAATTTATGTTTTGTAAGAAGAGGACTGCCTTTGAGCATGAGGAGCCTTGTTCCAGAGAGAGGAGATCCAAGGCTCGTTAGGACCTGTGCAGCATGATGAGGAGTAGCCCTAGGGTCAGCCAACTAATAGAGTTCCAGTTCCACAAGTTTCCCCTGTAGTTGAGAGAGTGGTAGGGAAGGTCATTGCTTATGGGAGGCATGTGGACATGCAGTTTTGGGACTCCGAGTGTTTTATCATCGATGATCTGTTGAGAGTAGCTAGACTCGCACCTTTCTACACTATGAGAGAGAGATACTACCCCCACCTGATTAGAGAGTTTTATGGCAGCTTAGCCACTGATGGCCTCAGGTGGAGTGTGGTGGTCAGGGGAGTTCACATACTAGTGACAGTGGAGACTCTCAGCAAGATCTGGCAGATCCCACTTAGAGGGATTGTAGTAAATTGTGTAGGAAACAGAGATGCTACTTTTAGATGTATCTTAAAGAGAGAGGACATTAGAGGTATTTTGGTGGCGTCAGCCAACCAGTTGTCGCTTGAGATGCGAGTTCTACACATAGCTCGGATACTGATTCCAAAGATTGGGAGGTTCGATTTCATCACAGAGAGGGAGTTAGTTCTAATGATGGCACTGAGATAGCAGATAGCTATCAACCTACTGATGATCATAGTGCATCAGATGGATGAGGCTGCTATGCAGCGCAGACTTTGCCTACCATATGGTATGGGGCTCACTCATATATTCAGAGAGTTCGGTATCCCATTAGAGGGTGAGGCCTCCAAAATGATTCTCCACACATACACCTATGGGGAGAAATCTCTACATCGGATGGGTTTCAGGCATGTCAGTAGCAGATGGGTCAAGAGAGAGTCTGGACAGGAGCCAGATGAAGAGGATGAGATTAAAGCTATTGATGTAGGGCCATCTGGACCCACTGAGCATATTTCTCCACCCAGACCTACACCAGCCACTACTTCATGATCTAAGCCATCTACTTCGGCACCTACTCATGCTCCAACCACTACTCATGATACTATAGAGACTGAGTCCACTTTTGAGGAGTGGATCATAGCTTAGATCACTGATGTTCGAGAGGAGATTTTAGGATTGTCTGTCCGGACTAGTAGATTGCAGTTGGAGCTGCATGGATTCAAGATCCATACTGATGAGCAGCTCACTGGTATTTGATAGATGATGGAGGTCAGTTGTACAGAGATCCGAGATATGCTGAGATCTTTTTTACCTCCAGCAGGACCTTCGGCTCCTCCACCTCCTCCTTTGCCAGCAGATGATGATGACCTTGATACTCATGATGACATTGTTGGTGGTGATACTGCTCTAGATGGTGATGGTACAGCTGGTGATGGCAATGGCATAGTAGATGGTGATGGGGATTCTAATAGTGATGGCAGTGATGAGGTAGCTAGTTATCAGATTGTCAGTAGGGAGGATCAGACTCCTGCTATTCCTGATCAGACTCCGGATGCTCCTACTGATAGTCAGTTTGAATTTGCTTTTACTTATGAGACTTTGGCAGAGACACTTGCTATTCGTGTCGCTATGACTACCAGAGTCATAGATAAATCTGCCCCTTCCCTTAGGACTAGGTGCATGCTGCATAAGACTCCTAGATCCACATTCTCTAGTGTTATGGCCCCTATTGTACTTGACTTCCCTTCTGATGAAGATTAGCCCCTCAGACACTTATTTGTATGCCTTTTATTACATGTTATGGTGTTATGTTATGTTCTCTTATTGTTGTTATGTTATGTCTTGTACTGAAACTAGTTATTAATGAAAGTTATCTTTTATAGTTATAAAATTTGCTTCATGGTATGTTATGTTACTCTTCTTTTTGTCTATTCAAAAGTTTTGCTTTAACTAAAGCACCTATTCATGGGGAGAAACCTCTTTTTAATGCTTAATGATGACAAAAACGGGGTGTAAGAAAGATATAAGCAAGATATAAAGCAACAAATTCAAAATTTTTCAAGAATTCACAAGTTACTTAAGACAAGGGGAGAATTTTGAAAAATTCTAACCTTGAAACTCTTGAAACATTACAATATGAACTGATAATTTGATTCATTCTCACCTAAATACGTGTGTGAACTTTGTTAGTTAATGAATATGAAGATGTTCTGAAAGACTCATTCAATTTCAGAACCTTTGATACTATACTAGTCAAATTTTGGAACTTATATGCTTATATAGTCAAAGTTTTGTCATCATCAAAAAGGAAGAGATTGTTGACTTTGGCTCCCTGAAATTTGATGAATAAAAAAACATTGAGTATATGTTTGGACTAATGTTTGAATTGGAGTATGAATTTCAGGTCACAGGTACTTCAAATTTTCACTCAAATGTATCAAAGCTACTAACATCAAAGCAAGATGAATTTTAATGTTTATGCTATTTCTCAACTTGGAATATTGATAAAATGATCACTTTGGCCCTTATGAAGATGAGTCTAAGAGGTTCTTGGACAAAATTTGGAAATTTCAGAGTTTGGCACAATTTTTTGAAATGGCACAGTTTAAGTGTCGACTCAAAGTATTGACTCATGGATCAAGTGTCGACTCACAGATCGACTCACAGGTTAACTCATGAAGAAAGTATCGATACTTCAGAAAACTGGCATGTAAAGTTTCAGATGGCATGCCAGGTGTCGACTCATAGGTCGACTCACAAACTCAAGTGTTGACTCACAAGCTTCAAGTGTCGACTCAAGGTCAACTCAAGTCCTGAGAATAGAAAATGAATAGAACATGCTATTTCAAGGTCTTTTTGCCTAGTGTCGACTCAGAAGAATGACTCATAGACTCAAGTGTCGACTCACAAATCCAAGTGTCGACTCAGAGATCGACTCAAAGCCTAAGAGCAAAAGTAAAGCAGAACCCTGAAAATTCAAATTTATACCTAGTGTCGATCCAAGTGTCAACCTAAATGTCGACTCACAGATCGACTCATGAAGAAATTCAAGTGTTGACACTTAGCATAATGGCTAGTTTTCCAGAAGTTCAAAATTGATTCCAAATGGCTAATTTCTTCACTCTAATGGTCTCCAATGATTTTTTCAATGTTTTTGAGCTATTTATCACTCACCAAACTCATTGAAGATAAGAATCCAAGAAGAGACATTTTATCTTTTGAGAAAAGATAAGTATGAGCTAAAAAGTTGATTCCACCTAAAAAAGTCTTCAACTTAGCTTTGAGCCTTCAAATTATTAGCCAAAAAGAGTGCATTCAAAGATTCCAAGGAGACAACTCAAGCATTCAAGAAGAGCTTCATCGATACTTATTTCCGCTCATTTAGGAGCTATTTCTTGTGCTTATTTCTGTGTACTTGCTTTTATTTGTTGTTGCCAGTTTTAAAGGTATTGAAACTAGTGTTAAAGGTTGTTGGTGAGCTTAAGAGATAAAACCAACTAGGGTTTGACTTATAAGCCCAGATTAAAAATAAGTTGTCAAGGTTGTTGGTGAGCCTAGGTGATAAAACCAATGAGGTTTGACTTGTGAGTCTTAGAAAATAAGTCGGCTATAATCTTGAATAGATTATAATGAAAAATTTCAAGGAAAAGCTTGGGGAGTAGATGTAGGTGCTTGGAGTGCACCGAACCACTATACATCTGTGTGTTTATGGTTGTTTGCTTCTTTCTTCACTTGCTCTTTATTACTTTGTACTTAATTTGCTACTTCTGCTACATATCTCATTTAGCACAATCACTTTGTTACACCAACACTCTAAGCTCAGCACATAACTGTTTAAATTTTTTAAAATACCAAATTCACCACCCCTCTTGGGCTATCATGCTGGGCAACAATCTACATAGATTTGAACAACTAGCAAAACATCATTTTTCTTTTTCAAAAATAAGGTAGTTAATCACTATCATAGGTGGTCAAAAATAAAACCTACTCACTACTATAGCTAGTGATGAGTTGGGATCATATTCTTAGATATTAGGGAGAATTATTTCATGGAAAAGAGCAAAAAAATTAGTTGTTGAAGATTAGATTGAGAATATTAGTTATTGAAATATATAACTACTTAATTAATTAAATCAAGATAGCAGGAGAAGTAACCTAGGAATCTGAATCTACCATGCAAATAGGTTTTATCTTTTTTTCTTTATGTTGCAATATCAATAATTCTTGTAGATTCAATGTTAGAATAACTTATATCTTATTGGGCATGGATGTATCTAGAGATCATGACACATCTGCTTAGAATATAAACTATCTAATTAATTTGCAAGGTTAGGGATCTAATCTACCATACTACAATCCACCTCTCTTAGGTACATACAATATCCTAAGATCACGGCATGTCGATGAAGGTGTAGGCCATATATGTCAGATCAAATTATCGATCAAAAAAATAACTCAAAAGATAGAGAAAAGAAGAACATGTTTTTTATTGTGTAGAAATCAAGTACAAAAAGAGAGATAAAATCTAGTTACTGACTTCATCTTCATCCTAGGTTGAAGGAGTCTAGCCACACATCACTGCTGCTAGCAACCCCTCTATAATTCTCTTCTTTTCTAAAACTAATCTACAATGATCTAAACAAGAGAAAAAAAATTAAATTAGTACAAAATTTGCTGAAGAAATTGATGCCTGGACTGTCACCTAGGGTCCTCCTTTTATAGAGCTCATTTAGGACTTCCTCCTAATCAAATTTGGAGTCGAACGGGCTCTAGATCAACCAGATATCATGTGGAGAATTCTCAGCCATCCTTTCTACATCACAAGCCTTGAATCATGCTAGAAATCATGCGAAATCAACTCATTCCTTTGCGGTGAACAGAGTTCGATCTATACTTGTTGAATCTCGAATCCCCTTCTCCCAATCGAACTCAGATCCCTTTCTTCTCCCCATCGTAGTGGATGGCTAGCGGCATGAGGCAGTAGAAAGTGGTGGTGGGATGTGGCTAGGGAGTAGTGGTGGTAGATGGATGAGTAGAAATATTGGTTGCAAGTGACCGGTCATGATTGGAGACGAGGACGAGTTCTCGAGGCTTTTCTAACCATGGATGATGGTAAAAGGTGACTAGAGAGCTGACGCCAATGGGAGGGATGGTGGAGATGGCCTATGGTGGCCAAACAAAGGAGAGAAAAGATGATGGCTGATGTCTTTTCTGGCCATGATGCGGCTCTTGATGGCAAGGGTGACGGCTTCGATGTCTCCTCCAGCCACAAGCGATGATTGGCAGTGGTGGCAGTGCCGAAATCGCTCTACGGTCCATGATCCTGAGCTGTGGACTAGTAAAAATGGCTTTTGGTGGATCGTTTAGGAGTTCATGAACCAAGCAATCAATCCATGGTGGATTGGGTGCTTCAATATTCATGCTTTTCCTTTAAATAAATTCTAACTTTGATTTTGGACCTGTTTGAACTCTAATTTGAGTGTAGTCTATATTGTTGGACTCCAAAAATTGGGCTCTTTCAATCTATGAACTCTTTTTCTGTAAAATATTAATAAAAAGTATCAATTTTTAATAAATAAAAATTAATTAATCTTTATTTTAATGGTTAAATTAGGATAATTAATAGACTTATCAGTAGTATCAACATTTCCTCTAATAAAATTATTTTGAAGTAAAAATTTACTTAATCATTTATACCATGCACGAGGAGCTTATTTTAAACCATATAGTACTTTATATAGTTTGTAAATATGATTTGGGAAGTCATAATTTTCAAATCCAGATAGTTGTTCAACATACACTTCTTCAAAAATAAAATTATTTAAAAATATTCTTTTAACATCCATTTAATGAAGTTTGAAATTCATAAAGCTTGTAAAAGTAAGTAATAGTCTAATAGCTTCTAGTCTAGCTACTGGTACAAAAGTTTTAACCAAATTAATTCTTTCTTTTTGATTATATTGTTTTACAACTAATCTAGCTTTATTTCTTATAACTATACTATGTTTATCTAATTTATTTCTAAAAATTTATTTAGTTCTAATGATAGGATAGTTTATTGGTTTATCTATAAGACTCTATACTTTATTTCTTTCAAACTGATTAAGTTCTTCTTGCATAGTATTAATCTATTCACAATCATATTCAACTTCTTTTATAGCCTTAGGCTCCATTTATAATACAAAAGCTAAATAATTACAAGAGTCTTTTAAGAATGATTGAGTTCTTACCACTTGAGATAGATCACCAATAATAAGATTTTTTTCATAACTATAAGCATACCTCTATTCCTTGGATAGCTCATCTTACTTTTGTTGAGTTATCATTTCTTCATCATCCTCCTTCTTTATTTCTAGGGAATGACTCATTTAATGCGAGTTCCTCTACCGTTTTACTAAGAATTCTTGCATTATCATCTAAACTATCTTCCTTTCTCGAAGGATTAACATTAGTTTTATCAAATACAACATGAATTAACTCTTCAACAATAAATATTTTTTTGTTGAAGACTATATATGCCTTGCTAAATGATAAGTAACCTAATGAGATTCCCTTATTCGACTTGGCACCAAATTTTTCTAAATTATCTTTGCTATTATTCAATATAAAACATCGACATGCAAAAATATGAAACTAACTAATGTTAAGTTTTTTATTTTTTTGAAGCTCATATAGGGCTTTCTTTAAAATTGGATGAATCAAAATATGATTTAAAATATAAATGTTGTATTTATTAATTCCATCTAAAAGGATCTAAGGAGATCACCTTCAAATAATATAGTGTATGCCATTTCTTCTAAAGTATGATTTTTTCTCTCTACCATCCCATTTTGTTGAGATATCCTATGTACAAAAAAATTATTTTTAATTTTTTTTCATTAAAAATCTTTCAAAATTTTAATTTTCAAACTCTATTCCATGATCATTATGAATTGATACAATTGAAAAGTTCTTTTCAATTGAAAATTTGTGATAAAACTTTATAAAAGCTAAAAATACTTCATCTTTTCGTACTTAAAAAAATGTATAAGTAAATCTACAAAAATCATCAATAATAAAAAATCTGTATTGTTTACCTCCTAGGCTTGTAGCTCTAGTAGGTCCAAACAAATCAATATAAAGAAGTTCTAAATGTCTACTGGTTGAAACTATGCCTTATGGTTTGAAAGAAGTCCTAAATTATTTTTCAAATTGACTTGAATCACAAACACAATTCTTTTTAAACTTTAGTTTTAGTAAACCTTTTATAAGATCTCTTTTGAGTAAATCTATACATGCATGTCCTAGCTTACAATGCTACAACTAACTAGTTTCATTATTTTTAGATTTCATTGTAATTGGACAATGATTGTTTCTCAAATATAGATTGCTAGATTCACTTTGTAGATATTGCCATGTCTATATCTAATGAATACTATACTATTCTCAATTAGACAAAATACAATGCATTTAGATGATTCAAAAATTACTTTGCAATTCTTTATCACATAATTGACTTATACTAAGAAAATTATGCTTTAAGCCATCTACTAGTAAAATACTTTTAATAAATATAGAAGGGCAATGCAAACACCATAAGAAAATAGATTTTAAGTGATGGTAATTAGCGATAGCAAGCTTCTTATTGCTAGTAAAATATTTTAGTAACAAATGATGACATAAGAACTTGCCATCGCTAATAGTATTAGTGACAGCAACTAGAGTATGAGAAACGGCATACACTATTGCTAATAATATTTAAGTTTTATAATTTTTTATATTTTAAAATTTTATTAGTGATGGATATTTTTACTTTTAATGACATAATTACCATAATTAAAAGTTTATTAAATTTTAAATTATTTTATTTTTTCTAAAAGATATATTAGCAACAGAGTCTTTTTATTAGCAATCTAATAATATTTAAATTTTAATGCTTTAAATTTTATTTTTTAAAAATTTTAATTTTTAAAAAATATTATTATCAATAGATAGTAGCTTAATAGTGTTGAAAATAATTATCACTAATAAGTTTACTATTTTCAATACATTACCAATAACATTTACTGACAGAAATTTTGTCGTTGCTAAAAATATCGATATGACATCCACTCGGGTAGGAGATTGGTTAAAAGCTTTTGCTTGTGCCCTCTCCTGCATTGACTCCCTTCTCCCCTTGCCATCTGGCCCCCTCCCCGTGCCTTCGACCTCCCCTCATCGAATGGCCCCCTACCCTGCCATCGGCCCTCCTCCCTACATCGTCCAGCCCTTTCCCTATGCCATCTAGTCCTCCTCCACTTATGGTTTGCCCTCCTTTCCTTACCATCCGGCCCCCTCCCCATGCTATCTAGGCCCCTCCTGCACCATCCGGCCTTCCCTTCTTGTCTGGCCCCCTCCCCTAGCGATCTAGTACCCTCCAGCACTATCCCTCCTCCCCGCACCATCTATCCCTCCTCCCCACACCATCCGACCCTCTCCCTACACCATCTGGCCCTCCTCCCATTAACGTCTAGCCCTCCTCCCCTAGTCCGGCCCCTCCCCATATCATCCGACCTCCCCACACCATCTGGTCCCCCCTCCTCACACCATCTAGCCCTCCTCCCCATGCTTCCAACCCCCTCCTAGCACCGTCCAGCCTCCCCTCCTTGTTTGAACCCCTCCCCTCATCGTCCAGGCCCTCTTCCCATGCCATCCAGCCCCCTCTTCACTCTAGTTTTTTTGGCATCGCTCTCGAGTGCCACCATTCATGCCTCACTTTAGTACCCATGCAGCCAGATCCATGCATCAATTTTTATTTCATTCATGCTAGGTCCATCATCTATGGATATTATGGTGAGTATTAGCAATAGTGGTGGTGATGATAATAGAGCCATCACTAAAAAATTAATTTATAATTAATTAATTAATTAGTTATTTATTTGATTAAGTAGTTATTTATTAATTATTTATTAGTTATTTAGTTACTTAATTAGATAGATATTTATTTAAGAAATAATTATTTAATAATAAGATATTATTTTAATTATTGATGTAATTAATTAGTTTCTTATTTAGTTAATTAATAAATTATTAATTAATAATATTTATTTAATTATTTAGTTGTACATTAATTAGCTATTTATTTGATTAAGTAGTTATTTATTAGTTATTTAGTTACTTAATTAGTTGGTTATTTATTTAAGTAATTAATTATTTAATAATAAATTATTATTTTTATTATTTAATTATTAATTATTTATTTTTTATGTAATTACTTAATTTCCTTTTTAGTTAATTATTAAATTATTTAGTAATTAGCTTTTAATTTAATTAATTAGTTGTTTATTTAATTTATTAGTTATTTATTTCATTAAGTAATTGATTATTTATTAATTAGTTATATAGTTCACTACTTAGATGTTTATTAATCAAGTAATTAATTAGGGATAGACAGATGTATGTCCTACATGCATAGGATTTGGGTTTCAATATACAGAACACAAGTTAGGATCCTATACTGCCTTGGTACCAAGGCATGCTAATGGATGCTCATGTTGGAATAGGAAGTATTGAAAATAGCTAGTGATCTAGCTATGTAGGTGCACCATCATTGGTCGATGGATATAGTACTAGAAAAAATATCTCATCTTGTTGTCCCTTCTCTAGCAAAAACCATAGACTCATATTTCCAAACCTTTCAAGAAAAGTGTTTAGTCGTTATATATTCATCTATATTTGACTGTATCATCCTCCTGTATGATCATGTTTTAATGTATATGAATTATTGTTATTAGTGAATTAATATTTTATAATATTATCAAGTTGAATTAATTGATTAGATATTTATTTTTTAAAAATTTGTATTGCATAGAATCATAGATCCATCAATTGATTAATATATATATTCTATAACATCCATATATTTATATATTTATATATGGGTAGGAGAATTTGTATATTGGTCTGTTGATTATCCAGTTTAGATAGTTTAGAAATTATAAATAATTTATAGGTAGTTACAATAATAAAATAGTATGTTGAGGGTTTGATAAAAATCTTGGATAGCATTTTTTTTAGTTTTCCTTACACATCTTCAGTCTATGGAAAGAACTAAGAAAAGATACTGCCAAAATTTTTATCGATCCCTATTGTATATCATTTGATTACTATAATTGATATATATAATTAATTCAATTTCTAAATGGGATAGGGCTTTACCTATTAGTTGGTGATAGGATGCATTAAATGGTACTAAAAGGTCATCGAGAACTAAATTTATATCCCATCATTAAAGAAAAAATTTAAAAGAATGAGAATGACCAATGGTGACAATCTGGATATGAGATATAAAAGCTTGGGTATTCATCTTCGGTTCTCATTTTGTCAAGTTTTGTTTTTAGTGATATTTTTATCTCATGCATTACCTTTAATCATTTTAAATACTTGTCTTGTCATGTTAAATGATAAAATAATTAGTAAGCGAGGATGTCTTGAATTTGTATATGCATAATTCTTAGATAGTATATCATGGATCATAGTTGGATAGATTGTTGAGTTATCGATAGAATGATTTTTGCTAAATATAAAGAGAGTATCAAGTACTTCTATTATTATGCTTTTAGGAATGCAGGACTCTTATTTGAAGGATGGGCTTGTTATCCTTGTAATAGATGTGTTAATAGAGAAATGCTTGATGGGGATACAATAACTATCCATTTATATAGGAATGGATTTATGCTAAACTACAAGTATTGGAATCGACATGGGAAGAGATGGGAGATAGTTGCAAGGGTTAGAAATCAATAGGACAGAGATATAAATAGAATGGTAGACATGGTTATAGATATGGCTAATCCTAAATTTGATTAGGATATGGAGGATAATTAGAAGTTGACAACGGAGATTTCTATCATATGCTGAAAGATGTTGATGAACCACTATGGTCAGGATATGAAACACATGGTACTATCAGCTATGTCAAGGTTATTGAATTTGAATGCCAAGTTTAATATGATGGTCAATTATTATGATACGATGGTAGTAATAATAAAGAAAATACTATCAAAGGATGAGAAGCTTATTAGGAGCTTCAATGCTTCAAAGAAAATGGTGAAATAGTTAAGCATGGGATACAAGAAGATAGATGCATGCCACAATGATTGCATGCTTTTCTACAAGGAGGATCAATTGAAGCACTTATATAACATATCAATGAAAGCCGATTTAAGTCAAGGCAAGATGGTAGAAATTAGAAGGATGTACCATATTAGATTCTTTGATACCTTCCACTCACTTCTAGGCTTCAAAGGTTGTACTTGTTCAAGTGTACTACAAGGCAAATGAGATGGTACAAAGAAGGAATTTCCAACCACACCAATATGATGTGTCATCTGTTGAACAGTAGGTTATGGAAGAATTTAATGTTTTCCATCCTTTATTTGTTAAAGAATCATGCAATGTCTGACTGGGTTTGTCTACAGATGGGTTTACACCATTAAATCATGCAATGGGTCCTTATTCATGTTGGCCAGTTTTTATTACTCTATGCAATCTACCACCTAGGATGTGCATGAAAGAACATAACATCTTTCTTTAGTTATTCCTGGACCATGAGATCTTGATAGGAATATTAATATATATTTAAGGCCTCTTATCGATGAGCTAAAATTCTTATAGTTCGATGGCACCATACTTATGATGCAGCAAAGAAGCAGAATTTTGTAATGAAGACTACATTGATGTGGGCTATTAGTAATTTTCCTACATATAGGATGTTGTCTAAATAAAGCACTCATGGAAAGCTAGCATGTCTATATTGCATGGAGAATATAAAATCATTTCAACTTTAACATGGTCATAAGCCTTGCTAGTTCGATTGTTATCATCAATTTCTTCCTGAGAATCATCCCTTTTGAAAGCTCTAGGATAGTTTAAGAAGGAATAAGATTGAAAAGGACCATGCACCCCTACACCTCAGTGGTATGGAAGTGTTTCAGATGGTATCTAAGTTGAAAAAGTCTAGTTTGGCATACTATTTGATAAGCAGAAACTTTGAAGGTTTGGTAGAATTCATAACTAGGTGAAGGATAGCATCTTCTAAAAGTTGCCATACTAGTCCACCAATTTGATCCATCATAACCTTGATATCATGCACATTAAGAAGAATGCATTTGATAATATCTTTTATAGTATTATGAATGTCAAGGGCAAGAAAAGGGCAATCCCAAAGCTCAAGCAGATATGAAGACATATGCAGGCATCCTCTATTAGAGCTAGTTGAGGTGTTACCTAAAAACTTTCGGAAGCTGAAAGCATCTTACACCTTAATGAGAGAGCAGTTGAAGGATGTATGTGAATGATATAAAAATTTTAAATTCCTAGATGGTTATGCAAGTAATCTTGCTCGATGCATTAATGTCAAATATTATAGGTTTTATGGGATAAAGAGTTATGATTGCCATGTCTTCATGCAATGATTACTACTACTAGCTTGGCATAATCTCCTTCCCAACTCCATATGGAATTCTTTGACGGAGCTCAACATTTTCTTCAAAGATATTTGTGCTACTGAATTATCCACCAACCACATCTCTAGTCTTGAGGTTAGTAGTGTAGAGACAAAATGCAAGTTGGAGAAAATATTTTTTCCTAACTTCTTCGACTCCATGTAGTACCTCGTGATTCATCTAGCATATAAAGCTAGGGTGGGGGGTCCAGTGCAGTGCAAGTAGACTATCCATTTGAAAGATATATATACAGTCTCAAAAAAAGTGAAAAAAAAGGCCAGAGTCGAAGGTTCAATTATGAAAGCTTACATAATAGAAAAAATTTTAAATTCAGCCAACACTACTTTAATCCTAAAGTGTCAACAAAGTTGACTCATGTTGGCTAAAATAATAATGGTCATGGTGAGGGATCAAAGTGATAGATCTCAATATTTTCCTATCCTGCTCACAAATTTGGTCACGAGGCTCATCAAATTTTAATAGATGTTAAATTTGATAGGTGCAAATATATGTTTTGCTAAACTACAATAAGGTTGATCCATACATTCAGTAAATCTCTATCATAATCCAAACTCTTTAATCACTTATTATAATAAAATAATTAATCTTATGCATATTTAGGGATTATGATCGAATGCTTAGACGGGATAATACAATAATAAGTGAGCAAGAAATTTCTATACAATGCTCATAAAACTTTGTAGATTGGTTCAATCAACTAGTAAGTATCCATTGATATTTCATATATTTTATTTTTTTTAATTTATTTTTTTATTCTATGCAGGCCATGCAAAGGGAAAAATCTATTCCTAAGAATCTAAGACCATTAGCATTATGGCTAGCAAAATATGTGACATGTTTTAATGGGTATAATGTTAATGATTTTAAATTTTACATCCATGAATATGAATATCATAAAAACATAATGAACAGTGGTATATATATAAAGGGCAGTTGGTGAAAAGGGTCAGAGAGTGATTACTATGGAATCCTTCAAGAAATGATTAAGTTGACCTATATCGGAGATAATAGTGTTATTTTATTTAAGTACCAATGGTTTGATAATAACAATGACATGAATGGTGATCCATGGCATTAGCTTATTGAAATTAAATAGGGATCAAAAGTATATGTTGATGAGCCATTTGTACTACCTCAACAAGCTGCTCAAGTATATTGTACTCTTTTTCCATCAAGGGAGAAAGGAAGGAAAGATTGGTGGGCTATATGCAAGATTAAGTCTTAGAGCTGTTCATTATGAGCTCGAAGAAAAAGAAAAAGAGCTCCATTTACCAAAATGTTTTTAGGAAGATGAAACACCGTCCATCAATCCTACATTGATGAAGAGTTAGATGCTCCAAGAATTTTCCTACATGATGGTCAACATAAGGAGATAGATCATATTGAGTTAGTTTTAGGGGGCAATCCTATCCAAGAAGGAGGAGAAGAAGAGGAATATGAAGGAATGGAAGAGAAGAATGAAGATAATGAAATTGAAGAAGAAGATGAATTGGAAGAAGAATCCAAAGGATATAAAACATCTAAAAAGACCAATGAGTAGTACTAAATATATATTTCTTAAATCATTTTAAATATTTATCTTTCATTATTTTAAATTTTGCATTACCATCCATAATTGTATAATTAATTTGGTGAATATATTTATTTTTATTTTTATAGATCATATATCATGTCTTCAAGAGGCTAAAGGAGTGCTAGTCGAGAAGAGAGCTCTCGAGAAATGAGCGATCATGCTGGCAGCTCCTATAGCTCTAATCTATTCACACCACATGGTAAACTCAAAAAATTTAGATATTCTTTTTTATATTATTTTATATATTATTATCTAATATAATATTTTTTTATATTATATGTTCTCCACTTAGGTTCTAAGGACATGAGGTCACCAGTAACCCCACAATCACATGTTGTAATGATTGGCTCATCTTAGACTCAACATCATAATCAAGGACCTACCTGACTTGCAGCACCTCTCAATTGGCCAGAGGATACATAGCTCATCCACATTCAAAACTGATCATAAGTGCTACATTTTTATATTAATATATTTAAAATTTAATCCTTATAAAGTTAATAATTATTATTAAATTTTAATTTTGGAGTACATTTAGAGAGACTAGAGTTTTTTGGGTGATTATTTATTGATTGATGCTTGAACCCATGAACGAGTTCTTTAGTTGGCCGTCGAGAGCTCATGATGCAACCTAGCAAATGTTCCTGGTAAGTCAAATGTGTTTAACTTTTAAATTCACAAAATGTAAGCATTTTGTTTCCTTAATATAAGCTTGCTTTTATTTACAAGAGTACTATCAATTCGAGACTCCTTTAGATGAAGAGATTGGCCATCCAATCTTCGAGGAGGTGGCCACATGTCAATTCTAAAATGGGCTACAAAGCCTCAAGATGATCGCCACGAAGCATACTAATTCCCAATCACTATTGAACTTGAAGAGTTACAAGGATCACTAGGTGCGAGCGAACATATGGGTGCCCTTTATGGCATGTGGAATACTAAGGAGTACTCTACTGGGCGACAAAGGGCACGATAGAATCTGCCACCTAGCAAGATCCGATCTAGCATACTGGTGACTCTATCGATATGCTTGCGGTGACCAATAGATTGGTAAAAATTATATACTTATTTAATTTAATTTCATATTAAATTGATGATTTATATGTTTTAATTAATTTATTTTTATTATTTATTTATTGTAGACATGATAGTTGGATCATCACTAGTGCAGCTATAGCTATGGGATGCCACATACCAGTCCAGGAGGACTGGTGATTTTTTAGATGAGAGATCTTGACTTATTATGGTAAGAATTTAAAACTTTAAGTATTAATTTTTATATATGCTGATATATATAATTAGATTAATCAATTTATAAAATGTATAGGCTGATTACGTGGAGTACGTCATTACCCCTCGATCTCATGGGATGGCTCAAGGTCACAAGAGGGATGAGTAAGAGTCGAGTCCTCATATTTGGCCATAGTTTCAATCGTCCAGTAGCTCGATACTCTTTAGCATCCTCTTCTCAGGCTCTAATAACCTAAACATAGAGTGATATATATGTCGAGGATATTGTGAGCCATGTTTCTGCCAAGCAACTTTAGCGCCACTAAGATACCATCCCCGATATGGTAATCGAGCTTTTCCATGACCCATGTCTACACAATCAATTGGCCTCACCATCACAACCATCATTGTAAATAAGTCTATTAATAAATTTATTTACTTATTTTAATTTTTATATTTAGAAATTTATTAATTATATTTTATTGTTTTCATTATAGGATGTTAGGACATCCAGTTTTCATCCACCAGCTGCTAGAGAGGACATGTAGCAGGAGGAGGATGACGACAATGATGTAGATTCGACATGATTTTTTTATTTTGATATTACTTTTTTATCAGTATAAATATATGAAATTATAAAATTTATACTTTTTAATATAATACAATTAGATTTTTTTATTTATAATTATGATTATTATTTGTTACTTTATTTTTAACATTGTTTAAGAATTTCAATTAATTATTATTATCATTATAATTAAATTTTTAAAAAATTAGTTATTATTTTTAAAAAAAAAATTATTAGCGATGATATTGGTGATGGCATTTGTGTCACTAAATAATTGTTATTGATAGTAATTTTTATAGATTTTTTGGTCACTAATAATTTTTATAATTATTTTTTAAAAATAAAAATATTATTAGCAATGGTAGATTGCCATCACTAATATCATCTCTAATAACCCTCATTAGTGACGATCTGGAAACCCATCGCTAATAATGGTTAGTTATGATAGGTTTTATCCGATAGTCTATTTGTGATGTCGGGTTGTCACTAATAGTATTAACGATGGTAAATCAAGTATTAGCAATAGTATTTAACTATTGCTAATAATCTTTTTTCTTGCAATGAAATTTTACCAATTCCAAGTAAATGCCCTTTGTCATTGTCTCTTAACATAAACATTCCTTCTTCCTCAGCTTTAAAGATGATGAATTGAGTTTTGTCATCCATCATGTATCTTGAGCACCCACTATCAAGATATTTTTCTTTTTTTCTCAGATCGCAAGATGCATCAACATAAAAGAATCATGTTATATTTTTTGATACCCAAGTCATCTTGGATCATTTGGGGTTAGTCCTGTTTGTTCCT
Source organism: Areca catechu (assembly GCA_021397845.1). Taxonomy (NCBI): domain Eukaryota; kingdom Viridiplantae; phylum Streptophyta; class Magnoliopsida; order Arecales; family Arecaceae; genus Areca; species Areca catechu. Next base: position 147,802,724 of record CM038045.1, on the reverse strand, counting down.
TTTGGAACCATTCTTTTTAAAACATTTTACTATTAATTTTTCTGAAACTTGAAGATAAGCTTTATGTCTACTTTTTTGCAACAAAAACATGTAATATTTGAAGTAAAACTAAGAAAAGCTTTGTCAAAGAAATTCTTTAAATATTTTTGTTTATTTTGAGTGTTAAAATCTAAACCGGCTTAGTTAAAAATAGCTTTTTGATCACTTAAATTTTTTTATAGTTTTTTGAAGCTAAGAGTGAATTTTTCAATAAAAGGTTTCAATTTTTGTAACTGTTTTAAATTTTGTTTTTTTTATAGAACATTCTCATTATTTTTCAAAGTCTTACTTTTCTTTTGACAATTTAACATTTTGTTTCTTTAAATTCTTATTAATATTATGTAATTTTTTAAATTCAACTAATAGATCAACAAATAATGTTCATAGTTCACTATAATCAAAAGAATTTTTAGATGTTACCTCATTTTCTTGAGCCATAAGATATAAGTTGGCCACTTCTTGAGTTTCTTTTTCGGAGCTTAAATCTTTACTATCGCTCCATGTGGCCATTAATGCTATCTTCATGTACTTCTTGGACTTCTTGAGTTAAGGATAGTCTATCATAAAGTATCCAGATTTCTTATATTTAAAACAAATGGGCTGGTCCTTTTCTTTTTCCTTTTCTTGTCCATGCTTGCTTCATCCTTGTATGTCTTTTTCTTGAAGTTTAGTTTCTTTCTTCTCATAAGCCTCTTGAACCTTCATACAATAAGGACCATCTCATCATTATCTTCTTCCTCTGACTCATTGTTAGGAAATGTGTCCTATAGCCAATCATTTGGGTTGTAGATGATTGAGCTCTTCATAATTTATACATGAATTATTAATGAAATAAAAGTTATTTTTGATAGTTTATCTCTTTTTGCATCTTCTTTTGGATTCTTTTGAGATAAAATCCTTAGAACTACTTTACTTTAATAAAGGAGAATTTATTGAGTAGTTCTTAAATATGTTCATGATCAAATGATATGCTGTTACATAGAACGATAATGCTTATCGAGCATAGGTTGTTGTATACCATATAGATTGGTTATCCTCATAATCAAGTATAAAGATACTAGTATGGTATGCTGGTGAGTGTAGGCATACATTGCACTAAATGTGACCAAATCTATTGAGTACTTTGCTATCGAAAGTATCTCACAAAAGGATATGGGTATAAGTATCCCTCCAACCTGAGATTACCATGGTAACTTGCAAACAACTCATTATACTTAGGTGCCGGATTACCTAGATTTCTAATCTAGTGATAAAAGATTGCTAGGTACGGTCAAGTACTTATTAAGTTAGTGATGAGTCAAGATGGGATTGACCACTCCAAGGTGCTGGAAAAAATGTTTTACTGGGTTTCAATTTAGCAAGACCTTGATAAAGACAATCCTTGTGAGGAGTCACAGGATTTAGCAGATTGAGATATATTTGGATATATTATTTAGAGTTGGTAGCTTACTCTAAAATCATTCTGAGCATTAGGATCTAAGTGATGAATTATATGGAAATCATATATCTCGATTCCTGAATGTTGCTTCACAAACATTCAACCTTTCCAGGTATCGGGCATCATTACTAGATGGTTGCATCGATTAGTTCAAGAATTGGTTCCTAGGCTACCGGCTTAGTGTTCGAACTTATGGAATCATATACATAAGATGTTTCTAACCAATCATGATGGCTGATTAATAACTAAGAATCATTTAGTGACAAAATTATAAATATAATAAAAAATTAACCCTATATAAATATTATAAATTAATTATTAATTAATTATAAGAGAATTAATTAGTAATTTGATTGCTATTCAGCTCAATTTGATTGAGCAAATAGGTTTAGGTCAAATCTAATTGAATTTGGTTCAATTATGTTTCACCTGATTAAGTTATTTAATGGCTTAATCGCTAAGGATTTCTAATTACAGTTTGATTCAAACTTGGGCTCAGTTAATTTTAGATTTAATTAAGATTTAATTAATCCTAATTCGGACCTAATTGGATTGAGTCCAAGTTGGTTAAATTAGTTATAACCAAATTAGTTTTGATTCTTAACTAATTTTAATCAAAACTTGGTCAAACCCTAACCTAGTCCAACTTATTTTTTTTTCTAAAAATTCTCCACACCTTTCTAGAATTTTTAGTTAAGATCTAAAAAGTGTTTAATATATATGTAATTCATATAAATTATTTAGATTTAAAATTTAGTAAGATTAATATGATTAATTGCTAGAATTAAAAGGTCTAAGATTAGATTTAGAATTATGAATTAAAGATCTAATCATATTTCATAAATCATGGGCTTTGGGTTAGCATGAATCAGGTCAAATAATCGGGTTAGACCTAGGGTTAGATTTAGAATAATATGAACCTAATAGAGAATTGGATTTAATTTAACCAAAAGTTAATTAGGATTAGATCAAGTTTTTTTCAAGATCAAATCTATAGTGATAGTTTGATCAAGTCTATCTTATAACAAATGGACCTGATTATGGCTCAGTGGTCAAACTTGAGTCCTTAGGATCGTCTAATCAAATCTGATGAACCAATTGATGTCTAAGATAAGTATGGCATTTTGATCATGGTCATTAATTGGGGCTATCTTTTACCTAGCCAAGTTATTTGGTATCTAAGAAAAAAGGTTAATGGTGAAACCCTCCCATAGTTCTTACTTACCTAGCCAATGTGGTCAATCAGAATTTGATCAGATAGCTCATTGATTCAAGTTAACCTATTCCAGTAAGGAAGATCAATTTAACTGATCTAGGTGCCCTTGGACTAATCTAATTCGACCCTCGTCACTTGATGAAATCAGAGGAAGGATTGTTGTTAGTCTATATCTTCATTTCTTTTCTCTAATTAAGTTTTTTAAAATTATTAGATCCCTTAAATGATAAAATTATGGAGATAATTGAGTCATGGCCTTCCATTAAGAGAGTGATAATAAGTCTAATAGTTAAGATGAATATTGGAGGTCCAAAGACCTAGTGCTCATCTGGCTATTAGAATTATTATCATATTAAGATGGCTTAATCTTTCTTTCTAAATGATGGTCAGGTTGGCCAGCCAACGTCGAGCTGAGGCATCATTAGATAGAAGCACTCAGTCCTATCATGTTAATGGTTGGAGCTAACCAGGACTTCTAGTGGTAGCCCAAAGACTTACTAATTATTTTTAGGATAAAATTATTACCAAAAATTTTTTAGAGAAAGAATTAGTTAAGAACCTACCTTTAGATGCACATGGATGAGCTAACCAAAGTCGAGCTCATGTATAGTCTATTGAATTTTGGTACCCACTAAAAAATTGGATTAATTCCTCAAACTAGAGGTAGAGGCTACCAATTTGATCAAAAATAATAGGAGAACCTTTGACTAAAGTCCAAGTCTTTAGGATAAAATGATTCATATACTAATAAGGTATTGTTCTCCTTTTAGATTAATATGGCCACCACTTTGTCACTCTATTCATTGCTAGACAATAAAAAATTAACGGGATCCAATTTTGATAGCTGGTATTGAAAGCTAAAATAGTCCTAGAGCATGAACGGATTCTGTACGTGCTAACAGATCTAACACTTAAGGAGCTTACTTAGAATGCTCATGGCACAGGCTGAGATACTTATCAAAAGTGGCTTAGTGATCGAATCATAGTCTGTTGTATTATGTACGTATCCATGAATGATGAATTGAATGTAAGTTTGAGGATGCTCAGCTAAAGGACATACTTCAAGTATTGAAAGAATCCTTCAACATAAGATCTAAAATATCTTGTGCCATTTTCAACATAAGAATGAGGGAAGGGGCCTCAATCATTGATCATGTATTGTACATGATCGAACTAATTAAGCACCTAGGCAAACTTAGATTTCTTGTGCATGAACAACCAGGAAAGGATGTGATCCTTAATTCTTTGTCAAAATCCTATATTGACTTCCTTGATATTACAGAATGATAAAGCCTGTAGTTAACTACCATGGTCTATTGGAATTATTATAGACCTATGAGAAGGATCATCAGCTCCATAAGGTGTTGGTGAATATAGTGAGAGGATCAACAGGATGTCATCCCTTTAAGAAAAAGAAGAAAAATAAAAAAAAGGTGCAAAGTACTCCGATGACTAAGCCAGGCCAAACCAAGAAGTTGAAAGACATCAGACTTAAGCTAAATGCTTCTACTATAAGCAAAACTATTGATCCCTGGAATGATTTTGATGATCATAAAATATTGGAGCATGTATATGTTACTAACTCTTTCAATTACTTAAGAAGTTTTTGCAGGAAAATGGTTATCTTTAGTTTAATTGGTTTATAAATTGGTTGAAAGGTAATTCAATTTTGTATAGACTCTTATGGACTTTAAATTGTAAAAGCCCTAATTTTTCAACTATGTAACTTGTAAATGGACTGTAAAATTATAAAAATAAGAATGAGTAGATTAGCTCTTGTTGGATTCATATGTTGAAGAATTTTGGAGAAGTTTGATGCATTAAATGAAGTTTTAAAAAGAGCCAACTCCTTCTGACACGGCACAGAAATTTCAGAGTTTCAGTACCTCAAGCTGACTCAAGCCCCAAGAGCCGACCATGGAAGAACATATATTTTTGAAGTCTGAGATCTCGAGCCGACTCAAGCCCCAAGAGCCGACTCATCCAGGGTTATGTTTGTTGGTGACCGTGACTTTGAGCCGACTCTGCCTTAAAGAGCCGACTCAAGGAAAATGTTGTTTTGTATTGATTAAAGGTTCGAGCCGACTCCAGCTTGAAGAGCCGACTCGCACAGAAATTTTTTTAGGGTGTTTAAGACTTCAAGCCGACTCATGGACCTCGAGCCGACATGAGTAACCATTTTTTGCACTCTAACGGCTAGTTGTTGAAAGTGATTTTTGAACTTCAAATGGTCTCCAACAGCTCTTTCATGAATCCGTAGGTCCTACAACAGCTATATCTCACGGAAAACTATAAACGAGATTACTTTTGATGGATCAAACAATTTTTGAGGGATTATTATTGACTTATCTTGGGAATTTGAAAAGCCTTCAAGTCTTTCACCAACCTACTTCAAGAGCATTCAAGATAGGATTCAAAGCTTCACCAATTTCTCTTCATCATTGAATCCACTCATTGAAGAAGATAAGAAGCAGCTTGAAGAGCATGAAAGAGCATTCAAAGCTAGGCTTCACCTTGATCTTCATCGGCAACATTTAAACAAACTCGGTTTGTTGTATAGTTGCTTATTATTTTTCTCATATCTTTGTTTTCTCTCTAAGAATAGCAAGGGGCTGTGTCTTAAAAAGAGGGTTAAAGGTTTTTAGGTGAACCTTGTGAAAACCTAAGTTAGGTTCTTGGTGATCCCGATATAAAACCAAGTGTTGGGTTTCTTTGATGATCTCGTTTAAAACCAAAGGGAGTTGGGTTTTCTTTGATGATCCCAGTAAAACCAAAGTGTATAGGTTTGAATTGTGAGCCTTGTAAAACAATCCGACTGTATTCTGATTAGGGGATATAGTGGAAATCCCAAGTGGTTCTTGGGTAGTGGACGTAGGAGCTGGTTGCTCCGAACCACTCTAAATTTCCTTGTATTTGTGCTTGTGCTTATTTTGCCTTATTGCATTTACTTAATTACTTTCGCATTGCATATTGCACCACAATACCATAAGGATTTCAAATTGCACATACTTGCCAAAAGTTTTTTATAATTCCAATTCACCTTCCTCTTGGGAAGCCACCTGGGCAACAAGTGGTATCAGAGCAGAGTCTCTGAAAATTACTTAGAGTAAAGATAGATGGCACATCCCATGAGCACTTCTTTGGTCAAAGGCCAATCCACAAATCGACCTCCACTTTTCACCAGAATCAATTATACATATTAGAAGGCGAGGATAAAAATATACATTCAAGCCGTAGATTTTTATTTATGGAAAATTATTCTAAAGGGACCTCACACACCCACTGTTAGAATCAATGATATTGAGGTTCCCGAACTGGAAGAGGAATGGAATGAAAATGATATGAAATTAACAGAGCTGAATGCCAAAGCTATGAATTTGTTGTATTGTGCTTTGGACCCAAATGAGTTTAATAGAATTTTGACTTGTAATTCTGCTAAAGAAGTTTGGGATAAGCTTGAGATTACACATGAAGGCACATCATAAGTTAAAACTTCAAAAATCAATCTTCTTGTGCACAACTATGAATTATTTAAGATGGATCTTGTGAAACTATATCCGCTATGCATACTCGTTTTACTGATATTATCAATGGCCTCAAAAGTCTTGGTAGGACTTATACTAATACGGATCTTGTTCAAAAAGTCTTGAGATCATTGCCAGATAAATCAGAACCTAAAGTGATAGCTATTCAAGAGGCAAAGGACCTGAACACCCTACCACTTGATGAGTTGCTTGGATCACTAATTACACATAAATTAGCCATGCAACAAAGGACTGATGAAGATTCTAAGAAAAAAAAAAGCTATAGCATTTAAAGCTACAGAAGAAGACAAGAACGAAGATTCAGATTCATCTAATGATGATAATCTTGAAAATGATGATATAGCCCTTGTGATGAAAAAATTTAAAAGGTTTATGGGCTAAAGAAAAACAAATAGATGGTGGAAGCAATTTAGAAAAGGAGATTTTGGAAAAGAAAGAGAAAAGGACAAAGAAAAAGAGAAGGACAAAGATAAAGATCAAATTTCAATCTGCTATGAGTGCAAGAAACCAGGACACATACGTCCTGACTGTCCTGAAGCCAAGAAAAAGATGATCAAGAAAAAGAAGAAGAAGGTAATGCTTGCAGCATGGAGTGACAGCGACGAATCTACATTCACTAAAGAGGATGAAGATACAACAAAAACTGCTTAGATCTCCCTTATGGGTTTGGAGGACGAGATAACTACTTCTGAACCTAATTTAGAATTCGCATATGATGAGGTACATAATGCATTTTGTGAATTATTAGTAGAATATAAAAAGGCTGGTTTGAAAATGAAAACTTTGAAAAACCATTGTGATATAATTGAAAAGGATAAAAATGAATTTGGTGAAAGAAATAAGATTTTGCAAAGGGAATTAAGTCTAATTTGTGAAAGACTTAAAACCACTTAATTTGAAAAAGAAGAACTTCTTGAGAAAAATAAAAGTTGCAAAATGAAAATGATGATTTGAAAAAGGAGGTTCAAAAGCTTAAGACTTTGGTTGAAAAATTAACCCTAAGTTCCAATAAGCTTGAACTAATTTTGAAAGATCAAAGAGAGACAAATAACAAGTTTGGAATTTGTTACAAAGATTCAATATCAAATAAGTTTTCTGCATCTACATCACAACTCCTAAATTCATTACTTCAAAATAATTTAGATCGAAATTTGCATCATCATATACCTTTTATTCAAAGCCGAGAATTGTATACTATGCTTGCAATAATATTGGTTATAAGGCATTTGAGTGTCATTTGGAATATAATGACAAGAAGAAAATCAAGAAAATTTGGGTTCTAAAAGGAATCATTTCTACTAACTTGCAAGGACCCAAGAAAGCTCAGCTACCTAAATCTATTACATGATTGTTTTACAGGGATGTCTTGCAGCCACAAATATAAAGAAAAGATGGTACCTTGATAGCGGCTGTTCAATACACATGATGGGTGATATTGATCAATTCTTCATCCTAGAATAAAAAGATGGTGAAATGGTAACCTTTGGTAATAATCGTAAAGAAAGGATAATTGATATTGGTAAAATCAAAATTATTCCTTCTACATTTATTAAAAATGTGTTACTTGTAGAAAAATTAAAACATAATCTTTTGAGTATTAGTCAGCTTTGTGACATTGGTTTTAATGTTTTCTTCAAGTCCTCAATGTGTATAGTAGTTAATCCACTTGACTCTAGTACAAAATTTATTGGACATAGACTTGGTAACATTTATGTAGTAGATCTTAATGATCTGGCTATGTCAAGCAATACAAGTCTTGTAGCAATGAATGATAAGAGCAAGGAATCAAGTTTACTATGGCATAGGCGACTTGGACATGCTAGTATGGACACCATTTCAAAACTTATTTCAAAGGATTTAGTTAAAGGTTTGCCAAAATTCAAAGAAATTTTGATTATGTTTGCGATGCTTATCAATTAGGAAAGCAAGTGAGGGAGAGTTTTAAATCCAAAAATATTATTTCTATTACTAGACCCTTAGAGCTACTTCACATGGATCTATTTGGACCTACTAGGATAACAAGCCTAGGTGGTATAAAATATGGCCTTGTGATTGTAGATGATTTTTCAAGATATACATGGGTTTTGTTCATTGCACATAAAGATGAGACTTTCAAAGTATTCAAAAAGTTCTATAAAAGAGTTTCAAATTTGAAAAATCTTTATGTTATTTCTATTCGTAGTGATCATGGCACTGAATTTGAAAATCAACATTTTGATCACTTTTGCACAAAGCACGGTATTGACCATAACTTCTCGGCTCCTAGAACACCACAGCAAAATGGTATTGTAGAGAGAAAGAATCGTACTTTGGAAGAGATGTCCAGAACAATACTTTATGAAGAAAATCTTTCAAAATACTTTTGGACAGAAGCTGTAAATATTGCTTGCTATATTTTGAATAGAGTTTTGATTAAACCTATCATTAGAAAAACCTCCTATGAACTGTGAAATAATAGAAAGCATAATATCAAATTATTTTCATGTTTTCGGCTATAAATGTTTTGTTCTTAATAATGGAAAAGATAATCTTAGTAAATTTGATGCAAAATTTGACGAGACTATTTTTCTTGGATATTCTTTAAATAGTAAAGCCTATCGAGTCTTCAACAAAAGAACTTTGACCGTAGAAGAATCAATATATGTTATTTTCAATGAATCTGATATTACATATTCTAGAAAAAAAGATCATATTGATGATGATGTAGGTACACTAGAACATAGACTGAAGGATTTGACTCTCAAAGACAAACAAACAAGTGAACAACGTGAAGAAGAGGTAAGCAAGAATCATGATGATATACCCAAAGAATGGAGGTATGTACACTCACATCCCAAAGAACTAATTATAGGAGACCCATCTCAAGGTATTAGAGCTAGAGCTGCACATAGAGATGCACATGACTTGATTGCTTTTGTTTCTCATGTAGAACCACACACTATAGAAGAAGCTAAATCTGATCCTAACTGGATGTTAGCCGTGCATGATGAGTTAAACCAATTTAGGAGGAATAATGTTTAGACCCTAGTAGAAAGACCTAATGACTATCATGTTATAGGTACTAGATGGGTTTATAAAAATAAACTAGATGAGCAAGGTAATGTAATTAGGAATAAGGCTAGACTGGTAGCATAATGATATAATCAAGAAGAGGGAATAGATTTTGATGAGACCTATGCACCAGTAGCTAGGCTAGAGGCTATTAGATTATTATTAGCATATGCATGCTTTATGAATTTTAAATTATTTCAAATGGACGTAAAGAGTGCATTTTTAAATGGTTTTCTATTTGAAGAAGTTTATGTCAAACAACCACCAGATTTTATCGATCACATATTTTCAAATCATGTTTTTAAATTGAATAAAGCTTTGTATAGTCTTAAACAAGCACCTAGAGCCTGGTATAACAGACTAAGTATGTTTTTAATTGCAAATGATTTTTTAAGAGGTAGTGTGACACCACACTGTTTATCCAAATAAAAGACAATGATATTTTAGTTATTCAAATTTATGTCGATGATATTATATTTGGATCTACTGATGAATCTTTGTATCAAGACTTTGCTAAGTTAATACAGGATGAATTCGAGATGAGCTTGATGGGTGAGCTGAGTTACTTCCTCGAGCTTCAGATCAAACAATCTAAGGAAGGTATCCTGATCAACCAGGCCAAATATATCAAAGAGATTATCAAAAAGTTTGGCATGAAATCAAGCAAAGAAATTGGAACACCAATGAATCTTGCATGTAGACTGCATAAAGATGAGAAAGGCACAAATGTTGATCAAAAGCTGTATAAAGGTTAGATCGGTTCTTTATTTTATTTAACAGCCAGTAGACTTGATATTTTATTTAGTATTTGTATATGTACACATTTTCAATATAATCCAAAAGAGTCATATATCATAGCTGTTAAAAGAATCATTAAGTATCTTAAAGCACATGCAATCTAGGATTATGGTATTCTAAGCATACATCCTTGAAATTAATTAGTTATTTTGATGCTGATTATGGAGGCTATAAAATTGATAGAAAAAGCACAAGTGGTACTTGTCAATTTTTAAGTGTCAACTTGATTTCATAGCACTGTCGTAAACAGAACTCTGTAGCATTGTCTATTATTGAGGCAAAATATATGGCTACGGGGAGCTGTTGTGCTCAAGTGTTGTAGATCAAGCAACAACTAGAAAATTATGATATTATCCAATCTAAAATCTCTATTAAATATAATAATACTAGTACTATTAACTTATCCAAAAATCTAGTTCAGCATTCTTGAACTAAACATATAGAAATTAGACATCATTTCATTCAAGATCATGTTTTAAATAATATTGTTGAATTAGAATTTGTACCTACTGAAGATCAACATGCTGATATTTTTACTAAATCCCTTAGTAAAGATAGATTTGAAAAGATTATAGGTGAATTAGGTCTGTGTGACCCATTATGAATGTTTTGATCTAATTTTTCAAAAAATAAGAAAAAATTATCTAGACATTTCAAATTTCCTTTGAGAGCTTATGACAACCTCCTTTAGTGATAAGAAACCCATAGAAATTTATTTTACCTTTTTTCGAGCTTTAACCTAATTTTGGGCTCGAGCCGACTCGAGACACCAAGTATTTCGATGAGCCGACTCGAGAGTCGAGCTGAGGTTTTTTAAATAAGGCTTCATAGGTTTGAAATTATAATTTCTTTCCACCCTTCTCATTTTCCCTTAGCCATCTCCTCTCCCTAACCTAAGAAAAGCTCCGATAACACCTCCACAACCTTCCAAAACCCTAATCTAATCTAGATGGCTCCTAGGAAAGCCGTGGCCAAGAAGCCTAGAAGAGTTGTTTGGTCAGTAGCAGAGGAAAGGACCAAGCGAAGGTCGGATACTTCAAATCTGGCAGAAGAACATCAATAAGAGCATGAAAAAGAGGAAGAAGCTCCAAGGCATGTAATCTTGATGGGAAATAGGCAAGTAACCTCTGGAAGATGCATAGATTTTACATTTCTAGAACAAGAGAACTTGCATATTGGTGATTGGTTGATTAGATAATGTTGGAAGAATTTTTGTATACTTAATCTTCCTACGTATCCTAACCTTATTAGACAATTTTTTGAGAATATGTCTTTGGGTGCATTTCATATTGAAGCTATTGTGAAAGGAAAACATATAGAAATCAGTGAGCAAAAGTTATCTAGTGCTTTTCAAATATCTAAAGAGGGTGAGAGCTACTTAGTGTTGAAGGACAAACAAAAGACCTTGAGAACTTTGCTTGAAAGAACAAATGTGAAAGGAGTATTTCATGTTAGTGCCAACCAACTGTCATTAGAGATGAGATTGCTAAATAATATTACTAGCCGCATCTTTCTACCCCGAACTGGGAGATTCGACTGGGTGAGTGAGAGAAACCTAGTCTTCATGAGATGTTTAGTTGAGGGGGAGGCCCTCAACTTACCCTTTATTATGTTATCGCAAATGAGGGAAGCTGCTCGGAGGGCACGAGCATGTCTTACATACGGGATGGTGTTTACCCTACTGTTTCAGGATGCTCAGGTTGATTTGTCTGGAGATGACAGCAGACCACTATTACATACAGACAAATATAACTTGAAGTATTCGATCCGGATGGGATTTATAAAGGTTGAGGGTTACTGGATTAGGAAGAGTTCAGGGCTTCCAGTGACTCATTCAGATGATGACTCAGATGAGGATGATCAGGTAGCATAGGGACAGGGTGCCGAGGCAGAACCACATGTTGACAAGGCTAGACCTTCAGAGCCAGCTCCTTCTACTCCTTGATCACCTGTCAGAGGATCGACTACTGTTGGAACAAGTGATAATGACAAACTGTAGCATATACTAGATGAGATCTCGAGTCTTTAGAGAGGGAGATCAGAGACTAATGCCAGGATATCTGCTCTTCAGTTAGAGATGCACCAAGGTTTTCAGGACATCATGACTATTCTTTAGCAGATTTCAGCAGCTAGACACTCTGTACCTACTCCTTCTGCAGCAGCACCAGACATTGGCACATATTATGAGCAGAGAGAGGCAGTACACTTCACTGATATTCCTACAGAGGCTACTCCTGCTGAGGCTAGGACTGGTACAGAGATTTCTAGTTCTGATGTTGGAGATACTCCGGTGACAGAGATTTTGTCTACCGATAGCACTCTCGCCTTATCTTTTGATCCTCCTACTGCTCGACCTACTCCTATTATGATTTCCTCTGAGTCTAAAGTTAAAGCTAAACCTAAAACTTCTAAGACTACTACTCTTGTTAGGACTAGACTTAGGGACCTTAGGCCTAGGTTCCTTAAATTCAAGCCTGCTCCAGGCATTTTAGAGGTCGGTTCCTCCTCTAGTGAGGAAGAGCCTAGTGATGATATTCCTAGTCCTTCATTTTGATGTTTTAGGACTTTATGTTTTTCATGTTTTATTGTTGTGATACTACTTTTGTCGTGCCAAGGCACTTTGTATTGTATCACTCATGTACTGACACTTTCCATATATATATCTTTTTATGATACATGTTGTGAATGACCTCATGTGTGAATGAATGTCCTCCTTATTTTATATACTTTTTTGTTGATGACAAAAAGGGGGAGAAGGGAGAAAGTGTGAATGTGCATGAAAATGTGAATAAAATGTGTATGAAAGTGAGAATATGAAAGAAAACATGAAGAAATATTATTACATTAGTAAGGGGGAGCTTATGTTAAGTTTTTGTTAAGCTTGCATGAAACTTACTTTAAATACAAGTTAATTTTGTGAAGTTTCAATATGAAATGCATAGATGATACACATGATACATTATGTTTCGATACTTAATGCACATATGATACATTATGATACATTGTATTGATACTTTTTAGTTAAACAATTTGATACTCAATTTGGTTTAATACACACTATGTTAAATATCATTTGATATATGTGAATATGATACATAGTAATTGTAAAGTGTTTTTAAATCCTGTTCATGCCCAATGTTTTGTCATCATCAAAAAGGGGGAGATTGTTGATCCCTGGAATGATTTTGATGATCACAAAATATTGGAGCATGTATATGTTACTAACTTTTTCAATTACTTGAGAAGTTTTTGCAGAAAAATGGTTATCTTTAGTTTAATTGGTTTTCAAATTGGTTGAAAGGTAATTCAATTTTGTATAGACTCTTATGGACTTTAAATTATAAAAGCCCTAATTTTTCAACTATGTAATCTTGTAAATTGGCTGTAAAATTATAAAAATAAGAGTGAGTAGATTAGCTCTTGTTGGATTAATATGTTGAAGAATTTTAGAGAAGTTTGATGCATTAAATGAAGTTTTGTCAAGAGCTGACTCATGGATCAAAAGCCAACTCCTTCTGACATGGCATAAAGAAATTTCAAAGTTTCAGTACCTCGAGCCGACTCAAGCTCCAAGAGCCGACTCGTCCAGAGTTATGTTTATTGGTGACTGTGACTTCAAGCCAACTCTGCCTTGAAGAGCCGACTCAAGAAAAATGTTGTTTTGTATTGATTGAAGGTTCGAGCCGACTCCAGCTTGAAGAGCCAACTTGCATAGAAATTTTTTTAGGCTGTCTGAGACTTCGAGTTGACTTGTGGACCTCGAGCTGACTCGAGTGACCATTTTCTGCACTCCAATAGCTAGTTGCTGAAAGTGATTTTTGAACTTCAAATGGTTTACAACAACTCTTTCATGAATCCCTAGGCCCTACAACAGCTATATCTCATGGAAAACTATAAAAGGGATTACTTTTGATGGATCAAACAATTTTTGAGAGATTATTATTGATTTATCTTGGAAATTTGAAAAGCCTTCAAGTCTTTCACCAACCTACTTCAAGAGCATTCACGATAGGATTCAAAGCTTCAACAACTTCTCTTCATCATTGAATCCACTCCTTGAAGAAGATAAGAAGCAGCTTGAAGAGCATTAAAGAGTATTCAAAGCTAGGCTTCACCTTGATCTTCATCGACAACATTTAATCAAACTTGGTTTGTTGTATAGTTACTTATTATTTTTCTCATATCTTTGTTTTCTCTCTAAGAACAGCAAGGGACTGTGTCTTAAAAAGAGGGTTAAAGATTTTTAGGTGAACCTTGTGAAAACCTAAGTTGGGTTCTCGGTGATCCCGATATAAAACCAAGTGTTGGGTTTCTTTGGTGATCCCGTTTAAAACCAAAGGGAGTTGGGTTTTCTTTGGTGATCCCAGTAAAACCAAAGTGTATAGGTTTGGATTGTGAGCCTTGTAAAACAATCTGACTGTATTCCGATTGGGGGATATAGTGAAAATCCTAAGTGGTTCTTGGGTAGTGGACGTAGGAGCCGGTTGCTCCGAACCACTATAAATTTCCTTGTATTTGTGCTTGTGCTTATTTTGCCTTATTGCATTTATGTAATTACTCCGCATTGCATATTGCACCACAACACCAAAAGGATTTCAAATTGCACATACTTGCCAAAAGTTTTTATAATCCCAATTCACCCCCCTCTTGGGAAGCCACCTGGGCAACAAAAAGGGATACTAGAAGAGGAACTATCCTCTTTATATTACCTCGCTGGACCCGAATAGGCTATGGAAGAAGAACCAGCAAGGCATTGCTGTACAAGGTACTTATATGATAATATCTTGTAATTTTTCTATTTGTGATACTGCTATCTAAGTATAGATATCGGAGGCATTGTGGGGATTTCAGTTTAGTAGAAGATTCAAAATATCAAGAAATTCTTGGATGTTGGAGATAGAAGATCTATTCCAGTTCTAGCTTTAGGAATACTTAAACTTGTTTTTGATTCTAGTGTCATTGTTTTAGGTGATTGTCACTATTATCCTAGTTTTTTTTATGAATGTGATTTATGTAGGCCTTTTGGCTAAAAATGGTTATCATTTATTAATAAAAAATAGTTAGTATGATATCATTTTGAATGGTGTTACTATAATGCATGGACAACTAAATAATGATATTTATATTTTATCATAGCCTGTGAATGTAATGTAAATGTCCAAAAAATGTCCTAGGATTGAAAATATGTCTAATGTCTACCTTTAGCATTATAGACTAGGTCATATTAACAAGAATAGGATGAACAGGTAATCTAAAGAGGGAATCCTTGAGATCAATAATTTAGATCATTTTTGACCTACAAATCCTGTCTTCTTGGAAAGATGACAAGTCACCTTTTACTGGAAAGGATGAAAGAGCCACCATGGTTCTGAATCTAATATATATTGATGTATGTGGTCCCATGAACACTTCAGCCATTGATAGATATCACTACTTCATCACATTTACTAATGACCTATCGAGGTATTGGTACATCTACTTGATGAGACATAAATAAGAGTTATTTGAGATATTCGAATGATTTCATAATGAAGTATAGCAATAAATTGGTAAGTATATTAAAATCCTTCGATCTAATCAAGGAGGTGAATATCTCACTAGTAAATTTATGACATATTTGGAAGAGAATGGGATTTTCTAATAATGGACTCCCCCGAATACCTTAGCATAATGAAGTGTCTGAAAGGAGGAGTCAAACCTTATTGACATGGTTCGATCCATGATGGGGTTTACGAGTCTACCTATTTCTTTCTGGGGATATGTATTAGAGTATGCTTGTTATATTCCAAATAGAGTTCCTAGCAAATTTGTAGACAAAACTCTATATGAAATATGGACAGGGCGTAAGTTGGTACTCTCACACCTTAGGATCTAGAGATGTCCAGCTTATGTCAAATATTTAAAAATAGACAATCTTGGGCCTATGTCTGATAGGTGTACATTTATAAGATACCCAAAGAAACTAAGGGTTATTTCTTCTACCATACTGATGAATACAAAGTGTTTATTAGTAATAAGGCAGTCTTTTAAGAAAGAAAGTTCCTTAAAGAAGGAACTAATACCTCTAAGGTTGAACTTGAATAGGTTTGACAGGTAGAAGAACCAACATCAATAACTGAACCCATAGAATCGGATTTTATTGAATCAAACTCGGAGTATATTATAGAAGCAACCTTAAGGAGTCTAGTAGGGTACCATATCAATTGGATAGATACTATGATTTCTTAGTCTGAGATCGTGATCCTATTAAACTTGATGAAAATAACAACGATCTGATCACCTACATGGATAGATGCAGAGTTCCGACTCTAAGAAATGGCTTGAAGTCATGAAATCCAAAATGGAGTTCATGAAAATCAATAATGTATAAATACTCAATGACCCACCTGAAGTGGTAAATTCCATAAGGTGTAAGTGAATTTTCAAAAGAAAAAGGGACATAGATAGGAAGATAGAGACCTATAAAGCTTTTTTGCTTGCCAAGGGATTTGTCAATATTATTTTATTGACTATGATAAGATATTTTTACCTATAGCAATGCTCAAATCTATTCAGATCATGCTTGCGATAGCAACACATCTTGATTATGAAATCTAGCAAATGTATGTGAAAATAGCTTTCCTAAATAGAGAGCTAAAAGAAGAGTTGGTATAATTTAACTTGAAGGGTTCACATCCACGGATGAAATAAAAGTATTCAAGCTTCAGAGATCTATTTATAGATTGAAACAGGCAACTCAGAGTTGGAACATGCATTTTGATAAGGTGATCAAAATGTATGGCTTCATTAAGAATGGAGAAGAACTTTGCATATACAAATAGGCTAATGTTCAGTATAGTATTTCTTGTTCTGTATGTGGGTGACATTCTTTTAATTAAAAATGATATTCCTGTATTACAAAGAATAAAAGTATGGATATTTTTTCAATTCTCCATGAAGGACTTGCGAGAAGCATCCTATATCCTTGGAATGAAAATCTATAGGGATAGATCTAAAAGGTTGCTATGGTTGACTTAGTCCACATACATTAAGATCATGCTGAAACTGTTTAGCATAGTGAATTCCAAGAAAGGTTATCTTCCGATAAGCCATGAAACTAATCTATTAAACAAGGATTGTCCGACAAGTCTTCAAGAGAAAGCATATGAGTAGGATTCTGTATGCCTTAGTAGTGGGATCTATCATATATCCTATGACATGTATGAGACCAAATATGGTATACTTACTAGTAGTGAGTAGATACCATTTGATCCAAGTGAGAATTATTGGAAGGTTGTAAAAACCATCCTTAAGTATTTGAGAAATACTAAGAACCAGTGCTCATTTATGGAGATTCTGACTTAAAACTAGTCGGTTATATTGACTCAAGTTTCTAGTCAGACAGGGATGATAACAAGAGTGTTTCAGGTTATGTTTTTATCCTGAATGGAGGAGCTATCAGCTAGAAAAGTTTCAAGCAACATATTGTGATCGATTCTATATATGAGGCAAAGTATATTGCAATATCCTATGTTGCAAAGGAAATCGTTTGGTTGTGAAAGTTCATCACCGAGCTTGGAGTGGCACCCTCCATTAATGGCCTAGTTTCCTTATATTATGATAGCACTGGGACCATAGCTCAAGCAAAAGAATCAAAGGCTCATTAGTAGACCAAGCACATTCTGTGTCACTTTTACCTTGTCTAAAAAATAGTGGATCGAGATGACATTGACCTTCGAAAGATCGATAGAAAGGAGAACTTAGCTGATCCATTTACTAAAGCCCTTAAAATCAAAGAGTTCGATGACCATAAGTGAAAGATGGGTATTTGATACTATTCTGATTGGCTATTGTCCAAGTGAGAGTTGTTAAGATATGTGTCCTATAGCCAATCATCTAGGTGTAGAAAGTTAAGCTCTTTATAATGTGTACATGAATCATTAATGAAATAAAATCTTTTTTGGTAGTTCATCTTTTTTTGCATCTTCCTTTGGACTCTTTTAAGATAAAGTCATTAGAACTATCTCAATTCGATAAAGAGCGATTTATCGAGTGGTTCTTAAACATATTAATGACCAAATAATGCATTATTACCTAGGATGACAACACTTATCGAGCATAGGTTATTGAATGCCATATGGGTTGGATGTCCTCATAACTGAGTATGGAGATACTGGTATGGTATGTAGGTGAGTGTAGATGTACATTGCACCAAATGTAATTAGCTCTATTGAATACTCTACTATCAAAGTATCTTATAGAAGGATATGGGTATAAGTATCCCTCTGACCTAAGATCACTAGGGTGACTTGCAAGCAAGTCATTATACTTAGGTGCCAGACAATCTAAATTTCTAACCTAGTGATGCAAGATTATTAGGTGCAATCAAGTACTTGTTAAGTTAATCATTAGTAAAAGATGGGATTGATCATTCCAAGATATTAGAGAAAATACTTTATTATGTTTCAATTTAGCAAGACCAAGGCCAAGATAGTCCTTGTAAGGAGTCATAGGATTTAGCAGGATGAGACATATTTGGATGCATTATTCAAAGTTGATAATTTACTCTGAAATCATTTTGAGCATTAGGATTAAAGGGTTAATTATACAAAAACCATATGTCTAGATTCTTGAATGTTGCTTCGCAAACATTCAACCTTTCCAAACGTTGGGTACTATTGCTAGATGGTCACATCGATTAGTTTAGAAATTAGTTTTTGGCTACTAGTTTAGTATTCAAATCTATGGGATCACATATATAAAATATTTTTGACTGATCATGATGGTAGATTAATAATTAAGAATCATTCAGGGGCAAAATTATAAATATGATGAACAATTAACCCTGTACAAATATTATAAATTAATAATTAATTAATTATTAATTAATTATATAAGGATTAGTTAATAATTTGACTGCTTATTGGTTTAATTTAATTAAGCAAAGAGATTTAGATCAAGTCTAATTGAATTTGGTTCAATTGGGTTTCACCCGATTAGGTTATTTGATGCTCTAATCGCTAAGGATTTCTAATTACATTTTGATTCAAACTTGGACTTAATTAATTTTAGATTTAATTAAAATTTAATAAAGCCAAATTGAGACCTAATTGGATTGAGTCCAAGTTGGTTAAATTAGTTATAACCAAATTAATTTTGGTTCCTAACTAATTTTGGTCAAAACTTTATAAACCCTAACCTAGTCCAACTTATTTTCTTTCCTAAAAATTCTTCATGCCTTCCTAGAGTTTTTTTCTTAAATTCTCTATGAAAAAAATTAGTTTTTGATCCTCCCTCATTCTTATTTAGATTAGGATTGGTTTGAATTAAATTTGGATTTATTTGAATTTAATTGAAGGAGTTATTTGGGAATAGAACACCCAGTCCTATTCAAATAGTATTACCTTATCCTAATCTAATCCATCCTCTAAGCAATGAAATTTTACTTAAGTTTTTTATCATATATGTAATATTGAGAGACCAATTACCAAGTAAAGTCTAAAGTAAAATTACTAAGAAAATAAGAGAAAAAAGGGGCATGAATTCTAGATGGGAATGAGAGGTTCTTTTAGGAGCAAGGGTTAAAAGGAGAGAAAAAATAAGAGAAAAATAATAGAAAAGAGTTTTTTTGTTTTTTCTCTCTTTAATCTAGATCTCTTCATCCTCTTCTTGGATTTCTTGGAAGTCTCAAGAAATCCCAAGAAATAAATTATTTTTAGCCATCCAATGGCCTTCGCATGGATCTAGCAGTCTAAGAAGATTGATCATATCGGGGCTTCATGTAGATGATTCATAGAGGCCAAACATCCTATATAGCTGTGAAGTGACTTGGAGAGCCCTTGCCATATGTCATCAACAGCGACAATCATCAACTCATGATCAAGTATGAAATTAGATTTCATACTATTCATAGATTAAATCTACAACATGCATCAGGTAGATTGATGCATACTGATTTTATTTCTATACTGCAAATCATATTATGATCTTGGTTAGGATTTATAAGAATTATTCTAAATGCATATTTTTTATTTAAAATAATTTAAAATAGATTCACTTCTGCTATAAATTATATAAAAAAATATGCATGAAATCCTAGGTGATTTCCAACACTCATCGCTTTCTTTATCTTCATTCATTATAGACTTTAAGATGATAATTTTCTTCTTCTTAGACTCCTCTTCATCATTTTGTCTCATAGTAAGCTCATGAGTCAAAAGTAACCCATTCAATTCTTCAAGTGGAAGAGTACTAAGATCTTTTGCTTCTTGGATGGCGATCACTTTTGCTTCTTATGACTTTGAAGGGGACCCAAAATTTTTTTGAGCAAGATCATTATTAGAATAGGTCCTTTCCAAGCTTTTTAAGTCATTAGTAATATCAGTAAATCTAGTATATATGCTCGTAACGGTCTCATTAGATTTCATTTTAAATAATTCATACTTATGTACAAGCATATTAATTTTAATTTTTTTTCTTGGTTGGTACATAGGTAACCTCCAATCTATCACAAATCTCCTCATCAAACCTACAAGTTAAGATTTTATTAAACTCATTACTATCTAAAGCATAATATAAAGCATTAATAGCTTTGCAATTTAGCTCTATTAACTCCATATCTTACTTATCCCAATCCTTTTCAAGTTTGGGAGCATTAACTCCAACTATTTTAGTTGCGAGTGTGTATGGTCTATTGACTATAACCTTTCCAAATTGATAGTCAAGTACTTGAACAAATATATGTATGCAAGCTTTTCAATAAGTATAATTTGTTCCAATAAACAAGGAGAGTTAGTTTGAAGATTGCCTTTTGACAAGATATGCTAAGTTGGGTTATCATTTGATTAAAACTCTTGATCATTGGATAAAATGTAACTGAGTACCAATTTTTGATATCATTTATTACCTAGCTAGATAATTTAAGAGGGATGAATTGAATTTTTTAAAAATTTAACTCAAATATATACTGCCTTTAAAAACTTGTGAAGTGATGGTAAGCCAAATATATGTGCTATGGCAAATTTAAAAAGAAATGTTGAAGGTAAAAGCAAGTAAACAAGAGAGCACACACAAACACAGAAATTTTATAGTGATTTAGTGTACTCAACACCTATATCTATTTTTCAAGTCTTTTCTTAAAAATTCTCAATATAATCTCTCCAAGATTATAACCAGATTATTTTATTGATCTCATAATCTAAAACCCTTTATAGCCATACCTTGGCTAAATACCTAACTTCAATCTTCAATTGAAGTTAGAAAATAAAAAAACAAAAAAGGGGAATATGAATATAAAGCTCCTTGAAATGAGCAAAAATAAAATAATAATATATTTAAAAGGAGACTCCTAGGAATTTATATAAACTTCAAAGCTTATCTCCTTATTGAGAAGCTAATGGTTGGAAGAATATTTCAAGAGATTGGGAGTGGAAGCTCTCAAATCAATAATCTTGGCTTTTTCTCTTTGTTCTTGATAACACTTGGAATATTCTTAGTCTGTGGCTCATCTTCAATGAGTTTGGTGAGCTTTAAATATATTTCCAGAGTTAAAATGAATGTTTCTAGACATTAAAGGATGAAATAGAGCCATTAGATTTAAAATTTAGTCATTCTGAACTTTTTACAGAACTAGCCATTATGCTTGTTAGTAGTTCTCAAGTTGACTAAGATCATTGTTGAGTCGACTTGAATTTTATCTGAGTTGGCTCAATCCTCAAGTGAGTAGACTCGATCTTTATTTAATAAAATTTATCTTTCTATTTTTCACTATCGTTAGCTTAGATTGTTGGGATTGACTCAGTTACCATTCTAGTAAAAAATCAGCCTTTTATAGAGTACTATTGAGTTGGCTCAGATTTATGAGATTGACTCGGTTTCTATCTGAGTTTGCCCAGTTGTTATTTAAGTCAGCTCAGTTGTCAGCTTCCAGAAATATTACTTCTATATTTTTTAGCTCCTCCTATCAAGTCAACTCGATTTTCATTCGAGTTGGCTCAGCAGCATGCTGGTTGAAATATTCTGTGCCAAGCTGAAACTCTTTTCATATCATGCTAAAACTTTAATCCTTCAAAAAAAATTTGACTCCACATCCCAATATACTATTTTTACTTGAATTTTACTTGCTTTTCCTTTTCTTTAAAGCTTCAGAAACATATCTTTCAAATCAAAAATTATTAACCTTAATCCTTTCTTTTGATACTTTAACATTTTCTAAAATATTAGCTTATTCAACTTATTAGTTACTTTATATACTCAAATATTTTATTATTCATCAAAATCAATCCTTAAGGCCAACAAGATTGAAGGAAAAGCCTGACATAGAATTCAATCAGTGGCTCCAGGAAACATAATCAAAGCTTTATAGCTCTCCAAGTGAACCACTGGATTGGTTGAGCTATCTTAAGTTTCTAGTTGAGGCATCTTGAAGTGACCTGGAATTGGATCCTACATGATTCTAGTACTAAAAGGTGGGTCAGTACTAAAATTAAGTCTTTTATTTTGGTCAATGCTTGGTTGCATAATGCCTCAATCCTTTGATTCATCTCCTATAACTTTTGCTATACATCTGCATCTCGTGTGGTGCACACCTCAGAATATTGATATAGAGATTGATCCAAGATAGACCCTTTCCTTGATTCTAGAGTAGGTACCTGCCTTTTTATCACTCAAGACTTCTAAGTTGGCTCATCCATATTTGTCTCTCCTGCTCTAGACTATGTAGTTGAGGTTGAGATGGATCGAATCAAGATGCTTCCTATGGTATAAGGTTAGTCTATTGCATCGTCTAAACTATAGTAGCGAGCATCTCCACTTGCTAGATGAGGGATGTGAATTATTCCACGTTCACTCCTATGGCCAGCTAAGGTGGAGGCGGTGGCACCTCTTGCTATTATACTGGTGCGGGTGGTAGCATTAGAACAATGTGACGAAGTCTCTCTTTGTAGGGCCATTGTGGTAACTCTTGCTCCTTCTTGAAAGTGAGTCTAAGCCCTTACTCTAGTGCCAATCTATTTATATGGAATCTGGCTTGATGCCAGAGTAGTCGAAAGATGGTGATGATTACTGGGTAGTGGTAGCATAACCTACAAAAAAAATTCCTGACTGGAGTTGGCTCCAGTGGGATCCTTTGACACTCAAGTCAAGATTCTGAAACAGAAAGGGAATGAGTGAGCATAAGAGATGATTGCATACCTAGGATCTCCCATGCACCTCTATTTATAGGTATAGGCCAAGATGCCATGCGGAGCTAGGTCGTTATTTAGGCCTTATCAAAAGTTATGCTCTCAACATTATCTGCTATCCATTCATGATCTGATAAGAGTAATTTGATAAGAGTGGCTTGATAAAAGTGATCTGATAGGAATAGCTTGTCCTCTTTATAGATGCCTATTATTGATTTTCTATTTTAATGGAACACAAGAGTGGCCACTTGCCTCATATGCTCTCAACACGATGCTTTTGAAGATTATGGAATCTCTATTTAGCATGCAAATCGATGGAAAAATTGTTTGGAATATTAGCTAAAATCAGTGGCAAAGATACTTTAGGTCAATAAGTGAGCAAGGTCAAATTATCGAGACATGCATATCACATCTAGAAATCTAAGACAATTTATCTCTGTATCACATTTAAAAGTAATTAATATACAGTGCAAAGGACTCTTCATGTGTCAGTAACCTCAAAAGTAATAGCATCTTGGTTATTTCTTTTTCATAAAGACATAGTAGTTGTTTCTCAAAAAATTCAAACACTTCAATATTTTGACCTAAATGCAGAAGAAAAGGAGCAAGTGCAGATCCACCATTGATACAAGGGAATTTCTTGTTGTCTCATTAGAAAAGGAGAAAGGAGACTCCATGTGAATGACTGCACTAAGCTTCCATAATGGATTCCTTTTTTTTAGGGGGAGATAAGAAAAAGGTTGAAGCTTCTAGTTTTAAAAATATTCACTGAGATCAAATGTCCATGGATTCTCAGATCTACAGGTTTGATCAGGGAAATGCTTCTGATAGAAAAGAAAAAGGATTTGTGAATTGGTAGTGTCAAGTTGCGGGGATTTTACGCAAAGCACACCACGCTGATTATTTTAAATTATAAGGTTAAATATAATACTATCAGGTACAACTCTATAATTGTTTTGGATTATAAAATGCAATCATGTGTGTTAGAAGGTGGTGCATAGTGGGATGCTGGAAGAGTTTGCAAAAGGAATGAAAAAATGCCTGAAAAAATAAATAAAGAATACAAGCACAAGCAACACATAGGGATTACATGATTTGGAGCCTCCTGCTCCTATGTCCACAGTTGTACAAGATCAAATCTCCACTATGAAGAAAGAATACATGAAATTTTTATAACAAAAAGGCCACTCTGGATGCAAACCCAGTCTAATAGGAAGAAAGAAGAAAGAATAAAAATTTACAGGAGAAACCCTTGCCCTCCCTCTATCTTTCTCTCTCTTTTCCCCTTGTTTTCTCTCTTAGAAAACCCTTGGATAATTTTTCTGGATGCAAAAGATCACCTGGGACATCTCATTAGCTCTCAGTTCTTTGTTACAGCAGCTCTCAGCATTCTCCATTAAGAAGAGAACAAAAACCAGTTCAGTCCGTGTCCAAAATGCATCTCCAGGTCGCTATAGAAGACCAATTGAAGCAGGAAATGTTCCAAGCCATCAGATCTGTGATCAGTACCTCAGATCATGTCAAAATCCAAGTAAAACACCCATGATCATGCCTAGAATCATTCTCAGCCATCGAATCGTGCATCCGACGACCCAAGGCAGCCTAAACACCCGTGGACTGCATGAGAAATCGCACGGTCCACCATGAGCCATAAGAAATGCCAGGGAAACACCTTGCTCTACTGCCGCCTCGGTCTAAACCAAGCCCTCGCATTCTCATGTGCCCACCAGCTGGGCCTGGGCCGTGTGCTTGCATGCCTGGGCTACGCATTTTGGTCGAGCTGGGTTCGGTCTAGCGGGCCAAAACAGTTCCTTTCCCTTTTTTTTGGTTTTTCTACTAGGCTTCTAGGCTTTTCTGGGCTCGAATCTTGGATGGATATGGCTCCACACCCAACAACTCTCTCACTTGGAGACTTAGACATCCAAACTTGCATCCACCTAAAACATCAAAAGTAAACTTTCAAAGAAAAAAAAATAAGTTAGTATCCTGTGTGGCATCTCCAATCAACTAGCTTCAGAGGTCAATTGAGGCCATGCGTAGTCCCAATTTCTCTGTAGTGACTGTCTTTATCAGCATATCCATCGAATTCTTCGATTCATGGATCTTCTCCAGTGATAGACATCCATCTTCAAGCAGTGCACTGATAAAATGGTACCTTAGCTGTATGTGCTTCATCCTTGCATGGAACATGGGGTTCTTTGCCAGATGGATAGTACTTTGACTGTCATAAAACAAAACACTATAGCTTTGCTCTTTATCCAACTCTATCAATAACTTCTGCAGCCAAATCATCTTTTTGATGGCTTCTGTGATTGCAACATATTCTGCTCTATGGTAGAAAGAGCCACGATCTTCTACAACTACGAGACCCAGCTCATCGCTGTTTCGCCAATGATGTACATGTACCTTGTTGTGCTCCTCCTAGTATTGGCATTACCACCTAGATCTGCATCAATATAACCCTGTAAAGTCTGACTACCTCTCCAATAACATAAGCCGACATCCTTGGTACCTTTTAGATATCTCAGGATCTACTTGATAGCTTCTCAATGTTGCTTGCCCGGATTTGCATGTACCTGCTCATAGCTCCCACTGCATGTGCAATGTCGGGCCTTGTGCAAACCATCGCATACATCAAGTTGCTGACTGCTGAAGTATACGGAACCCTGGCCATTGTCTTCAACTCATTATCAACCTTGGGTGACTATTCCTTCGAAAGCTTAAAGTGCATAGCCAGAGATGTCTTCACGGGCTTTGTATATGCCATGTCTTCACAGGCTTTGCATCGTATGTACCTACCGCTTTGTCTCTTTCAATCCTCAATCCAAGTATCTGCTTTGCTATGCCCATGTCCATTGCAATTGCTCTTGACATCTCCATCTTCCATCTGTCAATCTCCTGCATGCTCGATCTAGCTATCAGTATATTATCAACATATAAGAGTAGAATGATGAAACTACCGTCAAACGACCTGTAGTAATAGCAATGATCTTCTTGGCACCTTGCAAAACCACTGTTAGTCATGAATCCATTAAACTTTTTGTACCATAATCGGGGGGCCTGTTTCAAACCATACAAGCTCTTCTTCAACTTGCATACTAGGTTTTCTTTACCAAGGACTATAAAGCCAACCAGCTACTGCATATAAATATCCTCATCTATCTCACCATGTAGGAAAGCAATAGTGACATCAAGTTGTTTTAAGTATAAATTTTCATCAACTACTATACTTTGAACAACCCTTATTATAAGAGCTTAATAATAGGAGAAAAGATCTCTGTATAATCAATACCTTTTGTTAGATCAATGCCCCTAACCAACTTTTCAAAAGATCCGGACCCATTGAAAAAGCGAAAGCAATCGATCTTAAGGCGGCAGCGCAGCAATCCCAGGGCACACGGGTCGACCCAAGCAATGGCAGTGACCGCACTCAGCCTCACCAAGCTGACTCCACGAGGACGTTGACCCTGAGTTACTCACCCAGCTAGCGGCCCGTATTTCATGGACCCCAGACCCTGGAAACCCGAAGCACCATATCCCAAGGCGTGAGCTGGCCTAGTCCAACAATCCTCCCAGTGAAATGCTTGGGAGGCACCACGCCTCCGGATACTCAAACCTGCGATCTCGACTCTGATACCACTTTTGGATCGATGCCCCTAACCAACTTTTCAAAAGGCCCGGACCTGTTGAAAGGGTAGAAGTAATCGGTCTTAAGGTGGCAGCACAACAACCTCGGGGCACACGGGTCGACCTGAACAATGGCAGTGACTGCACTTGGCCTCACCAAGCCGGCTCCATGAAGATGTTGACCCTGAGTCACTCACCCAGCTGGTGGCCCATATTTCGCGGACCCTAGACCCTAGAAACCCGGAGCACCAGATCCCAAGGTGTGAGATGGCCCAGTCCAACACCTTCTTTCTATTGGAAGTATTTCACAACCAACCTTGCCTTATACCTCTTGCTACCATTATGCTCTTCGTTGATCTTGTAGACCCACTTGTTGTATAGTGCTTTATTTCCTTCCAACAGTGTACTGACCTCCCATGTCTCATTCTTTATCAAGGACTACATCTCATCCTTCATTGCCAGCTCCCACTTAACCAAATCTTCACTCTCCATAGCTTCATCAAAGCACTTGGCCTCTCCTCCATCTGTCAACAGCAGGTAATACAATGAGGGTGAATACGTTACATGTGGTTTTGGGGTCCTTGTGGATCTTGTCAATTGAGGTATCTCTGGCTCAAGTTCAGGATCTCTTGTTCTCCCAGCAATGTCCTTCTTCATGATCTCTTCCAACTCTTCTTGTTCTTTCTCCTTGTCTACCTGTTTGCTCTGTTTGGAACACTCTAGTCCTTGTACAGGCTTCTTTCATTGAACACTACATCCTTGCTCCTGATGATCTTCATGTCCTTCTAACTCTAGATCTTGTAGCCAAACTCATCAGTTCCATACCCAATGAAGAAGCACCTCTCTGACTTTGCATCGAGCTTGTCTCTCTTCTCTGCATTAACATGTATATAGGAGATATAGTTGACAACCTTCAAGTGAGATAAGCTTGCTGACTTCCCTGTCCACTCTTCTTCTGGTAGCTTGTACTAAAGGGGGATTGAGGGAGTCCTGTTGATCAGATAGGCAGTAGTGCTAACTGCCTCAGCCCAAAACATCTTGGACAATCCAGCATGGAGCCTCATGCTCCTAGCTCTCTCATTCAAGGTCTTATTCATGCACTCAGCTATCCCGTTCTATTGTGGCATGCTTGGAATTATCTTTATCTTGATCCTATAGGTTATATAGAACTCCTTGAACTTGATGCTATCGTACTCGCCTCCATTATTCGATCTCAAGCATTTTATCTTCTATCTAGACTCATTCTCTACCAGGCTTTTCCACTTCTTGAAAGTGTCAAATACATCATATTTATTCTATAGAAAATAAATCCATACCTTTCTGGTAGAGTCATCGATGAAAGTCACATAGTATCGCGAAGCTCCAAAGGATGCAACCAGGGAGGGATCCCACATGTCAGTATATACAAGCTTCAGCTTTCTTGATCTTGGTGCCTTGCCAATCTTGGAGAAGCTGACTTTCTTTTGCTTTCTAAGAATACAATTCTCATAGAAACCAATATCCGACATCTTCAAATCTGGTAGCTTGTCCTTTTTCAACAATACTTGCATTCTTTTCTCGTCCATGTGACCCAGCCTGTAATGCCACGACTCTAAGTTTGCCTGTCCCAGTGCCACTGCATCTCTGGTATTACTAGCCATATATAGGGTACCCAACTTGCTTCCTCATGCTATCACTATCTCACCTTTGGTAATCTTCCAAAAGCCACCAATGAAAGTTGTAATGTATCCCTCTGAATCAGCTGCTCGATTGATATCAGGTTTCTCTTTAATCCAGAGACATGTCTAACATTCTTGAGCTTCCAAACTGACTGATTTGGCATCTTGATGTGTACATCACCCTTTTCCACAATATCCAAAGGCTCATCATCTACAAAATAGACCTTTCCGAAGTATCCGGTAGTGTAGTTGCGCATAGACTTCTTCTGTGAGGTAAAGTGAAATGAAGCTCCAGAGTCTAAAGTCCAAGACTCCATCGAACTATCCATGTTGAGAACCAATGTATCTTTAATTATCTCAGTCATTGTATTGACTAACTCTTCGTTATGTCCCTTGTTCTTTTTTTTCCAGTAGTTCTTTCTAATGTGCCCCTTCTTGTTGCAGTGCCAACAGCCATCATCCTTCGATCTTGACTGGCTCCTCTGCTTGGACTTGGATCTCTCATGGCCTTTGCTGTGCTGTGTAGTTTTTTCTCTACCTTCTTGAGTTACCAAGGCAGAATCAGAGCTCTCTTTAGTCTCTTTCCTTCTGATATCTTCACTGAGAATCAGATTCTTGACCTCTTCAAATTTTAGCTTGCTTGAGCTGTACGAACTACTCACCACTATCACAGTTGCACCCCAGCTCTTGGGCAAAGAAGATAACATGATTAGGGCACAGACTTCATCCTCGAAGCTAATGTCAGCAAAACTCAACTGACTAGTAATCAGATTAAATTCATTGATATGATCGATTAAGGATGCACCTTCACTCATCTTCAAGTTAAATAGACGATACATGAGATAAACCTTGTTGGAAATTGAAGATTTCTCGTACATATTGGATAGTGTATGCATTAATCCGGCTATCATATTCTCCTCCATGATATTGAACAAGACATTCCAGGCCAACGTCAGACGAATGACTTTCAAAGCCTGGTGATCCAGCAAATCCCAGTCTGCTTGTGACATCTCGACAGGTTTCTTTCCCAGCAACAGTAGGTGCAACTTCTTCTGGTACAGATAGTCTTCGATCTGCATCTTCCAGAATCCGAAGTCTTTCCCGTCAAACCTGTCGATCTTGACTTTTCCTTCATCTCTTGCCATCGCTCCCATTCGAACCCAGTGCTCTTATACCAGTTGTTAGGAGGTGGTGCACAGTGGGATACTGGAAGAGTTTGTAGAAGAAATAAAAAAAAGCTTGAAAAAATATATAAATAACACAAGCACAAGCAACAAAAAAATTACGTGGTTTGGAGCCTCCTATTCTTACGTCCACGGCTGCACAGGATCAAATCTCCACTATAAAGAAAGAACACAGGAAGTTTTTACAACAAAGAACCTTCTCTGGATGCAAACCCAGCCCAATAGGAAGAAAGAAGAAAGGATAAAAAGTTACAGGAGAAACCCTTGCCCTCCCTCTGCCTTTCTCTTTCTTCCCCTTGTTTTCTCTTTTAGAAAACCCTTGGACAATTTTTCTGGTTGTAAAAGATCACCTGGGACCTCTCTTTGTCTCTCAGTTCTTCATTACAGTAGCTCTCAGCATTCTCGATTAAGAAAAGAATGAAAACCAGTCCAGTCCATGTCCAAAACGTGTCTCTAGGTCACTGTAGAAAACCAATTAATGCAGGAAATATTCCAGGCCATCAGATCTACGATCATTATCTCAGATCACGTCAAAATTCGAGTAAAACATCCTTGATCATGCCCGGAATCATTCTCAGCCATCGGATCACACATCCGATGGCCCAAGGCAGCCCAAACACCCATGGACCGTGTGAGAAATCACGCGGTCCACCGTGAGCCAGGAGAAACGCTCAGGAAATGCCCCACTCCGCTGCCGCCTCGGTCTGGGCCAGGCCCTCGCGCGCTGGCTAGCTGGGCCTGAGCCGCGCGCGTGGGTTGGGTCGGGTCTGGTTTAGCATGCCAAAACAGTTCCTTTCCCTTTTGTTTTTTTTTTGGTTTTTCTGCTGGGCTTTTGGGCTTTTCTGGGCTCGAATCTTGGATGGATATGGCTCCACACCCAACAATATGTTTCTCCAATATGAATTAGAGATGATAGTTTAAATATACTAGACCAGACTATAATAATAGCAAGTAACTCCGAGCTCTGGATACAAAAGTAATTAGGCCGAGATTATATTCTGCATGCCAGTGTATTGGATATATTTTGCTTGCTCATGACTTGCCTTCTTGCCACGTAACCATAAATAAGATATTTCCACAATTATATGATTACAGTCCTTATAATCCTTTCCGTGATGCTTCATTAGGTATTTGCATGTGGTATCATAGTAGCATTGTACCATAAATAATTTCTTGACTATAGAACTGGACCAGAAATTTAAAATATGGCCACATGGATTTATACATAATCTTCGAAAGGAGAAGGATGTTGTGGTGCAGAATCCACCGCCAGCAGTTGTCAACACCGAATAGCTTATTGAGAAGTAAATGGGAAAACATGCCCACATTTAATCAGTATCCATCAGCTTATTTTTGATAATTATGACACATTTAGTTTATTTAACCTGGTGTTAGGCCTCTGACCAATGTAATGGAGGGATTAATTCCTAGGTGTTGGCTTAAAAATCCATGGAATGAATTAGGTGTTAGATGAGCATGGACTAGAAATCTCTTAAAAAAAATGTCCAATTATATGGGCTTTGGAGAAAGATTGTTAGGCTTGAAAGTTTGAAACAGCTTTCAAGTGGAATGGAATACTTGTGCTGCATATCATGAGAAGACTATTATTACACAAAATGATGCGGGAATTTGAGCCTACAAGTACATGCTGCAGCGACATGCAACAAACGGAACCGCATTCTTTCTTTTTAATCGAGCAATATCTGTGAAGTTTCTTTTAGCTTTTCCATATCAGCTTTGTAAGGTAGTGTCATTTGGGCTAATCATTCATCACTCAGTGGGCTAATATTTATCCGTAACGCAAACGAGTGCCTTATAGCTAGTCAAGGAGAGGGGAAGCTATGTGAATTCCGCTAGTGCCTATTCTAGTTTTAATTTCCAACAATATAAAAGAGATGTGCTCCCTTGCCTTGCATGATTCTATGGTGTGTCAGGTATATGTTCTTATCAAAAGTGCTACCTAAGTTCTACTTCAGAATAAAACTCTTAGAAAGATTATTAGTTACTTTAATCAAAGAAAGTGTTCTAGGGATATGAAAGAAGAAAGTTTAGATAAATGATATTCCGATAGGCAATTAAACAAACTGAATTAATCCGATTGGGCATAGGCCCAATCTTCCCCTCAGAAATACAGTAAACTGAATTCATTATTATTGTATGTGGCAAGAGGAGATCTACAGTCGATCTTTTCCCAAACCAAGTTGGAACGCCTACTTAAATAGAGTGCATCATGATATTAGAGAGAGCTGAGGAGGTAGGCCAGGAGATCTGTAGTGAGTGAATCTTGGCTTTTTGGTATTATGCTTGGAGCTTATCTTAGGACCCCACTCATAAGCTTGGTTTTAGCATCTGAAAAATGAATTATTAAAGGTTTGTCATGGACTTGCACATTCATATGGGATGCAAAGACACATTCCGAAAAAAAAAAAAAAAAAAAGAGGATAATTTCCTGATAGATGCACAGATTCTTATTAGCATGCAAACATTGTTTCCTCTTCGATGTTATGCATAGCGCAACACAGTGCCTTATAATAGCTGATAGGTTAGTGACATGACACATCATGTGGCAAGGATCATCCAAGGATTTGAACTCGATCTCAAGCCGGTTAATGCAATCGGGTAGTCACAGATGCATCCATCCATTTGGGATTTGATCCCAAAGTAAGGTGAATAAAGGCACCCAAAACTTTATGTTGAAAGGGCACTGAAAGGAATGTTTGTTTAGGAGATATGAGTCGCACCTTTTTCGTTATCCTTTCATTACGTCTGCATATCACACTGAAGTCACTCGGACCCTGGCCAAAAAAAAATAAAGAATAAAAATCATTTGGTTATCCGCCGTTGAAAGGATCGAAGAAAGATTCAGCATTACCCGTTTCCTTTCTCAAAGCATTTAGTGCATGATTTGGTATGTTGATTTACAAGATGCACTATATACATATATAGATCAGGAGACTTTCAATTAAAGGCAAGCTCCTCGGCTTATGATGATCTTGTGGACCACCCGAGCACCTTGACTCCAATTAAAGCCAGCCAGTCATAAAAGATAGCAAGGTATTGGAGATTTGGCCTTTTAAAGACCTTCCATGCATCACCCGGGAAATAAAGGTTTGTTTAATTGATATTGGCTTGATAGAACGGTCAATTCAATCCACACCCTTTTCTTGGTAATCTTGTCGTTACGTCTTGGTCTTGCACTGACCTCTCCTGTTCATCTACTTGGACTGATGAATTGGATGAGTTGAGCACCAAAGCTTAAATGTTCCAGCAAATAAAAGATATAGAATAGGCAATGAAGATTGGGTCGGTGGATTGCAGCCACTCACAAAAGGGCTAGCCAATTCTTCCCTTTAAAAAAGAAGGTGGTGTATAATTAGAATAGTTTGCTTATAAAATGAAATGTAGATCAGAAACGTCCAATACTGAATAAGCTTCGTAAGTAAAGAAAGAAAAGCTCCATTCAGTGGCCGCTTGATCGAACATAAAGTCCAACCTTTGAGGTATTATATATGTAGTGAAACTTTGACCAAAGAAGTTGAATCTTTGGCTTTAAAGGGAATTGTGATGAGAAATGGCAGTGGTTGTGGCAAATGCAGAAGAAGACATCCATTAGCATGAAGAGAAAGCCATCGGAGGCACCGATATTTTTGTCTAGTTCAAGGGACGGTCCATGGGAGATCAAAATATGTCAGGACTTGAGGAAAATGTGTGCAGGGAAAGGAAGAGTTTTAAGGTCCTTTTGAGATGCTTGGGAATTAAAACAATATGAATTGTCTGCAGCTCAATGCTTATAATAATGTCCACCGAATAGGGTAGCAGTAGGTAAAGCTTGCACTAGAGAAGGGAAAAGATCCCAATATCGATTGCACTTTATCAGCATGAAAAGGGAAAAAGAGAGAGAACCTAAAGATCAACACTTAAAAATTAATTAAACTTGGTTTGCACAGAAGCATGTAATAATGTGTCGTGTTCATCATGATCAAATGCAAAAAGCACGCCAATGCAAAACCAACTTCATGATCATGCATGCATGCATCCATACTGTATATGTAACATAACAAGAGTTAGTATAATGCTTGCAGTGTGTATCTTTGGATCATGAGTTTTGAACAATTTAATTTGCTTTTCAATGGATAGACCTGGACGGTAGTATGGCAATGTTCATGGATATATTGACATTCATGTTCAATTATTCTAAGCTTTTGGGTGTCATACTTCTCTAATCATTACGTGCACATATGGATAAAAAGTGTGAACAAGTTCCTTTATTACTTTCTTAGTTGTGCACTCGCAGACGCTAATAAGAGGGACCATATATTCTTCTTTTCTAATTGGACGTTTAAACAGGCCATGAAAGGTTCTATTTGGATTTAAATAAATATAGGTAGATTTTAAGAAATGTTTCTTAATTTATTTAGAAAGAATGATAGCTCATAATAACTAAAAGGTGAGTTTTATGGAATAAAACCACTTTTGGAATGCGAGTTATATGTCAAGGAAAATTCATGGAGAAATTAAAATGTTGATTATAACATGTTTGTGTATGTGCTGTGTTCATCAAACCTTTCCTCACATCCATTGCTGTCTATGGCTATGCCCAAAGACTTTTTTTAAGTAGGAAGAAAAATCCACTCATAATCTCCGTCTTACAAATGAAAAGAGCAAACAGACACAAAGTAAAAGATAGCAAAAGAAGAGTATTAAAAGAACAAAAGAAAAGAGAGTTGCGTAAAGCAAATTAAATTTAGCTTTATCTGGTCTAGAATTTAACTGAAATGAATTTTACAAACGAGTTGGAACTTATATTTTGTGAGGTACACTACTTATTCCTTCCTTTTTGATTATGTGAAGAAGGAAAAATAGTTGGTGTATATCTATTCTAAGTAATGCATCAAACTGAAGCATCAGTCGAGTACCTAATGCAAGTTCAGTGAAAATGGATACATATCTATTAAACAGATTCATGCTCGGGCATGCAAATTAATACGAAAACATGATATTAGGTTATGCAACTAGTGCTGATATGACCCATGTACCTAGCATAGTGGTAAGATCTTTATTTAGTTTTGCAGGCAGTGAGCATATATAATGTTTGTCTATGTTCATCCTGTCCAAGTTTTTTATTTTTAAATTTTAAAATTTTTTAAATTAATTTTTTTCATCATTGATGCATGGTGGGAACAACTCGGGCAAGTGCTTTGATGCCTGTGAGAGCACTAGTATTGGCTACTTGATTGCAAGTCTTTTGTCATCATGATGCCATAATGACTTGTAGATGCACATAATTTGCCCCCACCACTGAGAAGGCAACAAAGAAGGGAATGCGACAGAATGGGAATATCTCTTAATATATTTCATTTTCGGAGGGGCAGAGCATCCGCGTCTCATCATTCCTCTGTTTCTAGCCCAAACATCCCCGGTGGAATCTCATATACTCTCATCTCACTGCTAGTAGGAAAGGCAACACACTTCCCACCCCACCTTGCCACCACGTAAACAAAGCTTGACACCTGCCTTCTCTTGGTCTCCACTCTTAGGCCACTAGCCCAAATACAGTCTGCATGCAATGTCCCGTCTTCTGTCACTTTGTAGGACACTAGGCCCTCCAAGGAATTGAATACACCTCAATATATCTTTTTGCTCTAATTCCATTATCCTCGGCTACCCACCATCAACCTTTCAGATCTTTAATGGATAGATCGGCGACCGGCCGGAGATATTCATGAGTATGTCACTCTGTCGGAGACGTTTCAGGTGACTAGATGGTCATGTTTTTCTGAGTGTTCATCTTCTTGGCTGCAAGCAATCTGCTTTAAGACCAGATGGACATGGAAAGGACCTGGAAGAAGTGATGGATGCTTTAGAATCAAGAGATGTCACAAAGTGAATTTGAAGCTTAATTTGTCGTGTTTGGAATTGTAAAACCAAGATTATACAAATATCGTGATGTTTGTGTCTAACAAAACTTCAACTCCTTAAATTTTAAGTTTATAATCCAATTTCATTGAATTAATCGATGGATCGAAAGTTCTGTTAATTTTCTATTTTAAAATTTTGGAAAAAGATACAAGGTGTTGCCGTTAAATTACCCATCCCCGGAACTTCGTCGGCACTGAACAATCCCACTACCTTCTCCGATGGGATGAGGTCTGCTCCTGGATCTCCCTTGGATATATACTTGCAAGAATAGTCTTCCCTGATCGGTGGTTATTATCGGGGGACCCTTCGATGCTCAAGTCAGTGAAAAAAATTTGGATAATAACAAAGCTAAGAGCTATGGCAAGAAAGTACTAGAATGAATATCTTACAAGGACTTGAAGACATATCTCGGCAGGAGTCTCCTATTATTTATAAGGTTACTCAAATAAATTTTTGGTAGGATAATAAATTTGGATAATTCTGTTGGATGGTGGGTTTCTCTGACACGGATAATAAATATTTGGTAGGATCTTGGAAGCCTATCTCTTCAAATATTTTCGTTGGTATTTTTTTATTATAACGGCAGTATTTATGGGATCCTATCTATCTCGACCTTTGCTAAGACGGTTACAATTTATTCGTCTCTACCTCTTACTCGGGCATCGCGAGCTCCAAGCATCAAGGTTGCTCATTCATTGATGATTGTAGTAACATTGATACTATTCCAGTACTGTCGACTGATTCTACTTTAATAGTTAGTCAGGTCCGAGTAATTACTCAGCCGCCATATATCACGAGACGTCATGTCAATGGATTTATAGTTGCTCATAATTACTCAGACTCAAACTCAAGTGTCATGCTTACTCGATCAAAATTATTGGGCCATAGCTTTTCAGCTATAGTTACTTGTCCATGATTGCTTGTCCATAGTTGCTTGATCAAAATTACTCGATCATTATTACTGGACTATGATTGTTCATCTATGATTGCTCGATCAAAATTACTGGATCAACCAAAGTTACTCGATCATTATTAATTATCAAAATTACTCGACTAAAATTACTTGACCAAAATTTATCAAACCAAGACCAAATAATTAAGTTATTATCGCAACACAACATAAAGCACAAGGTTCACAATTGGAAGCGGACAATTGGTTTTTTTTTTTTTTTTTTCTGGGATGTCGTGTGACCAATTTTGCCGGACACAATAAAGTGGCTTCACTCGTCTATTATCATCTTCTCAAATTGACCAAAAGTGCAACATGGACTGGATAGCTTTTGTATATTTGAATTTTTCTTGATACAATCTTCTTACCCTTGACCTCGCATATTTCCTGATAAGATCCAAACTCATGGTGTCACAATTGGTGTGCAAATTAAGCCTATGGGACCATGTTGGTGCCTAAAAGCTGGCAACCGACCTCCATTTGCATTCTTCTACCATCATGGTGACCTAAGCATCTCTCTCTCTCTCTCTCTCAAATTATAGATTTAAATCCTTGACAGTGCAATATATTGACCGTGAGTTCCTGCATAGGTGGCTACTAAGCTAACGTCGGTTACTTTCTAACCGCAGAAAGTAAATTCCATCACTATAAAAAAAATAAGATTATTCTCACTGCCAGATCTTTTCTGATATTTTAAAACATCACTAATTTTTTTTGATATTTTAAAAAATATTATAAAAATATCAAGAATGCATAAATGAAGATTATTTTTTTTGATATTTTGTAAAAGTATCAAGATTTTTTTTTCGGCGCTCAAAATTTTTTCCGATGATTTAAAACATTGGAAATAACTGGGATAAGATTATTCTCGATGCTTTTAAAAAGATTGGAAATAGGATTATTGATAAGGAACGGGCCAACAAATCCTAGATCTAAAATAAATTGATTCGGGACCGTTGATCATTAAGAAACGATCACTAGGTTAGGACTGTTCAATTTAAATAAATTAGATCTAATTAAATAAAAATAAATCAGCAATGGATTAGATCAGGTTATCAAAGTGGATCTCACTCAAAACATGGAATATCATGAATCCTGGAGGAGTGAGATCGTCTAGAGGTCGTCCAAAATCCAGACCAGTAATTCACGGGCGAGATTGATCAGAAACCGTTGGACCTGAATCACCAAAAAAACAAACAATGTATCAATCCCAAATCAAAATAAATCAAGTTAATCCCAAAAAACTCTAGTGCTTTGATATCTGTGAAGCTTTGGGATTTGTGCAGCTTTGGAAATCGTGCTTGTCTTTGGGACTGCTCTGAGATCCATATGGATCTCCTTTGCCTTCACGTTCATGCTGGATACCACCTCTCTTCTCCACTGATCAACACCAAAAAGGAAGAACAGGGGAGGCCGAAGTCTTGCGACCGGATTTGCCGGCATCGACGTTGGGCGGCGATGATAGTGGTCCCGGTGGAATGGACGGCGGCTAGCGATGGTAGAGGGGAGGTGGCGAAGTCGGGTGGGGCGCTCTGCTTCGGGCCATGCGTTGGTGTTGGCGAGCGTGGAGAGATGCTCGGTCAGAGGAAGAAACCGGTGGTCTGCGACGGAGGCGGCTGGCATGCGGCGACCGTGGGCTGAGATCGAGCTTCACAGTGGAGGCGACGGCTTGCACGAGCGGAGTTCCGGCGGGTTGGGGTTGAGGACGGCGGCCTGGGGGAATGGCGGCATGGCTCTGCTCCGGCGAATGGTGGGCGTCATGGCAACAAGGAGCCGACGGCTTCGGTGAGGCATCGCGAGCGGAGATGGCGAACAAAGGCACCGGAGGAGGGGGCTTCGGGCGGAGCGACGACCACGGTCGCCGGCGATGGTAGAGGTGGATCTTCCAGTGGGGCATGGCTTGCGGTGATGATCTGATGACCCCAATTATAGGCGGACGAGATGGCTTGATCGTTCGCAATGGGCGGTCGATGAAGAAGGCGGCTGCAGACGGCCGCGGACGGTGGCGGGCGACGGAGACAACGGTTGGGGGGAAGAGGGCGGAAGACGGTATCTCGGTCAGCTATGGAGGTGCCGATTGGTGGGGACGACATGGGTGGCTCTGGTTGGTGGTTCTGCTCACAGGCGGATGAGGATCGTCGGTTGCTGGGATGGATCAAGGAGGGGTTCTGGTGGGTTGCTTTGATTGAGTGGCTCGAGAAAGAAGAAGAAGAATGGGGTGGAAGATAAGATAGCCCAGGGAGAAGAAGCACCAGAGAGAAGAAAGAAAGCAGAGAGGAGAGCAGCCGAAGGAAGAATATCAGAGGAAAGAAGAACCAGAAGAGGAGGAGACGGGATAACATCCAAAATCTTTTCTCAATAATTCATCGGTTCGCTAATTTTTATTGAATAACCAAACTCTTAAATAGACTAATCTAAGATATCTGATATCCTGGTCAGATATCCCTAACAAATTCAAACTACTTATTTTACAAACAAACTAATCCAACTAGGTCCTAAAACAAACTTTCAAACAATCGAGATAAATCCTAAAAAATTCTAATATCCCAATCCCTCGTACACCCATAGAAATAAACTGCTCTGAGGTTTATGTACTTCCATATTTGTGCTGCACCGGAATGTGTGCTCATCGACTCCAAGATCTTGGGCCCCAGGGTTTGGGCCGGGTTGGCTTCATGTTCTGTGCTGGCTTCTGGGTTAGGCTTCAGGTTTTGGGCTTCAGGTTCTAAGTTGGGCTTCAGGTTTAATCTGGGCTACTTCAGATTCTGAGCCGATGTCCCCATCAGTTATTCCCGATGCTTCAAAGCATCAAGAATAACTCTGGGATAAAGTTATTCCCGATGCTTTAAAACATCAAAAATTTTATTTTTTTAAAAAATAAAATAATTATTTTAAAATTTAAAATCCGTATAATATTTTTTTTACCTGTATAATGCAGTAATAATAAATATTTCAATCTCATTGCATGCATTCTTCACACATCCAAATATAAATCCAAATATAAAATTCATTACGATCAAATATAATAAAATTTGTTACACATATGTCTATTTAACAAAATTAAAAAATACGTGAAAATATAAAATATAAAATAACAAAAAGTTGAGGTTAGTGATCTGTAGGAGGTAGATCGTCATCCTGTCCATGAGAATCTAATGATCCAGAAGTCTATATAAAAAATATTTAAAATATTTAATTTATGAAACTATGAATGACAATATATTAAATAAATTATTAATTTAATATAAAGATATATATTTAATATCATATATATGTACCTGATATGGAACATACATCTGTATGATAGATGTAAGCCGCTCAATATATCTCTCACACTCTCTATCACTGCTCTATCGGTGGCACGGCTCTATCGTATCTCCTCTATCTCCTTCTCGAGTCTACGAACACGTGCATCTTGAGCAGTCTCTACAGCCTCACGTGTATGTCTCTGACCGCGGATAACTGAGTGGGGTGACTCCAACTCAATAGCCCCTCACTTGATCATAGCACTGCGGTCCCATCAACTCCATAAATACCTCGGCCTCGATGCAACTATTCTACGTAGATGCTATAGAATCATCAACACGCTCGGCAATAAGCTATAGCTCTTTCTTGTATTAATTTAGAAAAATTAGTTAGATTTTAAAGACTAACAAAATCAAATTTAAATCGTTGCATGAAATAAATTGTAATAAAAACTTACACATATATCCCTCGACTCATCTCTAATAAAAGTATCGTCACAATGAGTATGAGTCATCCAGTAAAACTCCACCTAATCGGGTTCCCTCCCATGCTCATCCATCTACAAGAAAAATTATAATTTTAAGCAAATAATTCAAACAAATTTAAAAATTATTTAAGTATCATGATATGTATATATATCATAATACATCATTCACGATATATATATGTATTGCAATACATCGTCCGCGATACATATATGTACTGCAATACATATATGTACCATGATATATATATGTACCACGATATATATATGTATCGCGATACATATATATGTACTGCGATACATACATTTGTACCACTGTTGCCTAGGTGGCTTCCCAAGAGGGAGATGAATCGAGATTAAAAAACTTTTCACAATTATGTGCACTTTGAAATTCTTTTAGTGTTGTGGTGCAATATGCAATGCGAAAGTAATTAAGTAAAAGCAATAAGACAATAAGAGCACAAGTACAAACACAAAGAGCTTTAGAGTGGTTCGGAGCAACCGGCTCCTACGTCCACTACCCAAGCACCACTTGAGATTTTCACTATATCCCCCAATCGGAATACAGTCGGATTGTTTTAGCAGGCTCACAATCCAAACCTATACACTTTGGTTTTACCGACATTACCAAAGAAACCCAAACTCCCTTTGGTTTTGAAAGGGATCACCAAAGAAACCCTAACACTTGATTTTATACCGGGATCACCAAGAACCTAACTTAGGTTTTTACAAGGCTCACCTAAAAACCTTCAACCCTCTCTTAAGACAGCCCCTTGCCGTTCTTAGAGAGAAAAAAAGATATAAAGAAATAAACAAGCAACTACAACAAACCAAATTTGTTTAAATGTTGCCGATGTAGATCAAGATGAAGCCTAGCTTTGAATGCTCTTTAATTGCTCTTCAAGCTACTTCTTTGCTTCTTTAATGAGTGGATTCAATGATGGAGTGGAGTTGGTGAAGCTTTGAATCCTAACTTGAAAGCTCTTTGAAGTAGGTAGGTAAAAGACTTGAAGGCTCTTCAATATCTCAAGATAAATCAATAATAATGCTCTAATAATCCTTTAATCCCTCAAAAACAATTCCTTTTATAGTTTTTCATGAGATATGGTCATTGTAAGGCCTAAGGA
Organism: Areca catechu; assembly: GCA_021397845.1. Taxonomy (NCBI): domain Eukaryota; kingdom Viridiplantae; phylum Streptophyta; class Magnoliopsida; order Arecales; family Arecaceae; genus Areca; species Areca catechu. Next base: position 147,761,283 of record CM038045.1, on the reverse strand, counting down.
TTCGTGAAAGAGCTGTTAGAAATGAAATAGAATTCAAAAATCACTTTCAGCAACTAGCCGTTGGAGTGCAGAAAATGGCTACTTGAGTTGGCTCGAGGTCTACGAGTAGGCTCGAAGTCTCAGACAGTCCAAAATAAATTTTTGTAAGAGTCGGCTCTTTAAGCTGGAGTCAGCTCTTGCCTTCAATCACTTCAAAATGACAAATACCTAGAGTCGGCTCTTCAGGCTGGAGTTAGCTATAGTTCTTAGTTCACCAAAAACCTTAACTCTGGACGAGTCGGTCTTGGGGCAGGAGTCGGCTCGAGTTCTCAGACTTCAGAAATATGTATTCTTCCATGAATCGGTTCTTGGGATAGGAGTCAGCTCTTGATACCGAAACTCTGAAATTTTCTCCGTGCCGTGCCACAAGGAGTCGGCTCTCGATCCATGAGTCAGCTCTTGCCAATACTTCAATTGATTCTTCAAACCTCTCCAAAACTCTTCAACACTTCAATCAAACAAGAGCTAATCTATATATTCTCAATTTTACCATTTTCAGCCCATTTTACAAGATTACAAGATTGACAAAACTGGGGCTTTTACAAGATTAAAGTCTATACATGATTGAGTTACCTCTCATTCAATTTGAAAACTAATTTAAGCTAAAGGTAACCAATTTTCTGTAAAAACTTCTCAAGTAATTTGAAAAGATTAGTAACATATTCATGCTCCAATATTTTTTTATCATCAAAATCATTATAGGGGTCAACAATCTTCTCCTTTTTGATGATGACAAATTATGGGCATGAGTAGAATTAAAAAGCACTTTACAATTACTGAATATTTACATTTATCAAATGATATTAGATATAGTGTGTATCAAACAGATTGAGTATCAAGGTATCAAATTTCTGAACTGATAAGTGTTAATACAACGATTATATGTATCAAATGTATCAACTATACAAAACTGAAAACTATTAATACCAAGTAACATATGTATCAATACAATGTATCATCTATGTCAAATGTGTATCAAGTATTGAGACATAATGTATCATCTATACATTGTGAATCAAAACTTACAAAATTAACAAGTATTTGAAGTAAATTTCATGAAAATTTAACAAAAGCTTGACAAAAGCTCCCCCTTACTAATGTAATCACATTGCTTCATATTTACTTCAAATGTTCATTCATCGTTCATATTCCAAGTTTCATACATTCATGCACATTCATATTTAGCCTTTTTATGCACATTCTCTCTTCTCATTTTATATAAATATACATTCATGCACATTCATATTTACTACCTTCTCCCCCTTTTTGTCATCAACAAAAGGTGTAAAAGATAGGAGATCATTTATTCATAGTAAGTCATTCTTAACAAAAGTAATACATGAGTGTATCATAAGAAGACATGTAGCATTAAAAGTGATATATATATATATATATATGAAAAGTCAGTACATAAGTGATACATTACAACTGTGCCTCGGTATGACAAAATAGTATCACAACATCAAAATATAACAAGCATAGAGTCCTAAAAACATCAAAATGAAAGCCTAAAAAATATCAAAAAGATGGACTAGGATCATCACCACTAAGGTCTTCCTCACTAGAGGAGGAATTGACCTCTAAGATGCCTGGACTAGGCTTAAACTTAGGAAACCTAGGGCTAAGGTCCCTGATTCTAGTCCTAGTAGGTGTGGTAGTCCTAGAAGCTTTAGTTTTGACTTTAGCTTTACTTTGGACTCTGAAGAAATGATAATGGAAGTGGGTCTGGCAGTGGGAGGATCAAATGACAATGCCAAAGTGCTGGTGGTAGATAATATCTCTATAGCTAGAGTCTGTCCAACGTCAGATCCTGGAACCTCGATACCAGCCTCGGTCTCTACAGGAATGGCCTCCGAAGGAATATCACTGAACTGTGCCGCCTATCCTTGCTCACAATCAGTGCCAGTGTCAGGTGCTGATGTGGAAGTCATCAGTACAGACTGGCTGGCAGTAAGCTGTCGAAGTATGGTCATGATATCTTGGAATCCCTACTGCATCTTCGACTGAAATAGAGCTATCCTAGTATCAGTGTCAGATCTGAGACAAGATATCTCATCCAGTACTCTCTATAATCTATCATCAGCATCAGGTCCAGCAGCTGTAGATCCTCTGAATGGTGAACAAGGAGTGCTAGGAGCTGGCTCTGAGGGTCCAGCCTCATCGGTATGTGCATCTGCCTCCTCACCATGTCCCTCTGCTGCCTGAATGTCCTCATCAGAGTCATATCTGAGTGTGCTACTAGAAGACCTGATGTCTTTCGAATCCAGTGACCGTCTACTTTTATAAATCCCATCCAAGGGATTTCAGAGTGTATCTGTCAGTGTATAGAAGTAGCCAACTGTCCTCACCTGTCAGGTCAACTAGGGCATCCTGAAATAGAAATGTGAATACCATCCCATACTGTAGACAAGCTCATGCCCTACGAGCCACCTCTCTCATTTGTGAAAGCATAATGAATGGTAAGTTAAGGGCCTCCCCCTCAATAAAACATCTCATAAAAATCAGGTCACACTCACTGACCAAATCAAACTGCCCTGTCCGGGGCAAGAAAATATGACTAATGATGTGCAATAATCTCATTTCCAATGATAACTGATTTGCACTAACATGCACAACACCCTTTACATTTGTCCTCTCTAATACTAGTCTCAGGGTCTTCTGCTTCTCCTTCAGAACTAGATAACATTCACCTACTTTTGGAATGTGAAGGATGCTTGACAATTTTTGTTCACTAATTTCAATGTATTTTTCCTTCATAGTCCCTTCAATATGGAATGCACCTAAGGACATACTTTCGAAAAACTGTCTGACCAAGTTGGGATAAGTGGGTACATTCAATAAACAGAAATCTTTCCAACCCTGTTTAGCTATCCAATCCCCAATGTGCAACTGTTCTTGCTCCAAAAAATTAAAATCAATACATCTTCCAAGAGTAACTTGTCTATTACCCATTAAAATGACTTGCCTGGGTGCCTGTGGCTCTTCCTCTTGCTCGATTTGCTATTCTTCTTCTAGATTGGAGGTGTCCAAGTGTCATTTCGTCCTTCTTTCCTCTGCAACCGTTCAAACCACTCTCCTAGGTTTTTTAGCTATGGCCTTATGAGGTGCCATCTAGCTAGGATTAGGAGTTTGGAGGGTTTAGGAAGTGTTCTAGGATGTTTTCCTAGGATGGAAAGAGGAGTCGGCTAAGTGGAAGTGAGAAAAATGGAAAAACATAATGAAAACAAACCTATGAAACCTTATTTAAAAACTTTCGGCCCAACTCTCGAGTCAACTCGCCGTACAGCCTGATGACTCGAGTCGGCTCGAGCCAAAATTCAGCGTAAAATTTGAAAAAGTTTAAAATCAATTTCTATGGATTTCTAGACACTAAACTAGGTTGTCCTAAGTTCTAGAGAGAATTTTGAAATACCTAGATAATTTTCCCTTTTTTAAAAAAAAAATTAGGTCAAAATGTTCAGAATGGGTCACACAGCCCTAATTCACCTCTAATCTTCTCAAATCTATCTAGACTAAGGGGTTTAGTAAAAATGTCAGCAAGTTGATCTTCAGTAGGTACAAATTCTAGCTCAACAACATTATTTAAAACATGATCACGAATAAAATGATGTCTAATTTCTATGTGCTTAGTTCGTGAGTGCTGAATTGGATTTTTGGACAAATTAATAGCACTAGTATTATCACATTTAATAGGAATTTTAGATTGGACAATACTATAATATTCTAGTTATTACTTGATTTATAACACTTGAACACAACAGCTCCCAGCAGCCACATATTCTGCCTTAGCAGTAGATAGTGCTACAGAGTTCTGCTTGTGATAGTGTCATGAAATCAAGTTAACATCTAGAAATTGATAGGTGCCACTTATACTTTTTCTATTAATCTTACAGCCTCCATAATCAGCATCTGAATAACTAATTAATTTCAAATATGTGTGCTTAGAATACTATAAACCAGCATTGCATGTGCCTTTCAGATATTTAATGATTCTTTTAATATCTATGATGTGTGACTCTTTTGGATTAGATTGAAATCATGCACACATATAAACACTAAATAAAATATCAGGTCTACTAGCTGTCAAATAAAGTAAAGAACCGATCATACCTTAGTACAGCTTTTGATCAACATTTGTGCCATTCTCATCTTTGTCAAGTCTATATGTAGGACTCATGGGTGTTCCAATTTCTTTGCTTGATTCCATGCCAAATTTTTTGATAATCTCCTTGATATATTTGTTTTGGTTGATCAAGATACCTTCTTTAGTTTGTTTGATTTGAAGTCCTAGAAAGTAACTCAGCTCATTCATCAAGCTCATTTCGAATTCTTCCTGCATTAGCTTAGCAAAATCTTGACACAAAGATTCATCAGTAGATCCAAAAATAATATCATCAACATAGATTTGAATAACTAAAATATCATTATTCTTTCTTTGAATAAACAATGTGGTGTCAACACTACCTCTTACAAGATCATTTGCAATTAAAAACTTAGTCTATCATACTAGGCTCTAGGTGCCCGTTTCAGACTATACAAAGCTTTATTCAATTTGAAAACATAATTTGGAAAAGTATGATCAATAAATTCGGTGGTTGCTCAACAAAAACTTTTTCAAATAGAAAACCATTCAAAAATGCACTCTTTATGTCCATTTGAAATAACTTAAAATTCATAAAGTATGCATAAGCTAGTAGTAATCTAATGGCATCTAATCTAGCTACTGGTGAATAGGTTTCATCAAAATCAATTCCTTCTTCTTGATTATATCCTTGTGCTACCAATCTAGCCTTATTTCTAATTACATTTCCTTCTTCATCTAATTTATTTCTATAAACCCACCTAGTACCTATAACAGGATAGTCATTAGGTCTTTCTACTAGGATCCAAATATTATTTCTCCTAAATTGGTTTAGTTCATCATGCATTGCTAACATCCAATTAGGATCAGTTTCAGCTTCTTCTATAGTGTGTGGTTCTACATGAGAAATAAAAGCAATTAAGTCATGCGTATCTCATGTGCAGCTGTAGTTCTAACACCTTGAGATGGGTCTCCTATAATTAATTCTTTAGGGTGTGATTGTACATACCTCCATTCTTTGGGTATATCATCATAATTTTTGCTTACCTGTTCTTCATGTGGTTCACTTGATTGTTTGTCTTTGAGAGTCAAATCTTTCAGTCCATTTTCTAGTGTACTTGTATCATCATCAGCAAGATCTTTTTTCTAGAAGATGTAATGTCAGATTCATTGAAAATAACATATACAGATTCTTCTACAGTTTAAGTTTTTTTATTAAAAACATGATAGGCTTTACTATTTAAAGAGTATCCAAGAAAAATAGCCTCATCAGATTTTGCATCAAATTTACCAAGATTATCCTTTCCATTGTTAAGAACAAAATATTTACATCCGAAAACATGAAAATATTTAATATTAGGTTTTCTATTGTTCTAAAGTTCATAGGGGGTTTCTCTAATAATAGGTCTAATCAAAATTCTGTTTAAAATATAGCAAGTGGTATTTATAGCTTCTGCCCAAAAGTATTTTGAAAGATTTTCTTCATAAAACATTGTTCTAGACATCTCTTTCAAAGTACGATTCTTTCTTTTTACAACACCATTTTGCTGTGGTGTTCTAAGTGTAGAGAAGTTATGATCAATACCATGCTTTGTGCAAAAGTGATCAAAATATTGGTTTTCAAACTCGGTGTCATGATCACTACAAATTAAAATAATAGATAGATTTTTCAAATTTATGACTCTTTTGTAAAACTTTTTGAATACTTTGAAAGTTTTATATTTATGTGCGATAAATAAAATCCATGTATATTTTGAAAAATCATCCATAATCATAAAGCCATATTTCATACCACCTAGGCTGGTAGTCCTAGTAGGTCCAAATAAATCCATGTGAAGTAGCTCTAAGGGTCTAGTAGTAGAAACAATATTTTTGGATTTAAAACTGTCCCTCACTTGTTTTCCTAATTGACAAGCATTGCAAACATAATCAAAATTAACTTTAAATTTTGGCAATCCTTTGACTAAATCTTTTGAAATAAGTTTAGCTATAGTATCCATACTGGCATGTCCAAGTCGCCTATACCATAGTAAACATGATTTCTTGCTCTTATCATTCATTGCTACAAGACTCATGTTACTTGACATAGCTAGATTATTAAGATCTACTACGTAAATGTTACCAAGTCTATGTCCAATGAATTTAGTACTAGAGTCAAGTGGATCAACTACTATACACATTGATGACTTGAAGAAAATATTAAAACCAATGTTACACAGCTGACTAATATTCAAAAGATTATGCTTTAACTTTTCTACTAGTAACACATTTTCAATAAATGTAGAAGGAGTAATTTTGATTTTACCGATACCGATTATCCTTCCTTTTCGATTATCGCCAAATGTTACCATTCCACCATCCTTTTGTTCTAGGGTGAAGAATTGATTAACATCACCCATCATATGTCTTGAATAGCCGCTATCCAGATACCATCTTTTCTTTATATTTGTGGCTGCAAGACATCCCTGCAAAACAATCATTTAATAAATTTTGGTACCCAAGCTTTCTTGGATCCTTGCAAGTTAGTAGAAATGGTTCTTTCTGGAACCCAAACTTTCTTAATTTTCTTTTTGCCATTATATTTCAAATGACATTCAAATGCTTTATGACCAATGTTATTACATGCATAGCATATAATCCTTGACTTTGAATAATAAGCATGAGATGATGCAAATTTAGGTATAACTTGTTTTGAAGTAGTAAACTTAGGAGCATATGATGTAGATGCAGAAAATTTGTTTGAAATAGAACCTTTATAACCAATTCCAAATTTATTATTTGTCTCTCTTTGATCTTTCAAAATTAATTCAAGCTTATTGGAACTTAGGGTTAGTTTTTCAACCAAAGGCTTGTGCTTTTGAACTTTTTTTTTTAAATCATCATTTTCATTTTTCAAACCTTTGTTTTTCTCAAGAAGCTCTTCTTTTTCAAATTGAGTAGTTTTAAGTCTTTCACAAACTAGGTTTAATTCTCTTTGCAAAATCTTATTTCTTTCACCAAATTCATTTTTGTCCTTTTCAATTGTATCACACTAATTTTTTAAAGTTTTCATTTTCAAACCAGCTTTCTTGTATTCTACTAATAATTCATAAAATACATTTTGCAATTCATCATATGTAAATTCTAAGTTAGGTTCAGAAGTAGTTACCTCATCCTCCAAACCCATAAGACAGATTTGTGCAGTCTTTGTTGTCTCTTCATCATCTTCAGTAGATGTAGATTCATCGCTGTTACTCCATGCTGCAAGCATTACCTTTTTCTTCTTCTAGTGATCATCTTTTTCTTTGCTTCAAGACAATCAGGATGAATGTGTCCCGGCTTCTTGCATCCATAGTAGATTGGTACTTGATCTTTATCTTTATCCTTCTCCTTTTCTTTATCTCTTTCTCTTTCTTTTCCAAAATCTCCTTTTCTAAATTGCTTTCCCCATCTGTTTGTTTTTCTTCTGCCCATAAACCTTTTAAATCTTCTCATTACCAGGGCTATCTCATCATTTTCTAGATCATCATCATCTGATAAATCTGAGTCTTCATTCTTATCCTCTTCTGTAGCTTTAAATGCTATAACTTTCTTTCTTTCGGTATCTTCATCAGTCCTTTGTTGCATAGCTAATTCATGTATGATTAGTGATCCAAGCAGTTCAGCCAGTGATCGAGTGTTTAGGTCCTTCGCCTCTTGAATAGCTATCACTTTAGCTTCCCATTTATCTGGCAAGGATCTCAAAAGTTTTTGGACAAGATCAGCATTAGTGTAAGTTCTACCAAGACTTTTGAGACCATTTATAATATCAGTAAAGTAAGTATCATAGCAAATATAGTCTCATTAGGATCCATCTTAAATAGCTCATAGTTATGCACAAGAAGATTGATTTTTGATGTTTTGACTTGTGATGTGCCTTCATGTATAATTTCTAGCTTGTCCCAAATTTCTTTAGCAGAATTACAAGTTGAAATTCTGTTAAACTCATTTGGATCCAAAGCACAATAGAATAAATTCATCGCTTTGACATTCAGCTCAGCTAATTTCATATCATTCTCATCCTAATCCTCTTCTGGTTTGGGAACCTCTACATCATTAACTCTAACAGTGGGTGTGTGAGGTCCTTTGAAGATAATTTTTCATAAATGAAAATCTACGGCTTGAATGTATATTTTCATTCTTGCCTTCCAATATGTATAATTGGATCCAGTGAAAAGTGGAGGTCGATTTGTGGATTGACCTTTGGTCAATGAAGTGCTTATGGGATATGCCATATATCTTTACTCTAAGTAACTTTCAAAGACTGCTCTGATACCACATGTTGCCCAAGTGGCTTTCCAAGAGGGGGATGAATTGGAATTAAAAAATTTTTCATAATTATATGCACTTTGAAATTCTTTTAGTGTTGTGGTGCAATATGTAATGCGAAAGTAATTAAGTAAAAGTAATAAGATAATAAGAGCACAAGCACAAACACAAAGAGATTTAGAGTGGTTCGGAGCAACCGGCTCCTACGTCCACTATCCAAGTACCACTTGGGATTTTCACTATATCCCCCAACCGGAATACAGTCGGATTGTTTTAACAGGCTCACAATCCAAACCTATACACTTTGGTTTTACCCGGATTACCAAAGAAACCCAAACTCCCTTTGATTTTGAACGGGATCACCAAAGAAACCCTAACACTTGGTTTTATACCAGGATCACCAAGAACCCAACTTAGGTTTTCAAAAGGCTCACCTAAAAACCTTCATCCCTCTCTTAAGACACACCCCCTTGCTATTCTTAAAGAGAAAACAAAGATATAAAGAAATAAACAAGCAACTACAACAAACCGAATTTGTTTAAATGTTGCCGATGTAGATCAAAATGAAACCTAGCTTTGAATGCTCTTTAATTACTCTTCAAGCTACTTCTTTGCTTCTTCAATGAGTGGAGTCAATGATGGAGTGGAGTTGGAGTTGGTGAAGCTTTGAATCCTAACTTGAAAGCTCTTTGAAGTAGGTAGGTGAAAAACTTGAAGGCTCTTCAATATCTCGAGATAAATCAATAATAATGCTCTAATAATCTTTTAATCCCTCAAAAACAATCTCTTTTATAGTTTTCCATAAGATATGGCCATTGTAGGGCCTAGGGATTCATGAAAGAGCTGTTGGAGACGAAATGGAATTCAAAAATCACTTTTAGCAACTAGCCGTTGGAGTGCAGAAAATGGCTACTCGAGTCGGCTCGAGGTCCATGAGTCAGCTCGAAGTCTCAGACAGCCCAAAATAAATTTTTGTAAGAGTTGGCTTTTCAAGCTAGATCAGCTTTTGCCTTCAATCACTTCAAAATGACAAATACCTAGAGTCGGCTCTTCAGGCTGGAGTCGGCTCTAGTTCTCAGTTCACCAAAAACCTTAACTCTGGACGAGTTGGCTCTTGGGACAGGAGTCGGCTCGAGTTCTCAGACTTCGGAAATATGTATTCTTCCATGAGTCGGCTCTTGGGACAGGAGTCGGCTCTTGATACTGAAACTCTGAAATTTTGTTCGTGCCGTGCCACAAGGAGTCGGCTCTCGATCCATGAGTCAGCTCTTGCCAATACTTCAATTGATGCTTCAAACCTCTCCAAAACTCTTCAACACTTCAATCAAACAAGTCCTAATCTATATATTCTCAATTTTACCATTTTCAGCCCATTTTACAAGATTACAAGATTGACAAAACTAGGGCTTTTACAAGATTAAAGTCTATACATGATTGAGTTACCTCTCATTCAATTTGAAAACTAATTTAAGCTAAAAGTAACCAATTTCCTATAAAAACTTTTCAAGTAATTTGAAAGGATTAGTAACAAATTCATGCTCTAATATTTTATGATCATCAAAATCATTCCAGGGGTCAACAACCACGATACATCATCCGCGATACATATATGTACCGTGATACATATATGTACTATGATAATATATGTATCACAATACATCATTTGCAAGATATATATGTACCGCGATACATATATATATATACCACGATACATATTTGTACCGTGATACATCATTCGCGATACATCATTTACGATACATATATGTACCACGATATATCATTCACGATACATATATGTATCGCGATATATTTTTCTTGATATGTAATATTAGTTTCATTAAAATGTATAAATACTTTAATATTGAAAATATAAGCATATAGTTTAAGAAACTTACGAACTCCTGTCTGACTCGCGCGTAACTCTTGGATCCTGATGTATGAAAAATAGACAGAGATGCTCGTACAACTCTACCAATATCAGAATATGTCAACAAAATCAAAAAGATAACTTCTTATATCTAGAAAGTAATGCATATATATGTATAATGTACAATATAAACTAAATATTTTAATAAACTTCCTTCAAAGAAATTAGAAGATATCTATCCCCTCTCAGAAAATCAATAATGAACCAACTCCACCCACTGATGAGGGGGTACATCAGGAGGACAAGTACCAACCACCTACTCCTCTATCATACCCGGCAACTTATACTTCATCTTCAACTATGCTTTATATTCTTTCCATTTTCGGTTAAGAGACTTTAATACAAAATCATGAGAGGATGGAGGGTGTACAAACTTAGATTGCAAAAGAAAATTATTAATAAGATATAAAACATAACATAATATTTCAACTATACAAGATAACAAATAATTTAATACCAACTTTTTACCTGTACAATTCATAGAATCTCTACTTTATATATCGGAAGCATGCCATTCCACTTTGCATAATTCAGGGGACAAAACTAATGCCTCCATGTAACTATCCCTAAAAAAGAACTCAATAAGCTGGTGACTTTTTTAATTGGCTGCCCCAGCTCATTGCTCCCAATTATTATCTTTTCACCCTCGTGTATCTGCCACACATCCCGTACTACTGTTGATGGGGACATCGATAGCACAAATCCAAATGCAGTGCAGATCTCGATGCAGATAAATTTAAATTTGAGAATAAGTTATTTTTTAGGATTGGAGTTTTAGGATAAGTCTATTTTTTTAAAAAAATAAGTTTGTTTGTTAGGATTAGGATATCTGAGATTATTAGGATTGGGATAGGCTTTATCTTGTGTTTAAACCTCTTATCCTTATCTTGTATTTGAATTTAAACCCTTATCTTTCTATCTTGTATTCAAATTTAAATGAGAGTTTGGAAAAGTTTATAAATACCACCCTCATTCCTTTGTAAAAAATAATGCTGTTGATAAAAATGAGTTTTTAGAGAAGAGAGATTCTTCTTTCACTCCATGAAGGAGAGGGTGAGAGGCCCAACCCCAGGATATGATGCGAAATCATGTCTAGTTATCCCCTACCCTTTGATTCCACCTTCTTTACCACCCTCAAGACCTTTAAGACTTACCCTAACGGCTTCATTAGCGAGGTGGGTGAGATACCCTAGAGGTGAGAGATCTCTCTATGAGTGTGAGTCCCAAAGTCCATGAGAGTCCAAACTTCTATCTCCCATATCCATTATTTCCTTCACCACCTCCTTAAAAAAAAATAAAATAAAAATCTAGAGTATCCTAATCTTTGGTGACTTCTCATCTCACCAACGGTTCTTCCCCTCATCTCATCCCGCATCATTTGGTATCAAAGTGAGGTTGATTAGGGTATTCTATATATGTCCTTCTTTCTCGCTATTCTAATTATTCCCGCTATCCTGACCTTATTCATTCTCTATTTCGAACTTATTCCCATCATCTTCATCCTAAATCTTCCCGAATCACCCTAAGGTCCCCGTCCTTTCTCGAATTAGGGTATGCTTCATCCTCCCACGTCCTAGCCTTCTTCACTGCCTCTGACAGCATCGCTTTAGAGAACCTAGCCGTCTGCTTCATGTCCAACATCCAGATCCATGAGTCTCACACCTTCTATGGCTTCTAGATCGCCATCAAGAACGTCTACTCCCTGAACGAACCCAAAAATCTCGACCCCAGTCTAGCAACATCCCCATCCCCTGTTCCACCTCCTTCGGTACCATCTCCTGCGTGTCCAAGCCCCATCACTCGCTGCCCTCCCCACTAGGAGATCCTAATCAATAGACCGACGATCACCCCAGGTTCACTCAACACCCCATCGGAAGATCCACCTCTGTTGGCCTTCACCCAGACCGAGCCATCTCCCCTCTACCTCGCCAATGCCCTATCTCCTACCAAGATCCTCCCACCGGTTCTTCTCATTGCTAACAACCAATGACTGACGCCCATCTCTTCCGCCCACCATCACCGGAATGGAATCATCAACTGCTACCAGACTCCAGTTGCACGAGCACCATCCTTGCTCGAACCAACTATGTCATCGACCGACCTTTTCCATGAGAATGACGACCATTACTACGACGAAGCCCCCGCCCTTCTCCCCATTATGCCATCGCTAGGTGCCAGAACAGGTCCATGCCGCTATCTCCTCAAGCTACTGTCCTCAATCCCAGGCCCATCACCGGAGAGCCCACCGGCGAAGTCCACCGGATTCCCTCAAGCCGGTCCCCTATTCCAACTTACATCAGACTAGGAGAAGAAGAAGCACACGAACGTGAAAGCAGTGTCGCCCACCCCGTTGCCAACTTCAGACTAAACCGGGATGCATAATTTTCAGAGCTGCATGATTTTCAAAGGTGCATGATATTCAAAGCTACATGGATTTCAAAGCTACATAAATCTTAGAGCTACACAGATCTCAAAGCTGTATAAATATTAGAGTAGAGCCTTTTTTTGGTTTGATTGGATTTGGTTCCACCAAAGTCCTTGCTGATCCAAACTCGATGGAGTCGAGTTCTTCCCATCTCAGGGGAATCATGGGGACATCGGTAGCACAAATCCCGATGCAGCATAGATCTCAATGCAGATAAATTTAAATTCGAGAATAAGTTATTTATAGGATTGAAGTTTTAGGATAAGTCTATTTTTTAAAAAAATAAGTTTGTTTGTTAGGATTAGGATATCTGAGATTGTTAGGATTGGGATAGGCCTTATCTTGTGTTTAAACCCCTTATCCTTATCTTATATTTGAATTTGAATCCTTATCTTTCTATCTTGTATTCAAATTCAAATAAGAGTTTGGAAAGGTCTATAAATACCACCCTCATTCCTTTATAAAAAATAATTTTGTTGATAAAGATGAGTTTTTAGAGAAGAGATATTCTTCTTTCGCTCCGTGAAGGAGAGGGTGAGAGGCCAAACCCCAGGACATGATGTAAAATCATGTCTAGTTATCCCCCTACCCTTTGATTCCACCTTCTTTACCACCCTCAAGACCTTTGAGACTTACCCTAACGGCTCCATTAGCGAGGTGGGTGAGATGCCCTAGAGGTAAGAGATCTCTCCGTGAGTGTGAGTCCCAAAGTCCATGTGAGTCCAAACTTCTGTCTCCCATATCCATTGTTTCCTTCACCATATTTTTAGGAAAAAAATTAAAAATAAAAATCTAGAGTGCCCTAGTCTTCGGTGACTTCTCAACTCGTCAATGGTCCTTTCTCTCATCCTGTCCCGCATCAACTGTGGGCTTGCGCCTACATTTAACACTTTCAGATCCGTCTGCATATAAATAGATAAAAGTAAGCTATAGTAAAAAGTGTAATAAAATTTTATCTAACCAAGGATATTGGAATAATAGCTCATCATCTGCTGGATTGACAGGAGGATCATGATGCCCTGAGGATGATGGACATGTAGTAGACTGGTGTGCCGAAGGACTAGATGCGATGTTCGGTACTGACGAAGGACCGACATGAACTTCTTGTGTTGAAGTACTGGCCTCAGCCTGCTATGTTGAAGAAAAAGTGCTGGCCTCTATCCGTGAGTATTGGAACTGCACACCAAAAAATCATCATGAACGTGGCATAGTGTCACCTATCATTTACATCAGAGTCAGAATTAGTGAAGATAAATATTAATTTAACATAATAATTCCTATAAATTAACATTACAAAATTTAATACCAATAAGAATCAAGCATTAGCATTTTCTTCAAATTCTATCCTAACCAAGGATATTGTAGCATGTTCATCATCAACCGGTACAAAATTGAATGGCATGAAATGCATATAAGTATCATCATCTTCATCATCTTCCAGCTATTTTTTTATATCATATAAGTCTCGAGATTTTATTTTAATAACGATAGCCTAATATTTGTCTTTTACATCTTGTACAAAAAATACTTGATGAGATTGAGAAGAAAAAATAAATGGATCATCATTCAATAAGATACCAATATGTATCAATCTTGTAAAATTTATAAGTGTAAATCCGTTTGCATCTTTTTTCAATTTCCTTGATGAGTTTATATCTATCCAATCACATCTAAATAGTATGACTTTAAAGATTCTGTAGTAATCTAACTCAATATATCTTTAAGTGCACCATAATAAGTCTTTCCATCAGTTTCTACCATAAAATCGATATTCTATGTTTTTCTAAATTTCTCGCGATTTTTCGTATGAAATTTAAAATCATTGATTATGAAACCATTATATCGATGACAACTTTGTTAGATCCTTGAGATAGGGCTATTAATTCATTTGAACAATTTCTCACTATCATTATTGATACGTAAAAAATAATAAGAAATGTTAACAAGTTATTCGATGATAAATCTATCCATAGATTCTTTAAATATATGTCAAATCTATTTTGAAAGCCATATGAAAATAGCTTACTAACTATTACTGCTCAATCCTTAGATTAGGTCGAGTGCTATGATTAGCTTATCACTGAGACATTAAAAATTCACTAAATAAAATTTATATTTATTAATGTAGTTTAAAAATTAAGATATGATATTTAAATTTGAAATACATAAAATATGCTAACCTTCGATAGTTAGATATTATTTCACTGTGAAGTTGTTGCCTATAAATGGGCCCAAGAGGGGGGGTGAATTGGATCTTTTAAAAATTTAAAGCAATTATGTACCAGTCTTTGATGTGTTTGTGAGCAAAGTGAATAACACAATGATATGCAGCAAAAGTAGAAGATTAAATGCTAAGAGCGATAAACAAGAAGAGCAATCACATATAAACACAAGTTTTATAGTGGTTCGGTGCAAACCAAGTACCTACATCCACTCCCCAAGCCACCCTTGAAAATTTCACTATAATCTCTTCAAGATTACAGCCGACTTATTTTACAAGGCTCACAAGTCAAAACCTAAGTTGGTTTTGTCACCTAGGCTCACCAACAACCTTTACACTTATTTTGTCTTCGGGCTCATAAGTTAACCCTAGTTGGTTTTGTCCCTTTGGCTCACCAACAACCACAACAACCTGCTTTCAAGAAACCCTTGAAAGTTAGGTCAAACAAAAAGGAATTTCAGTGATACAATAAATAAAATACGATAAACTCTCGTCAAAGAGTAGAATGTGAAGCTTTAGGGCTCTAGTTGATGCTTTTCTTGTTTTCTCTTTGGAATCTTCTTCAAGCTCTCTTTTTGGAAGGATGAAAGGATAGGCTTGTAAGCTTTTTCAGGAAATCTCTTCTTTTATGGCTTTTGAAGTGAAGTTATTGAGGGAATATTGACTTTTGATCTTTCAATGGAGTTCAATACTTCATGAATGAGTTTGGTGAAGCTTAAATACTTTAAAAACTTTCAAAAACTGGTTTGAGACAGTTGGAGCTTCAAAATTAGCCATTGAGAGCTTGAAAAGATAAATCTACAACTCAGAAAAATAGATCCGTTGGAGCTGTCAGACCCCGTGAGTCGACACTTGGCTCTCAGGTATCGACACTTGGAACTCAGGTGTCGACACTTGGGACTTAGGTGTCGACACTTGGTCCTGCAAGTGTCGACACTTAAATTTCAGGTGTTGACACTTGAAGCACAAGTGTCGACACTTGACCCAAAAACCCTTGGAATGGCATGTTCTGGATTTTCAAAAAGTCTCAGGCCTTGAGTCGACACTTGGTTTCCAAGTATCGACACTTGTGTCTCAGGTGTCAACACTTGGAACTCAGGTGTCAACACTTGGCGTGCCAGTCAGAATTTTTGCATGCCATTTACTGAAATGTCAACATGTGGAATAGCTTGAGTCGACACTTGGGTTTGAAAAATATCAAAATGAGTGCCAAATGACCCAAAAACATAAGGATATATAAATGAACATTAAATGCACTTATGTAAACAATAATTGAACATTTTTTAGCCCTTTTTCATGATGAGAAGACTTCCTAAAACATGAGTTTCACCCAGTTTCAAGATACTTTCCTTTGGAGAATTTGAGGTGCCTGTATTCTGAAACTCAAAACTACATTTAAAACATTAGTACAAAATAAGTATTCAACATTTTGTTAATCATCAAAATCAAGGACAAATCCAACAATCTTTTTCTTTTTGATGATGACAAAACCTTGAGTATATAAGCATTCAAATTCAATTTTTAGATAAGATACTTCATACACATGAACTTAAAGCTCATACAACACAATCTTAATAGAGGAGAGGTATAATTTAGGTATGGAAATTACATTTACTCTCCCCTCAGTGAAATATTTTGTATTAGAGCATTTCAAAGCATTTTAAGATAAGAAACATTTTGTATCAGAGCTCATTTCGTATTAGAGCAATTTTTAATTAAAGAATAAAATAACATATATAAAATTTGAAACTTATATCCTACTCCCCCTTTTTGTCAATCATTAAACAATAAAGGGAGTAAACTCCCCCTTATAAAATGCATTTAGACAAAGAAGGGCCATGATACAAGATTAGTTTTTAAAAAATTAACAAGTATCAGAGCCAAAGAGTAGGGTATCAGTGTCAATATTGTCAGAGCAAAATTTAACCAATATAAACTCAATCAATGCTAGCAAAAGAATCAAGATTGATAAACAAGTGAGAAAGTGAAATATATATATATAAGAGTGTTTTTAGTACAAAATTTATTGAAACAATCAACATACACTGAAATATAAGATGGAATACATAAGCATGAAACATAAGATAAATGTCAACAACAATAACAGAATAGACATCTGTGAGGCTAATCCTCATCAGATGGAATCTCAAATGATATGGGACGAGTAATCCTGGACCTATGAGCTAGAGCCCTAGGGGTCTTCATGATGCTACGACTCCTAGTCCTAGTGGAAGGTCCTATGCGGGGAACAACCCTACATGAATGTGTAGAAGGGGGTGGAAGAGACTCAGCAGGTGTGATGAAAACTGGAGCAGTGGAGATCAATGTGTCATAAAAATCAGCAGGTTGAATAGCAGGTGTCTGTGTCTCTTGGCTGACCAACTCATATTCATCTGCACCGTCATCACTGTCACTGTCATGATCAATAACATCTGTCACTCTGTCATCATCACCAACATCTCGGTCACCACCACCAACTGTATCATCATGTCCGTCCTGGTGGTCACCATCATCATCATCAGGAGGTGGAGCTGCAGGTGCTGCTGGAGAAGGTAGGAGGGATCTCAATAGGTCCTCAATGCATGTAAATCCAGCCTCCATGGTCCTACGCATCTCAGTGTGCTCCATAGCAGTATGGGCTCTAAGGCCCTCTATCTCAATGCACAACTGAGTAGTGCGGACACCCAATCCTATCATCTCGTTCCTGATGTCAGTAAACTGCTATTTAACTAGCTCCTTAAAGAATGAATCAATAGTAGAAGGAATAGCATCAGCTGGTGAAGTGGCTGGAGCTAGAACTGGAGTGACTGGCTCGCTGGTGGCTGTTGCTGAATGAGGAGGTGTAACTGTAGGCCCTGATAGCCCTGCCTTAGCCTCTCTGATCTCATCCTCCTCATCTGGCTCCTGGCCAGATTCTCTACATACCCAGTGACCATAAACCAATCCGTACCCCATACGATGGAGTGAATGCTCATCATAAACATCCGTATGAAGAATATCCTTGGAGGTCTCCCCCTCCTAAGGAATACTGTAAGCACGGAACAGATGTGTGAGTGCCATACCGTATGGTAAGCAATGCCTCCTCTGTGTGGCGGCGTCTCTCATCTGGACTAGTATCAGTGCAGGAAGATTGACTCTGTCCTCTGAGTCAAGCAAGTCATCACCATCATCTCACACTCTGTGATAAAATCAAACCTCCCGATCTTCGGTAGAAGGATTCGGGTAGTGATATGATGAAACAGACGCATCTCTACTGACAACTAGTTCGTGGTGACCATAGCCATGCCGCGAACATCCTCGCGCTCCAAGATGCATCTGAACGCCTCCTCGCGATCCTCAATAGCAAAAGTAACAATCCCTCAGTGTGGGATCTCCCAGACGTGACTTAGTACCTTTTCTGAAAGTGGAATCCTGATGCCTCTAATAGTTGTACTCCAAAGCAATCGACGGCAATCGACACTCCCATAAAACTCGTGCACTAGGTGTGGATAGTACTTCTCCTGCATTGTACAGAAGGAGATCAACCTAGCATCATGAAGAGTCTATCTAATCTGAAAGCCCTGTCTATCAAAAAATCTAATATCCACTCATCTGCCAGCTGTGACCACCTTCTCAGACATCCTCTCTGCGGAAGGTGAAGCTGGAGCTGCTATACTGCCAGTCTGTCTACTGTCATTCCGAGCCTTTGTTCTCCTTTTTACTGAACTCAGTGCTGGTTTTCTTTTATAGGCTAACTGCTTCCTAGGTGCCATTACTACTAGCTAAGGGAAAAAGAAAGATGGAACATGGAACCGTCAAAAAGAGGAGAAGACAAGAGGAGGAATGGGGGAAAGAACTAAAAACAAGAGTTTTGGCCAAGAAATTGAGCTTAAGAGTGGAAAAATAGTACTTGGTTATGATTTAAATCAACAATGATTTGAAGTACAGTAATTAGGGTTTGGTTCAAGAGGGAAAAATCAAATGGGTCACTTTAGGTTCAAGATCAACTTATAAAATAGTGAAATCGGAGAGTAAAGGTTGAAGAAAAATAAATAAAAACAGTGAAATCGGAGAGTAAAGGTTGAAGAAAAATAAATAAAAACAGTGAAATCGGACAGTGCCAAATAAAAATCATTTCTTCCCAATAAAAGAACAGTTTTAACGAGGAAAAAATTCAAATGTGGTTGACAACGGCCCAAAAGCTTTAACCCAACAGTGAATCCATGTAGAACAAAGGCAAAAACCAAAAAAATTAAAGTACATAAACGGTCCAAATGGGAAAAATCCAAGAATCCGAGAACAAAACCAAGAGAAATACGGATTTTCAGTGAGAAAGAGGGCAAATCATGGGAAATTGGTGAAAAAACCATGGGAAAATAGTAAAAGCATGAATTTATGGTCGAAAGTAAAGAGATTTACCAGAAAATGAAGGGCAAGAGAGGAAGACCACTGTTCCAAGATCTACGGACAGTTGGGGGACCACTAGGGCACGAGCGGAGGGAAGAGAAATCAAATAACAATGATTCGGTGAAGCCCTAGAAAAATAAAGTTTTTCTTCCGAGTGTCGACACTTGGGATTTGTCAAGTGTCGATACTTGGTCAGGTGTCGACACTTAGGATTTTTCAAGTGTCGACACTTGGCCAAGAAAATCCTAGAAAAATCCAATAAAATCATCAAAAATCGGGGGGACTCTAATGAGGAGATTAGGACTTAAAGAATTTAAATTTGAGCACAAGAATTGGGAAAGGACAAGACTTGAGAGAGTTCTAAGAAAAGGGATCTATGATTCCTAGCTCTTTTCTAATCATGCTAAATCTTTCTTCACTCAAAGGTTTGGTAAAAATATCAGTCAATTGAACATCAATACTAACAAATTCAAGCATCACATTAGAGTTTTGCACATGATCTCTTATGAAGTGATGTATTATTTCAATTGTTTACTTCTTGAATGTTGCATAGGATTCTTTGTTAAATTGATTGCACTAGAGTTGTCACATCTTATGGGTGTCTTAGTTAGTTTGATGCCAAAATCTTCGAGTTGTTGTTTGATCCATAGAATTTGAACACAACAGCTTCCAACTGCTATATATTCAGCTTCCATCGTAGATAGAGTAACTGAATTCTATTTCTTGCTGCTCCATGAAATCAAATTGATTCTAAGAACTAACAAGTTTCACTAGTACTTTTTCGATTAAGTTTACACCCAGCAAAATCAGTATCAGAATAAGCAATCAATTCAAATGATGAATCTTTAAAGTACCAAAGACCAATATCAATAGAGCCAGACAGATATCTAAGTATGCATTTAACAGCCAAAAGATGAGATTCTTTAGGATCGAACTGATATCTAGCACATATACAAACACTAAACATAATATCTGGCCTACTAGTAGTTAGATATAACAATGAGCCAATCATGACATGATATAATTTTTGGTCTATAGATTTACCTGATTCATCTTTATCAAATCTACAAGAGGAGCTCATAGGTGTACCAAATGGTTTGGTGCTCTCCATCCCAAACTTGTTTAATATTTTCTTCGTGTACTTGGTTTGGTTAATGAAGATCTACTCTTTTATTTGCTTTATCTAGAGTCCGAGAAAGAAATTAAGTTCTTCTATCATGATCATCTCGAACTCACCCTGCATCAACTTTGCAAACTCTTAACAAAGACACTCATTAGTAGCACCGAATATGATATCATCCACATAAACTTGTACTACTAGAAGATCATCATTCTTCTTTTTCAAAATTAAAGTAGTATCTACATTATCTCTAGTAAAATTATTTTTGAGCAAGAAAGAACTTAAACGATCATACCAAGCTCTTGGAGCTTGTTTCAAACCATACAAAGCTTTATGAAGTTTAAAAACATGGTTTGAAAATTCATGATTTTCAAAATCGGGGGGTTATTCAACATAAACTTCTTCTTCGATAAAACTATTTAAAAAGACACTTTTGACATCCATTTGAAATAATTTAAAATCCAAAAAATATGCAAATTCCAATAATATCCTAATTGCCACAAGTCTAGCCATAGGAGCAAAGGTTTCATCAAAATCAATCCTTTCCTCCTAATTATATCCTTTGGCAACTAGTCTAGCTTTATTTCTAGTGACAATACCATTTTTATCAAGTTTATTTCTAAAAACCTATTTTGTGCCAATTATTGAAACATTAATAGGTCTATCAACCAAAGTCCAAACATTATTTTTTTTGAATTGATTTAGTTCATCTTGCATAGCATTCATCCAATTGCAATCATTTTCAACTTCTTCTATAGACTTAGGTTCTACTTGAGATATAAAAGCTAAATAATTACATACATTTCTAAGAGATGAACGAGTACTTACACCCTTTGATGGATCACCAATGATAAGTTCATTGGGGTGTCCATGAGCATACCTCCATTCTTTAGGTAGATAATTAACTATAGATATGTTTTCATCTCCTTATGTTTGATCTCTTTCATTATCATCTTGCTCCTTGGTGGGTTCTTCATTGTTGTTCACTTCTTTATTTTTATTGATACCTATTTCATTGACAAGAATATCTTCTTTTCTAGAAGATTTTTGGTTTGCTTCATCAAATACAACATGGATGGATTCTTCAATAACTAGTGTCCTTCTATTGAAGATCCTGTATGCCTTGCTAGATGTAGAGTAGCCTAAAAAGACACCTTCATCTGACTTGGCATCAAATTTGTTTAGATTATCCTTGCCATTGTTTAAGATGAAACAACGACATCCAAAAACTTGAAAATATTTTATTGAAGATTTCCTACCTTTCCAAAGCTCATAACGTATTTTCCTTAAAATAGGTCAGATTAAAACACGGTTCAAAACATAACATGCAGTGTTTATGGCTTCCGTCCAAAAATATCTAAGTAGGTTATTTTCACAAAGCATGGTACATGCCATTTCTTCAAGAGTTCTATTTTTCCTTTCTACCACCCCATTTTATTGAAGTGTCCTAGGTGCAGAAAAATTGTGATGAATGCCATTTTCACTACAAAACTTATCAAATTTAGAATTTTCAAATTCAGTTTTATGGTCACTTCTCAAAAATACAATAGAAACATCTTTTTTATTTGAAACTCTTTTATGAATCTAATGAATGCAGAAAATGTTTCATCTTTGTATGCTAAAAACATAACATATGTAAAACATGAAAAATCATCTACAATAACTAGATACTTTTTACCTCCCAAACTAGATGTTCTAGTTGGCCCAAAGAGGTCCATATGAAGCAATTCTAAGGGTCTAGATGTAGAGACTACTCCTTTTGATTTAAAAGATGATTTGGTTTGTTTTCCAAGTTGGCAAGCACTATAAATCTTGTCTTTTTCGCAAATTTTTATCAAATTCTTTTTGCTAAATTTTGAAATCAAATGCATACTAGCATGTCCTAGACTACGATGCCAAAGCCAACTAGTTTCATTGATCTTGGCTTCCATTGCCACTAGGCATTGACCATTTTGAACAGAAAGATCATCGAGATCAACCATATAAATATTGCCATGCCTATGACTAATGAACTTGATACCATTATCATCTAAACTAGAAACAATACATATAGAAGATTCGAAAACAACTTTGAAATATTTGTCATAAAATTGACTAATGCTAAGTAAATTATGTTTCAAACCATCAACATACAAAATATTATCAATGTAAGTAGAAGAGGTGATTTGGACTTTACCAATTTCGACAATCTTGCCCTTTCCATTATCATCAAATGTTACATTACCACCATTCTGATATTCAAGTGATGAGAACTGCTCCACATCTCCAGTCATGTACCTTGAGCAACCGCTGTCAAGGTACCACATTCTTTTTTTATTGGTTGCAAGGTACACCTCATCATTATCGGCCATCAAACAAAAGTTTGCAACCTCTTGCTATTCTTCTTCAGAACTGGAGTCCTCGCTATCACTCCAGGTTGCCATCATAGCCTTCTTTCTTAATCTTTTTCTGCTCTTTTTAGGTAGGGGGCAGTCCATCTTGAAGTGGCCTGATTTCTTGCACTCAAAGCATGTGGGCTGCTCCTTTTCTTTCTCTTTGTCCTTTTCTTTGCTAGGCTCTCCTTTTTGAGATTTCTTCTTAAAGTTATACTTCTTTGTTCTCATGAACCTCCTAAACTTTCTAGCCATGAGAGCCGTCTCATCTTCTTCATCTTCTTCTTCGGAATCTTCACTTGACTCTTCTTTAGTGGTGGACTTAAAAGCAATAACTTTCTTCTTCTTGTCAACGTCCACATTCTTTTGCTTTAATGAGAGCTCATATATCATTAATGAGCCTAATAGTTGCTCGAGTGGAAGAGTATTGACATCCTTGGCTTCTTCTATAGCAGTCACCTTTGCATCCCATGAAGCCGAAAGAGACCTGAGGAGTTTATTGACAAGTTCACCATTAGATATAATCTTTCCTAAACTTCTCATGCCGTTCACAATATTTGTGAACCTCATATACATTTCACTTATAAATTCAGTAGGTTCCATTTTGAACATTTTATATGTGTGAATGAGCATGTTAACTTTAATTATTTTCACTTGGTGTGTACCCTCATGGGTAACCTCAAGTGTATCCCATATTTTCTTAGCAGAGAGACAGTTTGAGATTCTATTGAATTCACTTGGACCCAAAGAGCAAAACAATAGATTCATAGCCTTAGCATTAAGCTCTATTTGCTTAATATCATTCTCATCCCAATCATCTTCCATTTTAGGAGTGGGAATGCTATTAATCAAAATAGTTGGCTGATGAGGACCTTTAACAATAGTCCTCCAAAGATTATAATCAATTGCTTGAATAAAAATGTGCTTGCGAGTCTTCCAATAAGTATAATTTGTGCCATTAAATAGTGGGAGACGGTTTGAAGCTTGACCTTCAACAACATCCATTCCTATTAGGGCTGCCATGATATTTCACTCAAGATCGTTGGACCTACAAGAGAGTTTTGGTGCTCTGATACCACTTGTTACATAGAAATGGAGCCCAAGAGGGGGGTTGAGTTGGGTCTTTTAAAAATTTAAAGTAATTATGTGCCGGTCTTTAATGTGTTTGTGAGCAAAGTGAATAACACAATGATATACAGTAGAAATAGAAGATTAAATGTTAAGAGCTATAAACAAGAAGAGCAATCACACACAAACATAATTTTTATAGTGGTTCGGTACAAACCAAGTACCTACATCCACTCCCCAAGCCATCATTAGGAATTCCACTATAATATCTTTAAGATTACAGCTGACTTGTTTTACAAGGCTCACAAGTCAAAACCTAAGTTGGTTTTGTCACCTAGGCTCACCAACAACCTTTACACTTGTTTAATCTTCGGGCTCACAAGTTAATCCTAGTTGGTTTTGTCCCTTTGGCTCACCAACAACCACAACAACCTACTTTCAAGAAACCCTTGAAAGCTAGGTCAAACAAAAAGGAATTTCAGTGATACAATAAATAAAAAACAACAAACTCTCGTCAAAGAGTAGAATGTGAAGCTTTAAGGCTCTAGTTGATGCTTGTCTTGTCTTCTCTTTGGAATCTTCTTCAAGCTCTCTTTTTGGAAGGATGAAAGGATAGGCTTGTAAGCTTTTTTAGGGAATCCCTCCTTTTATGGCTTTTGAAGTGAAGTTCTTGAGGGAATATTGACTTTTGAGCTTTCAATAGAGTTCAATACTTCATGAATGAGTTTGGTGAAGCTTAAATACTTCAAAAACTTCCAAAAAATGGTTTGAGACCATTGGAGCTTCAAAACTAACCGTTGGGAGCTTGAAAAGATAAATATGCAACTCAGAAAAATATATCTGTTAGAGCTGTCAGACCCCGTGAGTCGACACTTGGCTCTCAAGTGTCGACACTTGGGACTCAGGTGTCGACACTTGGGACTCAGGTGTCGACACTTGGTCCTGCAGGTGTCGACACTTGAATTTCAGGTGTCGACACTTGAAGCACAGGTGTCGACACTTGACCCAAAAACCCTTGGAATGGCATGTTCTGGATTTTCAAAAAGTCTCAGGCCTTGAGTCGACACTTGGATTCCAAGTGTCGATACTTGTATCTCAGGTGTTGATACTTGGAACTCAGGTGTCGACACTTGGCATGCAAGTCAGGTTTTTTGCATGCCATTTGCTGAAGTGTCGATACTTGGAACAGCTTGAGTCGACACTTGGGTCTGAAAAATGTCAAAATGAGTGCCAAATGACCCAAAAACATAAGGATATATAAATGAACTTTAAATTACCTTATGTAAACAATAATTGAGCATCTTTTAGCCCTTTTTCAGGATGAGAAGACTTCCTAAAACATGAGTTTCACCCAGTTTCAAGATACTTTCCTTTGCAGAATTTGAGGTGCCTGTATCCTAAAACTCAAAACTATATTTGAAACATTAGTATAAAATAGGTACTCAACATTTTGTTAATCATCAAAATCAAGGGCGAACCCAACAGAAGAAACACATAATGATGTACTTGTATAATTGATTTCCGATCTAATACAATACTTTCACATTTTTCCATTACTTTTCTAATAATAGAAAACTTATACAACTCTGCATTGTCTACAAAATCACTATGCCATTGAGGTCTATTAAAAACGGTCTCTACACCTTGAAGATATCTTGAACAAAATGTCAAACACTCGTCAATAATATATCCTTCCGCAATCGAACCCTCTAGATAGGCTTTTCTTTGTACATAATCTTTCAATCGCATAAGATACCTACAATATTGAAAAATGTATTTACACATCATCATGATGCTACTTTTATTAAAAATTATATAGAGATTAAAAATTTACAATAATACCTCTCAATAGGATACATCCATCTATAGTGTACTAGTCCACCAAGCTTGACTTCCAAAGCTAAGTGAATGAGTAGATGTTTTATAATAGTAAAAAATCTAGGTGAAAAAATCTTCTCCATCTGGTAAAGTGTAACCATAACATCCAACTCCAACTAATCAAGCTTTCCAGGATCAATAACCTTTGAATATAATGCCTTAAAGAATGATGATAACCAAATCATAACTATAAGAACTTGTTTAGAAACTGATGATCTTGAAGCCATTGGAAAGATATCTTGTATCAATATGTGACCATCATGACTTTCGAGATTAGAAATTTTTCGATCTTTAAGATGCATGCACCTTGAAATATTTGATGTATATCCATTAAATACTTTAATATTTTTCAATATTTTAAAAAAGTTATCTTTTTTCTTGAGCAGACATGGTATAAGATACAGAAGGCAAATAAATTCTATCATTAGCAAGCATTTTAGGATAAAGCTCATGTCAGATATCCAATTCTTGTAAATCCATTCGGGCCTTCATGTTATCTTTGATTTTTCCATCAAGATTCAATAATGTTCCAAACAGATTATCACATATATTCTTCTCTATGTGCATGACATCAAGATTATACTGTATAAGATTATATTTTCAATAAGATAAGTCAAAGAAGATACTTCTTTTCTTCCATAAATGTTTGTTGGATTGATTTATAAATGATATCTATACGTCTTTCTTATTCTTATTTTTAAAAAAATTATCATGATCTTCAAATACCTAAACATCCATAGTACTAGTAGTCACTTCTTCTGCCAATCCTTCTTGATCATCCCTTTCTCTTTTTTAGAATACTTTGAGAATTTACCATATATGTAACTGATGGAATCTATTTATCTACGAACATTAGTTCCAAAAGGTGGAATATGTGCACATCCCATTTCTATGGTACCATTAAATAAATCTTGCTGAAAACAAAACGGATAATTTAGTTCTAACCATCGACGATGTCCTATATAATAGAATTTTTCTTCATATTTTAACCAGATTGATGTATCGAATCTGCACAACAAGGGTGTGCAACTCATCCCTTTGTACTCCAGCCAGATAAATTGGCATATGTTAGAAAATCATTAATAGTCCATAACAAAGCTGACCGTAGTTTAAATATTTCACCATTGGAAGCATCAATTACATCGACACCTTCCCATAACTATTTTAATTCCTCTATTAAAGGTTGTAGAAAAATATCAATATCATTTTCTGAACCCTTATCACCTGGAATAACCATTGACAAGATAAGTGAGGATTATTTCATGCATAACCATGGTGGTAAATTGTATGGTATTAGAACAACTGGCCAAGTGCTATATGTAGAATTTAGAGTCCAAAAAGGATTGAAGCCATCTGAAGCTAAACCTAACCGAATATTATGAATATCATAGGTAAAATCAGAATGCTTAGCATTAAATGCTTTTCATGCTAAACTATCTGCTAGATGTCTCAACATTCCATCCTTCGTATGCCCTTCATGATGCCATCTCATCAATGATGCTATTTTTGATGATGAATATAGCCTTCTCAATCAAGGAATAGAGGAAAGTAATACAATACCTTCATCGATTTCTTTGTATACCGTAGTGTATCTATTTCATTAACTACGTCATCCTCATCTCCTTCATGAGTTGTCTATCATGAACATCCGTATACATTGCATGATACTCGATCAACATTTTCACCATGATATAATATGTAGTCTTTCAGACAACTATGAATCTTTTGATATCCAAGATCCAGATTGTTGACAACTTTCTTTGCTTCATAATAAGAGCATGATAAGCCATTGCCTTCTGGAAATGCATCCCTTAATAACTTGAGGAGCATGGTAAAACTATTTCCCGACCATCCATTTATATATTTTATGTGAAATAAATGTATAAGAAAAGAGATCTTAGAAAATTTCAAACAGCCTAGATATAATTGTTCATCTGCTTCTTTCATTAAATTATGATACCGAGCTGAGTCAGAAGTTGATGCTTGCATCTGCTCCTCAATATATGTTTATTCAATGAATGCAGAACCTTCACATACTCCAGTTATTTCATGTATATCAGTTGCACCTTCAAAGTTTTGAACACTATATCGAAAAGTATCTATGATCAAACTCGTTATATCATCATCTCTTATAGGATTCTCTTGCATATTACTGGATCCAGGATCAGATGAGGGTTGATTACTTAATTCTGGCAACATAAGTTCTCCATGAAAAATCCACTTAGTATAACCTTTTGCAAAATCATTCCATATCAAATGTTCTTCAACTATTTGTGGATCTAGACAGGAATTGTTAACATATCATCAACATGGCCATAAAATCTTTTCATTCAAACTACTTTTGTCCATACCGAATTTAATGAAATTACAAACTCCAACTAAATATTCTTTGATATTTCTTGATTTATTTATCTAGCTTTTATCCATTTTAGGATAAAATATTCTAACTTTCAAGTTATCTAAATACAAAAAAAAATTCAATCAATAACAATACACCAGGTAATTTTTTTAAAAAATATATGAAAAATAACATAGGTTAACTAATAAATGCATCCTATCACCAACTAATAGATAAAGATAGGTCCTATCCCATTCAAGAATTATATTAATTATATATGTCATTTACAGTAATCAAATGATATGCAATAAGAGCACCAGAAAAATTTTGACAGTATTTTTTTTTAGTTCTCCCCATACGACTAAAAATGTATGAGGAGAGCTAAAAGAAAATGCTATCCAAAATATATCTAGACTCTATTCATACCGCTTCATTACTGTAAGTACCTATAAAATTATTTTCAATTCTCAAACTGTCCAAACAGGACAATCAATTGACCACTATATATAATTCTTCCACCTGTATAAAAATAAAATAAATGTATGGATACCTTAGAATATGTACATTAATCAATTGATAGGTCTATATTTTAATGTAATGCAAGTTTTGTAAAAAATATTTAAAAAGCCATAATTGATCATAGCAAAGCTATACATGGTATTCAAATAAAAGATTTGTAATGCTAAATAAATTCAATGACATTAACATGCATAATATTATAAATAAAAACATCATTAAACTAATGAATTCAGTTAATGAAACAAGTATTAGGAATGTTAACAAGTCAAGTTTGAAGGGAAAACTAGTGCATCGGACACCTACCCTAGGCATGCTACACTAGGGAGTAGGTATTGCATAATTAAACTTTTTAAACATGCATATAGAAAAACCTGCTTATGCACAGGATCTAACATAAACATGATGCATGAAATAGATACAGAGGCATGTAAAGACAAGTGCAATAATTATAAACAACATGATAAAATCTAGATCTAAGCATGCATGATAACAAAAATAAATAATATACTTGATCAAAGTAGGAAGAAGCCGACTCCCTCAGTCTTCAAAATAGATCAGCAGCAAATCAAGGCAGCTGGTTGAACTCCTTCAATAGCAAAATAGATCTACAACATCAAGAAGAAGAGATCGATCCAATCTCTCAAGGTGTCCAAATGTCCAGCCTTTAGAGTATCCACGCGCGGGCTCTCGTTGATCCAACTCCCGGAAGGATGCTAGTCCTTCGGGAATCAATAACAGGTCACGGCAATATGGAGTAGGGAAATCAAAAGATCCTCACGGACGGTCTTCTCCAAGACCACCCAAACTCCACCAATAGTACACCAAGAAAAAATAATAAAACCAGGAAGCAATACATGGACTTCCAATGAATCTGCTACACCTTTCTAAAGCCTGTTACTTCCCCTCTCCCCTTCTCATGGCCTGCAACTGAGAGATCTCAATGCCGCTTAGAAAAAAACATGAAGGAAAGGGAAATAATGCAAGCCCTGTTTTCTTCTTCCCTCTCACGCACGGCCAAGACCTCCCTCACTCTTAATCTCATGGCCTGTGGTTTTTTTCTCGTGCCCCTATTTCTTCCCTTCCCTTGTTTCTCACTCTCTCTTCCTCTCACGACCTTGGTCCGCTCTATCTCTCTCTCTGTCTCACGGTAAAAATAGAGCAATGGATAGCAAGGAAAGAGGGAGGAAAAAATCGTGTAAACGTCCCATGATTAAAACCGGTTCAACAAAAACCAAAAATCGATTAAAACAAACCCCAGTCTGACCAAAACCTGATCAATAAGAAAATTGGGTCCAATCTTGGTCTACCAGGAACATTTCCTGGTTGACCCAAACCAATCCTGGTCAATCCAAATCAGACCAGGTGTACCAGAAAAAGTCCAATGTGTGCTCAATTAGACTATTTGACCTTTATACTGAAATGATTTCCAATTGTTGATCAGCTCCTAGATCAGAAAGAAATCCTCTATGGCATTTGACCTCATAGGTTCGAACCTAAACGGTAGCATTGGAATACTTCACTACTAGCACAAGATACCATCTAGCATTGGGCCCTGGCATCCGGATAGGTCGAAGATGTGAGAGCAATCTATCGAACCTCTGGCATATGGCTACCATATAATTCATCCCTTTGACCTCCAATGCTCAAGATGACCTAGGGTTAGACTGCCAACCCTAGCCGAGTCAATCCACAACATGTCTCAACCTTGCAAGTCTAGTGACTCCTCACTAGGACTACCACGGCAGAGGATTTGCTAAATTGAGACACTACGAGACATTCAATCCAAACAATTTGGACAGGTCAATTCTATCTTGGTCCACCACTACTCCACAAGTACTTGCATGTACCCAAAAACCTTCCATCACCGGATTAGAAATCCAGGTAGTCCGGCACCAAAGCATAGGGAGTTGCTTGCAAGCTACCATGGTGACCTCAGGTCAGAGGGACACATATACCCATATCCAATCGCGAGCAATTCTTTGGCAAAAAGAAGCTCCACGGAGTCACGTTCAATGAGATGTCACACATCTCACTTGCAGATCACATCAGTGTCACCACACTCCTTTGGTTAAGAAGACAACCAAACAATATGAACCACAACAACATATATTTGATACATCGCCATCCTGTATAATGTATCCTTTGGTTGTGAACCTTTTTAAAGGACCACTCGATATATCCTCTCTATATCGAAGTCAATGCAGTCCTAAGGACTTTATCACATAAATTGAGTTCATTACAGGAAAATGAATAATGTGATGAGCTGCCAAAATAAAATTTTATTAATTTATATATAATTTACAATACTGAGCATAACCACCTACAACCTAGGTGATTGGCTTTGGGACATAATTCCCAACAACTCCCACTTGTACTAAAGCTAATCAGAACAATATCTAATACCCATTTCCCTTTTACAATAGTCGAACTCTTTGATTCTGAGGGCTTTAGTGAAGGGGTCGGCTAGATTCTCCTTTCCATCGATCTTCATAAGATTGATGTCGTCTCATTCCATGATCTCTCGTACGAGATGATAGCATCGCAGAATATGCTTGATGCGGTGATGAGACTTTGGCTCCTTAGCTTGAGCAATGGCTCCTGTGCTATCACAATACACTGGAATAGGACCATCTAGGGAAGGTGCCAGCCCTAGCTCTCCAAGAAACTTCCACAGCCACATGGCTTCCTTTGCTGCATCTGATGCTGCAATGTACTCTGCTTCGCATATCGAGTCTGTAACAGTTGCTTGCTTGGAACTCTTCCAGCAGATCGCTCCTCCATTCAGAGGAAACACAAACCTTGATACACTCTTGCTATCATCTCTGTCTGACCGAAAACTGGAGTCAGTATACCCCACAAGCCTCAAGTCAGATTCTCCATAAATCAGCCATTGGTCTTTAGTATTTCTTAAATACTTCAGGATGGTTTTAACTACCTTCCAATGCACCTCACCTGGGTTAGACTAGTATTTGCTCACTACTCCTAGTGAGTATGCCATGTCTGGTCTAGTACATGTCATAGTATACATGGTAGAGCCCACTACAGAAGTATAAGGAACTCTATTCATGCACTCTCTTTCTTCAGGAGTTGTCGCATAATCCTTCTTGAAAAGAGTAATTCCAGAACCTATTGGGAGATAGCCTTTCTTGGAATTCTCCATGCTGAACTGTTTCAGCACGGTATCAATGTACGTAGACTGGGACAATCCTAGAAGCCTCTTAGATCTATCTTTATAGATCTTCATACCCAGTATATAAAAAGCTTCATCCAAGTCCTTTATGGAGAACTGAGATGACAACCAAACCTTTATTCCTTGCAATGCTGCAATATCATTCCTGATTAAGAGAATGTCATCAACATACAGTACCAGGATTACAATCACAGAACCATTAACCCACTTATAGATGCAGGATTCCTCATCGTTCCTAACAAAGCCATATGATTTGATACACCTATCAAATCGCATGTTCCAACTTCGAGATG
This sequence comes from Areca catechu, assembly GCA_021397845.1. Lineage (NCBI taxonomy): Eukaryota > Viridiplantae > Streptophyta > Magnoliopsida > Arecales > Arecaceae > Areca > Areca catechu. The sequence goes on along the minus strand of CM038045.1, from coordinate 147,729,139 downwards.
CTTGCTTGAGTCCATAAATGGACCTCTTCAATTTGCACACTTTTGACTCGTCTGTGGATGACTGGATGTGAACCCTTCAGGCTGTATCATATATACCTCTTCATCCAGCTCCCCATTCAAGAAAGCGGTTCGAACATCCATCTGCCAGATCTCATAGTCAAAATGTGCTGCCAAAGCAAGCATGATCCGAATGGACTTGAGCATTTCCATAGGGGAGAATGTCTTGTCATAATCGATATCGTATCACTGACGATACCCCTTGGCAACCAGACGGGCTTTATAGGTCTCCATCTTCTCATTTATGTCCCTTTTTCTCTTGAAAATCCACTTGCACCCGATGGATTTTATCCCTTCAGGTCGATCAACCAATGTCCATACATTATTGATCTCCATGTACTCCATCTCAGATTGCATGGCTCCAAGCCACGCCTCAGAGTCAGATCTTTGAAGTGCATCCATATAAGTGATCAGATCCTCATTGTTCTCGTCGAGCTCAATGTGATCACCGTCCTGGACCAAGAAATCGTAGTATCTGTCCAGCTGACATGGTACTCTACCGGATCTCCTAATAATGGGTTCCGGGTGTGATCCAATCACAGCTGGTTCTATGATGCCCTTAGAGTGTGTAGGTTCTTCTACTGGTTGAACTTCACCAAGTTCAATCTTAGAGGCTACAGTTCATTCTCCAAGGAACTCCTTTTCCAAAAAGATAGCCCTAAGAGCAACGAACACTTTATGTTCGTCCTCCAAGTAGAAGAAATACCTTTTTGTTTCCTTAGGGTACCTAATAAATAGGCATCGATTAGACCTAGGACCAAGTTTATCTGAGTCTAAATGCTTTACATAAGCCAGACAACCCCAGACCCGAAGGTGTGAAATTGAGGGCTTACGTCCAGTTCATAACTCATATGGAGTGGAGACAACAGACTTACTCGGAACATCATTCAACAAGTAACAAGCTGTCTCAAGTGCATATCCCTAGAAGGACAGCGGCAGAGTTACAAAGCCCATCATGGATCAAACCATGTCCAAATGGATTCAATTGTTCCTTTTGGATACACCATTCAACTGGGGTGTTCTTGGAGGAGTCCACTAAGAGAGAATCCCATTCTTCTCAAGATATGTCATGAACTCACCGGATAGGTATTCACCACCTCGATCAGATCGAAGAGTTTTAATACTCTTTCCAGTTTGTTTCTCTACTTCATTACGATATCATTTGAACATTTCAAACGACTCAGATTTATGTCTCATCAAGAAGACATAACTATACCTGGAAAGGTCATTTGTAAAGGTAATAAAATATCTGTATCCACCTTTGGCACTAACTATCATGGGTCCGCATACATCAATATGTATGAGACTCAGAAGTTCTGTAGCTCGTTCACCATTTCTAGTAAAAGGTGACTTGGTCTTTTACCAAGCAAACAGGATTCACAAGTGGGCAGTGAGTCAGAATCACTAACCTCGAGGAGACCTTCTCCTCGCAACTTGTTTATCCTATTCTGGTTAACATGACCTAGCCTATAGTTCCATAAATATAGGTCACTGACATTTTCTATCCTTGGGTATTTGCTAGATGTGTACATTACATTAATAGGCCATGACAAAATATAAATGCCATTATTTAACGTAGCTTTCATTATCACAGAGTTATTCACAATAACTTGGCAAAAATCTCCTTTTATTGAAAGTTCATAACCATAATTGACTAATAGGCCTACAGAGATAATGCTCATAATGAAACTAGGACAATAATGACAATCGACTAATTCGACAGTACTAGATTCAAAAATAAGACTCAGAACTCTGACCGCCAGCACTGGAACACGATTTCCATTTTCGACGCTCAGGAACTGCTCCCCATCCTTGAATCTCTTGCTAACCTACAGTCCTTGCAACAAATTGTAAACATGAATAGGACTACCAATATCCAATACCTAGTTAGTAGTGTCACAAATAGAGAAATTACAAGGTTTTATCATATAAATACCTTATCCAGCACCCTGCTGCTTTCCCTTCCTTGGCTTGTTCGGGTCTAAGGATGCATGATAAAGAGGATAGTTTCTCTTCCAGTGTCCCTGCTTATTACAGTAGAAGCACTCTACCCTAACTTGATCAGCTTTCACTTTCTTGGCCTGACTTGGGCCAGGAGCACTCTGCACCTTCTTTCCCTTACCTTTCTTCTTCCCTTTCTTAAAGGGACGACGACATCTAGAACCTCCCACTAAATCCACCACCCCCTTATTCAGTTAGTAGTCCTTCTCGTAAGTTTGCAGCAACCCCATCAAACCATGGTAATTGACTGCAAGCTTATTCATTCTATAATGATCGAGAAAGTCAAGATAAGAGGAGGGTAGAGAATTCAGAATCGCATCCTTGCCGAGTTGCTCGTGCAAGGGACATTCGAGCTTGCCCAATCATTCGATCATCTCGATCATGTACAATACATGATCAGTAACTGAATCGCCATTTCGCATTTTGGCATTATAGATGGCACAAGACACTTTCTACCGTTCCACATCATCTGGCGTGCCAAAGGATTCCTTCAATTTTTGAAGAATCTCATCTGGCTGGGCCTCCTCGAATTTATGACTGAACTCATCGTTCATCGCTGCCAACATTATGCATCGGACAGTAATCTGATCAGAAACCCACTTCAAATAAGTGTCCCTAACCGAATTTCGAGCATTGGCTGGAGAGATTTTGGGTGCTGGATCCGTATCACATAAAGGATCCGCTCGTGCTCTAGGACTATCCTCAATTTTCGATACCAGCTATCAAAATTGGGACCCTTTAAATTCTCGCTATCGAGAAGTGACCGGAGCGAAAGGTTTGAAGACATATGAAGGAAAATTAAGACCAAATTAGTATATGAATTAATCAATTAAACCAAAAAACTTGGACTTTAGTCTAAAGGTCCCTCCCATTAATTTTTCAGATTGGGAGCCTCTAACTTCAATTCGTGAAATCATCATTTCATAGTGGGTACTGAAATCCAATAGACCACGTATGAGCTCGACTTTGGCTAGCTCATCCATACGCGCCTAAAGGTAAGTTCTCTAACCAATTGCTTCCCTAAGCAACTTGCAGTAATAAATTTTGCCCCACAGACCCCCAATCGGCCTTGGAGCCTCCTATTGTGGGTCTCTGGTTAGGTCCAACCATCAATATGACAAGTCCGATGCTTCCAGCTAACAAATGACTAAGCTCGACTTTGGCCGACCCACCTGATCACTGTTAAGAAGGTTGCACTAAACCATCATCTATGGGAGAGTAATCCCAGTTACCGGATGCACACCCATTCTTTGGAACTGCCGATATACACCAAGCTAAAGGACTCATTACTAACCCACTTAATGGGAGGCTAAGACACCATCAACTCATTGACTTAGTCTTTTTCAGGAGCTAATAATTTTAGAGAATTTTAATTAAATTATGATAGAAGAATAGAGAGAAGAACATGGATCAACCTCCCACTGATCAAATCAATTCTCAGGAGGGTTGAATTAAATTCAACAAGTTGGTCCATGGGCAATTAAAGATCAGACAGGCTAATCAACTTGGGTGACATGGGTTAACTCGAATCAATAAGCTTTTATAATCAGTTCTAGTTGATCGAATTGGCCAGGTAGGTGAGATTATGGATGAGTATCCATCATTAACCATCTTTCCTAGACACCAACCAAGTTATCCAGGAAAGAGGTAGCCTCATGTAGCCATGATCAAAAATGCCAAACCTGCTTAAACACCAATCGATTTACCAGACTTGACTAGACCAACCTAAGAACTCGGGCTTACCACAAAGCTACTAATTAGATCCATTTTAGAAGAATGGACTAACCCATCTAACTATTAGATAGATACTAAAGAGAAGGTCCTTAATCAATATTTGATTAGTTATCTTAAGTCTAATTCAACTAACCTTAGGTCTAACCCAATAAATGGACCCAATCAGACAGCTAACCTAATTAACCTGGATGGCTTATTCAAATGACATTAGATTTCATAAACCCTAATATGGCTTGTCATTTAATTAATCTTTTAATTCATAATTGTTAGATTATAAACCAACTTTTAATTAAAATATTTTTAATTAAATTCATGTAAAACCCTTTTATAATTTTCATGAATCATATCTAGTTCTATCATATTAATTTATAATATTGCAAGCCTATGCCAATGTATAATCATGTATCAGGATTAAAACATTTTTAATACCATAGGTTTTCTTTAAGGATCCTTCTGAAAAGGCTAACATAGATGAACCGCCTCGTGCCATAAAAATTAAGGATTTTAAACCCTGATTAATCTAGACACATGGCCATGGTGAAGGTCTCAACTAGGTTCTTAAAAGTAATCCCTAATACATGCAATCATGATATGCTATGCAGGAACCTGTGGCTCTGATACCACTGAAGGAAAAACTAGTGCATCGGATGCCTGTCCTAGGCATGCTATAATAGGGAGTAGGTATTGCATAATTAAACTTTTTAGACATGCATATGAAAAAACCTACTTATGCACAGGATCTAACATAAATATGATGCATGATATAGATACAGAGGCATGTAAAGACAAGTGCAATAATTATAAACAACATGATAAAATCTAGATCTAAGCATGCATGATAACAAAAATAAATAATATACCTGATCGAAGCAGGAAGAAGCCGACTCCCTCAGTCTTCAAAACAAATGAGCAGCAAATCAAGGTAGCCAGTTAAACTCCTTCAATAGCAAAACAGATCTATAATAGCAAGAAGAAGAGATCGATCCAATCTCTCAAGGGATCCAAATGTCCACCCTCTAGAGTATCCACACACGGGCTCTCGCTGATCCAACTCCCAGAAGGATGCTAGTCCTTCGGGAATCAAAAACAGGTCACAACAATGTGGAGCAGGGAAATCAAAAGATTCTCACGGACGGTCTTCTCCAAGACCGCCCAAACTCCACCAATAGCACACCAAGGACAAACAATAAAACTAGGAAGCAATACACAGACTTCCAATGAATCCGCTGCACCTCTCTAAAGCCTGTTACTTCCCCTCTCCCCTTCTCATAGCTTGCAATCGAGAGATCTCAATGCTGCTTAGAAAAAAATGTGAAGGAAAGGGAAACAACACAAGCCATGTTTTCTTCTTCCCTCTCATGCATGGCCAGGACCTCTCTCACTCTCAATCTCACAGCCTGTGGTTTTTTTCTCATGCCCCTGTTTCTTCCCTTCCCTTGTCTTTCGCTCTCTCTTCCTCTCACAACCTTGGTCTGCTCTATCTCTCTCTCTATCTCACGGTAAAACAAAGCAATGGATAGCAAGGAAAGAGGGAGGAAAAAACCGTGTAAATGTCCCATGATTAAAACCGGTTCAACAAAAACCAAAAACCGATTCAAACAAACCCTGGTCCGAGCAAAACCCGATCAATAAGAAAATTGGGTCTAGTCTTGGTCTACCAGGAACATTTCCTGGTTGACCCAAACCAATCCTAGTCGATCTAAATTAGACCAGGTGGACCAGAAAAAATCCAATGTGTACTCAATTAGACCGTTTGACCTTAATACCGAAACGATTTTCAATCGTTGATCGGCTCCCAGATCAGGAAGAAACCTCTATGGCATGTGACCTCATAGGTTCGAACCTAAACGATAGCACTGGAACACTTCTAATACCAGCACAAGATACCATCTAACAATGGATCCCGACGTCCGGATAGGTCGAAGATGCGAGAGCAATCTATTGATCCTTTGGCATATGGTTACCGTATAATTCATCCCTTTGACCTCCAATGCTCAAGATGACCTAGGATTAGACTACCAACCCTAGCTAAGTCAATCCACAACACGTCTCAACCTCGTAAGTCCAGTGACTCCTTACTTGGACTACCCCGATCGAGGATTTACTAAATTGAGACACTGCGAGATATTCAATCCAAACAATTTGGACAGGTCAATTCCATCTTGGTCCACCACTGCTCCATAAGTACTTGCCTGTACCCAGAAACCTTTCATCACCGGATTAGAAATCTGGGTAATCTAGCACCAAAGCACAAGGAGTTGCTTACAAGCTACCATAGTGAACTTAGGTCGAAGGGACACATATACCCATATTCAATCACGAGCAATCCTTTGATAGAAAGGAGCTCCACGGAGTCACGTTCAATGAGATGTCACATATCCCACTTGTAGATCACATCAGTGTCACCACACTCCTTTGGTCAAGAGGACAACCAAACGATGTGAACCACAACAACCTATACTTGATACATTGCCGTTCTGTACAATGTATCATTTGGTTGTGAACCTTTTTAAAGGACCACTCAATATATCCTCTCTATATCAAAGTTAGTGCAGTTCTAAGGACTTCATCACATAAATTGAGTTCATTACAGGAAAATGTGATGAGCTACCAAAATAAAGTTTTATTGATTCATATACAAATTACAATACTGAGCACAACCACCTACAACCTAGGTGATTGGCTTTGGGACACAATTTCCAACAAAGTTAACCTCTAAAATTGATTATTGCCTATAAACTTCAATCTCAGCTACAATTATTCAACACAAAATTAAGCATTTACTTGCTGCAATGTCAACAGTTTGTTAAACAAAAGAAGCTTTATCTTGACAAAAAATATGTATCCACAATTCATAAGATAAGAAAAAATACAAGATAATTACCAATCTAATAGATTTCTACTCAAAACTTGAGCAAGTATTGTTATAGCACATATGAGCGTAAAACTTTTTTGCTAAAAGTACTGAAATATCTATATATTAAATAAATTAGCTAAGCTAATTAGCCAAAACTAAAATGAAATGCATGACCAAAAAAATAAAATTGATTAAAGATATAAAATTAATTTTGGATCTCTACAATGATATCTAAACTAACCACATAAGATAATAGAGCAATCCAAAAGCTCAATATATAAGATATTGTAATGTACTAGATTATAATCTTAAATACTTAGCCCCCTTTCCTCTGTGAGCTATCCATTCCCATAAAACTCACACGGTAGCTAAACAAGCACAAGAAAATTCAAAACTACCTACAATACCCGGCATACAAAACATTCAAAAAATTCAAAGTAAAATTTCAACACAATCTCCAAACTAGAAACCCACATTTCTTGACCCTAACTTCAAACCACCCTAACAAAAAAACCTAACTTCAAAACACCCAGCATTGACACATATTGTAATCTTTAAATTGTACCAGTCATCCACCATTGGGACTATCCTCTAAGAAGATAAATGGAACCAACACAACCTAGCAAATTATCATACTTTTTCATTTCGTTAAAATATTAAACAAATAAAATTTATGAATGAAAATAATGCAACCACCAAGCAACTTCGCATGAGCCTTGGGTTGCACATAATGGATATGTACTTATAAAAGCACAACAATTATACCATGCTATACATAATAAAGGAGGCACTATGAGAAGAAAGATTACAACAAACACTTAATATTTTTTCGATAGGAAAGGCTCGTAGGCAAGTGAGCTACACTCTTAGATCTTCATGATGGCTAGATTTGATCCCAAGTTATCTAGCATAATTTAAAGACTTTACCTATTTGAAAAGCTGGCATCTTCATCTAATATATAACTTTGTAAGAGATTCTTATATTAATATTATTGAAGTGCTAATAGAAGCAAATTAATCAACGAAGAATTATAAACGTAGAGCCTATAGACATCAAGCACCTTAGCGTCAGATCCTTGTGTTACCTATAGTATATTAGGAAAAATAACTAAATAAAAGATGGAATTTATTCAAAGACCGAGGCAAATAATCAACATTTCATGAGACACTCGCATCATATATAATACAGAATTGCCCAAAAATAAAGTGAAACAAACATAGGAGTCTAAGTACTTAAATCAATCCAAAGGAAAAAAAAATCCAGCCCAATGGTTGAGGTAAGTTGAGCAGGCCGATGTACATGTGATCCATGCCGAAGTTCAATTAGGGCACGGACTTTCTAGTTTATTTAATTGAAATGATCGGGATTAGACCAAGTTGAGTTGGGTTTGGATATCAAGCCTTTCAAAGAGCCTTGTTGCAAGTGTGACTAACTTAAACACTGCCTCTCAACTTCAAGAGAAGAAAATACTAGTTTTCAATGGGCATATAAACCGGACCCAAACTAGTTTCCATATATATTTTCTCAACAAGATTATTAAATCTTAAATAATTTCCATGTACCCATAAAAAAGAACCTGAAATTGCATATCTTTGATTCATGTTAGTACAAGCCAATACATCTTAAATGTTATATTCTCATGAACTTAGGAGTAATGCTTTTGCCATATGTAATGTAATACTAAATACACCATCATCCTTTTTGATTATATTAAGCTTTCAGCAACTCAAAGTTGCTTTCTTTTTTGCTAAAAACTTGAGAAGAAGACTTGGATATGCTAAAAACTTTAGATCATGGTTGGGCCTTAGCTGACCAGCACTCTCTTATTATTTTCTGGTAGAAACTTTTTGAATTCTATTATATCAAGGATTGTTTTTTAATTAAATATCTTAGACCTATTCCCAACCTAAACTTGATGTGGGATGGGTTTGAAGATAGACCCATAAAACTTTCTATAGTTTCAATCTCTTTTTCATTGTAACCATTACAGTAAGGAGAATAATTACTAATTGTAATTTGTTAAAACTGAGATCCAGCATTAAATTTCTATTTCTGGTCCGTATCAGCATTTTTTTTTTTAAATGTATGTTGTTTCTTTAACTTCACGGATAGCTGGAAGAAAAGTGATTGGGAGAAGATGGGTAAAAAACAAAAATTTCACTCTTACATTTTAAAATCAAAATAACACAAGTTGTTTAAATAAATAAAAGTAAAAACAAAAACAAAAACAAGATAATAAAGTTTTTTTTTTTTGCAATCAAGTTTTATATTTTTATTAAAAAATAGTACCAAATAAAATGATCCCCTCATAGGTTTTTTTTGTGTTAAAAAATAGTACCAAACATATTTTCTATATCTAATGTCTATAGGATTAGTGACAAATATAAACCCACTGGTTGACAAAGAAACGCAAAACAAAAAATATACGTACAATCATTTAGAAACCCAAAACTAAATTAAAGAAAGAATGAAAGATTTCTTAGAGTGCCTAGAGGATCTTTACCGAAATAATTAAACAAAATATAAAAACTAAAAATGGGATCATTACCTAAGGTTATAACTGAAAATTGATTTATTAGTGTCTCTTCAACAAGCTTAAATGGCACTTACACTTAAAAAGCACCAAGATTGGAACGGTCTTTAATTTAGCTAACATAAAGGTAATTTGGAAAGATACGTGGTATCAAAAGCTAGTCATGAGAGCATTTAGTATGCCTAGAATTGTCAAAGAGGATTGGGACATGAGAGTGCCACCATAATATAGAAGCAAGTGTTATACTGAAGGTTTTCCTGTTGAGACAAGCCATCACTTTAAAACATTTATATGGTTTTAACCTGAAAGACCTTAATTGATTAGTCTTTAGCCATCTTATTATACTTGGAAAAACATATGATAGGGCCATAAAACAAGTTTCTATTATTGTCTTGTTGTTTTGGAGTCTCTGAAGTGCACGAAGTGTAGTTTGGCTAGGTTATTGATCTAGACTTTTGCACAAGTATTTCCTTTGGACGTCCAAATTTTTCTAGATAGTTTTGCTAGTGGATCCATTCAACCATATATTGTTCACCTACATGAACTAGTATAACAATAAATAAGGTAATATCCCTAAGATTGAGACATGTATGAAATACAGAAGGATAAAAATCACTTCAATTGTTGACTTGACACTCTCAGATTAACCTACATCCCAAGTGCACATTAGGTGCATAAGTAAAGCCTCCAAAATATGTTAGATGAGATCATATCCAAGCTATACAAGATAGCTTCCTCCTTTTGTTTTATATTAGGATTAATATAAATTTTGCCATTCCATGTTAAAGATCTTTTACCGTATAAATAAATGTGCAAAGTTGAAATAGTATTGAGTATACCTTCTAGCATCCTAAATTATCAACTATTTATAAACGAGTGCCACTACGACATGATTATTATTATGTGCTTTTCATATTAACACTATATTTAAGTTTTATCATGATCATGATGCAAGCTCTTAAAATCCCTATATATTATTTCTCTCTTTTTTTTAAAAAAAAAAAATCCCTATATACCATATCCCAAGATCTCCTTGTAAATAATTTCATGATTTTAAGCACTCCAAACTTATTTCATCATGTATTGAACTATCATCTAACAGTTGAGATGTGTCAATGAAATGTAAAATAACTTGATTTTAAAATAGAATCATCCTTAATTTGATCGAACGGCTATCCTCCTTTTGGTCTAGAGGGTTCTTCATCTATTTGCCATCCCATGGTGACGAAGGATATTGGAGGTCATAAGAATGGTGAGACGAGGGGACAAAGATGATGATGGGACCTAAATGCCATGGTAGGTGAGCTAGAGCCCCTAATGGTCGCCAGATTTGAGAGGGAAAAAAGGGGTTAAAGACACACTAGCTTTTCCCATAACATCATCTAATTTCCCCCCTAAAAAACAAAATAAAAATGGGATCATTACCTAATATCTTTGAGCCAGCTCGATCCGGTCCTAGCTACGACGGCGATGACATGCGGGATGGCGACGAGACACAGGACGACAATGATAGGATGGCGAGGAACTGGAGGAGATGAACAAGGAGGAGGGAGCTAGAGGAAACGGAGAGGAGCGGTGGTGCACGAAAGAAAAGAGGAAATGGGATTAGGGCTCGATTCGGGGAGTATACGAGGGACCTGCTGATGCCTAAAAGCATTGCTAACCTAAGCTTTTGCCGACATTTTTCAAAAGCATCACCACGCCGGTGGTGATTCCCAATGCTTCCCCCTCGCATCAAGAAAAATGGGTCGGGAAAACACAGTTTTGTTGTAGTACATCAATTATAGGTGTTGTGATAATAACTCAATTACTTAATCTCGATCAAGCAACCAGATTGATGACTAAGTCGGAAACAATCTTGATCGAGCAGAGCAATTTGGTCGAGCAGGATAATCTTGAATGAATAGAACAACCTTAGTCGAGCAAATCAACCTTAGCCAAGCAACCTTGGTCAAGTAGAGCAATATTGGCCGAGTAGAGCAACCTTGGCCAAGCAATCTTTTAGCCAAGCAGAGCAATCTGAGCTGAGTAGAGCAACCATGGATGAGCAACCTTGATCGAGCAACCATGGCTGAGCAACCTTAGACAAGAAGCTAAGACAACCACTACACCAACTGACTATAATATCCCAATCTGAGAAGCTATTGATAGCCAGGCCCAACTGACATGATATCCCCTTGCACATCCACTAAGTACTTACTCAAACTGGACTAACTACTAATTTAGACTTAGTCAGGCATTACAGAATATATTATCAAGGCCATTTTATCAGCATCAAACAACCTATATCTGATACTTGGAGTTCATGATACCTGAGTAAGTGATAAGCCAACTGATCATAGCTATTCCAATAAAGATTGTAGCAAATAAGATCATGGCTAGCTATCCTAATGGAGATTGTGGAAGGCAAGATTTTAATAGAACTAGCTATCCTAATAGAAAATGCCAACAAAAAATATTCCAAGGGACAAGATCCTAATATTCTATTAGAAATCTATTACACATGTCAAAGGAGGTTACCTTCCTAATGGCATTCAGTTATTTCGAGTAACTTTATAAATAGATTAGAAGGGATCCCTAGCTAGGTACATCTTCATACCCCTATAAGATGCTCATTTTGGCACTCTCCCATCATGGCTCATAGCTTCACTATTGCCCAAACTCCCTCTATTAACTTGAGCATCGGATAGTCCCCCATCGCTAACCACTAGTCAAGGGGGACTATTCTTGTAGGTTTCTGCCTGAGAGACACCTAGGAGCAGAATCTCATCCCACCAAAGAAGGTAGCAGAATCGCCTAGCATCGATAGAGTTCCAGGGGTAAGTATTTAACCGTAATAGATTAGCATGCTAGGCAATGAGAAAAGAATCAAGAAGAAGATCTCAAAGGTTGAAGCCCAATGGTGACGAGTCAAGTGCAGGATGCCTCTATCAATTTCATTAGACATTCTTCGTGCCATGATGAATGGCCCAGCTAGACAATCAGTAGATTAGTAGCAACTTTAGCGATCCTAGGGGGCAGATCAAAATCTGAGGTGCGAATGCTCATCGAGCCATTAAAGTCCGTGAGGCCCACCGAAGTCCACAAGGCCTATCAAAATTCATGGGACCCATCAAAGCCCACTGATCGCTTAACAACTGGTCAAAGAAGATAGCTACATTCTCAACCTCTATCTTATTTAGGTCTCACTCTTATCCGGTCACTTACTAATCGATCGAAAAAGATAGCTGCATTCTCAACCTCCATCTTATTCGTGTCCCACTCCCATCCGGCCACTTAACAACCAGTCAAAGAAAATGGTTGTATCCTCAACCTCCATCTTATTCAGGTTTCACTCTCATCTGGCCACATAACAACTAGTCGATGAAGTTGGCTGCATCCCCAACTTCCATCTTCTTCGGATCTCACTCCCATCTGATTACTTAATAATCGATCAAAAAAGATTGCTAATCCTCAATCTCTATATTATTTAGGTCTTAATCCCATCCAATTATTTAATAATCGATCGAAGAAGATGGCTGCATCCTCTACCTTTATCTTATTTGGCTCTTACTCCTATCCGACCGCTTAACAATTGATCGATGATGTTAGCTACATTTATACACCTCCATCTTATTTAACTGGTATCTTGATCCCTCTAGCCACTTAACATCTAGTGGACTATGAAGATGGCTATGTTTCCACACCTCCATATTCATCAACAAGCTTCTCGAGCCCTTCAGTTCTTAACAACTAGCTGATGAAGATGGCTACATTTCTACACGTCTATCTCCTTCGAGCTCTGTGACCCCTCCAACCGATTAATACCTGGCACCGATGAAGATGGCTGTGTTTCCACACCTCCATCTTCACCAACAGGTTCTCCAAGCCCTTCAACTACTTAACACTTGGTCGACTATGAAGATGGTTATATTTCTACACCTCCATCTTCACTAATGGGCTCTCCGAGCCCTCCAACCACTTAACATGTAGTCAACTGCAAAGATACTTGCATTTCTACACCATCTTTAATGATGGACTTCCCGAGCCCTCCAATTGCTTAATAGCGAGCCGACTACGAAGATGGCTGTATTTTCACACCTCCATCTTTACCAACGAGCTTTTTAAGTGCTCTAATTACTTAACACCTAGTTGATTTCAAAGATAGCTATGTTTTCATACCTCTATATTCAACAACAAGCTCTCCAAGTCTTTCGGCTACTTAACACTCTAGCCAACTACAAAGATGGTTGTGTTTCCACACCTTCATCTCATTTCTTTAGTTTTTTAATAACTGACTCTCTATAGTCTAGTTTCCAGTAATAACTGACTTCCCATAGTTAGGTTCCAAGTAATAATTGACTTTTGATAGTTAGGTTCCAAGCAACAATCAATTTTTCATAATCAAGACTCCAGATCGAAGCACCAATAAAATTCTACTATGATTTTATTGTACGGATGTCACTATAGGTCGAGGCTAAAAAAGAATGATGCTACTCCCTTCATCCATAAATAAGAAAAGTCTGAGCATTTAATTGATAGTGCTTTAGGCTCGAGAGTGGGGGATAAAGTTGTGATAACAAGTCAATTACGCTGTCTCGACGAACCAACTAGATTGATGACTAAGCTGGAGGCAACCTTAGCCGAGAAACCTTGGCCTATTAAAGTAATCTTGGCTGAGTGGAGCAACCTTAGCTAAGCAGAGCAACCTTGTCTGAGCTAAACAATCTTGGCCAAGTAGAGCAACCTTAGCCGAGCATAGCAACCTTGGCCAAGCAAAGCAACTTTCACCAAGCAATCTTGGCCTTGTAGAGAAATTTTGGCCAAGCAACCAGACAAGCAACCTTGGTCAAGTAACCATGATCGAGCAAACTTAAATGAGAAGCTAAGATAGCCACTACACTAGCTGACTACAATATCCCAGGTTGAGAAGCTATAAATAGCCAAGATTGAATGACATGACATCCCCTTGTGCATCAACCAAGTACTTACTCAAGCCTGACTAACTATCAATATATACTTAGTTGGGCATGCTAGGATACATTATCAAGGCCATTTTGTTATCATCAAACAACCTATCCCTGATACTTGAAGTCCACAATGCCCGAGTAAGTGACAAGCAAGCTGATCATAGCTATTCCAACAAAGATCATAGTAGACAAGGTCATGGCAAGCTATTTTAATGGAGGTTATGGGAGGCAGGATTTCAATAGAACTATATATACTAATACAAAGATACCAGCAGAAAGGATTCTTAAGTACAAGATCCCAATATTCTACCAGAAATCTATTACACATGTCAAAGAAGGCCACCTCCCAAACGGTATTTAATTACTCCATGTAACTCTATAAATTGATAAGAGGATATCCCCGATGAAGTACACAAGATAATACATTCACACCCCTCTTTCATGCTTATTCAGTCTCGCCATTATAGCTCTCAGCTCTGACTACTATAGCTCATCTCTCTCTACTTGAGCATCGGAGGGTCCCCCACCGGTTATCACTGGTCAAGGGACTATTCTTGCAAGTCTCCATCTAAGAGATTTCAGGAGCATCACCTCATTTAAACCAGTGAAGGCCAGGAGATCCTTATGCACTACCAGAGCCTAATGGAGGGTGATTATTCGACAACAATAAGTTTTGGTTGATTTCCTTCTCATCAACAATGTTGTAATTAATAGAGGCAAGAAAATGATCAACTATTTCTAAAATTTATGAACCACTTGGCAAGCTACGTCCATGCATTTGAAGCCAATGAGAGCTCATATTCCTAGGCCGGTAGTGTCCATGATGCTCGAGCTATATTTCTGGTGGCATCCAGGTATTGCATCCTGACTTGAAGGGATCAAAGTTAGCAAAGGGTCCACAGCTATCAGGATGGTTGTCCCTATCCTTATAAGGCTTTGGGTACCCAATTAATTAAAGGATCCAAGTCCCTAAAACCATTTCCCATGCATGATCTTAGCAGTATAACAATTAATGAAGAAAAGTATCCACCGACATCACACCACCAAATCCGAATCCAACACTTTTTCCTTCTTTTATGTACTACACTAAACTCTTCTAGGCAACTTTAAAAAATCTAGCTAAAAAGTTGTTGACTCTGGTCCTGATTTTGATGAATAACAAAATACTTAAATATATATGAGTATTAATTATGTATTAAAAGTGCATTTATCATATTTAGGTACTCATCATTGAAATGCTTATTAGTCAGTTGAAGAAGCTACTTAAGATCACGAATTTTCATGTTACATGGACTTTGGAACATAAAAAAATCCTTGAAGAGCTCAAAATTTTAGTTTGGATAAGTTTCAGCACTATTTCAGCCAAGTGTCAACTCATAAAAATCAAGTATTGACTCAGGTGTTGATTCACCGAGGCTTGAGTTGATACGCAAAAAAAAATTCAGCTGGAACATAGAAGTGTCGACTCATGAATAGCCAAGTGTTGACTCAAGTATCGACTCAAGGCTTGAGACCAAATAGAATACAGAACATGCTGATTTCATGATTCTAGTCAAGTGTCGACTCATGGACTGAAGTATCGATGCTTGCAAGTTTGAAATGTCGACTCATGGACTTATGTGTCGACACTTGCAGGTTTGACAGCATAATAATGGCTAGTTTTTTGAAGTACATAACTTTTTCATTTTGTCTAATGGCTAGTTTCTCCTCTCCAATGACTATAAATGATTTTTTAAGGGTTGGAAAGCTATTTAAACACCACCAAACATAAGAGGGAAGTAATCCTTTGAAGAAAAATCTCATATACTTTAAGGATTCAATACTATGAGAGAGTTAAGCCTTCAAGCATTCAAGTTTCAAAAAGAGTTTCCAAAGTCCACATCTTCAAGCATCAATTGAGGCTTCAACAACTTGAAGATAAGCTTCTCAACATCATTCAAGAGCTTCAACGACATATTTGCTTTTGTTTAGAAAGCTTTGTGTATTCTTACTCTTGTATTTGAATTTTTGTTGTTACTAGTTTCAAGGGGATTGAAACTAGTGTTGAGATGATTGGTAAGCCTTGTGTAAAAACCAATTAGATTGTTAGTTAGCCTTTGTATGAAAACCAACCAACAAGGTTGTTGGTGAGCCTGTATGAAAATCAACTAAGTTGTTGGTTAGCCTTGTGTGAAAACCATCAAGATTGTTGGTGAACTTAAGTGACAAAACCAACAAGGGGTTTTGACTTGTGAGCCCGGTTAAAACAAGTTGAGTTTTGACTTGTGAGCCCGGAAAATAAGTTGACTATAATCTTGTGGATTATAGTGAAATTTCCAAGGAGAACTTTGGAAGTGAATGTAGGTGCTTGAAGTGCACCGAACTACTATAAATTTCTTGTATTTGTGATTGCTTATTTATATTTCTGTATTTACTTCTTTATTTCTACTATATACTTTTATCAAGTACACAAACATTTGCAAACACACTAGCACTTATCTTAAATCTTTGTAAAAAATTTTAAAACCCAATTCACCACCCCTCTTGGGTTGCTTTGCTGGGCAATAAAAGTATTATTTGGGTTCCTTGTCATATATAAATATTCAAGATCTTTTAATAAATAATTGATGTGCGACTAAATACATGCCTACACAAGTCCTTGCAAAATATGGCAATTTGCTTAATCTATATAAATTGTCCTTATTGAATCTTATAGCTATCTAGCTAGTATACCACGGCTATAAACTAGACATCATCTCATAAAAAGCATTGTGTTGTACCCATTCCTTGAGGGACTTAAAGTGGCTTGCTTCTATCTTATCATTAAAGATGAATTAAAATAATTAAGGTGATAATATACACCTAAAACTATAATACCTTAAAAAAAAAAAAAGAAAAGAGAGAGAGCCAGCATGGCACATGCTAGGAACTTAGCAATAGGACTCCCGAAGGAGTCTTCTTTCCTCATTTCTACTCCATCAAGGACTCCTAATCCAATTGGGAGTCAAATTTTTAGTCTCTTATCGCTTTGATTGGTCTTCTATGTAAAGAGTTTGATCTCTCCTTTGAAGCCAACCACCCACACTTGAATCTCCGCCTCTCATCTTCCCTCTTCATCTTTGAAAATTCTTGATGCAGGTCACCATGTTCGCCAGAAATTGGGGTCACCAATTGCCGAACTAAGGGTAAGAGCCAATTGATTTTCTAATTGATACTTCTCCCTATCTTTCTAAGTCTTGGAATCATCAATGTTGGCTAGAAAACTATCGAGTTGATCGGAACTTGAGATGCCCTATTTGAAACCCCTATTTTCCCCTAGGTTTTCATTCCCTTTTATTTGATTTTTCAATGTTGTTTGTTGTCGTTGGTCACCGGACAAAGGCTGGTTGTGCCACTCGAGGCTACTTCTTCGACCATGGGCATTGCTAGCTAGGAGGAGGACCTCCCTTGTGTTGGGAACAAGGGGAAGAAGGGCTCCCTATTCCATTAAGAAGAAAGAAAAAGAAGGAAGAAGAAGAGAGGAAAAGCAAAAGAAAAGAAAAGGAAGAGGAAAGAGAAAGTAAAAAAAAAAAAAAGGAAAGAAGAAAGTCCTTTCTCTCTTCTCTCTCTTTGCATTCTTCTATTATTTTTTTATCTACTTTCTCTTCACTTTCTCTCTCTAATTTTTTTTTTCTTTCTAAACTTTTCTCTTTAGATTGTTTCTATCTCCTTCTCAAAGCTTGCATCCTTACTTTAACCTTCTCAAAGTTTTATTTTCTCTCTCTAAGCTGATTGAAGATCTAGTTCAAAGTATTAACTCTTTATTTATGAATTCAAGATAATCTTTTGAAGAAAAGATTTAAATTTGCTTTGATATCTATGTATTTTGTCAAATCCTTTATTTTTCAAGTTTTTTCATATTTGTCATTGGCTAGTCATTGTCGCCAGCTATCCACAATCGTCGATGTTAGCTAGACCCTCTAGCATAATTTCTATTAGATCTATTCTAGATTTCTTCCTTCGAAAAAGATGAGGACTCTCTTTTTCTCTATCTTATTTTCTCTCTCCTCTCTACCCCTATCTCTCTTGTTTCTCTCTCATTTATCTTACTTGACCTTCTCTCTTCAATTTATTTTCTAGTATTATTTCTCACTCTTTCTCTAAATGGTTTCTCCCTCTACATAGATTCTCTCACTAAAATTGAACTAGAAAGGGTTTACTCTCAATGATTTTAATTCATCCTGATAAGAGGATCCTAATCCATGGTTATTAGGTAGTATGCAAGTTTTAACCAT
Source organism: Areca catechu (assembly GCA_021397845.1). Classification (NCBI taxonomy): domain Eukaryota; kingdom Viridiplantae; phylum Streptophyta; class Magnoliopsida; order Arecales; family Arecaceae; genus Areca; species Areca catechu. The sequence continues at coordinate 147,710,754 of CM038045.1, read as the reverse complement.
GATCCTATTGGATCCTATCAGATCTAGCCATCCTTGATTACAGTGATTAACCTCTATCCTACTCTAACCTTTAATAAGATAAAATTACCTCCATTGATCGATTTAGGACCATCAAGTTTTGTCACTTGACGAGCCTATCCTTGATCTATCTTGATTCAAGTATGAAGTACACCCAAGTCATTCCCCTGAGTAGATTGTTTCGCTCCCTCGACTCATTTGAGTTCTTTATAGTTTCTTAATTTGTTAGGCTTTTAAGATATCCATTTTCAATGACTTTGAATAGGTACATCTAGTCTACTTGATTGAAGTATAGATTCACAAATACCATACTTGGTTTATCGCTGATAGACATAAGTAATCTAACACTTCAAATATTCTTTTGAATAATTTTTAAAAATTATAATTAGTTATTTAATTTGATTTATGTTTTATATTTTCTATTTGATAAAATGGGTTAAGCATGTATTATTTTATTATTATAAATAACATATGATTTTCTTTGAAAAACTTGACTGATGAGTTTGTAAACTTGTTTTTATATATGTTCTCAACATGGCTATAATGTGAACTTATAATCCGAGAAACTAGTTTCAACACTGCATCACTGATGATTCAAATAGTGGCATCTATTATCTAGTACTTTGTACAATGTATTTCTTTTATCAGATCTATGTCACTGGGTTATATGACCGTAGCTTGATATTAAGTTCAATTATGAAAAATAACTATTTTCAAAGAAATATGTTATTTGAGATTTGTTTTTCCTAGTTAATATTATATATTTATTTGTTCAGTATACTTAGATCTCATTTTAATATATTTTGTTGCTTTCTAAGTTAGTATAACTCATTATTCTTTTCTTTTATATTTTTCAGATTGTGAATCATGTTTGCTCGAGACTTGAGGGAGAGTGCTAGATTGCATGGAGCGATTAGTAGATCTGGTTATTTTGTCACTTGTATTAATTAAACTTTTAATTAGTTTAGCTTATATTTAAAGGTTTTATATGAATCAAATATTATTTTGATTGGATATTCATGAAGTTTGATTCTAGAAAATTGAGAAAAAAATTACTCTAGAGTTACTACGATTTGATCTATAGTCTTGCATGCTTGTAGTGCTTGCTCTGTAGGTATACGGCATCTATTGCTTGCTTGGTTCAGGATGTAGCAATAACTTTTTTGAGATTGGTGGGGGCACTAGGATCAGGCACAGATTACTAGGCCCTATTTGGTTTACCTAGCCATGCGTTAAATTTTGTAATCAATTAAGATTGAGTCCTGTAATAAGTTGAGGTTAGTTGATTTGTCTCAACCCTCAACCTAGTCATTATTTTGAGTCCTGTACATCAGTTATGAGTCCAGTATGAGCTCAATTTTTGTACAAGAGAGGAGGTTGCCCTATTTTGGAATTCCACCAGGCCACATCCAGGAGTCAGAGGCTACTACATCAGCCTAGTGGATTTTGTATGACAACCCAAGATCCAAGATGCTTCCAGAAATCCTGATTCCTTCTAGATGCCCTCCAGATATCCAGATTCCAGTCCAGATGCCAGAGCATATTTCCAAACCAGGGCATCCATGATTCTATAGGTCCCTCTACATCCTGTCCCAAAGAAATCAAGTCCAAGTGCCAAGCCCAAGCCCTAAAGAAGCAAGATTCCATGGAATATTCCTGCTATCAGGCTACCAGGCCACCCCAACTTTCAAAGGCCCAAACCCATGCACCCAAGCCCCTTTGGGCTGGCCTCTTGCTGCCCTTAGAAGCCCAACACACCCTCCTAGGCATCCTTGAAGTGTTGACCAAGTCCAAGAGGTGTCATTGAGTGGAATAGTCAAAACATGAAGGAAAAAGGAGAAGACTAGGTCAATTCCTAACCTATTGGGGATTTGTTTTTCTAACCTAGCTAGGAAAAGAGTTGTATTCCAATTTGGAAGAAAACTTGTAACCCAAGTGTAACCATGGTTAGTGAGGGCATGGGAACTATATAAATATCCCACCCCTCCCCCTCTTGTAATCATCTTTTTCTTATGAATAAACCTTTGCTGAAATTTTGTTGAATTGTCTTGAGTTTGAGTTTGGTTCTCTCTTTGAGTGCTATCCTTGTATTTTTGGATTGAAACCCTACTATCCTAGCATCCCTTTGCATCCCTGGAGATCAGCCACGCCCAATAATTGGAAGCCCTAGCTGCCGTCCAAGCCCAGGAGCTTCTTCTTCCCCGGCTGCCATCTTTTAACCCTAATCTCGATTCCTTCCAAACCATAGTTTCTTTTCTTATTTGTTTATTGCTGTTTTGATTGACCCTGATGCTTGTAGGATCCTTAAGATGCTTCCCCTCCCCTGAGGAGGCCTTCTTTGCTGCCCAGACCACCCAGATTCACCATCAGATTCAAGGGAGACAAGGCTTCTTCATCCAGGCTCCGATTAGAGTGCGAGTGATCCCTTCTACTACTAAAATTTAATCTTTGACTGGTAAGAAACCATCCATTCTCTGATTATCTGATTTTGATGAAGATAAAGTATCCTAAATCGGGAGTTTTTCAACTCTCAGGTCCTGGATACTTATTATCTTGTATGAGTTCTTTGCGATCATGATGATTCTTAGAATTGTTGATTACCTACTAGTCTTTACTTTACTTTTAAAATTTAGCCTACAAACCTAAATTATAAAAATCATAAAAAAATTATTTTACTATCTTTACTGCATGTTTAGTAATCTTAGAGTTGTCCTACATTAGTTTGGTATCAGAGCGGGTTTAGGATAGTTTTTATTTGCATCGCATTCACAAACCCTAATTATGCATTCTGTCCATTGCATTAGGTGTCTAGGTTTCATCTGATTTCGGTATCATAAACATTTTATTTTTTTATGAAATTTGCACTGCATGTCCTCTGTTCTGTATTAGTAATTATCAAAACTTTTAATTAATTTTACTGAAACCCTAAATCTCTAAAATTTGGCATAATAAAAACCCTAATAGAATCCTGATAATTTCTGTAGCAGTCCAGAAAACCCTAGGTTTGCATCATCATATGATTTTTTTTCATCATGAAATTTGGTAAGTTTTATCATCACTGTCTATCCTATGTTCTAGATTTTTTTTGATTTTTTTTCTGCATCGGGATCTATGTCAAACTCTACAACCACCGAAAACCTATTTTACTAATTTCTGCTACATTCTGCATCTTGACTCAACCTAACCTAATCACCTACCAAACCCCCAATCCCAAGCCAAACTTTGTTTGATAACCCCAGTTAACTTAAACCTAACTTGACACATCATAAATCATTAAAAAAATATTTTATTTTTTGATTGTTTTAGATTGCATCAGGGCCATCGATTGCCATCATTTTTAACCTAATCTTAAGGGCAACTCCCTATCTCAGATCAGGGCAGGATTTCATCACTTGTCTTGGGCCCAAAACAACCACCATCATACTAATCCAAGCCTAATTAAATTCAATTAGACCTAATTTGCCCTAGTGGGCTAGGAGACATCAACAGGTTGGGCTCGAGCTGTGTGGGCCAACTAGTGCATTTAACCTTTTAGCTATTACTGGAAGTTGGTGTCTAAGGCTGGGGGTCCAGAGTCAAATGACCTAAGTGGTGCTATGGTTTTTAATTAGGTCCCTGCAAAAGCAGGGGGGCCTCCCACACTCCCACCCCCTACCTAGCCAGTGGAAGGACTAGCTATTGGGTTAGGTGTAAGTTGAGCCGACCCACCCAGTTTCTGGCTCTAGGTCTAGGAAATCCTAGATTATACTAGCTTTTCTTTCTCTTTTGCATGCTTGGTTGCATCATTTCATTTTGATTGTTGATTTGTTGCATGACCACTAGATTAGGAACCCAATACCAGAAGTCTAAACCCCAACCCAATTCAACCATGGAGTCCAGTCTTAAAGCACTTATAAGAACCATGAATGAATAATTAAACCATAAACTTGACCAAACCAATACCCAGATGAACCAATTGACCCAATCCCAAAACCAAATGAATCATAGATTCGACCAAATAAACCAAAGATTTGACCAAATAACCCAAACTAATAACCAGGCAAACCATAGGATTGATCCATTAGATGACCAAGTAGGAACCCTAAGCAAGACCCATAGAGCTGAACCCCTGGAACCCATTGTCCATAGGAATCAACCCAGTGCCAATCAGCTTTTCCCTAGTCAACTTGAACCCTATAGGATCAATACCCTTAGATTTGAACCTAATATTAGTCAGGTATCCCTTAGCCAACCCCCTCTTACCTCCTCATTAGTTCACCAGAATGACATTGAAGAGGAGATATATGAGGCTGACCTAAGCTTAGTAAAGGAGTATGAGGAAGAAGAAGAGGAGTTTTCTATAGAAGCTTAGAATTAGTTAACCCAGTAGGTGCCCAGGTAGAAGCCAACCCAAGATCAGTTGACCCAGTAAACCCTGACCACATCCAGAATGTAGAGGAAGAGCAGTTAAGGGATGAGGAACCCAACTCTACTATTAGACTTTTCCTTGAGGAGCCACTAGATGAAAGCCCAAGTATAGAGCCTAGTCCTAAATTTCTTGAACCAGATGACTTTATTAAGGAATTGGCTTATCAATACCCTCAGGAAGAATCCTATCCTATAGTTTCCATTAACGATATCTTCCATGAGATTAGTGACCCACTCTTCCATACTATAAACCTTATAGGTACCCATCAAACCCATATGGTCAACCTTATTAGTCTAGGATTAACCCCTGATACCCCTTCCTGCATCCTATTCTACTTGATTAACTCTGAACCCTTTTCTTATTCCTTACCCAATCAGACTAATCCTGAGTTCACTTTTTATTTTATATTTTTTTTTAAAACTTTTCATGATTTTCTAACCCTTAGATTGCATTTCATAGAGGTTTGCATACTGTATTTATTTATCGAGTCTGTAATGTTTGCTTCCTACTTCTGGAAGACTCTCTGGCATCTACTAAGAGTTCATGTCACATTTTCATGTGCATGTTATGATAAGATCAAACCTAAAGAGTCTATAGTCTGTTAGGTTATGTCCTGAAGAGTCCAATAAAATTTTTTTCAATAGGAAAGCCTAGTCGATTCTTTTAGGTATTAGTTTTGTGTCCAATAAATTTACAACTCTGATTCATCTGTCCACACATGCACTAGCCTCTGCACCGCATATACATCATGAAATTAGTCAAGAGCTGAACATAAGTAATGAACTATATAAAATCTTGGTTAATTCTCGAAAGAGAGCTAAAAAATTTTCTGCAAGGAATTTTGTGATGATTAGGCTTAGGCCTGAACGGTTCCCTCTAAGGACCGTAAAGAAACTTCATGCTCGCGGAGCTAGCCCATTTAAGATAATCAATAGAGTTGGAACCAATGCCTATATGCTTGAGTTACACCCAACTTAGGCATTAGTTCCACCTTCAACATCTCAGATCTTGTAGAGTATAGGGGCCCAGTAGAGATACCCAGCAAGCCCTTTGAGCAACTCCCTTTCTTTGTGAGTGAACCCATCCCAAAGTGTCCACATACAATTTGGCCTTTTAGTGAGGAAAAGATTGAGAGAATCCTGGATGATCAAGCTATCGGTACTCAAGATAGAGGCTATCAGATGTACTTGATTTGGTGGCAAGGTCGGCCAGAATCTGAGAACTCGTGGATCACCCACGAGGATCTGCAGTGCCTCAACCCAGACCTACTCGAGAACTATGAGAGCCAAGTTATCCCACACTCGACGGCGTCGAGTTCCTCCCACCTCGGGAGAATTGGTAGGGGCACCAGGATCAGACACAGATTACTGGGTCCTATTTGGTTTACCTAGCCATGTGTCAAATTTTGTAATTAATTAAGATTGAGTCCTGTAATAAGTTGAGGTTAGTTGATTTGTCTCAACCCTCAACCTAGTCATTATTTTGAGACCTGTATATCAGTTATGAGTCCAGTATGAGCTCAATTTTTGTACAAGAGAAGAGGTTACCCTGTTTTGGAGTTCCACCAGGCCACATTCAGGAGTCAGAGACCACTACATCAGCCTCGTAGATTTTGTGTGACAACCCAGGATCCAAGATGCTTCCAGAAATCCTGATTCCTTCCAAATGCCCTCCAGATGCCCAGATTCCAGTCTAGATGCCAGAGCATATTCCCAAATCAGGACATCCATGATTCCAGAGGTCCCTCTACATCTTATCCCAAAGAAATCAAGTCCAAGTACCAAGCCCAAGCCCTAAAGAAGCAAGATTCTATGGAATATTCCTGCTACCAGGCTACCAGGCCATCCCAGCTTCCAGAGGCCCAAACCCATGCACCCAAGCCCCTTTGGGCTGGCCCCTTACTGCCCCTTGAAGCCCAACATGCCCTCTTAGGCATCCTTCAAGTGTTGACCAAGTCCAAGAGGTGTCCTTGAGTGGAATAGTCAAAGCATGAAGGAAAAAGAAGAAGACTAGGTCAATTCCTAACCTAATGGGGATTTGTTTTTTCTAACATAGCTAGGAAAGGACATGTATTCCAATTTGGAAGAGGACTTGTAACCTAAGTGTAACCATGGTTAGTGAGGGCATGGAAACTCTATAAATACCCCACCCCTCCCCCTCTTGTAATCATCTTTTTCTTATGAATAAACCTTTGCTGAAATTTTGCTGAATTGTCTTGAGTTTGAGTTTGGTTCTCTCTTTGAGTGCTCTCCTTGTGTTCTTGGATTGAAACCCTGCAGCCCTATCATCCCTTTGCATCCCTGGAGAGCAGCCATGCCCAATAATTTGAAGCCCTAGCAGCCGTCCAAGCCCAGGAGCTTCTTCTTCCCCGGCTGCCATCTTTTAACCCTATTCTCGATTCCTTCCAAACCATAGTTTCTTTTCTTATTTGTTTCTTGCTATTTTGATTGACCCTGATGCTTGCAGGATCCCCGAGGTGTTTTCCCTCCCTTGAGGAGGCCTTCTTTGCTGCCCGGACTGCCCATATTCGCTATCAGATTCAAGGGAAACAAGGCTTCTTCATCCAGGCTCCGATCAGAGTGTGAGTGATCCCTTCTGCTACTGAAATTTAATCTCTGACTGGTAAAAAACCATCCCTTCTCTGATTATCTGATTTTGATGAAGATAAACTATCCTAAACCGGGAGTTTCTCAACTCTCGGATCCTGGCTACTTATTATCTTGCATGAGTTCTTTGCGATCATGATGATTCTTAGAATTGCTGATTACCTGCTGGTCTTTACTTTACTTTTAGAATTTAGCCTACAAACCTAAATTATAAAAATCACAAAAAAATTATTTTACTATTTTTCCTGCATGTTTAGCAATCTTAGAGTTGTCCCGCATCAGAGATAAACATAAACTCAAGTTAAAATAAAGAACTCTAATATAGTTACACTTCCTTGATAGAATAAAGAAGTTAAGTTAAATTCTAAATAAGAGTCCTTGATCTAGCCTATTTAATAGCCTATGACTTCCATCTCCATCGGTGAACAAGACTTTTGAGATCCTATGACATTAAACTAGAATCACTCTTCGTGGGAGATAAGCAAGATTTACATGTATGTCCTAAATTATTTGAATGATTGAACTTGAACATTAATGGCTGGAGGTACATTTTATTTTTGTATTAAGAATTTAATTTTTACACATTGTGCAATCCAGAAGCTATCCGGTTTTTTGCATTTGATGCCTTGTGTAGACTTGACCCATTGCATGCAAGAAGATACGACAAAATGAAAAAGACAGTCTTACAGTCATCTTTTGCTGAACACTCGGTAGTTCAGCTGATCTTGTTATGGATATGTACAAATTAAAGTTTTAGTAATTAAAATTTCTAATTACCTCTGTGATCAATCTTATAATTTTTGGATGGAGATTCCTCCTTGCCACTAGAATGTTGATATGTACATGAAAATAATGGCTTGGTGGTACATAAATTTGTTCAATATATGGATGATGGAATAATAGGCAACATTAGATAACCTAGCAAATATACTTAGTTCTCCTAAAACAGATCAAATCTTTTTTATGTAGCTTACATTCCAAGCATCCAAATTGCCACATCCCGTAGTGTAGATTATAGACAAAAGTGCAGTTCTAAAAATGACTTTTTGGTTTATTATCAAAAAACGCTTTCTATCTAATAGAAACATCCAAGAAATTTGTATATTAATAAAAATATAATATAAAATGATAAATCCTATTAGTAGGTGATATACTTGAAAATGGTTGAGTTCACGTGGACTTCAACATGGCTGACCACATCACCTGCCAACTCAGTACGAGAAATAGATTCTTCAAACTCTGCTATGTGATTTTCACTAGTCGTGCTGGAAGAAGCCTCGCATACCCTTCTTCCATAAAAAAGTAGGTAATCCAGCACCACAACTCTTTGACACTAGCCACTCCTCTAAGGGACATGCACTCTACAGAAGTATACGAAGATGAGCTCCATGTTGTTCCCAGTCGTTCCAAGCCACTTCTCCAAGGACATGCACTCTGTAGAAGCATGTTAGCCACCAATCTCTCCACTGTAGAATATCCCTTTTCCATAAGTACTCCATATACCTATCTATAAAAAATTATTTCTGGGATCCAAGTCTTTCCAGAAGGGTAAGCTTTTTCTAAGTCTTTACTACTCCTAGAATAAGCTCTCTAAGAGTCTCAAAAGTTCTCTCAAAGCCATCCAAAGTCCTAAGTTGAAGCTTAGGAAAAGGTTAAGTCAACGAGAACTCAAGGCAAAGTAGGAAGGTGAAACTAAGAGGAGCTTCGAAAGGAACGCACTAAGCTTCTCCTGTATTCTTGCAAGCTTTGCCAGATCTCCCTGAAGCCTCGCCTTCTCCTCCACAAACCTCATATACTTCACCTAAGCTTCGCCCGCACTCTCGCAATCTCCACCCATGCTCCGCTCTATCAATCTGCCACTTCCGCTGTTTAGCCACACTTCGCTCCATCCAAAAACTGCAGTCCACCACCACTCCATCCATTTATAAGCTATAAGCACTTCTCTTCTATTTATTTTCATGAGAGACTGACTTAAATATCGAAAGATTCACCATCGGGGAACCCTCCATTATGACCAAACTTCCATGTCTTTGTTGTTTTGTAAGTTCCGGAGCATCCATACATCCCAAGAAGACCCTAAAGCCATATGTTGCTGCTGCCACAGCTAACCCAATCAGCAAGTTTCTAGTGAAACTACAATATTAGAAATTTTGAGAAGCCCCTTCAAAAGCTAAAAGTTTTTTTGAGCTACCTATCCCGGTTGACCGAAGGATTATCAAATGATTGTGCATACAAAAGTATTAGCAAACAAAGCTATAAAGCAAAATTGAAACTTATTAGCCTATTATTGATGGATTAATCAAGAACACTGACTTGTTAACATAGTGATGTTGCCATATGGCTACATTTCTCACCTGGCACACAGTCTGGAGTAGCGAATGAGTAGCGGCAAACGTGGGAGCGCGAAGATAGCTAGCATAACTTTCCACCAACTCACCTCCTTTTCATAACCAATGACCTTAATTAGGATTCCCTTTATAATAGGAGTGCAGAATTCAGACAAAATGATATGCTCTTAACACACCAGCAGCCCAAGAGCACCCATGCATCATGGACTCTGTTCTTTTTATCTCAGTTTAATATTTGTGACCTCACATAGTATACCGATGATCAAAGAGACCACCTATCTTAGACAGAAACACTCATCGTACTAGCTTGATAGTGGAGTAATGAAGGTATACCTTTTTTTATCTCTTTGTTGTTATGTTGATTACAAATTATTCCCAAATCCCTTGAAACTTTATTCTCGACTGTGTCTCAATTTAAAGAATTCCAAATAGTTTGCGATTATATCGCCAAAAAGAGCTAAAACCATCCATTCTAGACTTCTGAAGGTGGCTAGAGTTGAGGCCCTCGTAGGCCAGGCCTCGAGGGAATGTAACATGACCGGATGATGCTGCGACTAGTGCGAAATATATCGATCCAGGAGGTCCGGGAAAGTGTTAGACTATATCTTAGACTTCCTTAGATCAATCACTCAAAAGTTAACAGGGCATTTCACCATATCAAAGGCGCACATAAACTAATGGCCAACCCCTCCCACAAAGATTTATGTATAGTTATAGTGAGACCCACTAGTGCATGAACTCTTCCACTGATTCACCCGAACCTCCTGCATTGCCATTGATTGGCTAAATGTGCTAATGAATGTGAATAAAGCAGGATGACTTGCATCTAACATAACATCTACAGTATCTTTCAAGGACAATGCTTAGTCAGCGGGGAACCCGAGGTGGTAATTCGATTGCTGAAGTAGAGTAGGTGGGCAAAGTTCTCCGTCTACTTCAACATAATCCAGTAGCACCTTCTCTGTAAGGGGGTACCCGGGACCAATTGCATGAAATCCTCCAGGAGTGCCATGGGATAGGGCTTTGACGAATTAACCGGGTAGTGTATAGAGGGCCGTACCCCAAACCAATCAATAGGGCGTGGTGGCGTAATCATTCACTGCACCGTCTCTCGGGAAGAAAACGACAAGGTCATAATACTCTCACTTCTCGAGACAGATCTTCGCTTCGACAACTGAGAGCACGGGGCAACTGTTGAGATATCCTGGTTCAGCTACGAACCAAGCTCCGATTCGACTTATCGAAGTCCCGGTTCTCCGGACTACGGACTTCGGACTAAGCGAAGGCCAACCGCAAGCAACTCAAAGCTTCACACCGAACTACAACATTCGAAGGCCAATCCTTCGGGTAGCACCTTCGGCCCCGGCCGAAGTCTGAACTACTCATCGATTTCCGAAGACACGAACTTCGGTCCCCGTCGTAGACATGATCTCCGGCCTCGGGGAAATACCAAGCCTTCGGCCCACGCAAGGGGAAACCCGAAGCTTGAACCACAATCTGTTCCAAAAAGGAAACTGTAACCAACGGTTACAATCGACACTCATCATGCCATGATCATGGCGCGCAATTCCTGCAGCCACGCCTCCGATCTGGCCGGAACCGCTTATTGACAACCCACGATCGCCAATCATGGAAGAGATTGGCTCCCCATGATCTCCGGAAGAAGAGCGGGCCACAGACCGGAGGCCATCTTTTAAATATGGGTAAAAAGGATGGCTCGAGAGGTACACATGAACGATCTTGCACACATACACTTTCAATCTCCAAGAACTCTTTTTCTCTTCCACTCTCGACATCTTCCCCATTCTGTGGCTGGAATCCGCCACTAACTTAGGCATCAGAGTGTCCTCTACCGGAACAACTCCGGCAAGGAACCTGTTTTGCAGATGAAACAGGAAGCGGTCCTGCGATGCAGCGGCTCCGATCGACCGATCCATGAACTCCACACCAATAGGGTGCATCCATGCATGCATATATAGGTTATGAGCCAATGACTTTATCTTAATTACCAGGAAGGCCACTGAGAAAGGTGGACCACAACAAGGTAAACACCTTCTCAGAATATATATATATATATATATATATATATAGCCATTTTGGTGTTCCTCAAACAATTGTTGCTAATTACTAACTACGGTATGATTTTCACCAATGTTGTCATCATATATATGGACTTTTTAGTGGAGCAAGATATAACGTTGGCCAATTCAACCACTTACCACGCACAAATAAACATCTAGACTGAGTCAATTAACCAGAATGTTGCAAGATGCTGCCACCAGCACGACACCTTTTGGTCTCACCTATGGGCATGATGCTATGTTGTGCACTGAAATTAGACATAGGACCTACTAGCTAATAAGAAGAAAGCCAAGGGCATGGAATTTGTCTAGCAGTGTATTACATAAAAGCATAGTGTTTACATAATATTATTTCCCTCTAGGATTCTGAGTCAGCTATTGCTGCACCTGACCAAACTATGGGAATCCAATCCAAACAAACGGGATCCTCCACTTACTATCACCCAAGACATTAACATCAGGACCAAGAAATGGTGAACCTCCAAAAGCGGCTGCAAAAACCCCACCTTCATTGGAACCAACACCCCTTGAGACCTTTGAAGTGTTATTCGGTGTTCTTGAAGTTCGATTGGTGGATGCAGTTGACGATGCAAAATCTCGAACCAAGAGAATGCTGCGATCTCCACACCATATATAGCGCGCTAGGTAGAGTCTGGATGTTTACTTGTGCGTAATAAATGGTTGAATTAGCCAACTCAATATTTACATAAATATTCTCTTCAGAGACATCTGATAAAATTGGAATGATACAGAGTATTTACATAATTAACGAGGATCACTCTTTATTAGATCACTCTTCACCATACTCGGTTACTTCTGTCTCATGACTCTCTCTAGAAGAGCCAACCGGATGACTACCAGAAGAATCTGCCTAAGAAGTCTCTCTCTCTTTCTTTCTGTTGGAGAGAAAAACCCTAGCCTTACCTGCGCCCTGAAGTCCTCAGAATTTGCTAGGAGAGGAAAATCAGGCACCAACTTACTTGGCTTCCATATAGAATCCAAAAAAGAAGCAAGGGGTGACAGTCCCCATAGGACCCAAACCCTTTTTAGATGTTAAATACTCGCAAAGAGAGTATAGCATCTAATTGAAACAAAAGGGAGGTGTTCGGGCCTCAAGCCAAAACTTTACAACAAAACCTTTTGAAAAAAATTAACTATAATACTTTTTTGAAAATAATTATTATCAAAACCTTTCGAGTTACAACCCAAGTCTTGGATCTTATATGTCTTACCGGATCTCTATTTTAAATTGGATACTATGCTATCATGATGGATTTATCTAGAACAATTAGTCCCTCATTCATATTTTTGGATCCAATAAACCACTACTTCATATCAAGGACATGGTATAAGGTAGTATCGCCAGTACATAGGTTTGGCTTCGAATTTACTAACCTCCAGAATATAGCAATGTATCCCATCCTTTAGGTCAAGGGACCATTTAAAAGTTGTGCACATGGTTTGCACCTCCAGTTGGTTTGCTAGTATTCTATGTTCAATGTAATGGCATGTCCAAATTATTGTCTCATCTCGGTGAAAGAGAAATTCAAGATTCTATATGAAAATTGATTATTAGCGATGACTAATTATCGTCGCTAATAGCAAGTTCATCATTGCTAATGTTATAAGCGATACCTAGCCATCACTAATAATCCATTGCATGTATCTTTATTGCTAATTATCATTATTGGCAAAAAAAATCATCACTAATAACAGTTATTAGTGATACATATTAACGATGAAAATTACCATTGCTAATAATATTTTGATTTAAAAAAAAATAAATAGAGCTTTGATGACGGTAATCACCATCTCTATAGCCATCACTAACATCTTGTTTATTTTTTAAAAATAGTAATTAATTTTTTAAAAACCTATTTTAATTTTAATAATAAATAATTAGAGTTCTTAACATTATTAGAAGTAACTAATAATTAACAACCAAAATTAAAAATTAAAAATCTAATTACATTATATTAAAAGTATAAATTATATAATTTTACAAATTTATATTTCTTTAAAAGTAAAAAATTAAATACATAATATTAAAATAAAAAAATCACCTGAGATCCTCTGTGTTGTCATCCTCCTGCTCTTGTACATCATCTCCAATAGCTAGTGGACGAGAGCCAGATATCCCAGTTCTTGTCGTGAAAAAAATAAAAATTTATTAATAAATTTCTAAGTATAAAAATATAAAACAAGTAACAAAATTTATTAAGGCTTACCTGCTATAATGGCTGTGATAATGAGACCAATTGATCACGAAGATGTGGGTCTCGGAGAGTATTGATGACTATATCATGGATGCATCGTGGAGCTCTGAGTTCGCTGGGTAAATACACGGGTTACGATGTCCTCGACATGTGGATCACTCCATGTCTGAATTGTCAGGCCTTGAGATGATGATGTCGAAGAAAAGCAAGCTACCGAAGGGTTAAAGCTATGTTCGAATCCAATGACCTGGCTCCTCACCCTTCTAGTGGTCCTAAGCCATCCCTTGAGATCAAGAAAGGGTTGAAAGGATGAGTCCTCACCATACCATACTATGGCACGCTTCACATAATGTACCTAAACAATTTATAAATTGTTTATTCCAATTATACATATTAGTATATATAAAAATTTATACCTAAATTTTAAGTTCTTACCATAATACATTGAGATCCTTGATCTAAATAATCACCAGTCCTCCTAGACTAGTATGTGGCCTCCCACAACTACAACTAACCTGGTGCATGACCGAACTACCGTATCTATAATAAATAAATAATAAAAATAAATAAATTAAAAAATATATATATCATTAATTAAATATGAAATTAATATAATTAAGTATAGAATTCTTACTAATCTATTAGCTATCACATCCATACCAACAGAGCTGCTAGTATGCTTGATTAGATCCTACCATATGGTACGATTTTATTATGCCCTTTGTCACCTATCAAAGTACTTGTCAGTGCTCCATCGATCATAGAGGGCCTCCCATATATTCACTTGCATCCAATGATCTCTGAAAGTCCTCCAATATGATAGTGACTCAAAACTAGAGTGCTTTATGGCAACCAGCCTAAGGTGTATAGGCCATCCCGAAGCCTATGTGTGGTCACTTTCTCGAAGATTGGATGGCTAGCCTCCTCAGCCTTAGGAGTCTTGAATCAGTAATACCCCTGCAAGTAAAAGCAAGCTTGTATTAAAAAATAAAATATATATATTTCTTGAATTTAAAATTAAATACGTTTAACTTACTAGGAATATCTTTCAGGCTACATCACGAGCCCTCGATAGTCAACTAGAGAACTCGTTTATCGGTCCCAGCATTAATCAACGAATGATGCCGATAATCACCCGACAAAATCTAGGCTCTTGGAGTGTACTACAAAATTAAAATTTAATAATAAGCACTAACTTTAAAATGATTAAAAATTTAAATATATATTAATATGAAGATATAGTACTTATGAGCATCTCTGAATATGGATGAGCTCTCTATCCTCCGGTTGAGTTGGAGGTGCCACAAGCCGGGCAGATCCTTGACCATGGCATAGAGTCTAAGATAAGTCGGTCACTAGTGCTTGTGACTATGGGGTCACTGGTGACCCCACATCCTCCAAATCTGATCAAAGAACATCTAATATAAAAAAATATTATATTAGATAATAAAGTATATGTTGCCCAGATGGCTTTTCCAAGAGGGGGGTGAATTAGGAATTAAAAATTTATGCAATAATGTGCTCTTTGAAATCCCTTTTAAGGTGTTGAGTGCAGTAATAAAATATTTAAATACAGAAGCAAAATCAGATCAGAAAAGTACAACACAAACACACAACAATCATAGTGATTCGGAGTAACCCAGGTCCTACGTCTACTATCTAAGATTACCACTTGGGATTTCCACTATAACCCCCACCGGAATACAGTCGGATTATTTTCACAGGCTCACAATTCAAACTTCTACACTTTGATTTTTCCAGGATCACCAAAGAAACCCAACTTGGTTTTACCAGGATCACCAAGAACTTAACTTGGTTTTAACAATGGATCACCAAGAACCTAACACTTGGTTTTAACAAAGGCTAACCAAGAATCTATTTGGTTTTTCAACCGGGCTCACCAATAACCCAACAATTCAAAATAAATTGAAAAGAAGAGCAACAGGATGACAAGCAATTTTTTGTCGAATGGTTGCTGATACAGCTCGAGAGAAGCCCACTTGAATGCACTTTAATGCATTTTAATGGCTTCTATAGCTTCTTTACTCAGTACTTCAAGCTTCAGATAAGAGTTGGTGAAGCCTTGAAGGCTATCTTGAATGCTCTTAGTGCTCTCTTGCTTGTTGACTTGGTTGGATATTCAATAATGCATTAACTCCCTATAAAACCTTTTTCAAATAGTTCAAATCCCTAAAATAAATAATCTTGTACCTTTTTTAGGCAGTTTTATCGTTGGGATGTGACATTTGACCATTGGAGCACTTTTTGAATTCAAAAATCAAGTTCTGGAACTAGTCGTTATATGCCTGTAACTGCCATTCGAGTCGGCTTGGATTACTTGAGTCGGCTCGGATCCTTAGAGTTGTTCTGGTTGAGTCGACTCTCTTCAATCCAGTTGGCTCGCTTGCACAGTGTCCTGATTTCTCACTCTATAAGAGTCGGCTCGTCTTGATTCTAGTCGACTCAGATCCTCAGGCCTTCAACATGTCAGCCTGGTCGAGTCGGCTAACTTCTATTCTAGACGACTCGGTTGGCTATTATTCTCAGAACATATTTTCTGGACTCTGGAAGAGTCGGCTCGATCTTCTGAAGAGTCGGCTCAGATATCTGTCAATATGATAGAGTCGGCTCGGACTCTGCTTGGGTCGGCTCGCTTGTATGATTCAGAAATTTATACTCTGGACGAGTTGGCTCGGGTCCCTTAGAGTCGGCTCGGATCTCTGCGTGCCAGAATCCTTATGTGTGCCATGTGCCAGAGTTGGCTCTCTTCTTTTCGTGTCGGCTTGGATGAATGTTTCAATAATTTTTTTAGTCTATCTCTAGAATTCATCCAGCATGTCTTCAAGCTTCAAGATGTCTTCAAACTCAACATACTTCTAAGAATTTAAAAGCTTGAAACACATTTAGAAGTAACCCAATTTTACAATCTTTCTCAACCATTTTCTTTGGGTTCTTCCTCACAAAATTCAATTACAACACAACTCAAAACAAGAAATGAAAATGTAGAAGTTGAAGTTTGAACCATGAATTCATCCTACAAAAACTTGTAAACCACTTAAAGAGTTGTTAGTAAAACAAATGCATGCACCAATGTTTGGTTATCATCAAAATCACTTATGGGATCAACAATCTTCCCCTTTTTGATGATGACAAAACACTGGGCATGAAAAATTCTTTACAGTTACATGTATAATAGTATTTGAAAGTACGTATGCACATGTATCAGAGCTAATTATATTTGAAAATAAGTATCAGAGCTCTTGTGAAGAATTTGTATAGTATCAATGTTAGTGCTTTTGTGTGTATCAGAGTATTAAATTTTGTATTCTTCAAAGTATGAGAAATAGCACAGACATGGGGTATCAGAGCTCAAAATTGAAAGACTTAGAGCTAATTGTAGAGCAATCAGAGGAAAATATAGGTTTTGAGTAAAAGCCATTTGTTTTCAATAAATTTCTCCCACCGTTCTATAGGTTCTTAAATTATGAGACATTTAAGCTCATTTTAAACATAATCATTTATACTCTCCTCCTTTTTCATTCTTTTCATGCACTTATTAACATTCTCCCCTTTTTTAATATTTTCTAATGCATGAAACTGGTTGTAGATATTTTTCAAGTGAGCTTAATGTTCTCCTATCAGCTCAATTTTTTTTTTTCATGTGAGCTCAAGGTTCTCCTGTCAGCTTATGTTTTTTATGTCAGCTCAAAGTTCTCCCTCCCCTTTTTTGTCAAAAAATCAGAAAGGTATTGAAATAAAGCTCAATTTTTAAAATAGAGAAAGTTTTTAATATTTATTTGAGATAATTTCACTTTCTCAAATTTATTTTGATATTCTAATTAAAATTCATCACATTAGCATTGTAAACATTTCATACTCTCAAAATAATTGAAGACAGTGCTAGTAGATACCAAAATAACTTTCATTTCATTTAAGATGATCAATACAAGTTATAAAACATGAAAGGAAGTACAATTAATCACTGTCTATATCTAATCCAGTGCTAGTGGAATATCCAGGTAGCTTATTGCCAAGAGGCATAGATGCTATAGGATTTGGATCTAGTACATCAAAAGGTATAGGAGTAGGATGAGATCCCTGAGGCCTAAGGTGTGGAGTTGGCTGTCTGGGGTGTGCAGACTGACTAGCAAAGGGAGTGGACTAAGGCCTAGGTGTAGACTATGGAGCAGGTCCAGGTACAAATGTGGGAGCAGGTATATGCTGTGGAGCTGCAAATGCTGCAATCACTTTGTTTGACAGCTGGTCTAGCTTGAATTGCATAGTATCAATTTCTTCATCCAATTTCTTTATGTACTTATGCAATTGACTAGTTCAGATGCCTGTGTATTGGCAAATACCTCTGCAGATCCCCTTAACCTTCTAAATTCTGCTCTCAAGATTCCAATGCCTTTAGTATGGTCTTCTTCCATCCTTCTACCTTCTTCCAATGAACCCATTTTAAGTCTAAGATCATTCAATTCAGTTCTGAATTCTTCAAGTGTATGATTGACAGAGTTCTTAATAGATTCAGAACCTGAGGATACCATATTAATAATGGGTTGAAGATCAGGCTGTGATACACCTTTGGAGGTCTCAAGAATGTCTACTCTGTTGTGCAGTTCTCTTATTTCCCCTCCAAATTGGTCTAGCCTTGTTTCTACCGACTGGTGAAACTAGTCAAACATATTAGATAGAGTGCAAGTCAGTGTGTCAATTAGAGTGCTCAACTGCTGAGTGATAAAATCCTGCAAAACTGAGGTATCAACAAAAGGTGCAGGTGGTCTAGGAGCAGTAGGTGTTGATGGAGATGTAGGTAAAGAAGTCTCAAGGTGCACTATCTCCATGGCTTCAAATGAAGTATGCTCAGACCTGGTAGATGCAAACTCAGTCTCAGCTGGCTCAATAAACTATTCGGTAGAAGTGCCAAACTCACTAATAGAAATGTCAAATATCTACTCTGAGCTGGGAACAGTCTCCGCAGGTGCTGATAGACTTGCAGTGGAGATCTCTCTAGGTAGATCTTCACTCTTGTCCTCTGAACTGCTACTACTGCTTGAGGAGGTTGTAATTGCCCTTTCATCAGTCCCCTTTTTCTTCCATACTTCTTCAATACAAATATAGCCCATTCTTAACAGTGACTTGGAGGTGTATGTATCTATATGGTGCAGGGGCTTACCAACTTCCCCTTCAAGGCTTATTCTTGAGTCTTGAAATAGCAAAGTTAAGACCATTCCATAAGGAAGGCAAGCCTTTACCTTTCGAACTGCCTCTTTCATCTGCATGATCATTATGAAGGGTAGGTTAAGAGATTCTCCTCGAATAACATTCTCCATGAAGCTCAAGTCTCTTTCACTGACCCAATCAAATCTCCCTACTCTTGGAAGAAATATCCTACTTATAAAATTATGTAGTAACCTCATTTCTAATGACAATGTGTTGGCCATTACAGTACCAATTCCACCAACATCTTCTTTGCCAAGAACTGTTTGAAGGGTCCTTTCTCTGTCCTTTAAAACTAAATGCTTCATTCCAGTAGCAAGCATTTCCAGCAAACTGCTCAGCCTCTCTTCAGTTACTATAACCCTCTTTCATTTCATAGTTGATTCAATGTGATTAGGCTCTAATCTGAGGTTTTCATAAAAGGCCCTAACAAGTGTTGGATAGGTGGTGATATTCAAGGAACAGAATTTCGTCCAACCTTGTACTTCAATTAGATTTCCAATATTCAGACCAATCTCTTCTAGAAAGTTAAATAGAATTCTTTTGCCGCTAGTCACAGGTCTATTTAACATAGAGACTACCTCTCTCGGAGATGGAGCCACAAACATTGGTTTTTCTTTCTTCTTCTTCTTTTACTGCCCGAGTCAGCTCTTCCTATTGACATTTTGTTCTTCTTTCTGTCTTTGTAAAGGGTGCTGTCTGTTTAGATCTCTTTCCCATAGCGATTTTAGGAGCCATTGCAAGAATTTGGCAAGTAGGAAGAATTTGAGGCTTTGGGTAAAGGATTTAGGAGGATTGGAGAGAGTTTCAAGAAGAGTGTTAGGGTTTGGAGAGAAAGTGACAAGTATAAAAAGGTAAGAAAAAGTTACTCGGCTCTATTGAAAAATCATAAATCTGACATCCGAGTCGGCTCAGTTAGCCCTAAAATCATCCGAGTCGGCTCGTCCAAAGCAAACTCAGAAGAAACAGAAAATCGAGTCGGCTAGGCAAACCCTAAATTAACCTAGTCGGCTTATCCAAAGCAAGATCAAAAAAATCACAGATTCGAGCTGGCTCGACCAGAGCAAAATTGTCCGAGTCAACTCTAACATAAACTTTCCACAAAAGTTAAAATGATTCATAAATTAAAATTAATTCAATAAAATCTCAAGAAAAGTTGTTCAAGTATTTTGAATTGATGTAAGAGGTTTTCTAGATAATTATTTCTTAATTTTTGAAGGAATTAGGTTAGGAGAATCTAGAAGGGATCACAAAGACCTAATTCACCTCTAAGCATTTCAAATCTATCCTGATTGAGTGGCTTAGTGAAAATATCAGCTAATTGATTCTCAATTGGGATAAATTCTAGTTCAGTGTTACCATTCAAAATATGTTCTCTGATAAAGTGGTGTCTAATCTTTATATGCTTAGTTCTAGAATACTGAATTGGATTTTTTGTCAAATTTATAGTATTTGTGTTATCACATTTGATAGAAGTTTTAGATAGTGTAACACCAAAGTCTTCTAGTTATTGTTTAATCCATAACACTTGTGCGTAACAACTCCCTACAGCAACATACTATATCTCAGCAGTAGAAAGTGTTACCGAGTTTTGTTTCTTACAGTGCCTGAGATTAAATTCAACCCTAGAAATTGGCATATGCCACTAGTACTTTTTCTATCAATTCTACAACCAGCATAATCAGCATCCGAAAATCCAATTAAATTCAATGAAGAATGTTTTGAAAACCATAGAGCTAAATTACATGTACCTTTCAAATATTAGATAATTCTTTTAACAGCAAGCATATGTGATTCTTTAGGATTATATTGGAATCTGGCACATACACATATACTGTACAAGATATCAGGTCTACTTGCAGTTAAGTATAATAAGGATCCGATCATACCTCTATATAGCATTTGGTCAATATTGGATCCATTTTCATCTTTGTCCAATCTGCAAGATGGGCTCATGGGTGTGTTCACTTGTTTGCTTGACTCCATACCAAACTTTTTGATTATCTCTTTGGTATACTTGGCTTGGTTGATAAAGATTTCTTCCTTTGTTTGTTTCACTTGAAGTCCAAGGAAGTAGTTAAGTTCACCCATCAGGCTCATTTCAAATTCTCCCTGCATTAACTTAGTAAATTCTCTACAAAGAATTTCATTAGTTGCACGAAATATAATATCATCAATATAAATATGTACAACTAATATATCATTATTTTTCTTCTTGATGAAAAGAGTTTTATCAACATTTCCTCTTGAAAAATTATTTTCAATCAAGAAAATGCTAAGTCTATCATACCAGGCTTTAGGTGCTTGTTTCAAACCATATAATACTTTATTTAATTTAAACACATGGTTTAGAAAAGCATGATCTTCAAAACCTAGTGGTTATTCTACAAAAACTTGTTCAGAAATGAAACCATTTAAAATTATACTTTTTACATCCATTTGAAAAAGTTTAAAATTTATATAGAAAGCAAATGCAAGAAGTAATCTAATGGCTTCTAGTCTTGCTACAAGAGCATATGTTTCATCAAAATCAATGCCCTCTTTTTGGTTATATCCCTTTGCCACTAATCTAGCTTTGTTTCTTATAATATATCTTTGTTCATCTAACTTGTTTCTATAGACCCATTTGGTTCCTATGATTCGATGGTCTGAAGGTCTATTAACTAATATCCATACCTTATTTCTTTCAAACAGGTTTAATTCTTCATGCATGGCCATCATCCAGTTTGGATCATTTTCAGCTTCTTCTGATTTATGAGGTTTTATTTATGATACAAAGACTAGGTAATCATGTGCATCTCTATATGATGACCTAGTCCTAATACCTTGTAACGGATTACCAATTATTAATTCTCTTGGATGAGAAGTTACGTACCTCCATTTTCTTGGTAGATCAGTATGATCCTTACTTACCATTTTTTCTCCTTCTTCAATTGGTCTTTCTTGTATGCTTAAGTTTTCCATTTTCTTTTGAATTATACTTATATCATTGTCTATGCACTCTTCTTTTTTAGAAGGTGAAGGGTTAGTTTCATCAAAAATAACATACATGAAATCTTCTACAAGAAGAGTTCTTTTATTAAATACTCTATATGCTTTGCTATGTAATGAATAACCAAGAAAAATTGCTTCATCAGATTTAACATCAAATTTTCCTAGATTATCTTTACCATTGTTAAGCACAAAGCATTTACATCCAAAAACATGAAAATAATTAATATTGGATTTTTTTCATTCTAAAGCTCATAGGAGATTTTCTTCAAAATGGGACAAATCAGAATACGATTTAAAATATAACAAGAAGTGTTCACTGCTTCTGCCCAAAAGTATCTTAAAAGATTACCTTCATATAACATTGTTCGAGCCATCTCTTCCAAAGTCATATTTTTCCTTTCTACAACACCATTTTGTTGTGGTGTTCTAGGAGCGAAGAAGTTGTGATCAATGCCATTTTTAGTGCAATAATCATCGAAAAACTGATTTTCAAATTCGGTGCCGTGATCACTTCTAATAGAAATTATTGAAAGATTTTTTGATTTGAAATCTTTTTATAGAGTTTTTGAAATACTTTAAAGGTTTTATCTTTCTGAGCAATAAACAAAATCTAAGTAAATCTAGATAAATCATCTATAATCACAAGGGCATATTTCATACTTCCTAGGCTTGCGGTCCTAGTTAGTCCAAATAAGTCTATGTGAAGTAGCTCAAGAGGTCTAGTAGTTGAAATCATATTTTTGGGTTTAAAACTTTTCTTAGTTTGTTTACCCATTTGGCATGCATTACAAACATGATCAGAGTCTACTTTAAACTTAGGCATGCCTCTAACTAGATTTTTGGAAATTAATTTGGCAATTGTATACATGCTAGCATGACCTAATCATCCATTCCAAAGTAAACAAGACTCCTTAGTCTTAGCATTCATTGCAACTAGACTGGAACTACTTGTCATAACAAGATTATTAAGGTCTACCACATAAATATTTCCAAGTCTATGTCTAATGAACTTCCTGCTAGAATCAAGAGAGTTAGTTACAATACACATATATGATTCAAAGATAACCTTGAAGCCTTTATCATATAATTGACTGATACTTAACAAATTATGCTTCAATTTATCTACTAGTAATATATTTTCAATAAAAGTGCAAGGGATTATCTTGATCTTACCAATTTCGATTATTTTCTCCTTGCCATTTTCTCCAAAAGTAACCATACCTCCATCTTTCATTTCTAAGATGATAAATTGATCCTTGTCACCCGTTATTTGACTTGAGCAGCCACTGTCGAGATACCATCTTTTCTTAAATTTTTAGACTGCAAGACATTCTTGCAAGATAATCAAGAAGTTCTTTTAGGTACCCAAGATAACTTGGGTCCTTGCAGGTTAGTAGAGGTAGTTTCTTTGGAAATCCAAATCTTTCTTATTTTACTTTTGACATTTCTAAAGATATTGCATTCAAAAGCTTTATGTCCTAACCCTTTGCATGCAAAACATTCAACTCTAGAATTTTGAAAAGATGTAGATTTTGAAGTTCTAGATGTTTATGCATGAGATGCAGATATAAAATATTTTCTATTTGAACTCCTAGGAACATACAATGTATTTTTAGAAGTAGAAGCAGAACCATTTGTTGCAAAAGCTTTTTGAGATGCAAATTTTGGAACATAAGCTTTTGGTTTCACAAAAGTAATTGCTGAAATACTATTTGAAATTGAAGAATTAAAATTGATTCCAGCTTTGTTTTTAGAAATTCTTTGATCTTTTAAAATCAACTCAAGCTTGTTAGAAGATAATGTAAGTTTTTTAACAAGTGGCTTTTTCAACCTCCATTTTCAAATTTATATTTTCATTTATCAAAACTTTATTTCTCCTAGACATGCATTATTTTTAGTTTTCAAAGCTTTATACTTTTCAGAAAAGACATGTAAATCTTTTTGCAATAAGTTATTCTTTTCTTAAATCTCTTCTTTTTCTCTTAGTAAAGAATTGTTGATATTCTTTAAACTTTTAATCTTTACTCCAGCCTTTTTGAATTCACAAAACAAGTTATGAAAAGTAGAATTCAATTCATCAAATGTAAATTTAGTTTGAACATTGGGGGATGTTACCTCATCTTCGAGACCCATTAAATATAAATTTGCTATTTTTGTGGTCTCTTCCTCTTCAGATGAAGTGGATTCTTTGCTATTGCTCCATGTGGCAACCATCACCTTCTTCTTCTTTTTCTTGAAAGAATTTCTTTAGTAGTAGCAATCTGGATGAATGTGCTTCGGTTTCTTACATTCATAGCATGTGGATACTTGATCTTTATCCTTTTCTTTATTCTTGTCCTTGGAGTGCTCTCCTCGTTTATGAGGTTTTTTGAAATATCTTCATTTCTTCTTTTCCATAAACCTTCTAAATCTTCTCATGACCATTGTGATATCTTCGTCTTCTAGATTGTCTTCAGAGAAGGTGGAGTCATTTTCCAGTTCCTCATCTTTCTTTGAGTCCAATGCAGCTTTGAAAGCAATTGTCTTCTTCTTCTTTTGATCATCATCAGTTCTATGCTGCATGGCCAATTCATGAGTGATGAGAGAATCCATTAATTCATCTAGAGATAAGGTTTTTAAATCTTTTGCTTCCTGGATGGCAGTCACTTTGGGGTCCCATTTATTTGGAAGTGATCTTAAGATCATCTGTACTAAGTAAGCATTTGAGCAAACCCTGCCAAGACTTTTCAAACCATTAATAATATATGTAAATCAAGTAAACATGGCAGATATGGTTTCAGTAGATTTCATTTTAAATAATTCGTAACTATGTACAAGAAGATTTATTTTCAAAGTCTTCACTTGGGAAGTTCCTTCGTGGGTCACTTCGAGTTTATCCCAAATTTCCTTTACTGAGGAGCAAGTGGAAATTTGATTAAACTTGTTGGCATTCAAAGCATAGTATAATAGATTCATTGCTTTAGCATTTAATTTCCCCAACTTCATGTCATGTTCATCCCAGTCCTTTTCAGGCTTTGGGACATCCACGCCATTAATTTTAATCATGAAAATATATGAACCTTTTAGAATGATCTTCCATAATTGGAAATCGATAGCTTGTATATAGATTTTTATTCTAGCTTTCTAGTAAGAATAATTAGTACCAGTGAAGAGTGGAAGTCTATTAGTAGATTGGCCTTCGGCCAAGGATGTACTCATGGGATGAGCTATCAATCTTTACTCTAAATTGTATTTAGAGACACTGCTCCGATACCAGTTGTTGCCAGGTGGCTTTTCTAAGAGGGGGCTAAATTGGGAATTAAAAAATTTATGCAATAATGTGCTCTTTGAAATCCCTTTTAAGGTATTGAGTGCAGTGATAAAATATTTAAATGCAAAAGCAAAATTAGATCAGAAAAGTACAACACAAACATACAACAATTATAGTAGTTCGGAGCAACCCAGCTCCTACATCCATTACCCAAGATTATCACTTGGAATTTCCACTATATCCCCCACTGAAATACAGTCGGATTATTTTTACAGGCTCACAATCCAAACATCTACACTTTGGTTTTTCTGGGATTACCAAAAAAACCCAACTTGGTTTTACCAGGATCACCAAGAACCTAACTTAGTTTTAACAACAGATCACCAAGAACCTAACACTTGGTTTTAAAAAAAGGCTAACCAAGAACCTATTTGGTTTTTCAATCGGGCTCACCAATAACCCAACAATTCAAAATGAATTGAAAAGAAGAGCAACAGGATGATAAACAAATTTTTGTCGAGCTGATGCAGCTCGAGAGAAGCCCACTTGAATGCATTTCAATGCAGTTTAATGTCTTCTACAGCTTCTTTACTCAATGCTTCAAGCTTTAGATGAGAGTTGGTGAAGGCTTGAAGGCTATCTTGAATGCTCTTAGTGCTCTCTTGCTTGTTGACTTGGTTGGATATTCAATAATGCATTAACTCCCTCTAAAACCTTTTTCAAATAGTTCAATCCCTTAAATATATAATCTTGTACCTTTCTTAGACAATTTTAGTCATTGTAGACCGTTGGGATGTGATATTTGACCATTGGAATACTTTTTGAATTCAAAAACCAAGTTCTGGAACTACCCATTGTATGCCTATAACTGCCATTCGAATCGGCTCGGATTACTCGAGTCAGCTTGGATCCTCAGAGTTATTCTGGTTGAGTCAACTCTCTTCAATCCAGTCGGCTCGCTTGCACAGTGTCCTAGTTTCTCACTTTATAAGAGTCGGCTCACCTTGATTCTAGTCGACTCGGATCCTTAGGCCTTTAACATGTCAGTCTGGTCGAGTCGGCTAACTTCCATTCTAGATGACTTGGTTGGCTGTTGTTCTCAGAACATATTTTCTAGACTGTGGAGGAGTCGGCTCGATCTTCTGAAGAGTCAGGATGGATATCTGTCAATATGATAGAGTCGGCTCAGACTCCCCTTAAGTCGGCTTGCCTATCTGATCCAGGAATTTGTACTCTGGATGAGTCGACTTGGGTCCCTTAGAGTCGACTCAGATCTCTGCGTGCCAGAATCCTCATGTGTGCCATGTGCCAGAGTCGGCTCTCTTCTCTTCGAGTCGGCTCAGATGAATGTTTCAATAATTTTTTCAATCTATCTCCAGAATTCATCCAGCATGTCTTCAAGCTTCAAGATGTCTTCAAACTCAACATAATTCTAAGAATTTAAAAGCTTGAAACACATTTAAAAGTAACCTAATTTTACAATCTTTCTCAACCTTTTTCTTTGGGTTCTTCCTTACAAAATTCAATTACAACATAACTCAAAACAAGAAATAAAAATGTAGAAGTTGAAGTTTAAACCATGAATTCATCCTACAAAAACTTATAAACCACTTGAAGAGTTGTTAGTAAAATAAATGCATGCACCAATGTTTGGTTATCATCAAAATTACTTATGGGGTCAATAGTATAAAATAATATAAAAAATAATATCTAAAATTTTAGAATTTATTGCATAATGTAAGTAGCACAGAACCTTGCAACTGGCAACATGATCTCTCTCTCCTTGGCTGGCATGGCTCCAGACTCTAAAAGTTATGATGTATAATCTCTAAAAATAAAAATAAATAGATTCATCAAATTAATTATATAATTATAGGTGGCAATGTAAGATTTAAAATGATTACAAAGGGAACAGGTGGAAGAAATTAAAAGCTAAATATATTGATTGGTCAATAAAAAGGTATCTTCAATTATACTTTAGATATTGTAATTCTCTCCAACTTCATCATTCGATCGGTGATAGTAGCAGCGACGCAGCTATCACATAGGCTATTTTCTATATCTCCCATTCCAAGATGAGCATCCATTTTCATGCCTTGGTACCAAAGTAGCTTAGTATCCCAGCTTGTACTCTACATGTCAAGATATGAATCTCGTGCGTACAAAGTATGCATCTATACACACCTAATTAATTAATTAATTTAATTAATATCTAAATAAATAAATAACTAATTAGTTAATTAATTAAATTATTATCTAAATAATTAAATAAATAAATATTTAATCATCATATCAGTGTACTTGTGAATCCCTTCTTTGTGCCATCATAACTAGCTTACTATTGACTTTATTCACTAATAATATTCTCTCTTTCTTTACCTTTATTTATATCATTTGCATCATAAACTAGCCTAATATCATCAAGTACAATCTCTAATCAAAGATCAATTCATGTTTCAATGCATATGAACTGTTAACTTTATTCAGTTCATATGCATTGAAACATTAATTAATCCACGACCAAAAATTATGCTTGGTGATATTAGGCCAGTCCTTGATCATGCAAATGATGTAACTAAAGATGAAGAAATAATAAGAATCTCGATAGTGAATGAAGCCAACAATGACCTAGTTACTACTCGACCCTTGCATGGATGATGCCTTGGTTGCTATGCCATATTTAATTTTGGTGATTGAGTTTGTACTAGGCTTGGACCACTTGGCATGGATCTAAGTCCAGTACGAAGTCCCGAGGGAGTTCACCTTGGAACTTCCCAAAATCCGATGACCAAGTGAATAATCCACCTCCGAGTTGGCTCGAAATGTATGAGGATGCATTTTGAGTAGGCTTAAGGCTTCCTATTCCTTCTTTCCTCCTTGATTATCTTAGATTTTATAATATTTTCTTGTATACGACTAAAAAAGGCTTCCTGGATACCTAGAGATGCGAGGATGGCTAGTTGCCCTAGATGCCGACTAGGACTTGAGGCTTGAGCATACGAGGCATACCTTGGTCCTAGTATTTGCAATGCTACACTATCAACATTATTAATCTCAAAGTTACCATCCTAAAGGCCACCTCCCATGATAAGGTCCCTGTCGATGATCACCTCATAATCGAGGTCGTTCTCCTCACCAAGTCCTCCCCCCTTATCATCGTCACTTGCATACAGACCCTCTCCCATCGCCTCTCCCGCACCATCAATTGGGTTGTCACCTTCAAGTTCCTCATTATTGTCTTCAGCACCCTCCATGATGCCGATCCTAACTTCTCTCATGAGCCACTCTCCATACCCCCTGCTGCCACTGCCTCCTAAACCTCTCCTCCTTGTATGATGACCCTCCTAGTACTTTATCTCCTTCATCCACACCTACACCCTCTACCTTAATCCCACCTCAACTCCACCCTCCTTTGCAAGCTCGGTAATCTCCACCATCGCGGTGTCACCTCCACCAACCGCATTACCAACATGAAGCTCCCCAACATCCTTCGATCCTTGATCATATCGATCACTAGCAGTGTCTTCTCTTCATTGGCTGGCAGGCTAGGTTTGGGTCAGGCCTATTTTTAAGCCAGGTTCAGATTGAGCCAGGCCAAAGGGATGCCCAGACTCAGTCCAAAAACTAAATAGGCTTTATTATTATGCCCAAGCGAGGCCTAATCTACTCCGAGCTTCGCTCGAAGTCCATTGGGCCGCCTAAACCTAGTTCTAGCCCTATCTACATGTCGAGACCTGAATCTTGTATATACAGGATATGCATCCATGCACATCTAATTAATTATTTATATAATTAAATTAACATATAATTAATTAATTAATTAATTAACTAAAAAAAGCATCTGATTCATTAAATCAATAAATAAGCATCAAATTAATTAATTAATTAATTAACTAAATAAATATCTAATTAATTAAAATAATAAAAAATATAATTTTTTTTTATTATGGCTCTAGTGTCGTCGCAACTGCCATCGCTAATACTCTTAATACAAGGCAAGATAGACTATACTCATAATGTAAGGCAAACCTTACGAATGACAAGCCTTGTGGATTGGGGATGGCAGATCCAACATAAAGGGAGGGAGGGGAGAACCAGTAGCAAGGAGCACCCGAGGGGGTGGAGTATGGCAGCTGGCAAGGGGAGCATCGGAGGGGGGGCAGGGGGTGAGGCGAATGGTATGGGGAGCACCGTTAGGAGGGGAAAAGGGGGTGTGGTAGCCGACCGGGGGGGAAGCACCTTGGGGTGTGAAGGAGTGTGGCGGTTGGTATGGGGAGCACCAGTGAGAGAGGGGGAGCACCGGGGTGTGGCAGCAGGTGGGGTAGCACCAGGGGGTAGGGGCGAGGTAGTGTGGCGGCCAGCAGGGGAGAACTGATGAAAGAGGGGGAGCACATGTGAGGGAGGGGGGAGCATCGAGGTGTGGTGGCCAACAATGGGAAGCACCAGGGGATGGGGGCAGGGGAGTGTGGCGGCTAGCAGGGAAAGTACCAATGAGGGAGGGGGAGCACTGGGTGTGGCAACCGGCAATGGGGAGCACCGGGAGGGGTAAGAGAGTGTGGTAGCCAGTAGGGGGAGCACTGTTGAGGGAGAGGGAGCATTGGTTAGGGAGGGGGAGCATCCATAAGGGAAGGGGGAGCACCAGGGTGTGGCAACAAGCGAGGGGAGCACCAGGGGATGGGGGCGGGGGAGTGTGGTGGCCGATTAGGGGAGCACCGATGAGGGAGGGGGAGCATGGGGGTGTGGCAACCAGGGGGAGCACCAGGAGGTGTGGGAGGGGGAGTGTAGCGGCCGGCAAGGTGATCACTAACAAGGAAGCGGGAGCACCAGTAAGGGAGGGGGAGCACCGAGGGGTGGGAGCAGGGAAGTATGGTGGCTGGCAGGGGGAGCATCGGCGAGGGAGGGGGAGCACTAGTGAGGGAGGGCAAAGAAGGGGAGGCGGGAGGTTGGTAAGGAAGTTTTTGGAACCTGATGAGGCAAGGGTGATAAAATGGGGGAGTATTACCAATAGCAATAGCAATGGTAGATCTTGTCATCACTAATACATCGATTTTTGTATTAGCGATGGACAAAACCATCACTAATAAAAAACTTGAATCACTAATAATTTTTTTTAAAAAATAAAAATTTAAAGTTTTAGAGATGGCAATTACCATCACAAAAAAAAAAAGAAATTTATTGTTAATAATTTTTCATAATTTAAAAATAATTTAGAATTTCAAAATTTTTAGTGTTGGCTTGTGCCATCACTAAAAGTTGATTTTTTATCGCTAATAGTATTAACGACAAGTTTTTTTATCATTTTTGTGGTTGATAAAAATTATTTATAGCGATAGCTTGTAAGCTATCACTAATACTTAATTTTCTTATAGTAAATAGCCCTCGAAGTTATTATAGACACCCAAGGACTACTCCTGATCAGTTTCACCGTCTCTCAAGAAGTAGCCTCCAGCTCCTCCGGTAATTCTTTATTCCTTGTAGATTCGTTGTCGAGCCCCCGAGCATGAGTTTAGTGAGCCTCTTCAATAGCACTTCACCCCTACTCCACCATAGCTCGATGTTCCTCCACTGCCTTCTGCACTTGCTCCACTTGGGCGGCCCTCTCTATGGCCACTAACTTGTGTTTGGCAACTAAGGACTCTAGTGCGCAAGCATAGAAGCCCACCTTCAAAGTCAAGCTATTAGAATCCAACCAAAGTTGTGACCAGGACCTTAGAAGAAAATGCCACCTACCCCTATGGCACAGTGGTACATAATGCTAAAGCTTCTATTGACATGTGCCATAATAGCTCGATGTCTCCAAGAAGGATGATGCCCGACATCAGCTTCCCAGCCTTCAAGCTATCCAAGAGAACCGATTCATCCTCGTCGATTGTTCAACAGGGAGTCAAGACTCATGTAGTGGACCCAGGTAAGGTAGAAGGATAAGTAGACCCACCAACTGTTGGCATCCCCTCTATAGATATTGAGCTCTCCATTAGTGTCTCTAATGCTCCTTCCACTATTGGAGACCTCAATTCACTGATCGCCATCTTAATGGAGCCCTCCACCATCAAACTTGGGATCTCCATAACTACACCAACTTTGCCATGTTGACCTATGGCATCGATTGCAATGCTAGCACCTTCTAGCCATGCCCCTCCTGCATCCAAGACAGGCTCTACACCTGGAGAGACCTCCTCAGCACCTTGAAGGGATGAAGGCACCACCTCAACAAGCCAGCCACCTACCCTTGCCTCCATATCTGAGCCCACATCAGCCTCTATAGGTTGGTTGCTAGCCCTCGCCTCCACATCAGGACCTGCATCGACCTCTATAGGTTGGTCGCCAGTTATCATCTCTATGTCAAGACCTACACCAACCTTTATAGGTTGGTTGCCGGTCATCATCTCCACATTAAGATCTGCACTAGCCTCTATAGGTTAGTCACTAGCCATCACCTCCGTATCAAGGCTCAGACCAGCCACTCTAAAGAAGGATGTCATAACTGGAGCAATAGAGGTGGGACTCATAAGAGAAGTTGATTCTAACCTCTCCTCCACTACCGTAGTCCTAGTCTTTGCGGTGACTATGCGATGACTAGTGCTCTTCTTCCTCTTCTTTGACTGTTTTGCTCTTGACATCACAGTGTACAATTCCTATATGAGGAATTTCATTTTTTGCTCAAACATAAAGCATAAGGTGCAAGAACCTACATCAAAAGTTTCAAAACGAAAGGCACAAAGACGAATGATAAAGACAAAAAAAATTATTTTATTCCAAGTAAGTCTTTTTTACAAAGAACTCAACAGTTTCTTTACAAAAAAGCGACAAAAGAGAAAAACAAAAATCAGGAGGAAGGTGATATTGCTTTGCTGCCTTCATCTATCCTGGAGCTATCTGAATCATCACCAAAAGATGACAATCTCAAAGAAAGCTTGCCAAGGTCAACTTTAGGGAAGCACTTCACCACTTCCCCTTGCACAAACAAATACCCGATTTGAGCAGCTCCTGATTGAAGCCCTCTCCCTTCCTGAAAGCCTCCACTACCTTGATAGTAGCTTCTAAGGCCCTATGCTTAGAGAGGGAGACCTTCTCCTCTACCTTGGACAATGACCCTCTTCGCCTTGCCTTTTGCCTTGGCTAGAAACCCTCTTAGTCTAGGGCCTTGTCTTTTGCCTCAACTAGCAACCCTTTTAATCTAGTCGTCTTATACTCTTCCTCAACGAGTGACCATTTTAGCATGATCGCCTTGCCCTCTGCACCAACTAGCTTGCCTTGCAACTGGGTGGCCTCACCTTGCCACTGAGCCACTTAATCTTGTAGTTGGAAAACCTCATCCTTAAGATCGTTGACTTGTGTCATCTCCATCGCCAGCTTGGTCATGGTCATCTTGGCCTAGGTCCTCTCAGAGTCAATGATCAATGCACAAATATTATATAAGTATTTAAGTCATGAACATTTAATCTTTATTAATTAATATTTGGTATTTCTTATATTCTCTTTTAGGTAATTTAATTATGAAGACTCAATTTCCAATAATTATATGAAGGTCTAGTCCAAAGGCCAAGTCCAAGCCCGAGTCCAAGTCTAGACAAGAAAAGCATATACATGTGAAATACACTAGGCCGTAATGCGAAAGAAATAGGCTATTCGGTCATTGCATGAAAAGCACAGAATTTAAAAGATACTGCGGAACATGGGGCCAAGATATAAGCAAACTATCATTTTAAAAATTTATTATTAAAAGTTTGAAATGGGCCACAAGGGAACTTGGCTGCAGGAACTCATGTGAAAAGGTTCCTGAGTGGGATTTATTTAATTGGATAATAAGAATGGGATTTATGGATGTTGTGATGTTGGATGCGGAGCATTAACTAAATTGCTAGATTTCACGGTTAGAAATCAAGTAGGACCGAGCACTAAAATAGAGCTATGAATGGCAAAGAAATTCACATGGACATACTATGGCATGCATGGGATGTAGTGCATGGAGATAAAATGCTAGGAATTAAGTGGGGCCAAGTAAAACAATTCAATGGAAAAGCAAGGAAAATGCATCACTCGGTCCAGGAAAGGAGTCACGGCTCATGACACGGTCCACCAAAGGAAAGTTGCGGTCCACGCACCATTAACCACTGTCTACCAAGCAAAGGAGCACAGTCCATGGTTTTCAAGGTGGCTCAGCATGGGCAAAGGTAGTTGGGACGTGGTCTGCCGGTTGGGGAGAAGCCTTTCCCCAATCTAGCAGCAATTAACTGGATTTGGGAGTGATGGATCTCGATCCATGGCTGGAACAGAGTTTGGAATAGGGACTTGCTGGTTTGGAGAATCTCAAGTGGATCTAGCGAAAGCCAAGCAAGGAATGGGTGGAATATATCTGATCAGGTGGAATTGAATTGCTAGCCGTGGAACTGACATGGAATTGAACAGGGAGCTGGAGCCTGATGTGTGCGGAAAGGATGGGATTTAAACATATGATTTGAAAAAGCATAATTTCCAAAATCTAGTGACTGTTTTACAAAAATTTATTCATAAATAAATTCATTTAGAAAAGCACGTTTTATATTCATTTGAAAAAGTTTAAAATTCATGTAGTAAACAAACACAAGAAGTAATATAATGACTTTTAGTCTTGCTATAGGTGCATAAGTTTCATCAAAATCAATGCCATCTTCTTGGTTGTACCATTTAGCTACCAACCTTGCTTTATTTTTCATAACCTTACCATTCTCATCTAATTTGTTCCTATAAATCTATTTGGTTCCTATGATGGGATGGTCTAGAGGTCTACTAACTAGAATCCAAACATTATTCCTTTCAAACTGGTTTAATTCTTCATGCATGGCCATCATCCAGTTTGGATCAGTTTCAGCTTCTTCTAAACTATGTGGTTCAATTTGTGAAACAAAGGCTAAGTAGTCCCGTGCATCTCTATGTGCAGACCTAGTCCTAACACCATGAGAAGGATCACCAATAATTAGATCTTTAGGATGTGAAGTTACGTACCTACATTCTTTAGTAAATCAGTATGATCCTTACTTACCACTACACTTCCATCTATATTGGCTTGTCTTGTATGCTTAGATCTTTCATCTCCTTTTGTAGTGTACCTGCATCATTGTTTATGCACTCATCTTTTCTAGATGGTGAGGGGTTAGCTTCATCAAAAATAACATGAATTGACTCTTTAACAGTAAGAGTCCTCTTATTAAATACTCTATATGCTTTGCTGTGCAATGAATAACCAAGGAATATAGATTAATCATATTTTGCATTAAATTTTTCTATGTTATCTTTACCATTATTCAACACAAAGCATTTACACTCAAAAACATGAAAATAGTTAATATTCGGTTTTCTTCCATTCCAAAGCTCACAGGGGGTTTTCTTTGAAATTGGGCGTATTAAAACATGATTCAATATGTAACAAGCAGTGTTCACTACTTCTGCCCAAAAATATCTTGGAAGATTGCCTTCACACAACATGGTTTGGGCCATTTCTTCCAAAGTCCTATTCTTTCTCTCTACAACACCATTTTGTTGTGGTGTTCTAGGAGCGGAGAAGTTGTGATCAATGCCATGCTCAGTGCAATATTTATCAAAAAATTGATTTTGAAATTCAGTCTCGTGATCACTTCTTATAGAAATAACAGAATGATTTTTCTCATTTGAAACATTTTTGTGAAATTTTTGAAATACATCAAAGGTTTCATCTTTATGTGCAATAAATAATACCCACGTGAATCTAGAAAAGTCATCTACAATCACAAAGCCATATTTCATACCACCTAGGCTTATGATCCTAGTTGGTCTAAATAAGTTCATGTGAAGTAGCTTAAGGGGTCTAGTAGTTGAAATAACATTTTTTGATTTAAAACTCTTCCTAGTTTGTTTGCCTAATTGACAAGCATCATATACATAATCAAGATCAACTTTAAAATGTGACAAACCTCTAACTAGATTCTTTAAAATTAATTTGGTAATTGTATGCATGCTAGCATGACTTAATCGTCTATGCCACAGTAAACAAGACTCTTTGGTCTTAGCATTCATTGCTACTAGACTGTAATTACTAGTCATTGCTAGATCATTTAGATCTACCATATAGATGTTTTCAAGTCTATGACCAATGAATTTGTTGCTAGAGTCAAGATAGTTAGTTACTATATACATAGATGATTCAAAGATAACCTTGAAGCCTTTATCACAAAGTTGACTAATACTTAATAAATAATGCTTCAATTTATCTACTAGCAGCACTCTTCAATAAAAGTGCAGGGGGTTATCTTGATCTTACCGATTTCGATTACTTTTTCCTTGCGATTATCACCGAAAGTAACCGATCCTCCTTTCATTTGTAGGGTGATAAACTGCTCTTTATCGTCGGTTGATGCGCCCATTCGGCTAGTCCCCGGTCGGACCGGCCCTGGCGTCCGGTCGGCTGGTCCCCGCGAAGTCCGACTCCCTGGTCGGCTTACCCGAAGAGCCGACCTGGGGGCTTTGAAGGCTGGCAGGCATCTTACCGCCCGTGCGATGGCCCCTCTAGATGCTCCGATCGGCTCCTAGAGATATCGCTAGGCGCCCCGGTCGGCTTCTGGGAAATCAACCGACCCACTGCTGAAAGGTCGCTCGAAGTTTCCAGGGACCTCTTCTCTCCTATAGTTCTGACATTCCGTTGTAACAAATTCCAGTGTGTGGCCACGGCTCTGACACACCTGACACGCCGCCACCTACGATCTCGCCGCCACGCCCATCCTCTTGGGGGTATATCCAGGCTTTCCCAGCCTGCTCCCCCAACAAAATTTGGCAACGCTCTGTGCCTATAAAACGCACCTGGGGGATCTCCACGAAAGGTAACATTCTTCTTTCCCATTGCTTACTTTCCTTTCGAACTTCTTCCCGTTCTATTGCTCCAACCCTCCTCTAACTTAACCATCGGAGTGTCCCCCGAAGGAGCCCCTCCGGCGGTCAGGGACTTTTTACAAATAGGCCGGTCGAGGAGCCCTCCAGCAAGCCCGCCGAACCCGATCCTAGAGGAGTAGCAGCAACAAATTGGCGCTAGAAGGAGGGCATTTTTGAACCTTCATCGTGCTCCTCTAAAAGGGAAGATTGACAGGAAAGACGCAGCAATGGTAAGAGGAAGAACTTGGAGTGTTTCTGCGAGGGGAGGACGCTCCCACCAGGGGCCTGGTGCACACCACGCTGAGAGCAATGCCGCCGCTACCGCTGAGCCCACCATCACCATAGGGCTGCAACAGTTCCAGACGCTGGTAAACCGCATCGAAACACTTACCTCTACGGTCCAGCACTTCCAGGAGATGGCGGATCATCAGTAGCAGCCACCGACGACTTCCTGCATCAATCACCAACCGGCGGTGGGCGACAGCCGGGGGCTGGAGGTGCCTGCACCCCCGTCCCATGCAATTTCAGAACCCTAGGGGTCTATGAGGGCTCGCGCTGAAGGAAAGAGGGCGAGATCGGCCTCCCCCTTTTTCGCTGATTCTGTCCCTCTAGATGGCCAGCGCCCTGCTGCGGACCCGCATGATTACGGAAGTAAGATTATGCGCATGGAGGAGCGCATCGCCAAGATAGCCGAACGGCAGAACAATGGAGGAAGGCTGGCGCACGACACTCGCCCGCCCTTCTCCGCAGAGATTCTGGGGGAGTCAATCCCCCGACACTTCAAGATCCCACAGGTGGACCCCTACGACGGTACCACCGATCCCTTGGATCATCTGGGTGCCTACAAAGCCCATATGATGGTGCAGGGCGCGTCTGACACCCTCCACTGTATCGCCTTCCCGGCGACTTTGAAGAAGGCTGCGCATATGTGGTTCTCTGCCATCCACCCAAGTATGATCCATTCTTTTTCTCAGCTCGAGACCCTGTTTCTTTCTCGTTTTAGGACCTACAGCCGGACTCCAAAGAACACCGACTATCTTTTTCTCATTCAACAAACGGAGGGAGAGACCCTCCGGGAATACATGGCCCACTTCAACTCGACTGCCCTGGAGATCCCTGACCTAAATGAAGCAGTAGCCATGTCAGCTTTTAAGAGGGGGCTTCACTCATCCAGACTTATATTTTCCCTAGACAAGAAGCTCCCCACGAGCTACACCGACCTGTTGGCCAAGGCACACAAATACGCCTTGGCGGAAGAGCAATCGACGAGCTGGTGCCAGGCTGAGGGGAGGTCGGCCCCGAAGAAGCGGGGCAATAAGGCCCCCATAGCGCGACCTCTTGGTGACGATGGTCGATCTGCTTGGTGCCAGAGCCCCATGCCGCGGGACTATATCAAGCGGTTCAACAACTATGCACCTCTCTCCCTGCCACGGGAGAAGATTTTGATGGAGATTGAAAACGAGACCTTCTTCCAAAGACCTCGACTGATGAGGGGACCCCCCGCCTCCAGAAATAAAAACAAATACTACCGGTTCCACAGGGACCATGGACATGACATGGAGGAATGCCTCCAACTGAAGGACGCCATCGAGGACCTCATCCACAGGGGGTACCTGAACAAGTACGTCCGACCCCGCTAGGATCGGGCCGGGACTTCAACTGCTAGAGACCCCCCAGGGAAAGCTGAGCTCCCCAACCAGTGCCCAACTGATTGAGGCGTTGGCAGTGCTGCACCGAAAGTCCGACTGGGGGCGGAAAGAGGACCTAGACATTGTAAAGAGGTCCAAGGGATCTAATGTAATCAGCTTTTTTGATGAGGACCTCCTGGAGCCTCCTCTCCCTGGCGATGACCCAGTGGTTGTGTCGGCTATCATCGCCAATTATGATGTAAAGCAGATCCTTATCGATAATAGAAGTTATGCAGAGGTTTTGCTGTATGATGCTTTCACCCGAATAAACTTGTCCAGGTCCAGACTGCGAGAGTCCGTAGCACCACTCACTGGCTTCGGAGGAAACTTTATCGGGGTCGAGGGTGAAATTGCCTTACCTGTTACTCTCAGGACAGAACCTTACCAGCGAACCTTCTCCGTCAATTTTGTGGTCGTCCGTATGACCTCGGTGTATAACGCAATCCTGGGACGGCCGGCTCTCAACAAGTTCCGAATTATCGTGTCCACTTATCACCTATTGGCCAAGTTTCCGACTCGTGATGGAGTCGGAGAGCTGAGGGGAGACCGTAGAATGGCCCGGCAATGCCTTGCTATCCACGACAGGCAATTGGACGAGTGCCCCATGCTCGAGCAGCTAGATCCCAGGGATGAAGCCAACAGCCATGATCGACCCGTCGAGAAGATTGTCTTTGTACCCCTTAGAGAGGACGACCCCACGAGGGTCCTCCAAATAGGGAGCACCCTGGATGAGGGAGCCAGGTGGGAGCTGGTCAGCTTCTTGAGGAAGAATGTGGATGTCTTCGCCTGGTTGGCATCCGACATGCCAGGCATCCCGGTGGATATCATCACCCATCAGCTCAGCTTGGATCCTACTTACAGTCCCGTCCGACAAAAGAAGAGGAGCTTCGCTGCCAAAAGATAGAGGGCCATTGAGGAGGAAGTGAAGAAACTTCTTGATGCTGGCTTCATCAGGGAGTCTCACTACCCAAAGTGGCTGGTCAACGTCGTCATGGTGAAGAAGGCCAGTGGGAAGTGGATGATCTATGTAGACTACACAGACCTCAACAGGGCGTGCCCCAAAGATAGCTTTCCCCTACCAAAAATTGACTAGCTAGTGGATGCGATGGCCGGCCACCAACTCTTGAGCTTCATGGATGCTTTTTCTGGGTATAACCAGATCAGGATGCATCTAGAAGATGAGAGGACAGCCTTCATCACTAACAGGGGGCTGTATTGCTACAAAATGATGCTTTTTGGCCTGAAGAATGCGGGCGCCACCTTCCAAAGGTTGATCAATCGGGTCTTCAAGGATCAGCTTGGGAGGAACATGGAGGCGTACATCGATTGCATGATAGTCAAAAGCCTCCATAAAACTGACCACATCAAGGACCTGCAGGAGTCCTTTGATGCACTGAGGCACCACAGGATGAAGCTGAATCCCACCAAGTGCATTTTTAGGGTGACTTCTGGGAAGTTTCTCGGCTTCCTAGTCACTCAGAGAGGTATCGAAGTTAACCCCGAAAAGATTAAGGCCATCATTGACATGACCCCTCCAACCACCAAGAAGCAGGTGCAGGAGCTTATGGGTCGTATTGCTTCTCTCAACCGTTTCATCTCCCGATCGGCTGAGAGGTCCCTCCCGTTCTTCAAGACTTTGCACCGGTCGGACCGCTTCTAGTGGACTGATGAGTGCCGGTCGGCCTTCGAAGCCTTGAAGGACTACTTGAGGAACCCTCCACTCCTAGCCAAGCCGGTGGATGGGAAAGTGTTGTACCTGTACCTGTCAGCTTCTAGTGAGGCCGTCAGCGTCGTCCTTGTTCGGATGGAGAAAGGTGGCCAACAGAGACCTGTTTACTACATCAGCAAGGTTCTTCATGATGCCGAGGTTAGATATCCTAAGGTGCAAAAGCTGATGTACTCATTGGTTATAGCGGCGAAGCGCCTCCGACCTTACTTCCAGGTGCATCCTATCGTCGTGCTGACGGACCAACCCCTTAAGGTGATTCTCCGAAGCCCCTATACCTCTGGACGGCTCGCCAAATGGGCCGTTAGATTGGGCGAATTTGACATCTCCTTCCAGCCACAATCGGCCTTGAAGGCCCAGGTGATAGCTGATTTCATTGCGAAATGCACCTAGGGGGCGGAGCCACCCGTGACCATGGACAAGACATCCGTGGCCGACCCTACGGGAGAAGCCGAGCCTGCCTAGACCTTGCACGTAGATGGGTCGTGCTGACGGACCAACCCCTTAAGGCGATTCTCCAAAGTCTCGATACCTCTGGATGGCTCACCAAATGGGCCATCAGATTGGGCGAGTTTGACATCTCCTTCCAGCCATGGTCGGCCTTGAAGGCCCAGGTGATAGTTGATTTCATTACGGAATGCACCTGGGGGGCGGAGCCACCCCCGACCACAGACAAGACGTCCGTGGCCGACCCTGCGGGAGAAGCCGAGCCCGTCGAGCCCGCCTGGACCTTGCACGTAGATGGAGCTTCCAACCTCTCGGGATGCGATGCAGGCTTAATTCTAGCTGACCCTGATGGGCAATGTTTGGAGTATGCCCTGCATTTCGCATTCCAGGTGTCGAACAACCAGGCAGAGTATGAAGCCCTGCTTGTAGGATTGAAGATAGCGAATGAATTGGGCATTGGTAGGGTCCGCGCCTTCTCCGATTCTCAGCTGGTGGTTAACCAGGTGAAGGGGGAGTTCGAAGCCAGGGATCAATCTTTAGCCAAGTACTTAAACAAGGTACGAGACCTGGTGTCACAACTTAAATTCTTTGAAATTCTTCATATACCCTAGCAACAAAACTCCCGGGCAGACGCTTTGTCGTGGCTGGCCACCGCTGCGGTTGGCACTTCCGACCGAACCTTGGTGGAACATCTCCAGCATCCAAGTATTACTGAGGAGCCGATGGAGATCCACCAGGTTGAGTAAGAGGCCTCATGGACGGACCCAATCCGTGCATTCTTGGCGTAGGAGGCCCTCCCGGATGACCCGACGGAGGCTAGGCGCATTTGCTCAACGACCTCTAAGTATGTCATCCTCGATGGGGTCCTCTACAAGTGCTCATTTTCTCAACCATTACTGAAATGCTTGGGGCCGGCTGATGCGGACTATGCACTCTGGGAGATGCACGAGGGCATTTGCGGCGATCATCTCAGATGAAGGTCCCTGGCTTACAAAATTATACGCCAGGGCTATTACTAGCCCACAATTCAGAAGGATGCCTTGGACTTCGTACGAAGATACGATGCATGCCAGAGGTTCTCCAGTATTCAGAGGAGGCTAGCCAGCCAGCTGACCCCGCTTACAGTGCCTTGGTCGTTTGTCCAATGGGGGATGGATATCCTGGGACCTTTTCTCCCAGCCTCCGGCCAGCGGAAATTCCTCCTCGTGGCCATTGATTACTTCACTAAGTGGGTGGAGGCAGAGGCATTGGCGCAGACAAACGAGACCAAAGTGGAGAACTTCGTTTGGAACTACATTATCTTCTGGTTTGGGATTCTGAAGACGATCATCACTGACAACGGAAGATAGTTCGACAACTCTCAGTTCCAGACTGAACATCCACCACTCCTGACTTTGGAAATCCCTCTTTAAGAGAAAGAAATTGGCGAAAAGGGACACCCTTGGCTCGACTTCGGCCCTCTTGCAGAGGACCATGTAGTAGCTGATCGCTCGAATACTATTCAGGGTCAGCTACGTGGGAGACACCCTATAAGAATTAAAGATTCGAACAAAAAACTCATGTAAGGGAAATCAAAGGCCGGCTTTGAAGTGGTCCTCGTACACCGGGAGGGCTCCCGGATTCAGCAAACCAATCACTCTTCCCTCCCGATTTGGAACGGTCAAATGCAGGGTGGAGGGTATGTTATATCTCGCCCTAAGGCCCTCTACCCTCTCCTGGGTCATCTCTGATGGGATACTTTTGGGCCTAGTTCCCTATTCCTATGGGCGGAGCTACGGTTGCTGGAAGCCATTTTAATAGAGGTTAAAGAGGAAGGCTGAGGAAACTAACTTGGAGGTTGGGATTCCTAAGAAGGCAAAAGTGGGAGAAGGGGACGTTCTCTCTCTTCAGGCAAGATGCAGCAAAAGACTCCCCTCAGGCCTTCACCCCCTCCTTTTATAGCTGCTAAGGGGTCACCCCCCAGCATCCCTCGAGCACAGCAATCAACCATCAGATGGTGCACCTTCCCAATCCAACGGAGAAGCCGATGAGACGTAATGAAGCACGTCCAGGCCACGAACTGTGTGATCACTAGACTAGCAGCGGATTACTCGCCTCAGACGTGGTGCCAACCTTCTGGATCCCGCCATGTCGCCCAAGTCACATCTGAAGCCCAACGGCCAAGCAAGCCAGGCTGCCCACTCATCATTGCGCCCCATCTGCATTAACTGCTTCTCCCACCACCTCCAACGCAGTGCCGACACCTGTCCTGGGCACAGGATTTTGGAGTGGGAAACGACCGGTCGTCATACACCTGATCAGATCCACGATTATCCCAAGGATAGATGCATTAAAGACCAAATGATGCTCTCGTCCTTCGAAGTCGCAGGTCCCCTCGAAGGCTAAGAGCCAGGGGGCAACTATTATACCCAATCGACTCACATTCGAATCGGACAGGCACTGAGGTATGAGCGATCCACTCCAGCTGAGGTCCGATCGACCCACTCCAGTTGAGGTCCGACCGGCCTACTCTTGCTGAGGTCCGATCGACTCACTCCAATCGAGGTCCGATCGGTCCACTCCTGCTGAGGTCCGATCAACCCACTCCAGCTGAGGTCCAACCGGCCCACTCCTGCTGAGGTCCGATCGACCCACTCCAGCTGAGGTCCGATCTGGTCGGAACCGCTCATTGATAACCCACGATCGCCAATCATGGGAGTGAATGGCTCCCCATGATCTCCGGGAAAAGAGCGGGCCACAGACCAGAGGCCATCTTTTAAATATGGGTAAGAAGGATGGCTCAAGAGGGGCGCGTGAATAATCTCGCACATATACACTTTCAATCTCCAAGAATTCTTTTTCTCTTCCACTCTCGACATCTTTCCCATTCTGTGGCTGGAATCCGCCACTGACTTAGGCATCGGAGTGTCCTCCACCGGAACAACTCTGGCAAGGGACCTATTTTGCAGGTGAACCAGGGAGCGGTCTTGCGATGCAGTGGCTCTGACAAGCCGATCCAGGGACTCCATGCCAATAGATTGGCGCGCCAGGAAGGGGAGCGTATTACTAACATTTGTTAAGCTCCGTCCCAGACAAGGGGAAGAAACAAAGAATTTTTTGATAGCAAGAGGAAAAGCTCAAAATGCTTCTACAAGTCGGAGTCATGCTCCATCTCAGGGGGTGCACCCCTAGAGGAAAATGATGTTCCACCTCTCACGGTTGTTGTGGGAGCACAGCAGTTCGAAGCTCTTATGAACCAGGTCGCCAACCTGACGGCCATGTTTCAAGAGTTTCAAGACAGAGCCTTTCTGGTGGCAAACCCACCGGCTTTTTCTAGACATAGCTTTTGATCCCGAAGAAGGAGAGTACCACAGAAGGATTCAGCGCATCCCTCCCCCCATTCTCGGCCCTCTCCCGAAGGTCAAACTTTGAGACTGCCTAGGTTTTCCAATTCCCCACAAAAAAGACAAAGGCCTAGGCAAACTTCCTCCTCCTCCGAAGACTCTACTCCGGTGGAGAGAGCGCTCAAGCAGACTCCTGATTATGATGAGAGGTTCAGAGCCATCGAATCAGAGATGGTAAGGGTGTGAGAACAGAGAATGCGGGATCAGAGAGATCCCGAGGACCTGATTGTGGGTGATCTACGCCCACCCTACATCGACCGCATCATGGCTGAGGACATTCCTCGGCACTTTAGGATTCCCCAGATGGAACCCTACGATGGCACCTCTGACCCCTTCATTTGGACAGCTTCAAAGCGCATATGATGATTCAAGGAGCTTCGGACGCAATGTACTGTCTGGAATTCCCGGCTACCTTGAAGAAGTCCGCTCGAATATGGTACTTGAGCCTGCACCCAGGTACCATCGATTCCTTTTCCGGGTTAGAAAAATTATTTGTCTTGCATTTCAGGACTTGCTGCAAGATTCCTCGGAATACGGACACACTCTTCCTCCTTCACGAGAATGAAGGAGAGAGCCTGAGAGATTACATCTCTAGGTTCAATGCAGCTACGCTCGAGATCCCCGATCTCAAGAGCACGTGGCCATGTCAACACTGAAGAAGGGGCTTCAAACCTCCAGGC
Organism: Areca catechu; assembly: GCA_021397845.1. Taxonomy (NCBI): domain Eukaryota; kingdom Viridiplantae; phylum Streptophyta; class Magnoliopsida; order Arecales; family Arecaceae; genus Areca; species Areca catechu. The sequence continues at coordinate 147,666,808 of CM038045.1, read as the reverse complement.
TTACTTTTTTCCTGGACAAGAAGTTTTCTAAAAGCTACACTGAGCTCCTATCAAGGGCTTAGAAATACGCCGATGCTGAAGAGCAGGCGGTGAATCGACGTTTGATTGAAGGGAAACCCCCTTCAAAGAAGAAGAATAACAGGGGGCAAGGCCCCCAAACTTTCAATAACAATGGTGGCAGATTTGCAGATCGCCGGAGAAGCCCTCCCAAGCCCAGAGCATTGGGAGGAAGATTCGACTCATACACCCCCCTCAACCTCCCTCGAGAGAAGATCCTCATGGAGATAGAAAAAGAAAACTATCTCCAATGGCCCCATCCCACGAAGGCCTCCTCTTCCGCAAGAAAGAGGAACAAGTTTTGCCGATTTCACCAGGACCACGGCCACAACACAGAAGAATGCATCCAGCTGAGGGATGCGATTGAGGATCTCATCAAGAGAGGATACCTGGGATGGTACATTGGTTGCTAGGGATCCCGGTTGGAAGCAACTGTTCCCCAGCCACCTCCCGAAGAGGTCGAATTGCCAAATCAAACGCCCACCAACGGAGGTGTAGGGATGATACACCAGCTCGCCAACTGGAGAAGGGATGAAGATGAAGCTTCAAAGTGACTGAAAGATAACAACTCCATCCTCTTCTTCGACGACGACCTTGCGGGAGTCCGGCTCCCGCACGACGACCCTCTTGTAATTTCGACCGTAGTGGCCAATTATGATGTACAGAGAGTTCTTATTGATAATGGAAGTTCAACTGATGTCTTGATGTACGATGCATTCTCCAAAATGTGTTTTCCCAGATATCAACTACAAAGATCCCCCATACCACTCTCCGGTTTCGGGGGCAACCAAGTTTATACCGAAGGGGAGATAGTGTTGCCTGTAAACCTCAGCTCCGAGCCTCGACAAAAGACATTGCTGATCAACTTCACGGTGGTCCAGATCCCCTCTACATACAACATTATTCTTGGAAGGCCCGCCTTGAATAGGTTCCGAACCATGATCTCCTCTCACTACCTCTTGGTACGCTTCCCCACCAGGAATGGTGTTGGAGAAGTTAGAGGAAACCAGAGGACAGCACGGCAATGTCTAATGATTGAAGACAGGCATTTCAAAGATTCGACTACTCCAGATCAGCTAGATCCGAGGAATTCAACCACAAACCTTGGTGAACCCATGGAGAGGACCATCCCGATACCTTTGAAAGAGGAAGATCCCTCCAGAGTTGTACAAATTGGGAGCACCCTTGACGAGGAAATCAAAACAAAGCTGATCCGTTTCCTCAGGGACAATGTCGATGTCTTCGCCTGGTCGGCTTCGGACATGCCCGGGATTCTCGCCGAAGTGATTACTCATCGGCTGGAAGTAACCCCTGGGTACAAGCCGATGCGATAGAAGAAGAGGAGCTTCATCCCTGAAAGACAGCAAGCTGTTGATGAAGAGGTTGGCAAGCTCCTCAAGGTAGGGTTCATCAGAGAGGCCCGTTACCCTGAGTGGCTGGCCAATGTGGTAATGGTGAAGAAAGCTAGTGGCAAGTGGAAGATCTACATCGACTATACAGACCTCAACAAGGCTTGCCCAAAAGATAGCTTTCCTCTTCCAAAGATTGATCAACTGGTCGATGCTATCGCCGGCCACCAATTGCTGAGCTTTATGGATGCCTTCTCCGGCTACAACCAGATCAGAATGGATCCGCAAGATGAGGAGAAGACGGCATTCATCACTGACAAAGGTCTATACTACTACAAGATGATGCCGTTCAGCCTCAAGAACGCCGGAGCAACATTTCAAAGACTCATCAATAAGGTGTTTGAAAAGCAACTGGGAAGAAATATGGAGACCTATGTTGACGACATGATCGTCAAGAGTCTCCACCGGAGAGACCACATCCGTGACTTGGAGGAGTCATTCAGCACTCTCCGGCGCTACCAAATGAAGCTAAACCTAGCGAAGTGCACCTTCGGGGTCACGTCGGGTAAATTCCTAGGCTTTCTTGTCACCAAATGAGGGATTGAGGCCAACCCCGAGAAGATCCGGGCCTTGAAGGATATGCGACATCCTTCCTATAAAAAGGAAGTCCAACAGTTGATAGGGAGAATTGCCTTTCTAAGCAGATTTATCTCTTGGTCCGCCGAGAAATGTCTTCCGTTCTTCAAAGTACTTCGGCAATCAAAGGGCTTCGAATGGTCCGAAGACTGTCGTGTTGCCTTTGAGGAATTGAAGAAGTATTTGGAGACCCTGCCCTTACTCTCCAAGCCAAAAGAAGGCGAGGTCATCTACCTGTACTTCATCTACCTGTACTTCTATGTTTCAGACGAAGCAGTGAGTTTGGTTCTTGTCCAGAAGGAAGAAGACGGGTCCCACAAGCCGATATACTACATCAGCAAGATCCTGCATGACACAAAAATGCGATATATAAGGATGCAGAAGCTGATCTACTCTTTAGTGAATGCGGCAAAGTGACTACGGCCATATTTCCAGGCCCACGCTATCGTGGTGCTGACTGATCAACCTCTCAAGGCCGTTCTCCGATCTCTGGACACCTCTGGAAGGATAGCCAAGTGGGCTATGAAGCTAAGCGAATTTGACATTAGCTTCCAGCCCCGAGCGGCTATGAAGGCCCAGGTGCTCTCCGATTTTCTGGCCGAGTGCACCTGGAAGTCTGAAGATGAAGCCTCTTCGGATGAAGAAGAAACCCCGAAGGAGATGAAGTCTGTTTGGGTGCTTCATGTGGACGGAGCTTCCAATGCGACCGGGTGCGGGGCTGGACTCATGTTAGCCGAACCTGAGGGCCAGATTATAGAGTATACACTTCGTTTCTCCTTCCACGCCTTCAATAATCAGGCCGAATATGAGGCCCTACTCACCAGACTTCGGATCGCCAAAGATCTGGGAGTCCAGCAACTCCGAACCTTCTCCGATTCTTAACTGGTTGTGAATCAAGTTAATGGAGAGTACGCAGCCAAAGATCCAATCATGGTGCAATACCTGGAGAAGGTTCAGGCTTTATCCTCCCAACTGGAATATTTTGAAAATATTCATGTTCCCCGATCGAAAAACTTCCGGGCGGGTGCACTGTCTTGATTGGCAACTACAGCACCGGAGTCTCTCAGGTGCACCTTTATTGAACATCTTGAAACTCCAAGCATTGTCGAAGAGGCTACAGAGGTGTGCCAGATTGATACTGAGCCAAGCTGGATGGATCCCATCGTCAGATTCTTGAATGAAGGAGAACTGCCCAAAGATAAGGCAGAGGCCAAGAAAATCCGCTGGATGGCATCTCAGTATGTCATCTTAGACGGAACCCTCTACAAGAGATCGTTCTTGCAACCACTGCTGAAATGCCTCAGACCCACCAATGCAGATTATGCATTGAGAGAGGTCCACGAGGGCATATGCGGGGATTACTTGGGAGGCAGATCTCTAGCATACAAGATTATTCGATAAGGGTATTACTGGCCCTCCATCCAGAAGGACTCAGCTAATTTCATGCGGAAGTGCGACCAATGCCAGAGGTATGCTAATGTGCAGAGACAACCTGTGAGTCACCTGACTCAGTTGGCAGCCCCATGGTCCTTTGCCCAGTGGGGGATGGACATTCTTGGCCCGTTCCCACCAGTATCAAGGCAAAGAAAGTTTCTCCTAGTGGCCATCGACTATTTCACGAAATGGGTGGAAGCCGAACCATTGTCCCAAATCATAGAGGGCAAGGTGAAAAGTTTTGTAAAAAATTTCATCATCTTCAGGTTCGGTATCCCACATGTCATCATCACGGACAATGGGAGACAATTCGACAATCTGAAGTTCAAGGACTTCTGTGCTCGGTACCATATCCAGCATCGGCTAACATCCGTTGCTCATCCACAGTCCAACGGAGAAGCCGAAGTCACCAACCGGACCATCCTCCATGGTCTAAAGACAAGGTTGAACACCGCCAAAGGGCTTTGGGTCGGAGAACTGACATTTGTTCTTTGGGCGTACCGAACTATCCCAAGAACAGCCACCAGTGAATCTCCGTTCAACCTAGCCTACGGTACCGAAGCCGTGCTACCTATCGAAGTCTCCCTACAGTCCCTGAGAATTAACAACTATGAAGAGCCTGAGAATTCCAATCGCAAATGGATTGATCTGGATTTTCTATCAAGCACCAAGCTACAGGCTCAGATAAGAATGGAGCATACCAGCAAAAGGTCGCCAAGTACTACAACACAAGGGTGAAGGAGCAAACTTTCCACACGGAGGACATGGTATTGCGAAGAGCAGGGGTGTCCAGGCCAACAGAACAGGGTAAACTCTCCCCCAACTAGGAAGGCCCATATCAAGTCGAAGAAGTCATTCGACCAGGGACATATCGACTCAAGACCCTGGAGGGGAAGACCCTATCCCGGCCATGGAATGTATAAAACCTTCACAAATACTATAAATGAAAAAGTTCCAAAAAACTCCTGTGCAAAGCTCCTCAACCCTACTCAACTCAGAATGGCTAGTTGCATCGACTGAACGACAATAGCCCAAATGACCCGATCTGAAAAATCGGTCAACTAAGCAAAGGAGAGTATGATCTACTCACCTTATCGGTATGCCCGACGAGCGTAATGGATAGCCTAACCAGGCCACCAAAAAGATCAAAGGCATAGGGATGGTTTTCGTAACCTACCCTACGGTGAATCCGAACACGCACCGAGGCGGGCCTGAACAGCCTACCTTAATCACGATAGAAATTGCACAGGGATGGTGTAAACACCCTACCCTACAGAAAATCCGAACACGTGTCTAAAAGGACCATTGTTGTCCTCTCTGTCAACAACAAACACTCTCAGAACGGTCCAACGGACCCTACTTCTTTCCAACAAACCGCAAGTGGTTTATGGAGTCTATATTATGGACAAATCATGATGTAACATATCGCAGAAAATACACGGGAAGAGGTAAAAGAAAAGATCTTTCATTTCTTTCAATTTTTCTTACAAAAAGAAAAGAAAAGAAAGAGAAAAGAAAGAAAGAAACTCTCCTAAAAAGAGAGTAAGAAAAAGAAAAGAAACTCTCCTAAAGAGAAAAAAAAAGCAGCAGCAGCAACAGTAAGGTTGGGAAATTTGCATTAACTCCCCGATGGGTTTTTCCCGTACCGTCGGGGAGAGACCAGATGGGATGATGAAGGACCCCCGGGGTTCCCGTCCGAACTCGAGTCCGACCCCTCATCGGAGTCAGAATCGAATTCGTGGTCGGGGAAGGGAACGAAGGGTTTGATATTATCCAAGCCCTTCAAGTCATAAAACTTGGAGGCTTTCCTCCGGCACTCCCAAAATCCCTGGTGGAAGGAGTCCAGGGCCACCCTGGTGAGCTCATCCTTGAACGAGGCAGAAGTTCTGAAGTTTGCGATGGCATCCGCTGCCTCCTTCTTCGCCTCCTCCGCCGCCGTGGTCACCGCCATGACTTGGGCCCAGGCCTCCCTCAGCTGAGCCTCCAGAAGGCGGACCTTCTTCTCGAGACGGTCCACCAGAGGCTCCTCCTCTTCGCCTACAGGCCTAGATGACTCCGGACTTCGCTTTCTCTTGGGATCAATAGCCCTCCTCTTCACTGCACGATGGAGCTCAGAAGTGCTGAACCTCATGGCTAATAGAAGGAAGACACCAACAAAAATGATAGCCTTCGACAGCAGGGGGCAGGGTCCTATTTATGAAAACCTTGCACCCACGATCGATTGCGGGGAGGCACGTCCCACGTCCTTCCTGGCCATTTGAGAAGGTGCCACGTGTCCGGGTGACGCTTCGAGAACTAGAAAGTCTCTTGGAAGCCATCCCCGGGACCGCAACCACCATCACTTCGAATCCGGAGAAATCCGCATCATGCGACGGCATCATTAATGGTCTCTTTTCGAGAAAAAGAGGCATGGCGGCTCATAAGGCACAAGAGATTATGACTGTACAAATTTCGACATGCCACGTGGATGACGGTGATCCTAATCAAATCCCCCTAATTATTGATTGGCGGGGAGATGACTCCTATCCGCCCCAACGGACAAGCTAAACATCCGAAGGAAGGCAATGCAATGGAGTTTTGGTCCGTTCAAGGGTTCGTCCTTACCGACTGAACGGCCTTCGGCCACGACTATTCAACCAAGCAGAAAAGATAATGGTAAAACCGGCTCTTATCAACTGGACGGCCTTTGGAGGCTATCATTCGACTAGGCCAAAGGAGAAACGATAGAACCGTTTTAGGCTACACATGAGGCACAACAATGCATATGCAAAGAAAGGAGAATTCATTCCAAAATATGGGAAAATTGCAATACAAAGTTCATTGGCAATACAAGTAATAAAGGAAGAAAATACATTCAGAGTGATCCAGGTCACTCAACATCAACAGGAGAGGGCTCCACACCACAGGACTGGAGCAACCTATCAACTTATTCGGAGAGGATCTCATCAATTTGGGCCGGGACAGGAGAACCTTTAGCCTGGACTCCTCCAGCCTAAGTCGCCTCCTGGGTCGAGATCAAAGCTGGGATCACCTCCGAATTCTCGACTGGGGTAGCAGCCTCCTCCGCCGGACATGACGACTCCTCGACCTCCCCTGCGGCTTCGGCCTTCTCCTTCCTCTCCAATTATGTTTTAGGAGGGGGTCTTTGAAAGGTCGAGATGAGGGAGGGTTTCCTTTACCTTGGAAAGCCCGTCATTGAAGCCATGCTGGTAGGTATACAATGATGCTTCATCAATCTCTGTCTGAAATTGCGAAGACATCTTGAAGTCAGCCACGTCATTGTCTATTTGCTTCCTCAAAGCTTTGGACTCCCTTTTGGCAGCTTCGGCCTCCCTCTTGGCAGCTTTGAATTCCAGGATCGCCTCTTCGGCCCTCCTAGAAGCCTCCTCCACCACCTTGGACAGGTTCTCCATCCTCTCCTGATTCTCCCTGGCAGTCCACTCCAGGGATTCAACTTGCTTCCTACTCATGTTCCACCCTGCCTCTTGTCCCGCTATCCTCGAGTGGGCGCTCTTCAGTTTGCCCTTCAGGTCACGAACTTCATCAGTTACCTGGACAAGACGGTCCTCCATGGATTGCTTCAGCTCTTCGACTACTTCCCTGGCAGTCCTAGCAGTCTGAAGCTCCTCCTTGAGGTCATAGATGAGGCTGTCCACGTTCCCCAGGCCTTCCTCAATGAAGGTGAAGTCATAGACCAACTACATCAAAAAAGAAGAATCGAGGGTCAAATAACTCTCAAGGCAAAGGAGGCGGTGATAGTCATACTTGTTGCAGGACGGCGAAGCCGAAATCAAACACCTTGAGAAAGCTCCGGTTCCGGAGAATTGCCAGGTTGCGGAGCTGTATCGTACCCTTCAATGCTTGTCTGGCTTCCTCCGGAACCAGCAGCTCTCCCATTAGCAAGAGCTCCGAAGGGTTCGTCGAGCGACCTCCGGCTGAAGAAGCTCCGTAGATAGACTCTCCTTCGACTTGCCGCGCCTTGCCCCTATCGGCAGCAGAGGGACAAACCGGCGGCACATCCACTCCTTGAGGCGAGCCCCCCATTGTGTCGACTGGGGAGGTGACCGCTGCTGGAGTCTTGACTGGACAGGGCCTCGCTGGAACCCCTTCTGTGGCCGCTGCATTTTCTCCCGAGACGCCTCGGGAAAACGAAGTGCTTTGGTCCCCTTCGGGACCATCTCTCCGAGCTTTATTCCGAGCTGCAGACATGGTGGAAGGAGCCTGTGCCACCATCCTCTCCGAAGTCTGGTGAAGCCAGCTTAAATTGCGCTTCATCCCACCACTTGCAGGCAAAGGGGATTACCTCAATTAAATGAACTACAACGAAACCTAAAGAAGAAGAGCAGAAATTTTCACTGCTATACCTAGTGAGGGAAATTTACTGATTCCCCCTCGATGGAGGTTCCTCTCCTCCAACAACTCCCGGATAGGAGCAACTTCTGAGTTGGTCAGAAGATCATAATCCAACTGATCGGCCGCCAAGACTTTCTTTTCGTCATTGCAGTTAGGCGAGGCTTCTTCCACTCAGTGTCGAAGCCCCATGGGTCGAAGGACAACACAAATACAAAGACAGGTTTCCACCCGTGGATGGCGCTAGGCATATCCTTAATCACCCTACGGCCCGATCTGGGACCGATCACCTACTATCCGCTGTGGAAGTCCCTCTTGAGGACAAAAAGGGCCGAGAACAAGTTGGTCATAGGCTCTACGTTGGCGATGCTGCACATAACCAGGAACCCGCAGATGTTCCTGATGCTGTTTGGGGTCAACTGTGCTGGCACCACTTGGTACAAGCGAAAAATCTTAACAAAGAAGGGGTGTAGGGGAAACCGAAGACCAGCCTTCAGGTGATCTTCGTATACAGCTAGGCACCCAGGGGGAGCTTTGTTCGCCCGCTCCTCGGGCACGGGGAGGACAGAGAAATTTCTCAGGAATGCGGTAGCGTTCCCAAAGAAGGGTTGCCTTGTTCTGAGAAACCGAGCTGGGTGAAAGTTAAATAGGGCTTTTGCAAATGCCTACTCTAAGCATGCAAGAGCAGGGAGCAGGTAAGTATTTTAAAATAATTTTAAAATGAACAGCGAAAAAACCTGCTCCGCGCAGGATCTAACACGATCCAGAAGCATGTACAGACTAAAATATGTCATAATATGGGCATGTGATGTTTATAAAATATTTTAATTACTCAGATCTATGTATGCATGAACAAAAACTATACCTTATTCCAACCTAGAATAAGTCTAGAATAGTGCTGGAATTGCAGGGATAACAGGAATAACTTTATTCCTATTGTCTTTCTCTTCAACCGTTGGAATGCTCTGTTTCTCTTTTCAAAAACTGTAGCAAACCCAAGAACTAATGGCTATTGTCTTGGTTCCTTCTCTTTCACCAACAGCAAGGACTCCTCTTGCTTCAAATGGAGAAGCAAAAGGTGTCAATCTTCAACGGTTTTAAGCTGCATTTCTTCTCCAATTTCAACAATAAAACCTGCAACAGAAATTAGAAACTAGCAGCAAAAGCAAATGAATCTGGCTCCCAAGTGCTCAAGTGAGCACTCTCTAGAGGGGAGACACGCGCGGGGCTCCCCAGATCCGATTTGCAGGCGATGCTAGTCGCCCGAAAATTTTGGGACGGTGGGAAGAAGAGCACAGCGTTCTTTCTCCAAAATAGAGCTGCTGAACCTTATTTAATTGAGCACTCTCTACAGGTTGGATCTCTCCCAATCGCTCAACAAGAATGAGGCCAAAGAACAGCCAATGGATGAAAGGAAGAGGCTCTCTCAGGGATGTAAGAAGAGCCGGTGGAGCTTCATGGTGAGGACACCTACACAAAATTTCAGAACTCACTATGGATCTCGTAAGGAAGATCCAGACTCTGGTTGCCAAGGGATATCGTCAGCGATTGGTCTAGTCCTGGTTAACCAGAAAAAAAATTCCTGATAAATCAGAACAAATTCTGATGGACCCAAACCCAGGTCAATCCAATGTGCTCAATCAAACCGTCATTGATAAGATTCCTAATCAAATACTGGTACCTGGATCAGGGAGTTATCCTCTATGGCGTGTGACCTCATAGGTTCGAACCTAGGCGGTAGCACTGGAACAATCCAGTACCAGCACAAGATACCATCTAGCAATGGGTCCCGGCGTCTGGATAGGTCGAAGATGCGAGAGCAATCAATCGAACCTCTGGCATATGGTTACCGTATAATTCATCCCTTTGACCTCCAATGCTCAGGACGACTGAGATTAGACTGCCAACCCAGACTAAGTCAGTCCACTACGTGTCTCAACCTTGCAAGTCCAGTGACTCTTCACTTGGGCTACCCCGACCGAGGATTTGCTAAATTGAGATACTGCGAGACACTCAATCCAAACTGTTTGGACAGGTCAATTCCATCTTGATCCATCACTACTCCACAAGTACTTGCCTGTACCCAGAAACCTTCCATCACCGGATTAAAAATCTGGGTAGTCCGGCACCAAAGTACAGGGAGTTGCTTGCAAGCTACCGTGATGACCTCAGGTCAGAGGGACACATATACCCATATCCAATCGTGAGTTTCCCTTTGGCAGAAAGGGGCTGCACGGAGTCACGTTCAATGAGATATTACATATCCCACTTGTAGATCACATCAGTGTCACCACACTCATTTGATCAAGAGGACAACCAAATGATGTGAACTATAACAACCTATACTTGATATATTGCCGTCCAGTATAATATATCCTTTGGTTGTGAACAGGGTTTAAGGACCACTCGATACATCCTCTCTGTATCGAAGTCAGTGTAGTCCTAAGGACTTCATCACATGAAAAGAGTTCATTTCAGAAAAATACGATATGTGATGAGCTGCCATAAAATAATATTTTATTAATTCATAAAAAGAATACAATACTGAGCTTAACCGCCACAATCCAGGCGATTAGCTTTGGGACACAATTTCCCAACACTGGGGACCGACTCCGGACCTACTGTATCTCCGGCCCCCGAGGGCCCAACCTGCTTCCCCTGACTCTCTACAGTCTCTTTCATGACAAAGGAATGAAGCAAAGGGGCGGAAAGAGGATTCTACCTGAAGAATAGACTGGTACTCCAGAATGGTTTGGACGGAGAATGAGACAAGGTTGAAGAAGCTTCCTTGCCCAGACCTTCACCCTTCCCCAAAAGAAAAATAAGGGTCTCTGGACCCCCACAGAGGGTTAATTTGACTCAAGGTTATCCTAGGAGGCAACCCACTTACAACTGACCGCCAGGATAAGATCTATCATTCATCCAATGGGCGGAGAACAACCACCACAACTATCCAAATCTCAACCAAAAGATTGCCTCAACCACTGTCCAACGGGACGAGGAGAGATAGCCTCAGGGCCACCTACTTTTCCCCAATCCAGGAATGGCACCTGTCCACCATCTGATTCTCAGATCGTGATGGGCAGCCCAATAGAGGTCCCGTAATCATTTACTGCACCGTCTCTCAAGAAGAAAGCGACAAGGCCATAATACTCTCACTTCTCGAGGCAGATCTTCGTTTCGACAACTGAGAGTAGGGGGGCAACTGTTGAGATATCCTGGTTCAGCTACGAACCAAGCTCTGGTTCGACTTATCGAAGTCCTGGTTCTCCGGACTACGGACTTCGGACTAAGGAAGGCCAACTGCAAGCAACTCAAGGCTTCACACCGAACTACAACATCCGAAGGCCAGTCCTTCGGGTAGCACCTTCGGCCCTGGCCAAAGTATGAACTACTCATCAACTTTCAAAGACACGAACTTCGGTCCCCACCGTAGACATGATCTCCGGCCTCGGGGAAATATCAAGCCTTCGGCCCACGCAAGGGAAAACCCGAAGCTTGAACCACAATCTGTTCCAAAAAGAAAACTGTAACCAACGATTACAATCGACACTCATCACACCATGATCATGGCGCGCAATTCTACAACCACGCCTCCGATCTGGTCGGAACCGCTCATTGATAACCTACGATCGCCAATCATGGGAGTGAATGGCTCCCCATGATCTCCGGGAAAAGAGCGGGCACAGACCAGAGGCCATCTTTTAAATATGAGTAAGAAGGATGGCTCGAGAGGGACGTGTGAATAATCTCGCACATATACACTTTCAATCTCCAAGAACTCTTTTTCTCTTCCACTCTCGACATCTTCCCCATTCTATGGCTAGAATCCGCCACTGACTTAAGCATCGGAGTGTCCTCCGCCAGAACAACTCCGGCAAGGGACCTGTTTTGCAGGTGAACCAGGGAGCGGTTCTGCGATGCAGCGACTTCGACCAGTCGATACAGGGACTCCACGCCAACAAAAGATAACCCTGGGGGACTCCAGAAGCCTCCTCCAGCTGGTATCAGAGTTTTGTTGCAATAAAACACTGACATATCAGCGCCACTACTTGATGGGGGACGGGATAGGGATAGGATCGTCGGCGAGCTGAGAAGTCGCCGAGGATTAGGGTATCCTATTTTTTTTCTATTTTCTTATTTCTTTATGGTGGTGACAAAGGAAAAAATAGGGATGGAGGATAAAGAGGATGGACTACCACGAACCCTGAAACCCACTCTCACAGAGAGACTTCACACCTCTAGGGCATTATACCTACCACCCACCTCACTACATGTAGTCTAGGGTATCTCACCTACCACCCATCTCACTACACGCGGAGCCCAGGGTATTTCACCTGCCACCCAGGTCACTCCTGGAGCCATGAGGGGGATTTCAAAGAACATGGAGGAAAACGAAGATGGGGGGATAACTAGGGCATCACGCCCCTACGATGTCCCGAAGGACAAAGACAAACATCAACACCCGCAGGTGAAGACATAATGGGCCATAGCCCTGAACAACAACTGCCAAACCAACTGACAAACTAAATCCCAAAAATTCAATTTCTTCTATATCCTCTACAATAGGAATGAGGGGTTATTTATAAGCTCCATAACCCTCATTTGAATTTGAATACAGGATAGGGATAACTCAAATTTAAATACAAGATAGGATAAGATAAGCCTATCCATATCTCAATCATAACCAACAAAATCCTAATTTAAATTTCAAATACAAGATAAATCCTAAATTTATTCTTCAAATTTATTTGCTACTCCGAAATTCATGCTGCTTCGAGATTCGTGCAGGCTGATGTCCCCATCATTCTCCTGAGGTGGGGAGAACTCGACTCCGTCGAGTCAAGCTCAGTGGGGTTTGACGGAACCGAAACTAACAAAATTAAAACAAAAGTGCTAGTTTCATTTTTTTTTTTCCACCTTTCTTTCTTTTTTTTCTTTTTTTTTTGATTTTTTTTCCACTAATTTTCTCTCTCCTTTTCTTTTCTCTTTTTCTTTTTCATTTTTTTTTTCTTCCATGCTTGAAGTCGGCGAACGAATGCAGGGTATGCATTCACGTTCATGCGGCTTCCTGCGAGTTCTTCACAAACCAAGAAACAGAGGCTTCGACAGTGGGCATCGTCGGCAACGGGGCTGGGATGAGGATGGCGGCCCGGGGGGGGATGGCGGCACGGCCCTGCTCTGGAGAATGGCGGCAGCCCGGGGGAGATGAAGGATTTGGCGCGCCGGAGGAATCGGGCGGTGCGTTGGCCACGGTCAGTGGTGGAGGGGAGGCGATTCGGTGGAGATGTCGTTCGGATCTGGGTGGGGAGGATTCGTCATCGCGGCAGCTAGAGAAGCACTCGGCGAAGGGAATGACCGTCCGCCCGTGGGATCGGACTTCCATCACCAGGACCTCCACCATCAATGGCCGGAAGGAGGCTAGGATCGCCACCACGCGGAGGAGAAAGAGGCGGAGGAGGGCCACCGTCGACAGCTGCTCTCAGTCGCGCCGGTATCTCGCGGGAGATGATCGACTCCTTGATGGGGTCGAAGTAGAGGGAGTTAAGGTCGTACCTCTACACTGCTCTCAGTCACTGGCCGTTGATGGGTCGTCGGCTGCTGGCGGTGGTTTCACAAATGGATGATGCCGGTGGGGCGTTGGGAAGGGAGACGAGGGCGCCGGTGCACTCGTAGACGACGGCGGCGGAGTGGGCGGCGAGGAGGGAGATGATGATCTTGATGTAGCGGCCCTTCTCGGTGGGGTTGGAGCGGCAGACCTTGCAGACGAGGTCGAGGGTGACCATCTGCATGAGCTCGCCCCAGCCGGCGACGGGGTCGACGTGGGCGAGGAGGTGGGCGACGGCGCGGTCCTTGGCGCAGTGGCAGAGCATGAGGAAAGCATTGCGGCGGGCAGAGGGGTCCTGCTTGGAGGCGAGGGAGCGCTCCACGGTGTTTGGGGCATCGGCAAGGATTTGCTCACCCTAGGGGGAGGCGGTATATGGCGGAGACGACGAGGAGGGCATGGCGGCGGACGAAGGGATGGCGGTGCTCCAGGTTAGAGAGGACGGATGGGATAAACGGCTCGAGGAGCTCCGGCTCGGGGAGGCGGCAGAGGAAGCGGAGGGTGACACCGCGGAGGTACTCGTTTGGGTGCTGGAGGTTGTTGCGGAGGTTCTGGCAGATGAGGATCATCTCCGGGAGGACGCGGCCGCGGGCGTCGGTCTTGTCGATGATCTCCAGGTACAGCAATAGGAGCTTCTGGATGGTGTGGTCCTTCGAGGGGAGCACGTAGCGAACGAAGGTGATGAAAAGCTGGGGTAGGGTCTCGCCGTTCAGGAAGAGCATGATGGCATTCTTCATCGCATCGATCTTTGCCGGGACGTCATTGCCCTCCATGGCCTCCTTGATCTCGTTCGCCATCGCCGGCGTACCCTTATCGAAGTGGACCAGCAGAGCGCAAGACTTCTCCATCTTTCTTTATTGTTTCGATTCGAAACAACAAACCCCTTCTCCTGCACTGCTGCTAACTAGTCGACACTATCTATCTTTAATCTTTATTGGTGGAGGAGGAGGAGAAGGCGGAGGATGAAAAGAAGAGCTCCACTGGGGTCCAGATCTGGAGGAAGGAATCCAGAATTGGAGAATTTGTGATAGAAAGACAGTGGAATTAGAGAAGAATAGCGGGAAGGATGTCATGCACGGGGGCGACGGAAGGTATTTTGTGGTGGCAATCGGAAGGATTGGGAGTCGGGAGTTGAACAGCGGAGAGATTAGAATAGTGGGGCTAGTGAGGGAGAGGAATCTGGGATGATTCGAAAAAATGGCATGTACCCTAATTTTTTTGTGCTCTGATACCAAGTTGATGAAAGACGGGATAGGGATAGGATCGTCGACGAGCTGAGAAGTCGCCGAGGATTAGGGTATCCTATTTTTTTTCTATTTTCTTATTTCTTTATGGTGGTGACGAAGGAAAAAATAGGGATGGAGGATAACGAGGATGGACTACCACGAACCCTGAAACCCACTCTCACAGAGAGACTTCACACCTCTAGGGCATTATACCTACCACCCACCTCACTACATGTAGTCTAGGGTATCTCACCTACCACCCATCTCACTACACGCGGAGCCCAGGGTATTTCACCTGCCACCCAGGTCACTCCTGGAGCCATGAGGGGGATTTCAAAGAACATGGAGGAAAACGAAGATGGGGGGATAACTAGGGCATCACGCCCCTACGATGTCTCGAAGGACAAAGACAAACATCAACACCCGCAGGTGAAGACATAATGGGCCATAGCCCTGAACAACAACTGCCAAACCAACTGACAAACCAAATCCCAAAAATTCAATTTCTTCTATATCCTCTACAATAGGAATGAGGGGTTATTTATAAGCTCCATAACCCTCATTTGAATTTGAATACAGGATAGGGATAACTCAAATTTAAATACAAGATAGGATAAGATAAGCCTATCCATATCTCAATCATAACCAACAAAATCCTAATTTAAATTTCAAATACAAGATAAATCCTAAATTTATTCTTCAAATTTATTTGCTACTCCGAAATTCATGCTGCTCCGAGATTCGTGCAGGCTGATGTCCCCATCACTACTCCACTAGTTCCACAATGCTGCCTCATCCTAGCACCACGTGGCCACTTCCGGATTCTCCCAGGGATAGATTAGTCATTCCGTGCCTAGCCCCTAATAGATTCTAGTAACGTTCCACACCTATATAAGATAAAATGGGGGACTCTGGGTGGTAAGGACCTCTCCTTGCTCACAAGCTCATCTCCATTGATTCCTCCATTCTGTTGCTCTCAAGCTCCATCTAACTTAAGCATCGGAGTGTCTCCCGCCGGAACACCACCGGCCCTTGGAGACTTTTTGCAAGAACCGGGAGAGGAGCGCTCCAGCCAAGTCGACCGAACCCGGTCCGGGAGAAGTTGCAGCAACAATTTTCATGTCTGTTGTTATTCCGTTGTAAAATATCCATTTCTAATCTATTATAATTTCGTTGCTAATAATATGCGAGAACCTCCTATGAAATTTAGCAATGGTTTTCAGTTTCATTGCTAGTCCATTGAAAAATGACCGTTTCTAGTCCATTACAATTCCGTTGCTAACAATACACAGGAACTTCTCACAAAATTTAGCAACGGTTTTTAGATCTATTGTTAGTCCGTTGTGAAATGACCATTCCTAATCCGTTGTAAATCTGTTATTAATTTATTTTTTTCAAAATTAGCAATGAAATTAAATATTTCAATGTAAATTCATTGTTAATTAGCAATGGATTAAAAATGGATTCGATCCGTTGCAAAATTTCTATTGTTAAACAATCTTTTTCTTGTAATAGTCATTCCTTGTCCATTTCAAAATAAAAACCGAAATGGAACTCCCCTCCAACCAGATTTAAGATTAGGTTTTAGGAAGATCGGGTCATTCCAATTCTCTCCCGGAATCAAAATCAAAATGAAACTCCTCTCCAACCACAGTAGAAATGGGAGTCACATTCCTATTTCCATTATAAGCCCCGGTAGAAATGTGATTCCATCCATGATTGTGGCCACCTTGGCATGCTGCAAATAACACCTCGGACACAACATTAGGCCCCCATACATTGCGTTCCTTATCCAAATTCCGGGCTTTCTAATTCAGAACCAACGTCCGTCGATTCTTCGCGACGTCAAAGAGCAATTCCCCGCATCCCGGCAAAACTGAGACACAATTTGCAGCACGTCCATAGACGGAGATGAACAGCTGGCGATCGGCCCGCCGCATCTCCTCGCACAACCAAGCGTGCCTCCGCACGTGCTAGCCCCACCCACCACAGATGGGGAGCTAATGCTCGGATCCCTTCACCAGCATCAGCACGCACCATTTCTCCCCTGGTACGCGGGGGCTTGGGGGGGGGTGGTTGGGGGCGCTGGTGCCCCTCGCATCGCTTGCCACTAACCCAATGCCATGGTTCCCACTGGCTCTCGCACGTAAATCAACTCCGATTGCAGTGGTTCCCACGTGCGCGTCATCCGTTCCCGGAATGCCTCTCCAACGCGAGGCCTCATGGAATTGATTTGGCGAGGCAAATGCCCCGAACAACGGTTATAAATACCAACCCAAGGCGGCCGCACCCCCAGGAGAACAGACAGTCCCTTTGGTTCTTCCTATTTATTCTCCTTTCTCCTTGCCCCTTCGGCTATACTCCATTAATTAGAAGTGGTCACACTCCTCTACCACTCCTACTAAAATGGAGATCCAAGGTAGCTGTGGCAAATTCTTTCAAAGGTGCAAGCCCTACGTTGCCATGATTTCTCTCCAATTCGGCTATGCCGGCATGAACATAATCACCAAGGTCTCCCTCAACCATGGCATGAGCCATTACGTTCTCGTCGTGTATCGACATGCCTTTGCTACCATATCGATCGCTCCATTCGCTCTCATCCTCGAGAGGTGACGATCGGATGATCCAAAAATCTTAACTCATCGATTCCTAACGACATCCACTGAAAATCTTAATGCTCGAGTGTATCAACTATTGTAACAGGAAGGTGCGGCCCAAGGTCACACTCTGGATTTTCTTGCAAATATTCGTGCTGGGGCTCCTTGGGTTAGTGCTTAACTATTGTTCCTGCATCATGTCATAGAAAATTGTTGTTATTCCTCTTGAAAGCACACTTGTGACACTTAACCTGAAACCGTAGGCCCGTGATCGACCAAAACTTCTACTATGCTGGCTTGAAGTTCACCTCCCCAACCTTCTCATGTGCCATGAGCAATATGTTGCCGGCCATGACCTTTGTAATGGCGGTCCTCTGCAGGTAGCTGAGACAGAGTTGCTGAAGCGTTCATGGTTTTAATTACCATGCCTTTTCAGAGAATGTGTTTAAGTGTCTTTTATTTGTTGTCTTGGTACTGGATAACAGGATGGAGAAGGTGGATCTCAAGAAAGTGAAGTACCAGGCCAAGGTGTTAGGCACCCTGGTGACAGTGGCTGGGGCCATGCTGATGACCCTGTACAAGGGACCTATTGTGGAGATGGTGTGCACCAAGCATATCCATCCTCGCCAGATGAATGCGCCGCCGGTTGCCATGGATTCCTCCGACAAGGACTGGCTCAAGGGCTCCATATTCCTCGTCATAGCAACTTTAGCTTGGGCTTCTCTTTTCATCCTCCAGGTGAAATCTCAATTTCTTGGAAATTATATAAGATCTTATGTAAGAACCATGAGCGAAAGAAGGCCACAGAAAATCAGCGATTGTTTATGGAATTTTCTGTGATGGAATCAATCTGACCCGTGTTTTCTTCTTGGTTCTATATATAGGCTGCCACTCTGAAGAAATATGATGCACCCCTCTCCCTCACCTCATTAATCTGCTTTGTTGGAACCCTGCAAGCCATTGCGGTCACGCTTGTCATGGAACACAAGCCTTCTGTTTGGAGAATCGGCTGGGACATGAACCTCCTTGCTGCTGCCTATGCTGTTAGTCTCTCTCTCTCTCTCTATATATCTATCTATCTATCTATCTATCTATCAATCTATCCATCCATCTGTCTCTACTGACATGGACAAGGAAATTAAATGTGCAGGGGATTGTGACATCTAGCATTGCCTACTATGTCCAGGGGCTCGTGATACAGAACAGAGGGCCAGTCTTCGCCTCTGCCTTCAGCCCTTTGATGATGATTATAGTTGCAATTATGGGCTCTTTCATCCTTGCTGAAAAGATCTATTTGGGAGGGTAAGACAGACGTATTTCCAAATAACGGAGCCATTCTATAAACAATCAAAGAGTGTCTTTTTATTTTTTTTGACTTGGAGTCCTTAAAACAGGACCAATACCAATACATAAAAACGCTTATCGGCCAATACTTCTCCGCTGCAATCATTTTTGGGTGCAGTGTCCTTGGGGCTGTCTTGATAGTTGCTGGCCTCTACTCAGTTCTCTGGGGGAAATACAAGGAGAACAAGGAGAAGAAGGAGCAAGAAACCATGGAGTTACCGACAACCATAAAGGGCATTGAAGGGAATGGACAGGTAATGGACATTGCAGAGGTTGGTGAAGTTGAGATGGAGAAGGCCAAAGCCAACAACACAGTAACAACCTCCCATGACCAGAGGTTATGGCAGTCAGAATCCCAATTCCAGAGAGGCCCATGAAGAAGAACAAGGACGAACCATAGGCTTTGTTAGTTTATGGCACTTTGATTTGGGGAGAAAGGATTGAGAGGGGCAAGCAGAGAGGATACAGGTGCCGAGGAGGAGGCACTTTTTGGTCTATCATCTTCCAACCTTTTTTTTTCTCTTTTTATCTTCTTTTCTGTTTCTTTTTCTTTCTCATTTTGATGTAGTGGGGTGGGATCTAAGCTATAATTTGGAAGTTGGATAAAATGCAGTTGGAGAGTTTTATAACCTCTCATTTGAACAAAAATTGGACGTGATCTTGTTGGCGTCCATTTCTTCTTTTTTTTTTTTCCCGCTATGGGTAATATCAGGTACAAATACTGCTAACAAAAACAATTCAAGTGACATCAGTAAGCATGGCCATTTTGTCAAGAAAAAGATGACAAGAAAAGCAAAATTTTCATCACGTCGTGAGAGTTGAGTGGATTGGGACCAAATAATGGGATAGATCCCGAACAAAAGGGACACAGAAGACACAAAATTGCAATTCCTTCCCAACTTGCTTGCACGTAATGTAAGCAGAAATCATCTATGGCATAAGATGTGAAATTGCAAGCCCTGCCAACCATCACAGCCATCCATCACTAACATCATACCCCGTGTGCCCAGATCGCTTGCCCGTTATGTAGCATAAATCTTCCATGGTTGTCTTCGGTCGGAAAAAAGCATTAGCTAGTTGGTCTTTGCTCTCACATATTACATTTTTGAGTGTCCGTAAGCCGTGTTTGGTTTGTTCATTTAACACCATTCCTGACGTAAGTAGCTACTTTTTCTATTAGACATATACAAATTCATATCCTGTGAGGCCCAACCCAAAACGTGGCCATGTAAATTTGGACTGAAGCCGGCAATTGGGATGCCGACTTCAGTTCGGATCGACCTTGGCACCAAACTGCCGGTTTGTTCAGCGGAGGAGCGGGAGAGGGAAGGCTGAGGCGTATGGGAGAGGGGAGGCTAAGGCGTGCAGGAGAAGGAAGGCTGTGGCGTGCGGGAGAGGGAAGGCTTCCTATAAGAAAGGCTCCTCCGTGTGCCTCGATCCATCTCGAAAAGCAATCTTCCTCCGGTAAATGCCAACGAACCCCTCTCGTGTGCCTCGGTCCTTTCCGGAACACGTTCTCCTCCGGTGGACGTCGATCTCGTCGATAAGTCCTCTATCCTCGTCTTCTCGTCTTCTCTCGGGTTGGCATGAGTAGGGGTGACCGACGGGAGCCCATTCCCTCTCGAGCGTGGGTTTGAGTAGGGTTGATCGGCCGGGATGGGGAGGGATTTGTTTCGTTTTGGGTTTTTGGTAAGTGGTCGGACAGCCGTCGAGGCACCGCTGGTTCCTTCCCTTTCCCTTCCTTCTGGTTTCCCTGTGGCAGTGGAGGGTAGGCTTGGTTGGGAGAGATGGCATCGAGATTTAATCGAGAGGAGAACAGGGGAGATGACAGCGGGTTGGAAGGAAGAATGAACCGAGTTGACTCGGTTTCTAGGGTGAGTCAACTCGGTTGGTTGGCTGAGTTAACTCGATCATAGAACTGAGTTGACTCAATTAACAGAGAATTTAGTTTCTTTTTTTTTGTAGTTTTATATAGAAGTTAATTATATGATTAAAAATTGTTATGCAGGATCGGGGTTGTCCTTGGAAGACCCGGTTTAGTGTTTAATTTTACTAGTTGGTGGATACTCTAAAGTAAGTTATCATTCTCTAGTATAATTTATCATGCATTCTGTGAGTTTACTATTTAGTATGTTACTAAATATTACTGTATAACTTTATGCTGTATATTAATGACATGAGGTGGTATGAGGCTAAACACTTAATATTAAAATATACTGTGTCATGGGTTGAGTTGGTTTTAGTTACTCTCTAGTCCGACTATGATTACACGAGTTAAGATCTAGTCTTCTTGTGGACCTCCAGTAGGGTGATCACTAGTATATAACCGTTGAGCGGTATGTGAGTCAGGAGCTAGTTTTCTTTGTGGGCCTGGCCGGCGGGGTGATTGCTGGTACATGTAGAGGATGCATGTTTCTCATGTAATTTCAGAGCTAGTTTTTCTTGTGGACCTCCAGTAGGGCGATCACTGGCACATGACCATTGAGTGCTATGTGAGTCAGGATTCTAGACTCTTGTGGGGCTAGCTACGGATCGATCGTGGTCATAGTCATGGGAAACTAGGTGAGTATGTGTGTGGATGGCCATCCTAAGGAGTGTGTGTTGTCAGAAGAGTATTAAAGAAGAATAATAATGAAAATTGATTTGGCTTTATAGTAGTATTATTATGTTTGATTACTTGTGTGCACTAATTTATTTAAACTACCTTGCTCTTGATTTATGATAGAATTATACTCGAGATGTATGATAACTTACTGAGTTTTAGGGAAACTCACTCTATTCCCTTATTTTTTTCAGGATCAGAGGAACATGTGGGCTTGGAAACTAGTTAGTGAGGATTTAGGACTTAGTGGACACTGTTATTTATTTATTTTTTAATAAATTTTAGCATGTGGCTGTTAGTGTGTATGAACATTTGAATTTGCTTATCTAATAAAATTTTATGGGATTGCTTGGTTGATTATTTTTGTTGAGTTTGGTATGGTACAGGCTTTGTATGTTTAAGAAAAAAATGAACCCAAGGGCATACGACCATCTAATGCGCATCCGGCTCGGATTCTGGATCGGGGCATGACAGATTTAGTGGTATCAGAGCCAAACTATCTTAATGACAAGATGATATAGATAGTAAGAATAGGGAGAGATAATTAAGATAAGTTTAAGATATTTAAAGTAACAAGTAAGGTTATATTATCAAACTGACTTTCTTCTATGGAATAGGTGAGAATGGCCCGGACCCGATCCATGAGGACGTCTAATCATAATGATCATGCTCCTCGAGCTCATGGTACTTCGCAAGCAGCAAGTCCATCTTGAGCTGCCAATGTCTCCAGGACTCGTAGTTTATCAACTGATCGGGGCGAAAGCCAAGCAGTTAGTCCTCCTCCTCAGCAGCATGATTTGATGATAGCTAATTCTGATGGTCAGCTAGTAGGCCTTATTCAAGCGCTAACCGGGCTTGTTCAGGAATTGAGTCAGCAGGGAAGTAGATGTGGTCAATCTTCTAAGATAGATCGGAGAATCATAGAATTTAAGAAGTTGGCACCTCCTACTTTTGAGGGCTCTATCGAACTTACTGAATCTTTGAAATGGCTAAACGAAATGGAGAAGGTTTTTGCCAGTATGGATTGTACAGATCAGGAAAAGGTTCGTTTTGCTACTTATCAGTTGCAGGGCGAAGCTTTTGAATGGTGGGAGATCATGTGCTTCTCAAAGTGTCTCCTACCAAAGGAGTAATGAGGTTCGGGGTGTGAGGGAAGCTAAGCCCTCAGTATGTGGGTCTATTTGAGATTCTAGAGAAAATTGGAGTAGTGGCTTATCGACTTGCTTTGTCGCCTTCTCTTGCGAGAGTGCATAATATTTTCCATGTTTCTATGCTAAGGAAATATGTACCTGATCTAAATCATGTAGTTGAATTTGGACCGCTTCAATTTAGGGAAGATTTGTCTTATGAAGAGAAACAAGTGAAAGTGGTTGATAGAAAGGAACAAGTCCTGAGACAGCGTATCATTCCTTATGTTAAAGTCCAGTGGAGCAATCATTCAGAGCGCGAGGCCACCTGGGAACTTGAAGAAGTCATGAGAGACAAGTATCCTCAACTTTTCAGTGAATTAGGTATGTCAATTTTGAGAACGAAATTTCTTTTAGGAGGGGTGAATGTGAGGCCCAACCCAAAATGTGGCCATGTGAATTTGGACTGAAGCCGGAAATTGGGTTGCCAACTTCAGTTTGGATCGACCTTAGCACCGAACTGTCGATTTGTTCGGCAAAGGAGCAGGAGAGGGGAGGTTGAGACGTGCAGGAGAGGGGAGGCTGAGGCATGCAGGAGAGGGAAGGCTGAGGCATGCGGGAGAGGGATTACTTTCTATAAGGAAGGCTCCTTTGTGTGCCTCTATACATCTCGAAAAGCCGTCTTCCTCCGGTGAATGCCAACGAACCCCTCTCACGTGCCTCGGTCCTTTCCGGAACACGTTCTCCTCTAGTGGACGTCGATCTCATCGATAAGTCCTCTATCATTGTCTTCTCATCTTCTCTCAGGTTGGCATGAGTAGGGGTGATCGACGGGAGCCCATTCCCTCTTGATCATGGGTTTGAGTAGGGTCGACCGGCCGGGATGGGGGGGGATTTGTTTCGTTTTGGGTTTCCGGCAAGTGGCCGGATAGCCGTCGAGGCACCGCTGGTTCCTTCCCTTCCCTTCCTTCTAGTTTCCCTGTGGCAATGGAGGGTAGGCTTGGTTTGGGGAGATGGCATCGAGATTTAATCGAGAGGAGAACAGGGGAGATGACAGCGGGTTGGAAGGAAGAACGAACTGAGTTGACTCAGTTTCTGGCATGAGTCAACTTGGTTGGTTGGCTGAGTTAACTCGGTCACAGAACTAAGTTGACTCAATTAACAGGAAATTTAGTTTCTTTTTTTGTAGTTTTATATAGAAGTTAATTATATGATTAAAAATTGTTATGCAGGATCGAGGTTGTCCTTGGAAGACCCGGTTTACTGGATTGTACTAGTTGGTAGATACTCTAAAGTAAGTTATCATTCTCTAGTAAAATTTACCATGCATGTTGTGAGCTTACTACTTAGTATGTTACTAAATATTATTGTATAACTTTATGCTGTATATTAATGACATGAGGTGGTATGAGGCTAAACACTTAGTATTAAAATATACTATGTCATGGGTTGAGTTGGTTTTAGTTACTCTCTAGTCCAACTATGATTACACGAGTTCGGATCTAGTCTTCCTGTGGGCCTACAATGGGACGATCACTGGTACATGACCATTGAGCGGTATGTGAGTCAGGAGCTAGTTTTTCTTGTGGACCTGGCCGACGGGACGATCGCTGATACATGTAGAGGATGCATGTTTCTCGTGTAATTTCAAAGCTAGTTTTCCTTGTGGGCCTCCAGTGGGGCGATCACTGGCACATGACCGTTGAGCGGTATGTGAGTCAGGATTTTAGACTCTTGTGGGGCTAGCTACGGGCCGATCATGGTCATAGTCAGGGGAGACTAGGTGAGTGTGTGTGTGGATGGCCATCCTAAGGAGTGTGTGTTGTCAGAAGAGTATTAAAGAAGAATAATAATGAAAATTGATTTGGCTTTATAGTAGTATTGTTATGTTTGATTACTTGTGTGTACTGATTTATTTAAACTGTCTTACTCTTGATTTATGGTAGAATTATACTCGAGATGTATAATAACTTACTGAGTTTTAGAGAAACTCACTCTATTCCCTTATTTTTTTTCAGGATCAAAGGAACATGTGGGCTTGGGAACCAGTCAGTGAGAATTTAGGACTTAGTGGACACTGTTATTTATTTATTTTTTAATAAATCTTAGCAAGTGGCTGTTAGTGTGTATGAACATTTGAATTTGTTTATCTAATAAAATTTTATGGGATTGCTTGGTTGATTATTTTTGTTGAGTTTGGTATGGTACAGGCCTTGTATGTTTAAGGAAAAAATGAACCCAAGGGCATATGGCCGTCTGATGCACATCCGGCTCGAATTCTAGGTTGGGGCGTGACAGATTTTGTGGTATCAGAGCTAGGCTATCTTAATGACAAGATGATATAGATAGTGAGAGTGGGGTAGAGATAATTAGGATAAGTTTAAGATATTTAAAGTAACTGAAAGGATTATGCCCTAAAGGCCAATCGAAATGTTGTATTTCGATGGGATTTTTCTTTGTATCCCAAACCAATATATTGACATTATCAATTAATAAAGGCATTTTGTTTTCATCATATGCTGTGTCTTAATTATTTTATTATTATATGATAAACCCCATAGATTAGGGCTATGGTTCTACGGTTATGATGAGATCATACCAGTGAGGCCTAAAGCCTTAAAACCCTAATCTAAAATATTCATGGTCGATGGGACGTTGAGTAGGGGATCAATGTTTCCAGCAAGACCAGCACATCCTATATATACTTGGTGAAGAGGGTGACTGATCTTGTTGCCCAGAAATGGAGCCCAAGAGGGGGGGTGAATTGGGTCTTTTAGAAATTTAACACAATAAAATGAAGGTCCAGTGGTGCTTGTGAGCAATAATAAATTTGATGCAAGAATATAGCAATAATTAAAGAGTACAAGAGAAAAAGAGCAATCACACACAAACACAAAGTTTATAGTGGTTCGGTGTAAACCTATCACCTACATCCACTTCCCAAGCCACTCTTGGGAATTCCACTATAATCCACACCAGATTACAATTGACTTGTTTTTCACAAGGCTCAGAAGTCAAAACCTAAGTTGGTTTTGTCACCTAGGCTTACCAACAAACCTAAATACTTGTTTTGTCTTCGGGCTCACAAGTTAACCCTAGTTGGTTTTGTCCCTTTGGCTCACCAACAAACCACAATAACCTTCTTTCAAGACACCCTTGAAAGCAAGGTTAAATCACAATAAAAACAGATATGAAATTTAAAAGCTACAACAAACTCTCTTCAAGAGTAGATTGGAATCTTTGAAGCTCAAAAGGATGCTTTGTTTTCACTCTTCTTCAAAGTGCCTCTTTTTGGAATGAAGTAAGGATGAGCTTGTAGGCTTTTCAATGGAATCAAGCTAGAAGAGACTTTTTGATTTGAAGTTTGGAGAGAATATTGGCTTTATGGTTTTTGAGTGGACTTGAATGCTCTTGAATAGACTTCTCTTCACTTCTCTCTTGCTTTTTCTTGCTTTAACATAAGGTTGGTGGAGCTTAAATACATCAAAAACCTTCTAAAAATGGTTTGTGACCGTTGGAGCATTGGAAATAGCCATTTGGAGCTTGAAAACCAAGTTCTGCAAGCCAGAAAAATAGATCCGTTAGAGTTGTCAGGCTGCAAGTATCGACACTTGGCTAGCAGGTGTCGACACTTGATTTCTGGGTGTCGACACTTGAACATTCAAGTGTCGACACTTGATGCACAGGTGTCGACACTTGACACAAAAATCCTCAAAACCACAAAGTTCTGTATTTTCAAAAATCTCAGGCCTTGAGTCGACACTTGGAACCTAAGTGTCGACACTTGAATATAGGTGTCGACACTTGGCATGCCAAGGATTTTTGTCCATGCCAAATGCTGAAGTGTCGACACTTGAGACTGAAAACATCCAGATTCAAGTGTAAATATCACGAACACAAAAATAAAATTCATGAATACATAAACACATAATAGTTAAACAATTATATGCCCTTTTTCAATGAAGAGGATGCCCGGATATGTGAGAATTGCTCCGTGCCATTACGTGCCATATACCATAAGTTTTTGAAATTTTGAGGTGCTTTCTTCCTGAAAACTCACAACTTGAAATCCTCATTAAAATATAATATGCACTCAATGTTTTGTTATTCATCAAAATCACTGGGTGGAGCCAACAATCTCCCCCTTTTTGATGATGACAAAACCTTGAGAAAAAGAGGCAATATAGTTCAAACTTTAACCATTTAATTTATATATATGAATTTTAGTCACAATAGGGGCAAAAACTTTATAGATAGGAGGAAACAATCTCTCCCTTAATTAGATACTTCTTATTAAGGTAAACTTCAAAGATTCTTGCAAGGTGAAATCAATATAATAATCAATACAATACACCTTTTTCTCAATAAAATCAAAATCAATACTTGTTCTCCCCCTTTTTGTCAATCATAAGAAAGGGAAATAACCTCCCCCTCACAATGAGCATGGATACAAAAAGATGGTAGAGAAACAAATAACATAGATATCAGAGCTGAAATTATGCAAATATTAAAGAGTATCAGAGCTAAAATATACCATTATAAAAAGTATCAGAGCCAAAGAATAGTAAACTGATTTAGTGAAGCACAAAATTTGCCAAGATAACAGAGTACTGAACAGAAACACATATATATAAGATAAGTTTTCAGTACAAAATTTGCTGAAACATCAGCAAGAGCTGAAACATATATAAATCATCAGAGTCAAACATGTATCAAATATACAACATAAGAGCTAAAACAAACATCTGTGAGGCTAATCCTCATCAGATGGAACATCAAGACTGAAAGGAGCACTGATCCTAGATCTGGTGGCTAATGCCCTAGGAGGTGCTAAAGCTCTAAGACTCCTAGTGCGGCCAGAAGGACCAAAGGCGGGTACAACCCTAGAAGATCTAGTAGAAGGAGGTGAAAGATGATCAGCTGGTGCAATAAGATCCGGTGTGGAGTCAACCAAGGCAGTAGTAGGAGCTGGTGTAGTAGGAGGATCTCGATTGACCACCTCATAAGCATCGGCACCGCCCACACTGTCGCTGTCACTCCCCACTACCTCTGTAGCTCTGTCAACATCCTGATCACCACCCTCAGCATAATTAGCATGGTCGCTCTGGTGATCATCGCCATCATCATCATCATCGTCATCATCGTCAGATCATGCAAGTACAGGGGCTGCAGGAGGTATAAATGATCTCAGCAGACTCTCAATGCGAGTAAATCCATCCTCCATGGATCTGCGAATCTCAGCATGCTCCGAGGTAGTATGTGCTCGTAGAAGCTCGACCTCGCTACGTAGCTGAGTCATCTCACCTCTGATCTTTGAGAACTGTGCTCTGGCATGCTCCTCAAAAGATAGTCCTGTAGATGGTGGTGGAGGAGCTGAAGCGTCAGGAGACAGGTGCTCTGCCTGTGTCGATGGTACATCTACTGGAGGAAGAACTGCTGGCTCAGATGGTCCAGCCTCAGCCTCTCGAAACTCGTCCTCCTCATCTGGCTCCTGGCCAGACTCCCTGCGAACCCATCGACCTCCAATAATCCTGTATCCCATCCGGTGCAATGACCTCTCATCGTACACATCCGTGTGCAGTATCTCCTTGGAGATCTCCCCCTCCAATGATACTCCACAAGCTCTGAAAAGTCGGGTCAGTGCCATGCCGTATGGCAAACAGTGTCGGTGCTGAGTGGCAGCATCATACATTTGTGACAGCATCAGAGAGGGTAAATCTATCTGTCTCCTCTCAATCAGACTGGTCATCACCATCAACTCTCTCTCGATGATGAAATCGAATCTACCAGTCTTCGGTAGTAGGATCCGTGCAGTAATATGGTGCCGCAGGCGCATCTCTAATGATAACTGGTTCGCGGTAACCACTGAAATACCGCGAACATCCTCTCTCTCAAGGATGCACCTAAATGCCGCCTCTCTATCATCTACTAAAAAAGCACAGACTCATCTCCGGGGTATCTCCCATACACGGCTCAGAAGCTCATCAGTCAAAGAGATCTGAATCCTCTGATGGATGTCATCCACAATAGTCGTCGATAGTCCAGTGCACCATAGAACTCCCTCACTAAGTGAGGATAGTACCTCTCCTGCATGGTGCAGAAGGATATTAGTCCTGCATCTGTGAGTATCTCCCTAATACCAAAGTGGTGCCTATCGAAGAACTACAAGTCAACTCTCCTCCCTAAAGCTACAGACTTCCCTGCCATCCTCTCTGCAGGGGGGAGCCCGGTATGGCTGTACTGCTCGGCTGTGCAGGATCAAATCTGGCCTTCGATCTCCTCTCAGTACCATGACTGGGCCTCTCCCTAACTGCAAGTATCTTCCTAGGACCCATTACAGCCAACTGACCAGGAAGAAGGAAGAAAGGTTTAGAACAAGGGACTGGCCATAGGTTGAGATTAGAAAAAAAAGGTTCAGATAGGTTTCGAAAACCAGAATCAACAAAGTTTGAAAAATATATTTTGATCAAATGACAAATTTTTGAGCAAAATTTGTACAAAAAAGTTTTTGTTAGGTAGAACACATTTGAATCTTTGGAAAAATAATTTTTGTAAGGTCTAAAAATAAAAACATGTGGGATTTGGATCTAAACACTTAGGGTTTTAGCAAATAGGCGAAAATGTCGCAAATGTATCACGAAAAACCTTTTTAAATAGTCAATAAATAAATTTGGTAAATTTAATTTAGTTGAAAACCCAATTTATTTTGCCCAAAATTAATGAAACAGTGATTTTTGCGAAAAAGGGATGAAAATGGCCAAAAGATGAGGGAAATCTGAGAAAAACAAGTTTAAAACATTATTCCCTCAAATGGAGTTTTAGAAATCCATTAAAACACGCAAAAATCCTGTTAGATTCAAGAAAAATATTCGAAAAACTCAAAACACGGTTGTTTGGTTCGAAAACAACAAAATTAAAAACAAAGAAAAATAAAACAAAATTAGAAAGGAGAAATATCTGATTTGTGAAGGATTGAGGGGTGAAAGGACGGATTTGGATAGAGGGAACCACTGTTCCAAGAAATCAGGGGGGAAGAAAATTTTAAAAAACCATCGTTTGGTCTGTTTAAAAACAATTTCAGATTCGCAAGTGTCGACACTTCGGATATGTCAAGTGTCGACACTTGGTCAGGTGTCGACACTTGACACTTTCCAAGTGTCGACACTTGGCCAAATAATTCGAGAAAACCCGGAAAAAATAGGAAAAAATTTGACAAAGTTTTGGGGTTTTAATCAATAGGTTTTGAGCTTTAGGATTTAGATAAAAATGATACTAAGAGAGTTCTAGGAGAATGGATCAATGACACCTAACTCTCTTCTAATCAGACAGAACCTATCCTCACTCAAAGGCTTTGTAAACACATCAGCTAACTGATCATTAGTACAAACAAAATCGAGAATTACATTAGAGTTTTGTACATGATCTCTTATGAAATGATGTCTTATTTCAATGTGTTTACTTCTTGAATGTTGCACAGGATTTTTAGATAGGTAGATTGCACTAGTATTGTCACATCTTATGGGTGTCTTAGTTAGTTTAATGCCAAAATCCTCGAGTTGTTGTTTGATCCAGAGGATTTGAGCACAATAGCTCCCAGCTGCTATATATTCGGCTTCCGTCATAGATAGAGCAACTGAGTTCTATTTCTTGCTACTCCAAGAGATCAAATTTACTCCAAGAAACTGACAGGTTCCACTAGTACTTTTACGATCAAGTTTACACCCAGCAAAGTCAGCATCAGAATAAGCAATTAAATCAAATGAAGAATCTCTAGAGTACCATAAACCAATTTCAATTGAGCCAGATAGATATCTAAGTATGCGTTTAACAGCCAAAAGATGAGACTCTTTAGGATTGGACTGATATCTAGCACACATACAGACACTAAA
This sequence comes from Areca catechu, assembly GCA_021397845.1. NCBI lineage: Eukaryota > Viridiplantae > Streptophyta > Magnoliopsida > Arecales > Arecaceae > Areca > Areca catechu. The sequence goes on along the minus strand of CM038045.1, from coordinate 147,636,592 downwards.
CATGATATCTGGCCTACTGGCAGTAAGATATAACAATGAACCAATCATGCCACGATATAATTTTTGGTCTATAGACTTACCTGATTCGTCCTTGTCAAGTCTACATGTAGAGCTCATAGGGGTACCTAACGGCTTAGTGTTCTCCATCCCAAACTTCTTGAATATTTCTCTTGTGTATTTTGTTTGGTTGATGAAGATCCTCTCTTTGGTTTGCCTTATCTAGAGTCCGAGGAAGAAATTCAGTTCTCCCATCATGCTCATCTCGAACTCACTCTGCATTAATCTTGCAAAATCTTGACAAAGAGATTCATTAGTAGCACGAAATATTATATCATCAACATAGATTTGTACTACTAAGAGATCATCATTCTTTTTCTTTAAAAACAAAGTTTTATCTACATTACCTCTAGTGAAATCATTTTTCAGCAAAAAGAAGCTTAAACGATCATACCAAGCTCTTGGAGCTTGTTTTAATCCATATAAAGCTTTATGAAGTTTATAAACATGATTTGGAAATTCAGAATTTTCAAAACCAGGAGGTTGTTCAACATAAACTTCTTCTTCAATTAATCCATTTAAAAAGGCACTTTTAACATCCATTTGATATAGTTTAAAATTCATGAAACAAGAAAAAGCCAACAATAGCCTAATTGCCTCAAGTCTAGCCACAGGAGCAAAGGTTTCATCAAAATCTATCCCTTCCTCCTGATTGTATCCTTTGGCAACCAGTCTAGCTTTATTTCTAATTACTATTCCATTTTCATCAAGTTTATTTCGAAATACCCATTTTGTGCCAATAATTGATGTGTTTGAAGGCCTATCCACTAGTGTCCAAACATTGTTCCTTTTAAATTGATTAAGTTCATCTTGCATAGCATTTATCCAATTACTATCACATTCAGCTTCATCAATAGTTTTAGGTTCAATTTGAGATACAAAAGCTAAGTAATCATAAATATTTCTAAGAGATGATCGAGTACTTACACCTTTAGATGGATCACCTATAATTAGTTCTTTTGGGTGTCCATGAGCATACCTACATTCTTTTGGTAATGGATCAACAGTTGATGTATTTTCATCACCTTGTGCTTGATCTCCGTCAGTGTTTTGATCATCGTTCTGTTCCTTGGTAAGTCCTTCATTGTTGTTTGTTTCTTCAGTTTTCTTGCTACCTATTTCATCAAAAAGTATATCTTCTTTTCTTGAAGATTTTTGGTTAGTTTCATCAAATACCATATATATGGATTCTTCAACAACAAGTATCCTTCTATTGAAGACCCTGTATGCCTTACTGGATGTGGAGTAGCCTAAAAAGACTCCCTCATCTGATTTGGCATCAGATTTACTTAGATTATCTTTACCATTGTTTAAGATGAAACAACGGCATCCAAAAACATGAAAATAATGGATTGAAGGTTTTCTACCCTTCCAAAGCTCATAAGGGGTTTTCTTTAAAATCGGTCGAATTAAAACTCGATTTAAAATATAGCATGCAGTATTTATGGCTTCCACCCAAAAGTATCTAGGTAAATCATTTTTACAAAGCATGGTGCGTACCATTTCTTCAAGGGGTCTATTTTTTCTTTCTACTACCCTATTTTGTTGAGGTGTCCTAGGTGCAGAAAAATTATGATGAATTCCATTTTCAATACAGAATTTATTAAAATTAGCATTTTCAAATTCAATTCCATGATCACTTCTTAAAAATACTACTGAAACACCTTTTTCATTTAAAACTCTTTTGTGAAATCTAATAAATTCAGAAAACGTTTCATCTTTATGTGCTAAAAACATGACCCAAGTAAAACATGAGAAATCATCTACAATGACTAGACCAAACTTCTTACCTCCCAAACTAGATGTTCTAGTAGGCTCAAAGAGGTCCATATAAAGCAATTCCAAAGGTCTAGATGTAGAGATTACTCCTTTTGGTTTGAAAGAAGATTTTGTTTGTTTTCCAAGTTGACATGAACTGCAAATCTTATCTTTTTCAAAATTGAGTTTAGGCAAATCTTTTACTAAATTCTTTTTGCTAAGTTTTGAAATTAAATGCATGCTTGCATGTCCTAGTCTACGATGCCAAAGCCAACTAGTTTCATCGATCTTGGTTTCCATTGCCACTAGACATTGACCTTTCTGAATAGGGAGATCATCAAGATCAACCATATAAATATCGCCATGCCTATGACCGATGAACTTAATGCCATTGTCATCTAGACTAGAAACAATGCACAAAGAAGATTCAAAAACAACTTTAAAATTTTTATCACAAAATTGACTAATGCAAAGCAAGTTATGTTTTAATCCATCAACATATAAAACATCATCAATATAAGAGGTAGGGGTGATATGGATTTTACCAATACCGATAATTTTGCCCTTTCTATTATCACCAAAAGTTATATTGCCACCATTTTGATATGTGAGTGATGAGAACTGCTCCACATCTCCTGTCATATGCCTTGAGCAACCGCTATCAAGGTACCACATTCTTTTCTTGTTGGTTGCAAGGCATACCTACAATAAAGATCAAGTGGAGACTTTAGGTACCCAAGCAATCTTGGGTCCTTTTTGGTTAGTGGCTTTGGTTCCTTTTGGAACCCAAACTTTCTTAGTGTTATTTAATTTTTCTTTGTTGCACATATAAGATTTATATCATTTAATACCACAAGTATAGCATGTAATGGATGAAGATGCAGGCACAAAGAAATTTTTAAAGAGTTTCTGTTTCTTATGAGTTCTGAATCCTAATCCAGCTTTGTCAAATACTGCTCTTTGGTTATTTAATAGTAAATTTAATTTTTCAGAATTGTAAGTAAATTTTTCAACAAAAGGTTTTAGTTTTTCAATTTCTTCTTTATATCTTTTGTTTTCTATTAAAATTTCTTTGCTTTGTCTTGACAATTTTTTATTTGAAAGTAAGTTACTTTTCTTTTCAAATATATCCTTTTCTTTTTCAAGAGCCATAATCTTATCATTTAAATTTTAATTTTGTATTAGAAGGTATTCATTTTCATTTGGAAGGTTGTTGTTTGTTTTAGCTAGATCCAAATTTTGCTTCTTTAAGTCTTTATGTTTTGACTTTAATTTTTGAAATTCTATGACTAGTTCATCAAAAATCTCATGAAGCTCATCAAAAGTTAATTCATTTTCGGTTTCAGAACATACCTCTTCTTGATCGGCCATCAAACAGAAATTTGCTACTTCCTGCTGTTCTTCCTCAGAGCTGGAGTCTTCACTTTCACTCCAGGTTGCCATCATAGCTTTCTTTCTCAGCTTTCTTCTGCTTTTCTTTAACAAGGGGCAGTCTACCTTGAAATGCCCGGGTTTCTTACACTCAAAACATGTGGGCTGCTCCTCCTTCTTTTCCTTGTCTTTTTCCTTACTCGGCTCACCTTTCAGAGGTTTCTTTTTGTAGTTGAACTTTTTCTTCCTCATAAACCTTCTGAATTTCCTTGCTAACAGAGCCGTTTCATCTTCTTCGTCATCCTCTTCAGAGTCTTCGCTTGAGTCCTCTCTAGTAGTAGATTTGAACGCGATTGCCTTCTTCTTTTTATTCACCTCTCCGTTCGTTTGTTTGAGGGATAGCTCATAAGTCATCAAGGAACCCAACAGTTGTTCCAGCGGGAGAGTGTTGACATCTTTAGCTTCTTCAATTGCAGTGACCTTTGCATCTCATGAAGCTGGTAGAGACCTGAGAAGTTTATTCACAAGTTCACCGTTAGAAATTATTTTTCCTAGACTTCTCATGCCATTCACAATGTTTGTGAACCTAGTATACATCTCACTGATAGACTCAGTAGGTTCCATTTTAAACATTTCATATGTGTGAATTAGCATGTTAACCTTGGTGGTTTTCACTTGGTGTGTACCCTCATGGGTAACCTCAAGTGTATCCCAAATCTCCTTTGCGGAGAGACAGTTTGATATTCTATTAAACTCACTAGGATCAAGAGAGCAAAATAAAAGGTTCATTGCCTTAGCATTAAGCTCAATTTGCTTAATGTCATTCTCATCCCAATCATCTTTCATTTTTGGAGTGAGAATGCCATTAATCATCATTGTAGGCTGATGAGGACCTTTTACAATTGTTCTCCATAAATTATAATCAAGAGCTTGTATAAATATGTGCATGCGTGTCTTCCAGTATGTGTAATTTGTGCCATTAAAAAGTGGGGGTCGGTTTGAAGCTTGACCTTCTACAATACCCATGCCTATTGGGGCTGCCATGATCTTTTACTCAAGATCCTTGGACCTACAAGAGAGTACCGGTGCTCTGATACCACTTGTTGCCCAGAAATGGAGCCCAAGAGGGGGGCTGAATTGGGTCTTTTAGAAATTTAACACAATAAAATGAAGGTGCAGTGGTGCTTGTGAGCAATAATAAATTTGATGCAAGAAGATAGCGATAATTAAAGAGTACGAGAGGAAAAGAGCAATCACACACAAACACAAAGTTTATAGTGGTTCGGTGCAAACCTAGCACCTACATCCACTCCCCAAGCCACCCTTGGGAATTCCACTATAATCCACACCAGATTACAGTTGACTTGTTTTTCACAAGGCTCACAAGTCAAAACCTAAGTTGGTTTTGTCACCTAGGCTTACCAACAAACCTAAATACTTGTTTTGTCTTCGGGCTCACAAGTTAACCCTAGTTGGTTTTGTCCCTTTGGCTCACCAACAAACCACAATAACCTTCTTTCAAGACACCCTTGAAAGCAAGGTCAAATCACAATAAAAACATATATGAAATTTAAAAGCTACAACAAACTCTCTTCAAGAGTAGATTGGAATCTTAGAAGCTCAAAAGGATGCTTTGTTTTCACTCTTCTTCAAGGTGCCTCTTTTTAGAATGAAGTAAGGATGAGCTTGTAGGCTTTTCAGTGGAATCAAGCTAGAAGAGACTTTTTGATTTGAAGTTTGGAGAGAATATTGGCTTTATGGCTTTTGAGTGGACTTGAATGCTCTTGAATAGACTTCTCTTCACTTCTCTCTTGCTTTTTCTTGCTTTAAAATGAGGTTGGTGGATCTTAAATATACCAAAAACCTTCTAAAAATGGTTTGTGACTGTTGGAGCATTGGAAATAGCCATTTAGAGTTTGAAAACCAAGTTCTGCAAGCCAGAAAAATAGATCCGTTAGAGCTGTCAGGCTGCAAGTGTCGACACTTGGCTGTCAGGTGTCGACACTTGGCTGTCAGGTGTCGACACTTGATTTCTGGGTGTCGACACTTGAACATTCAAGTATCGACACTTGATGCACAGGTGTCGACACTTGACACAAAAATCCTCAAAATCATAAAGTTCTATATTTTCAAAAATCTCAGGCCTTGAGTCGACACTTGGAACCTAAGTGTCGACACTTGGTGTCGACACTTGAATATAGGTGTCGACACTTGGCGTGCCAAGAATTTTTGTCCGTGCCAAATGCTGAAGTGTCGATACTTGACTGTCCAGGTGTCGACACTTGAGACTGAAAACATCCAGATTCAAGTGTAAATGCCTCGAAAACAAAAATAAAATTCATGAATACATAAACACATAATAGTTAAACAATTATATGCCCTTTTTCAATGAAGAGGATGCCTGGATATGTGAGAATTGCTCCATGCCATTACGTGCCATACACCATAAGTTTTTGGAATTTTGAGGTGCTTTCTTCCTGAAAACTCACAACTTGAAATCCTCATTAGAATACAATATGCACTCAATGTTTTGTTATTCATCAAAATCACTGGATGGAGCCAACAGATCTCACAGTCACTTGTATTTGACATTAATACTAGGATGTGGGTGCTCATTAGAGAATGAGTTCACTGGATGGATCCAGCTTGAAAATATCTAATGGAACCTTATCTATTTGTCAATAGATAGTTCTCATAGTGGGAGAGTGCATGTGGTCCTTTGACCTGAGACTGCCATGGTACCTTGTATACATGAATCCATACTTTGGTTCACACTCAATCATAACACTGAGTTGAGCATGGGGTGATACTGGGTATGGTGGATTGCATATGGAGTTGTGAGTAGGTCAAAAAGGAATCGATTAACCCTAGTAAGAGGGAATCGCATCCAACTGATTTCGATCAAATGAAGATTCGGGAAATCTTTGATCAAAGTATGAACATTAGAAATAGTTACTAATAGTTCATTAATGAATCATCATTATCAGATTGAGCTAGGAATGAATATGAAATTGGATTTGATAAGTATCCATATCCAGAGTAATATTCAGGGAGCAAGCTGATCGAAGGACTGAATTGCCCGGTAACTCACCACTAAAGGGTATTTTGGTAATGCCACCAAAATTCCACATCTTCTGGGTAGGCATGATACGTTGCTAGACGTCAATCTTGTCTTGTGAAGATTTGATTGAATTATGGTAATTCAATCAGTTAATTAGAATTGGATTCTAATTGACCTAGTCGGGCTAGCTTGACTTGACCTAAATCGGTTTGGATGAGATCAAATCTAATTAGGCCAAGTTACACCCGGACTCACTGCTGGCTAGATGTGGAACCCAATGGGTCACACACAAAAGGGTTCTGATCAAGGGTTTTATTGGATTAAACCATGTTTGCATGTGAACATGCTAGCACGTGTTGCAAACCATAGCACCAGGGTTCGAACTAGGTTCGAATCAGGTTCCAATTTGAATTAATATTGATCCTAATTAAGCTAAATTAAATTTCGCTAAGAGGTTGGGTCTGATCACCTTTAATTGGGTCAGTATTTATCTGGTTTTGAGAACCAGATAGCCTTCCTTGGACACGTGGTCTTTGTGGCATGTGGAATGGTCAAAGCATGAAGAGTTTTGGCGCAAATGGTTTCCCACGATAATAAATCGTGAGAAATAAGAAGGGGCGCCTTCTTTGGATGAAGAGTCCTTCTGCAATAAGCAGAGGACCAAGTCAAACCTCTTTCATGCCTCTTGGAGCCTTCCACGCCCCTTGGGATAACTCTTCATGCCAAAGGAAAAAGAGTCCACGCCCCTTGGGTCTCTTGGCGCTAAGAATGAAAAGTCGCGTCCATTCTTTTTCCATGCACCTTTTGAGAAAGAAAAAATGCATGGACTCTTCTGGTTGGCGTCCGCACAGGGTGAAGTGCTATTTCAAAAAGGGCTAGATGACTTTTGGATGGGTTTTGATGCTTGGATAAGTGAAGGGAGGCGACGTATGATTGAAACAACGTAATGTTTCATCATAAGGGCTTTCTGATACACTTAACTTGGATTTAAATAATCCAAATGTTGTGTAGATAGACCAAAAGCCATGTCCTAATAGAAGATTGCTTCTCTTCATATGAGAAGTCTTCTCTGGCGCCCCGGCTATGCTATAAATAGAGTAGCGCACCCGGGGTGTTTTATGATCTATCCGAAGTCTTCAAAGTGCTCTTCTTTCTTATTACATCCTATTCTCTTGTCCTAAACACTCTAGCCATTTTTGAACAAGGTCTTTGGAAGGCCTAGGAGTGTTCAAATCAGGAGAGGGATTAGGAAAAAGTAAAGAAGAGAAGAACAGAAATAAAAAGGGAAGGAGTAGAAAGGCTGATTCAAAGAAGAGTTAGTCCAATTGGATTGGACTTTGCCCAAATCCAATTAGGCTCAGGTCCAAGAGTCTAATAGGTGGAACTAAGTTGCAAGAAGGTGCTGGTGTCTTGATCAAGCCCCGTGTGGATCACCATTGGAGGGCGAACACTTGGGCGCCTGGTGGAGGAGAAGACTGAATCAAGGTTTTCTTCATCGGATTGGATATTAGCGATTAAGGTTAGTATTTAAACCCTAATTTATATTTTATGATTTATGTTCTTAATAAAGTGTTCTTGGGATAAGGGTTTGGTAGTGTTTTCAAGATAAATTTTGAAATCCACGCTTCTGCCCTGATCACCAAACCCATCAGTAACAAGTAAGGTTATATTATCAAACTGACTTTCTTCTATGGAATAGGTGAGAATGGCCTGGACCCGATCCATGAGAAAGTCTAATCATAATGATCATACTTCTTGAGCTCATGGTACTTCGCAAGCAGCAGGTCCGTCTCGAGCTGCCAGTGCCTCCAAGACTCGTAGTTTATCACCTGATTGGGTCGAAAGCTGAGCAATCAGTCCTCCCCCTCAGCAGCATGATTTGAGGACAGCTAATTCTGATGGTCAGCTGGTAGGTCTTATTCAAGCGCTAACCAGGCTTGTTCAGGAATTGAGTCAGCAGGGAAGTAGAGGTGGTCAATCTTCTAAGACAGATCAGGGAATCACAGAATTTAAGAAGTTGGCACCTCCTACTTTTGAGGGCTTTACCGAACCTACTGAATCTTTGAAATGGCTGAAGGAAATGGAGAAGGTTTTTGCCAGTATGGATTGCACAGATCAGGAAAAGGTTCGTTTTGCTACTTATCAGTTGCAGGGCGAAGCTTTTGAATGGTGGGAGATCATGTGCTTCTCAAAGTGTCTCCTACCAAAGGAGTAATGAGGTTCGGGGTGCGAGGGAAGCTAAGCCCTCGATATGTGGGTCCTTTTGAGATCCTAGAGAAAATTGGAGTAGTGGCTTATCGACTTGCTTTGTCGCCTTCTTTTATGGGAGTGCATAATATTTTCCATATTTCTATGCTAAGAAAATATGTACCTGATCCAAATCATGTAGTTGAATTTGGACCGCTTCAATTCAGGAAAAATTTGTCTTATGAAGAGCAACCAGTGAAAGTGGTTGATAGAAAGGAACAAGTCCTGAGACGGCGTATCATTCCTTATGTTAAAGTCCAGTGGAGCAATCATTCAGAGTGCGAGGCCACCTGGAAACTAGAAGAAGTCATGAGAGACAAGTATCCTCAACTTTTTAGTGAATTAGGTATGTCAATTTCGAGGACGAAATTTCTTTTAGGAGGGGAGAATGTGAGGCCCAACCCAAAACATGGCCATGTGAATTTGGACTGAAGCTGGCAATTGGGATGCCAACTACAGTTCGGATCGACCTTGGCACCGAACTGCTGATTTGTTCAACGGAGGAGCGGGAGAGGGGAGGCTGAGGCGTGAGGCATGCTGGAGAGGGGAGGCTGAGGCGTGAGGCATGCTGGAAGGCTGAGGCGTGCGGGAGAGGGATTACTCCTTATAAGGAAGGCTCCTCCGTGTGCCTCGATCCATCTCGAAAAGCTGTCTTCCTCTGGTGAATGCCAACGAATCCCTCTCGAGTGCCTCGGTCCTTTGTGGAACACATTCTCCTCCAGTGGACGTCGATCTCACCGGTAAGTCCTCTATCCTCATCTTCTCATCTTCTCTCGGGTTGGCATGAGTAGGTGTGACCAACGGGAGCCCATTCCCTCTCGAGCGTGGGTTTGAGTAGGGTCGACCGGCCGAGATGGGGGGGGGATTTGTCTCGTTTTGGGTTTCCGGCAAGTGGCCGAACAGCCGTCGAGGCACCGCTGGTTCCTTCCCTTCCCTTCCTTTCGGTTTCCTTATGGCAGTGGAGGGTAGGCTTGGTTGGGGGAGATGGCATCGAGATTTAATCGAGAGGAGAATAGGGGAGATGATAGCAGGTTAGAAGGAAGAACAAACCGAGTTGACTGGATTTCTGGCGTGAGTCAACTCGGTTGGTTGGCTGAGTTAACTCGGTCACAAAACTGAGTTGACTCAATTAACAGGGAATTTAGTTTCTTTTTTTTGTAGTTTTATATAGAAGTTAATTATATGATTAAAAATTGTTATGCATGATCGGGGTTGTTCTTGTAAGACCCGGTTTAGTGTTGGATTATACTAGTTGGTAAATCTCTAAAGTAAGTTATCATTCTCTAGTAAAATTTACCATGCATGCTGTGAGCTTACTATTTAGTATGTTACTAAATATTATTATATAACTTTATGATGTATATTAATGACATGAGGTGGTATGAGGCTAAACACTTAGTATTAAAATATACCGTCATGGGTTGAGTTGGTTTTAGTTACTCTCTATTCCGACATGATTACACGAGTTAGGATCTAGTTTCCTTGTGGGCTTTCAGTGGGGCGATCACTGGTACATGACCATTGAGCGGTATGTGAGTCAGGAGCTAGTTATCCTTGTGGTCCTGGCCGGTGGGGCGATCACTGGTACATGCATAGGATGCATTTTTCTCGTATAATTTCAGAGTTAGTTTTTCTTGTAGGCCTCCAGTGGGGCGATCACTGGCACATGACCGTTGAGCGGTATGTGAGTCAGGATTCTAGACTCTTGTGGGGCTAGCCACGGGCCGATCGTGGCCATAGTCATGGGGGACTAGGTGAGTGTGTGTGTGGATGGCCATCCTAAGGAGTGTGTGCTGTCAGAAGAGTATTAATGAAAAATAATAATGAAAATTGATTTGGCTTTATAGTAGTATTATTATGTTTGATTACTTGTATGTACTAATTTATTTAAACTGCCTTGCTCTTGATTTATGGTAGAATTATACTCGAGATGTATGATAACTTACTGAGTTTTAGGGAAACTCACTCTATTCCCTTATTTTTTTCAGGATCAGAGGAACATATGTGCTTGGAAACCAATCAGTAAGAATTTAGGACTTAGTGGACACTGTTATTTATTTATATTTTAATAAATTTTAGCTTGTGGTTGTTAATGTGTATGAACATTTGAAGCTTATCTAATAAAATTTTATGGGATTGCTTGGTTGATTATTTTTGTTGAGTTTGGTATGGTACAGGCCTTGTATGTTTAAGGAAAAAATGAATCCAAGGGCATACGGCCGTCTAATGCTCATCCGGCTCAGATTCTGGGTCGGGGCATGACATATCCTCTATAGATTAAACAATAGTTAGGGCATGTTTGGTTCAAAATAGTTGGACTCTTAAATGGGAATAAGGATAAGTGATTCTTATTTCAGCTATTTCCATTTGGTTGAAGGGAGTTCCATTTCTTTTCCAATACCAGAAAGAAAGGAAATAACCCTATCCCTACTCTCTCTTGTTGTATTCAAATTCTATTTCGATTCCGGTCATGAATCAAATATGTTAGGGGATATAACTATTTCGATTTATATTATAATTCATTATGATTTCAATTTTGATTGTGAACTAAATGTGTCCTTAATTCTTTAGATTTTTTTGTCAAAGTTTTCTTTAGGAATAGTGAAATATCGGATTATGATCTCTTTGCATTCAGTATTCCAGCATTATTGGTGCCTGAATAAGCCATAAACAACCATTCTTGCAAATTGGAAAGCGCAAATTCATTTTACATATTCCTTTATTTAGGTAGAAATTCATTTCTCATATTCAAAAAAAAATGGCTGCATAAGATTATATAAGATCTGTAAATATGTACAGCAAGAATTCAAAGAGTGATCCTGGGGGATTGGCACATAAGAGGATATTCCATGCAAAGCAACATAAACAGGTAATCATGTGCAGGGTAAAATTTAAAATTTTAGTTCACTGAATCCTACTTGTAGAGGAAATACTATGGAACATGCGTTACATGCCCCTGCAAAAAGTATATTGCATGAACATGAATCTTAAACCAGAGGAAATACAAGAATTGACTGGAGTCCTTTTGTGAGAATATAAACAAGTTGATAAATAGGGAACCGTTACAATTTATATTTTTCTATTATCAAACAATAAGAAATTTTGCAACCTTATGCATGCAGGTCATTTTCAGTGTACATCACGACAAATAGAAGATGCACTTCGTAACGATGCTGGTTTCACCAAATTGGTGCATAGGATAAACGATGATCATAGAAGGACCATGGAGTTATGATTGAATACACATAATCCACATTGTGGTTTGATGCTCGAGGATTACGTAAGGTGCCACCAAAAAAGGTTCTTGGTGCGCTCAACCTATAAGAAATGTTGGCAACGTTCCATGCAGTTAACAAATGGCAACACTACTTGATAGGCTAGAATTTCATCATATATTATTATAACAATTCAAGATTTTATCTAAAAAGATTAATTGAAAGATATTTTTTGAATTCTTTGATTCTGTATAAATGTCTAAGATCTTTTTTAGCAGATAAATTACTATAAAAAATAGGTTATTAGAGATGGCTAAATGCCATCTCTAATAAGCAATCTATCATTGATAATGCTATTAGCAATGAAATAACCCGTCAGAATAATCATTGTCACTAATAGGACTTATTAGTAATAGCAAAAAATCCACTGCTAATAACAAGTATTAGTGACAATATTAATGATGACGCTAATCATATTTTTAGTTCTTTTTTAAATTAAAAATAAAAAAATATTAGTGACTAAAAACTACATCACTAATTAGCACCGTTGCTAATAACTATTAGTGACGGTAACTTGCCATCGCTAATGCCATTGATAATAATTTTTTAATTTTTAAAAAATCTAAAATTATATTTTTGAAACCTATTTTAATTATAATAACATGCAATTAAATTTTCTGGAACCTATTATAAATAAATTAATAATCAAATACCATAATTACAAATAAAATTAAAAATATAAATTATATAATTTTATAAATTAATATTGCTTTATAAGTATCAAAATTAAATATATAATATTAAAATAAAAAAATAATATAAGATCCTCCTCCTCATTGTCGCCCTTCTCCTCTTGCTACCGTACATCCTCTCTAGCAGTCAATGGATGAGATCCGTATATCCCAGGATCCTATAATGAAAAAAAATAAAATATTATTAATAATTTTCGATATGAAAGTATATATATCGATATAGAGATATATATTTTGATATACTCCTTTAATTCTTAAATAGATTGTTCTTATACGTTCCATTCGATGATACAGAGCTATAGACATTCTCGACCCATCGGTTAGATGGTTAGATTGATTTTTTATCTTATAGTTGCCCTTCCTCGACTTAAGCCTAAATATGTAAAGCTTTTAAGTATAAAAATTTAAAATAAATAAATAAATTTATTAATAGATTTATCTTCTATGATAACTATGATAATAAGATCAGCTGATTATGCAGATATGGGTCTCAGAGAATCTCAATGACTATATCACGAAGGTATCCCAAAAGCTCTAAGGTCATTGGATAAAAAGATGAGTCACAACGTCCTCGACATATGCATCCACTGCACGTCTAGATCGTCAGAGCTTGAGATGAGGACATCGAAGAGTAACAAGCTGGTGGAGGGTCGAAACTATGCCCGAATCCTATGACTCGTCTTCTACTCACCCCTCCGGTGGCCTTGAGCCATCTCTCGAGATCAAGGAGGAGCTGAGAGGATGGGTCCTTACCATTCTGCGATACAATGTACTCCACATAATCCACTTATATATTTTACAAATTGATTAACCTAATTATATATCTCATTATATATAAACTAATAAATAATATTTTAAGTTATTACCACGATATATCAAGATCTCGGATCTAAGTAATCACCAGTCCTCTTAGACTGGTATGTGGCCTCCCACAACTACAGCTACCATGGTGCACAACTTAGCTACAGTATCTATAATAAATAAATAATAAAAATAAATTAGTTCAAACATATATATGATCAATTTAATATGAAATTAATCTAAGCATAGAATTCTTGCTAATCTATTTGCCACTTTATGTATGCCAATGGAGCTACCGGTATGCTTGATCAGATCTTGGTGGATAGTACGATTCTATCATGCCCTTTGCCACCTACCAGAGTACTTTTTACTACACTAGTCATAGAGGGCCTTCCATACATCCACCTGCATCTAGTGATCCCGAAAAAAATTTCAATCCAGTGGTAACTCAAAACTAGAGTGCTTTATGGCAAACTGTATAGCCCATCCTGAAGCCTACATATAGCGCCACCTCCTTAAAGGTCATATGGATAACCTCCTCATCCTGCATAGTCTCGAATTGGTAGTTGTTGACTCCTGTATTGATTTTGATGATTAACAAAATACTTAAGTATATTTAAGTACTAACTGTTTGTTAAAGTATGTCTTATTAGAAAAAGGTACTCATCATGTTAGCTAAATAAATTGCTTGTAAATAGTTGAAGAAGTCCTCTTGATGGATGAAATATTGAAGATAAATGGACTTGAGTATATAAGAATGGCTTGAAAGGATTTAAGTTTTTAGTTTGAAGAAGATTCAGCAGAGTTTCAGTTCAATTTCAGAAAGTTGAAGCAAGTGTCGACTCAAGGTGTCAACTCACTGTGCAAGTGTTGATATAAAGTGTCGACTCAAAGTGTCGACTCACAGAAACTTGAGCTGATATGTAGATGAAGTCTTAGATGGCATAGTTGAAGTGTCGACTTATGTACCTCAAGTGTCGACTCATGTGTTGACTCAAGGATCAACTCAAGGCTTAAGATAAGTTTTTTACAGAATATGTTGAATTTCAAGACTTTTCTCAAGTGTCGACTCATAGAAGCCAAGTGTCGACTCACCAGATGAAGTGTTGACTCACCTGAGATTTTCAGAGAGCTTCAAGGAACATTTTTGAACTAAGTGTTGACTCATTGAAACCAAGTATCGACTCTAAATATCGACTCATGACCTGAAGTATCGACACTTGCAGTTCAGGTGAACAGTAACGACTAGTTTTTTGAAATCCAGAACTTGCCCTTTTCACCCTCAATGGCTAGTTTCACCTCTCCAACGGTTATAAACTGTCATTTGAGCCTTGGGATGGTATTTAAAGTGAATTAATCTCAAGTGGAAAGCAACTAATGAGAAAGAAAAAGAACAAGAAGAGCATTCACTCCAACATTCTTTGAGAGCAACTACTTTCAAGTGGAAAGAAGCCTTCAAGCATTTAAAGCACTCAAGAGCATTCATGATGGGGGATGAACTCTAACATGATGCATGATGACATGAAAGAGAGAAACATAAAGAAAAATCAGATTAAAGGAGCAATTATTTCAATTTTTTGTTGGTTTTATTTCCGAAAACTAGTCAAGACTAGGTTAGGGTTTCATGTAATAGTTAGAATTCTACCCACATGCTAGAACTATCAAAGAAACAAATGAGAAAAGGATCCTAGGGTTAAAAAACACCTATTAGGACATGCTTTAACTTCAATAAGTTAGAAAAAGAAGAGATGGGATGGTTAGTTTACCTAGCAATGAATTCTTGTTGTCATAGAAGAGATCACAGCACTCTGGATCAGGTTCCTGGAGGATGAAGCCTGTTCCCGTGGATGTGCTGGCCTTTTATCAGTTGGTTTTGGGGGCAAGAAAAACCTTCTCCAGGGTTCGTGACACTTGAGGGATCCTGCAAACACTAATAGTTAGGGTTGAAGATGATAGAAAAAATAGCAAACATGAATTAGGAGTAGAAAAAGGTAGGAGGATGTTTTGCTGCTGGCGGCCTGGAGGATGTAGGGGATGCCTAGCTCCTTGGGGTGGGTGGCCTGGGCTGATTGATGATGGGCATCCTTGGGTGCTGGGGGTTGGAAGGGGTCGGCCAGGGGTAGAAGATGGATGGCGTTTAGGGTTTTGGGTGGAGGTGGGTGGCGGCCAAGTGGTGGAAGGGATATGGGGCATCCTAGGGCTAGGTCTTTTTTTCTCCTTTTTTATTTTTGGTGTTTTGGGGTTTTTGATAGGTTGGGTTGCACCCCACGTGCCCTTCTTACGGAGTGAATTTGGGCCCACACACTCTCCCTCATGGAGCGTCAATGCAAGAAACTTGCACGGAAAAATAAAGAAAAGAACACTCTTTCATTAACTTTCATCATTCATTCCTATAAGAGGGTGGAGGGGTGGGGTATTTATAGATTCTCCTAGATCTCTCCCTGTTAGAATTGGAGTACATAATTTGAGGAGGATAAGGAATACAAAGTTTAACTAGAATTTTGAGTACAAAGTTTGATTAGAATTAGAAGGCCTAAATTATAGTGGGACTTGGACATTGGACTCCTTGTAGAACTGGAAAGCTTTGACTTTTCTCCATGGACTTAGGCTGGTATGAACTCTTCTTGGACTGCTTTGACTTTTTCACTTTCTGTTGGGCTTGGACTCGGAGGGGCACCAACCATGCTTGGACTTTGACTGGGCTGGGCACCAAATGCATGTGGGCTTGGAACTAGGGTGCATTTCATATGGGCCTGGGGCATCATCCAAATATGGACCTGGGGCGCCAAGGGTTGGGAGACGTAGGGTGCCAATAACTGAGTGACCTGGGGCGACATGAAAGGGCCCAGGTGTATGGATCTTGGGGCTTGAGTGGGGGTCCAAGTGCATGAACTGGGATAGCTTGAGTGAAGGTCCAGTAGCTCTCCTCTTGGTCTTGATTTGAATGAAAAAGAAGTCATACTATAGGACTTAAACTTGACTAGACTAAAACAATTTGACTCAACTGACACTTGACCGAACTGAAACAAGTAGACATAAGTGACAGGACTCAATTGACTTAGTAAATTCAATTGGACTCAATTGACTCACTTGATTATATGACTCAATTGAAAAATTACAAACTTCCTAACACATGAATTAGAGAACAAAATTGGAACCTTGAAATTCTGGTATGCTCCTGATGTTCCCATCAATTCTCCCAGGGTAGGAGAAACTCGACCCTGTCAAGTAAAGGTCAATCCAGCTCTGGTGGGTCTTGGTTGAGGCATTGCGGATCCTCTTGAGTGATTCACGAAACCTCAGAGTTCGGTCAACCGTGCCAACGAACCAAGTGATATGGTAGCCTTTGCTCCGAGTACTGATGGCTTGGTCAACCTAAGTGAAAATTTTGAGTGACTCTTTATTTCCAATTGCCTTCATTTTTTGAACGTCGATGAGTATGAGGCCCGAGTTATCTCTAAACCCAAGCTAGCCGCCCCCCCTCTTCACCCAATCAAACCCTAGCCGCCCATCATCTTTCTCCAATAAGGATGCCCTCCACCTCCCTTCTCTTGGCTGCCCACACAACTTGCATCTAGGCCACCACCCTCCCCTCCACAAACCTTGATGCCAACCCACCTCTCACCATCCAGGCTGCCATCTAGGGAAGCACTCAGGTGTCCTCCCATCAGCCCCAGGCCACCCCTCCATCCATCCAGATGCCCAAGCATCCTCCAAAGCCACCAGCCCCCTGCAGCCAACTCTTTCGCCAAATCTCTTCTTTTCATCATGTTTATTATTTTTTCTATAATCTACGTGCCTAACTTGTGCCATTTGCAAGATCCCTCAAAAGAAATGGGCCTTGGATGAGGTCCTCCTTGCCCCTGAACCAATCCAATAAAAAGTTGGCGGATCCATGGAAAGGTGACCTCTTCATCCAGGCATCGATCTGAGAGAAGTGATCTCATCTACAACAACAAGAAATCATTGCCTGGTATGTTAAACCCGATTCCCTTCTCTCTTTGTTTGATTTTTTTTAAGGAGAACATGTACCTAATAGGTGTTTCTTAACCCTAGGATCCTTAATTTTTTTATCTCTTTGAAAGTTTCTAGCATATGGGTAGGATTCTAACTGTTGCATGAAATCCTAACCTAGTCTTAGATGTTTTTGGGAACTAAACCAATATAACATCATAAATCATTGCTTTTTTTAATCTGGTTTGTCTTCATGTTCATCCCTTGCATGTCATCCATCATTAGTTAGAGTCCATTTCCATCAATTCAAGTCCAACCATTTGAGCATTGATTAAGGCTTCAACAACTTGAAGACAAGCAACTTCAAAGAACTTCAAAGAGCTTCAAAGAGATGCAGCTTTTATTTAAAAGTTTTCTTCTATTTCTTACATTCTTACATGACTTTTGTTGATGTTAGTTGGTGAGCCTTGAGAAAATCAAAGAGATTTTTGGTTAGCCTTGTGAAAACTAAGGAGGTTGTTGGTGAGCCTAAGTTACAAAATCAACTAAGTTTTGGTTAGCCCATAAAACCAAAGGAGTTTTTGACTGGTGTTCCTGGTGAAAACAAGTTGGATTTTGATTAGTGAGCCTAAAAAAATAATTGGTGTTAATCAAGAGTAATTATAGTGAATTTCCAAGAAAAGGTTGGGGAGTGGATGTAGGTGCCTTGGAGTGCACTGAACCACTATACTTCTTGGTGTTTGTGGTTGCTTGTTCTCTCTTTACTTGCTCTTACTTTTATTGTATTTACTTATCTATCTTTCGCTGCATACTCTAGAAGAGCACATAACACTTGTATTACACTAGCACTTGAATTGTTTTTGAATTGGCACATATCTTGCAAAAGTTTTTGAAACCCAATTCACCCCCCTCTTGGGTTGCTTACTGGGCAACAATAATACTCTTGTAAGTATAAGCAAGCTTGTATTAAATAAATAGAATATAAATATTTCATGAATTTAAAAATTAAACACATTAACTTACCAGGAATATCTTCCTTGTTGCATCATGAGCCCTTGATAGTCAATTAGAGAACTTGTTCATCGACCCCGGTATCAATTGATGAGTGGTCTTGGTAACCATCCAAGACACTCCAGGTTTTCTGAATGTACTATAAAATTAAAATTTAATAATAAGCATTAACTCTAAAATGATTAAATTTTAAATATATTAATTAAAGATATAGTACTTACAAGTGGCTTTCAATATGAATGAGCTATCGATCCTCTGATCGAGTCAAAGGTGCCATGACTCGGGTGGATCCTTAACCATGGTGCTGAGTTTGAGAGCCGATCGCTACTCTATGTGACTGTGGGGTCGCTAGTGATCCCATGTCATCCAAATTTGAGAGCAAAATAACTAACACAAAGAATGTCATATTAGATAATAAAGGATAAAATAATATATAAAAGAATGTGTAAAGTGTTAGAATTTATCACATGGTATGAGTGGTGCAAAACCATGCGAGCTGGTAGCATGATCGCTCTTACCTCGAGAGTTCTATCCTTTAGAGCTCTCTTTTCAGTTGGCATAGCTCCAGCCTCTAAAAGACATGTTAAAAATAAAAATAAATAAATTTATCAAATTAATTATATAGTTATGGATACCAAGGCAAGATTTAAAATGATTATAGAGGGAATATGTAGAGATAAACCAAGCAAAATAATAAAAGAAGAGAAAACTGAACTCCCTCTCCTTATGAGCGCTAAGGAAAAGAAGAGGACAAGATGGAAAACAAGGAGACAATAGCGATTGGAGAACATGTTGCCAGTTTCTCCTAATGGTTCCCTAATTAATACCTACTCATGAGCTAGCTACACTGCCAGGGACATTAAATCCATGGTTTTCATGGTGAGAAATTTGCCCCTAAAAGCAATAACATTTAATGGAGAATGCCCTCGTACGGTGGTCTTCTAGTCAGTTGTCTCTTGGATGTCCTTTTTGTTAAAAAGGGCTCCAAAGTAGAGATGACCTAAGACCAGGTTGGTAGTCTTGATGAGGTTGGTCATAACATTTTTGTAAAAGGGTTCTAGAGGGGAAAACGATGCAATCATGGTTTTAATTTTGGAGAGTTACAAGGTGCAAGGTTTGTGCAGTGTGCCGTTGCAATCCATAGTTAAGCAAGAAAGGGTGGACATTTTTAGCTTGTGTCAAATTGAAATCGCCAATTCATGATTTCCATGAGGCAAACTTACAAGACTTGAAATTTACCTGGTGTAAAAATTGGCCATTGGAAATTAATTTATTTATCTAATTGGATGAAAAGGCATACTTTTAGTGACTCGTAAATAACCAAGATATCCATTTTGATATTTTGTTAAGGTCAGCATATCCATTGAAATATTCGATGGAAGGGGGCATATCCGCAACCAAAAGGTGAACACTTTATCCCTAAAGGTGAAGAAAGAGTTAGAATGTTCATAGTAAATGAAGTCAACAGCGAGTTATTTGCGACTTGGCCCTTGCACGAGGGCTAGTTGCCCTGGACACTAGCTAGGACCCCAAGCCCAAGCATGGCAGCATGTCTTGACCCCTATGTTTGCAATACTGATCGACAAAATCCTTTGGTCCGAGCATGTCTTGGTCGAGCTTAGGTCCTAGCTAATGTCCAGGAAAGCCAGCCCTCGTGTGCCCTGCGTGCTTGGGCTAAGGGAAGGTACCGGTCAAGTATTGCAAACAAGGGGACCAAGGCATTCCATGCATGCTCAGGTCTCAAGTCCCGACTGATGTAGCACATCCGCTAACATGGAGCCCCTGCTGGCGTTTGCACTGGCAAGAGACCCGCCACCCAGATATGATGGCCAGACGAAGCACCGAGATGAGCCCTCTTATCGAGGTCAGCTCCCAGCCGGGGTCGTGCTCATAGGACGAGTCCCCTGTCTGAGGCTAGCTCCTGGTCGGGGTCGTACTCATTCTTCCAAGGTGAGCCCTCCTACCGAGGTCAGCTCCTAGCCGAAGTCATGCTCAAAGGGTGAGCCCCTTGTCCGAGGTCAGCTCTCGACCGGGGTCGTGCTCATGCTGCCAAGGTGAGCCCTCCTGTGAAGGTCAGCTCCTAGCCGAGGTCATGCTCATAGGGCGAGCCCCCTATCTAAGGCCAGCTCCTAGCCAAGGTCGTGCTCATGCTGCCAAGGTGAGCCCTCCTGCTGAGATCAGCTCCTAGCCAGGATCATGCTCATAGGGCAAGCCCCCAGTCTAAGGCCAACTGCCGGCTGGGGTCGAGCTCATGCTGCCAAGGTGAGCTCTTATGCCAAGGTCAGCTTTCAATCGGGGTCATGCTCAAAGGGCGAGCCCCCCATCTGAGGCCAGCTCCCGGCTGGGGTCGAGCTCATGCTGCCAAGGCAAGCCCTCCTATTGAGGTCAACTCCCAGCCAGGGTCGTGCTTATAGGGTGAGCCCCCCGAATGAGGCCAGCTCCTAGCCGAGGTCGTTCTCATGCCTCCAAGGGTGGGGCTCCCAAAGCATGCCCCTTCCCTACCTTGTAGAGGACAGAATTCCTGCTAGCAGCAAAGAAGGGAAGGATCAATAAAGATTCAAATCATGGTGGGGGGGTACCCATCCGCCTGCAGCCTCTGAAAGGTGGTGCATGCATTCGAGCTCTGTAATGCACCACCCACATACTCTGTGCAAGGCATGCTCCTCCAGGCCCCTGGGTCCTATAGCATATCGCCATGTCAATGATCATGCAATCGGGGGTCTCAACCCTCACGACACGAAACCTAAACCTCCCTAAGAGGAGTACTCCATTAAGAACACAAGCCCTACGATGCTTCGATTGTTCCCCTCGGGAATAGAAACATCACACCATGGCTCGAGGCTCGGCGACATGGTGCCTGCCCCTCCCATAGGGGACCACGTCGCCCATGGGATATTGAGGAAAAGGACATCTCAAGGATGTCCCAGACCATGACTGGGCCACCATTCTCATATAAAATAGAAAGGGGAATCCCCAAAAAGAGAGAGAGCAAGCGATAAGAGATGGAGAGCTAACTGGCAAGGGACCTTTAGCGGATCTCTTCAAGCTCTCCGATCACACTTCTACTTGACTTTTACATCTCATTTCCACTACACATCCTCTACGCGGAGAGTCCCCAAGCTCTCTGCCATATAGGTTCCATTCCCTTTGATCGTCTCACTAACTTGACCGTTAGAGTGTCCCCATCGAAATCCTTGACCCGGATCTCTTTTGTTTTGTAGGGCAGCTGACCGAGGAGCACACTAGAGCAGAGGACCGAGCATCGAGTTGGAGCCCGACACACCAGCTACAGGCCACGGCAATCTTGGTGGAAATGGATTGGCATGCTAGGAAGGGGGAGCAGAGCGCTAGAACTCTAGTGATTGAAGGAAGTCCAACCATGAGTCCCCCCACTGCTAGCAGAGCACCTGCAGAAGCCTTAAAGCCCCATGGTGACAACTAGAGCATGCGAGGCTTCCGCCAGCAGGGAGGGAGCCCCCCATCACAACGATCAGAGCCCAAAAATGGGGCTCCCCGCTCCATCGCCGCCGCCTCTAGTGGACCCCCAGATTATCGCACTAGCCCAGCAGGTCCATGCCCTAGCTGTGATGGTGAGCTAGCTCTATTAGAGACACTAATCCCTGGCAACACAGCAACAGCCAAGGATGCCGGTAGCTTGCACTGCCAATCCCCATACTAGCCTTCGATCCTTCCGAGAGGGGCCATTGCATGCGGTCTCCCAGTTAAGAAGAGACCACCAGGAGACCAGAAAGAGGCTACATGATGGATTGACCAAACGGGAGAGCCGCTCCCCAGTCTCGGACCATGGTGCACACTCCCAACCTTGGCATTGGCATGTCTGGGAGCTCAGGCAAGAGTTCCCCCACTCTACGCATCCTTCACCCTTGATGGCCTCTATCGAGGGATCCACTAATGAAGCCATCTGTCGCCAGGCAGGGAGACACCTTGAAGTGCAAGAGTGCAAGCTGGCTGAACTTTCCCACCGATTTATAGAGATTCAGGGCTCCCCCAGCGAGCTTGTGGGTTATGACACACGCCCCCCTTTCTCCTACAGAATCCAAGAGAAACCGATCCCCATCCAATTTCGCATGCCCCAGGTTGATCTCTATGAAAGGACGACTAACCCCCTGGACCATTTGGAAAGCTACAAGGCCCTTATGAGGATCCAGGGGGCCACTGATGCACTCCTTTGCATCGCCTTATCAGATACCCCACGGAAGGTCACTCGAGCCTGGTTCTCTAGACTCGAGTTAGAGAGCATTAACTCCTCTCAATTGGAGAAGAGATTCAGGGTGCACTTTGATGCATGCAGGAAGGCTAGCAGCCTCTTTTCGATCCGTCAACAGGATCGAGAGTCTCTCCGGGATTACATGTCCCGTTTCAAGGCCGCCACCCTAGAGATCTACCACCTCGATGAGCCAGTCGCTATGCTGGCTCTGAAGAGGGGGTTGCAGACCCCCCGCATCTCCTACTCTCTCGATAAGAAGCCTCTAAAGACTTATTCGGAGATCCTCCTCTGGGCTCACAAGTATATCCGCGCGGAAGAGGCAGATCACACTAGGAGGGAGATCGACGGGAGACCCCCCAAGATGCAGGCTATTTGGGAAACATCTGCTTCCCAAGCCTAGTAGTTGGCACCGGCCCCATGGTTGGGGCCGAGACTCGGAGCTGACCTTACCAAAGAAAAGAAGTTCACTCCTTTCCTCACCCCGAGAGCGAAGATTTTTGTGGAGATTAAGGGCGAGCGCTTCCTGTGCCATCCTCCTCTAAGACCATCTGTTGGACGTGACCGGTCCTGCTACTGCCGCTTTCACGAGGACCATGGCTATAACACGGAGGAATGCCACCACCTGAAAAGGGAGATAGAAGACTTGATCAAGCATGGCTACCTCGAAAAGTATATGGAGGGAGTTCCCCCAGCAGTCCAAAGTTAAGAGCTCCATCCATTTGCCATCGATAACCGACCCATTGAGAAGCCGATAGGGATGATTTCCTTGGAGAGCAGGTAGAGCCCTGAAGAGGGTTAGGGGGAGAGAAGAGAAAGATGTACTCCCCTATGGAGGAGAGGGGTCAACTGGGATAGATAACCCTAATAATGATGCGATCATCATGGAAATGATGATAGCATATCATCCTATAAAGAGGATCATGGTAGATAGCGGATGTTTTGTAGACATCTTTTTACAATGCTTTTGCAAGAATGAATTTATCTGCTAACCAAATAAAATCAGTATTCACACCTTTAGTGGGCTTCACTGGAGACTCAATTGGAGTTGAGGGAGAGATTACACTCCCAATAACTACTGGGACCCCATCTCGGCAAAGGACTATGCTGACAACCTTCATCGAAGGCGAAGGTCAGGTCATTCTTCTGGAAGTCTGTCATCTACCGGTTCGAGCTTCCGCACCCAATCATGATGGACAATGGACAGTAGTTTGACAACCAGACTTTTGAGGTGTTCTATGCCGACCTCAGTATCTATCACCATTTCACCTTAGTGGCTCATCCTCAGACCAACAGGGAGGTCGAGGTGACTAACCAGACCATCTTGCAAAGGCTTTGCACTAAATTGGATGAGGTCTAGGGTCAACAGGTCGAGGAGCTGCCTAGTGTGCTATGGGCTTAAAACATTACACCCCGCATGGCCATCGGTGAGACTCCCTTCAACCTTGTCTTCAGCACTGAAGTTGTGATCCTGATGGAACTTAGCCTACCTACACTCTGAATTGAGCAGTACGACGGAGCCAAAAATCCAGCCTGTCTCCTCCTCAACCTAGATCTGCTAGACAGATTGACAAAACCTTTAAGTATAAATTGCATAAAAAGCTTTTTAAACGAACTTATCAAGGTGCAAAGAGCTAAATGCAATAGGTGTATCAAAGTAATTTGTAATATTGACATGATGTATCAGAGCAAGTGTGATATAATGATTAAGAGTGTCAGAGCTTGTTATAATTATCAAGAGTATCAGAACTTTGAAAAATATAAGACATAAACTCATGTATCGTGATACTCTACAAGAAAACATGTTTAGGAGAGACAAAAATTCAGTAATAAACAAGGCTCCCCCTGAATTGATGATTCATAAATGAGTTTGTAAATATCTTTTCAAACATTTAAAGAAGGGATTTAAGATGAAATTCAATTTAGACAAGATTTTCAAAGTAAAGAAAGTATTGCTCCCCCTTACTTAAGGAATTTGTAAACAATTTCTAATTCAAGTTCAACTAAGTTTTTAAAATAGTTTTCACAAATTTTTTTAAATACAGTTACTTTTATTAGCCCTTGCACATCACATTTATACTAAATACAGTTACTCTTATTATCCCTTGCACATCATATTTATACTTTAGTACTATTACTCCCCCTTTTTGTTATCATTAAAAAGGTAGGAAGACAAATAGGCAAGACATTTAAGATATAGTATTGAAGTACGATAAGAATTCAATAAGACAATGAAATACTGAGAAAAGTTAAAGCATTTCATTCATTTAAAGTCATAAACATGAAGTACAACACAATATTTCATTTAAAGTTAGAATTTGTACAATAAAAGATAAAACATACAAAAGATGTATAAAAGTAAACTATGTAAACATACAAAGATATCCTAATCCTCATCCTCCTCATCATCATCAGAAGATTCGATCTCAATCGATCCAGTATCAGTAAAAGAGTGAGCTCGAGACCATATCGATCTAATATCTCGGAGGCAAGTCCTGTCGATCATGGAGGAGTACGACGACCACGTTCTCTGCATCGAGCATACGTCCGACCTCTAGCTGGAGCATAAGTTGAGGCAATGTCCTCAACAAGAACAGAGCAGATCGGGGCGACAGTCTTTGCGACAGTCGGAAGTGGTGTACGATCAAAGGATGGACCATAATCAAGATATTGAAAGCTAGGTATGTAAAAACCTAGCTCTCGGATAAGAGAGGATGTATGGATGGTAGGTGTATCAACAGTGGGTGTATCAAAAATAGGTATATCAGCTAATGATAAGATAGGTATATCAATGATAGGTGTATCAACTGAGGAATGAATGGATGAATCTGCAATCGGTGAATCAATAGTAGGACCGTCAATAATGGGTGTATCGATAATGGGTGAATCAACAACAGGTGATAGAATAGGAATTGAAACATGATCATCTAATCTGGATGGAGGAGAAGATAGGACTGGAGTCTGAGTAGGTGAACTGGAAAGATCACAAGTGGGACTTCTAGACAAGTCTGCAGTCACCTTTGCCACTAGCTCTAAAATCAGATCTGGGAAGTCGAATCCATCAGAGTCAGTTTCCTCATCATCATCATTACTATCATCAACAATTGGTGCTGGAGCAGGTGGAGCTATATCAGAAACTGGAGTACTCCCTGTAGGTCTGGACAGTGCGGTCAAAATAGTTGAGATGCCATCACTCAGTCCACTATGGCTCTCTCTGGTTTCAGAAATAAAACAGTCAGGATGCTATCTAATGATCAAAACATCTATCTCAATGTGCCTGACTCTATCCAATAGACTCTCTGTAGCTCCTGGAGTATTCGACTAAACTGGCTGAGGTTGTGAAGTAGGCTCAGACCGAGAAGCGGTCTCTGGCTGTGCTGCTGTCTCATGCTGACTCTCTGGAAGAGATGCCTCCATAGGTCCTGCCTCGCCGGAAAGGATGCGCTCCTCCTCTACAGCATCATCATCATCAACTCTGTCGTCGGCCTGACCAGATACTCGGCATCTCCACTGGCCTCGGAATAGATGATAACCCATCTGATTGAATGTCCAGATGTCATAAACATCAGTATGAAGTAGCATGTGGAAGGGTTTGTCCTCAAAACTGACACCATACTCCCTGAACAATAAAGTCAACCCCATTCTGTAGGGTAAGCAGAGTCGCTGACTCGTCAAAGCCTCCATCATCTGATGAACCATGAGCATTGGAAGGCAGACGGGTATGCACTGTACCAATGAGACCATCACAAGCAACTCATGCTCAGTGATGCAATTGAACCATCTGGTCTTCAGCAGAAGGATCCGGGCGACAATATGGTGCAATAGTCTCATCTCCACAGACAAACGAGATGTAGGCATGGTGGCTCCCTCAGGCAAAATGTCTGACTCGAATATATACTGGAGACCACTCACTCTATCAATCAGGCTATCAATAATTGACCTAGTCATAGGAATATCCCACACTCTGCTTAATATCTCTGAAGTAACTGGGATATCCCTGCCTCTCACCTGAGCCAGCCAACCATCACTCCCATGGGCTAGTGATCCGTAAAACTCTCGAATAAACCCTGGGTAATATCTTTCACTCAGAGAACAGAAGGATGTCAAACTAGCATCTCGAATCCACTGTCCAATCCTGAAGTGTTGCTGGTCGATGAAACTGAAATCCACACGGCATCCTCCGATGACCGTCTTCGAACTCATCCAGCTAGAAGCTACAAAAAGAGGTCGAGCAAGTGGATCTAGAGCTCTAGCCTCGTGTCTGGCCTTGGTTCTTCGTTCTTCCTCCTGATTAGACTGCCGAGGGCGATGGACTACTTATTTTCAAGGTCCATTGTATAGAGTAAGGATTTGAACAACTTTGGAGGGGCAACCTAGGGTTTCTAGGGTTCAAATTGGAAAAGGGAGGTGAAATGTTGCTAAATACAAACCAAAAAGTGTCCCAACCAAAGAATCAAAGGGTTTTGAGCACAAAATGGAGGGAAAGAGGAGTGTGGAGAAGCTTAGGGTATGTGTCGGCTCGAGTGGGGAGGAAAAATGAAAGAAAAATACTTCAGAACGCCCTTATTCTCGGTCTGCCGCCATTCATGTATCGACACATTAATGTGTCGACACATCGACTTAAAAACCAAAAAATAAGAGACAGAAAATTTGATCAAATACACTGGAATTTCAATGAAATTTGTGATAAATGAGTATGAGTGATGTCAAATTGATCTATTTGAATCAAAGATGGGAAGATTTTAATCAAAAGGATTAATGATCCTGAGCTCCTTTCTAATCATACAAAATCGATCTTCCAAAAGAGGCTTAGTCAAAATATTAGCTAATTGAAATTCAGTACTAATAAATTCAAGTACAATATCATTATTTTCAACATGATCTCTAATAAAATGATGTCTAATTTCAATATGTTTATTCTTACAATATTAAACAGGATTTTTAGTCAAGCAAATAGCACTGGTATTATCACACTTTATAGGAGTACTAGTAACTTGATTCCAAAATCTTCAAGTTGTTGCTTAATCCACAAGATTTGAGCACAACAACTTCCTGCTGCAATATACTCAGCCTCAGCTATGGATAATGCAACTGAAGTTTGTTTATTGCTAAACCATGAGATTAAGTTAACACCAAGAAATTGGCAAGTACCACTAGTACTCTTTATATCCAATTTACAACCAGCAAAATCAGTATTAGAATATCCAATTAATTCAGTAGATGAATCTCTAGAATACCATAAACCAATATCAATTATACCAGATAGATATCTAATAATGTGCTTAACAGCCAATAGATGTGATTCTTTAGGTTCAGACTGATATCTAGCACACATGCATGCACTGAACATTATATCTGGTCTACTAACAGTTAAGTACAGTAAAGAGCCAATCATACCTTTGTATAATTTTTGATCTACATATTTACCATGCTCATCTTTATCAAGTCTACAAGAGAAGCTCATAGGTGTACCTATTGATTTAGTAGTCTCCATCCCAAACTTCTTTATAATATCTCTTGTATACTTAGCTTGGTTGATGAAGATTCCATCTTTAGTTTGCTTGATTTGGAGTCCGAGAAAAAAATTGAGTTCACCCATCATGCTCATCTCGAACTCACCCTGTATTAGCTTAGCAAACTCTTGACAAAGAATTTCAATAGTAGCACCGAAAATGATATCATCAACATATATTTGTACTACTAGTAAATCATTATCTTTGTTTTTCAAAAACAAGGTTTTATTAACATGGCCTCTAGAAAATTCATTTTCAATTAAAAATTTGCTGAGTCTTTCATACCAGGCTCTAAGTGCTTGCTTTAATCCATAAAGAGCTTTATACAATTTAAAAACATGATCAGGATATGCATGATTTTAAAATCCAGGTGGTTGTTCGACAAAAACTTTTTTTGTTATAAAACCATGTAGAAAAGTACTCTTAACATCCATTTGAAACAGCTTGAAATTCATAAAATAAGCAAATACTAATAGTAGTCTAATTGCTTCAAGTCTAGCAACATGAGCAAAAGTTTCATCAAAATCAATTCCTTCCTCTTGATTGTAGCCTTTAGCAACTAGCCTAGCTTTATTCTAACAACAATTCTATTTTCATCTAACTTATTCCTAAATACCCATTTTGTGCCAATAATAGAAATATTAAATGGTCTTTCTATTAGTATCCAAATATTATTTCTATCAAACTGAATTGTTCATCTTGCATGGCATTTATCCAGTTAGGGTCTTTTTCAGCATCTTCAAAATATTTAGGCTCTACTTGAGAAACAAAAACTATATAATCACATTCATTTCTAATTAAAGCTCGAGTTCTTACCCCTTTAGATGGATCACTTAGGATTAGTTCCTTAGGATGTCCATGAGCATACCTCCACTCCTTAGGTAGATCTTGGTGCTTTGGAGTGTCTTCACCTTTCTCACTTTTGTCTTGATCTTCTTCACTTGCTGAGGGGGTTGATCATTCAGCGTCAATTTTTGAAGTTTATCAGTACCTGCACATGTATCAGAAGTATCCTCTTTTCTGGAGGATTTGTTAGTAGATTCTTCAAAAACAACATGTACAGATTCCTCTACAACTAAGGTTCTTTTATTAAAAACTCTGTATGCCCTGCTTGATATAGAGTATCCTAAAAAGATACCTTCATCAAACTTGGCATCAAATTTTCCAAGATTTTCTTTGCCATTATTTAAGATAAAACATTTACAACCAAAAACTCGAAAATACTTTAAAGTTGGTTTTCTTTGATTTCAAAGTTCGTAAGGAGTTTTCTTCAAAATAGAACAGATTAAAACTTGATTTAAAATATAACATGCAGTATTAATAGCTTCAGCTCAAAAATATCTCGGTAAATCATTATTACAAAGCATAGTGCGTGCCATTTCTTCTAAAGTATGATTTTTTCTTTCTACTATCCCATTCTGCTGAGGTGTCCTAGGTGCAGAAAAGTTATGTTCAATACCTTTTTCATTACAAAAGCTTTCAAAATCTTGATTTTCAAATTCAGTTTCATGATCACTATGAGTGCATACAACTGAAACACCCTTTTCATTTGAAACTTTTCGATAAAACTTTATAAATGCAGAAAATGATTCATCTTTATGTGCTAGAAAGAAAATCCATGTAAATCTTGAAAAATCATCTACTATGACTATTCCATATCTCTTGCCTCTTAGACTTGATGTTATAGTTGGTCCAAAGAGATCCATATGAAGTAGTTCTAGTGGCCTACTAGTAGTTACAAAACCTTTAGGTTTGAAAGAAGTTTTAACTTGTTTTCCAAATTGACGTGCTTGGCAAACTCTATCTTTTTCAAAATAAAGTTCAGGTAAATCTCTAACTAAATTCTTTTTGCAAAGTTTTGAAAGTAGATACATACTAGCATGCCCTAATCTTCTATGCCAAAGCCAACTAGTCTCATCTTTAGTAGAATTCATTGCAACAAGGCATCTCCATTAGGCAAAGATAGATCATCTAAATCTACCAAGTAAATATTACTAAGTAATTGAAACATTAGATGGTCTTTCTATTAGTGTCCAAACATTATTTCTATCAAACTGAATTAGTTCATCTTGCATGACATTTATCCAGTTAGGATCTTTTTCAGCATCTTCAAAATATTTAGGCTCTACTTGATAAACAAATGCTATATAATCACATTCATTTCTAATTGAAGCTTGAGTCTTACCCCTTTAGATGGATTACCTAGGATTAATTCCTTAGAATGTCCATGAGCATACCTCCACTCCTTAAGTAGATCTTGGTACTTTAGAGTGTCTTCACCTTTCTCACTTTTGTCTTGATCTTCTTCACTTGCTGAGGGGGTTGATCATTCAGTGTCAACTTTTGAAGCTTGTCAGCACCTACACATTCATCAGATGTATCCTTTTTTCTGGAGGATTTGTTAGTATATTTTTCAAAAATAATATGTACTGACTCTTCTACAACCAAAGTTCGTTTATTAAAACTCTGTATGCCCTGCTTGATGTAGAGTATCCTAAAAAGATACCTTCATCAGACTTGGTATCAAACTTTCCAAGATTATTTTTTCCATTGTTCAAAATAAAATATTTATAACCAAAAACTCGAAAATATTTTAAAGTTGATTTTCTTTGGTTCCAAAGTTCATATGAAGTTTTCTTCAAAATAGGATGGATTAAAACTCGATTTAAAATGTAACATGCTGTATTAATAGCTTCAACCCAAAAATATCTTGATAAATCATTTTCACAAAGCATAGTACGTGCCATTTCTTTCAAAGTATGATTTTTACTTTCTATTACCCCATTCTATTAAGGTATCCTAGGTGCAGAAAAATTATGTTATATTCCTTTTTCATTACAAAAGTTTTTAAAATCTTGATTTTCAAATTCAATTCCATGATCACTACGAATATAAACAACTAAAACTCCTTTTTCGTTTGAAACTTTTTGATAAAACTTTATGAATGCTGAAAATGATTCATCTTTTTGTGCTAATAAAACCCATGTAAATCTCGAAAAATCATCCACTATGACTAATCCATATCTCTTGCCTCCTAGACTTGATATTCTAGTTGGTCCAAAGAGATCCATATGAAGTAGTTCAAGTGGCCTACTAGTAGTTACAAAACCTTTTAGTTTGAAAGAAGTTTTAACTTGTTTACCAAATTGACATGCTTGACAAATTCTATCTTTTTCAAAACAAAGTTCAAGTAAATCTCTAACTAAATTCTTTTTACAAAGTTTTGAAAGAAGATACATACTAGCATGCTCTAATCTTCTATACCATAGCCGACTAGTCTCATTTTTAGTAGAATTCACTGCAATAAGGCATTCACCATTAGGCAAAGATAAATTATCTAGGTCTATCAAATAAACATTTCTATACATTTTTCCAATGAATTGTACTCCATTTATATCCGGACTAGCAATCATGCAATATGATGATTTAAAAACTACTTGAAAACCTTTATCACAATCGTGCAATCATGCAATATTTTTTGCTTCTTGGATCGTCGTTACCTTTGAATCCCATGATATTGGCAAAGACCTAAGAATTTTATTAACCAAATTAGCATTAGTATAGACTTTGCCAAGACTTTGCAATTCATTAACAATAGTCATAAGTCTAGTATACAAATCAGATATAGATTCATAATGCAGTATTTTAAACATTTCAAAAGAATGAACAAGCATATTAGTTTTAAAACTTTTTACTAGAAGAGTACCCTGATAAGTAATTTCAAGTGTGTCCCATATCTCCTTTGCTGATGTGCATGTGGAGATCTTATTGAATTCATTAGAGTCTAATGCATAATAAAGCAAGTTCATTACTTTAGCATTAATTTCAGATTGCTTAATGTCATATTCATTCCAATCCTCTTCGAGATTTGGAATGAAAATGCCATTAAGCAAAATGGAAGGAATATGAGGACCATTAACTATAACTTTTCAAAGATAATAACTAATAGATTGAATATAGATGCGTATACGAGTTTTTCAAAAAGTGTATTTAGTGCCATTGAAAAATGGTGGTATATTAGTTGCATGTCCTATAGCAAAACAAGCACCTTCTAGGGCTGCCATGATCTTTTAACTCAAAACCGTTGGATTCTTTGCAAAGCACAAAGTTTAGATACCAACGATTTTGGGTTCCGGGCTCTGATACCAACTATTGCCCAATGATGATGCAACCCAAAAGGGGGGATGAATTGGGTTTTAAAAATTATTTGAAGTATTTCAATGGATATAAAACAAGTATGTACAAATTCAAATCAAGTACTTATGTTTTGCTAAAGTATTTGCATGCTTAATGAAAATATGCAACATAATTAACAAAGTAAATGCAAGAGTAAATAAGTAATAAATAAAAGTAATTACAAATACAAGAATATATAGTGGTTCGGTGCACTCCAAGGCACCTACATCCACTTTCCAAGTTTACCTTGGGTATTTCACTATAATCACCAAGATTACAGTCGATTAGTTTCTGGGCTCACTAATCAAAACCCAACTTATTTTTCTAGGCTGACAAGTCAAAATCTCTTGTTGGTTTTATAACTTAGGCTAACCAACAACCTCCGATGGTTTTATGGGCTTACCAACAACCTATATTGGTTTTACACAAAGGCTAACCAACTTCTTTAGTTTTTCAAGGTTCACCAAAATTCTTGATACAACAATGTAAGAATGAAAGTAAAGAATACAATAAAGCTTTCTAAAATAAAGCAAGTATCTCTTTGAAGCCCTTGAATGATGTTGAAGAAGCTTGTCTTCAATTTATTGAAACCTTTGAATGAAGCTTGATGTTGTGGACTTGGATCAACTCTCTTATCTTTGGAAGCTTGAAGGCTTAAACCACTTAACTCTTGAATCCTTGAAGGATATTCAATGTTCTCACCAAATGATTGCTTTTCCATTTGATTTTTGGTGTTTATAGAGCTATCCAAATCATAGATGACCATTTTATGATCGTTGGAGATGAAAAACTAGCCGTTTGAAGCAAGTTGGGGAAGTTCTGCAACTTTAAAAAAACTAGTTGTTGCTCCAAGTGTCGACACTTGAATCTGGTGAGTCATCACCTTGAGTTGATACTTGACAGATGAGCCGACACCTTGAGTCGATACTTAGGTCAGCTTAAGGCAAAAATTCTAGATTGACATAGTTTTGTATTTTTCTTATTATCAAGCCTTGAGTCGATATTTAGTTTGACACTTGGCATGCCGGGTCTGCTAAGCTCTGAAACTCATCCAAATTAAAATTGTGAGCTCTTCAAGATCTTTCTCATGCTCCAAAGCCCTTATAACTTGAAAATCCATGGCTTCTTCAACTAAATGACAATCTTTTCAATCTTTCAACATTAATGAGTATCTGTATCTAATAAACACTTTTAATACACATTTGTACTCATATATACTTAAGTATTTTATCAATCATCAAAATCAAGACCAGAGTCAACAGCTCTGCCTCTACCACACCATCCTCCATGAAATTCACCGATCCCATTAATCCAAGGGCAGTTGCAGCAGCTCCGCATTAGGATGGTCCTACTAGCACCGCAACAGTCGTGGCCCCTTCCATAGTGACCACGACCCGGGCCACCATCTCCTCCTGTAAGATCTCCGATCTCGTGAACCGGGAGGTGGCTCTGGTTGCCCCTCATTTTTGAGGCAATTTCTTTCTCTGCCCCAGCGGTGCAACTGGAAGATCTCCCCCTCCACATTCGAGAGGAAAGTTTCAAGCTCGGCGAACTTCTTCTCCAAACCAGATACCTTCACCTTGGCACTGGCCGGTCGCTCTTGGAGAGCTTCCATTAGGCACTCCAGGTCTCGGACCAGAATCTTGAAGTCCACCAAGAGCCCTCCCTCAATGCAAGCCGAAGGAGAGGGATTGAAGAAGGCAAACATGGAGGCCAACACCAGAACCAAAAGGGTGCTCAAGGAGAAGAAAGGAAGCTTTGCAGAACCCTAGCTCCCTGTGCCCGAAGGCTTTTTAAAGGCCATGCAGCCAACCGGAAGTTACCACATGTCGGCTCCAGGCACCTCCTGATGCTTCGGTTCACGGAACAAGCACCTTGACCCGTTCAGGGCATTAATAATTGTTGGATTTTTAGGGTTTTTTATGGCACAGCGAAAGAATGAATTTCAAAAAATTTCATTCTTGAAAACCCTAACAACTGGAAACCCTAAGCCTAAGATCCCTTATTCACTACAATCAACAAGTCACTAAATTAGGATTATGAAGAATACCTAGAATGCTAATTCCTTTTCTTTCCATTAGGCTCACAAATGCAGGTCCTCCAGAGGTGATCCACACAGGAATCAAACTAGGAAGCTCTCCTTAGAAGGTTGCTTGATCAACTGGGACTCTTTTGATAGACTTTTTTCCTTCAACAGCCTTTCTTTCCTTGCTCAGATCCTTGCCCTCCAGTAGAGCACTCTGAGCCCTTTCTAAAACACTCTTCACTTTCACTTTGATTTCCTTATTTACTTCCTAAAACCCTTGTCTTAAAATGGAGTATTTGTCTTAAGACAAGACAATGGAGGAAGAGACAAAAGGGAGTGTGGTAGAGTGTGAGTGTAGGAATGCAAGAAAGAAATGAGTTTTTGTGATACCCTTCGGCCTAATCACTGAATCCTATTTATAAGAGAATGGGAGGTGCTAGATAAGCCTTCTCATCAGCCCATGATAAGCCTTTCAATTTATCAAATAAGACTTTTCATATAGGAAGAGTCTTATTAATGAAGCATCATGACCTTTTTGTGCGCCAACTACCCCATTCAAGTCCCTTCAAGTCCCTTCAAGTTTTCATCCGACTTCTCCATTTGCCACTTGGCATTTTTTGATTACAATGAAGCCAAGGGACATGGCTTTTGAGTAATAAAAGTCAGGGATTCAAAACACCTTAAAGCAGAAGGACTCTGCTTCTCAGAATTGCACCAAACATGAAGAGTCGCAACTCTTCATGCGCCAACTCCTTCCATCAAACTTCTTTTCTCATTTTGACTGGTCATAAGCCATTCAAATGGTGTGGAGATAAGGCTAAGGGGTGCTTTGCTTCATCTGGAAACAAAGTCCCAAAATAGAAGGACATTAGGTCCTTTTCTTCGTGCCAATTATGAAGAGTCGCTACTCTTCACTTGTCGGTCAACTTTTTTTCCATGCCATATGCCACCTTTGACCTAGTCAAAGTATATGCAATATGGGTGTCATTTGAAAGGGCATTAAATCTACTTTCTGACCATATAATTTATTTTCATGTAGGAGGTCTATTGGTCCTTTTGCATCCTTTTGAATGCTAAGGTATCACTTAGGCACCAAGAGTCCCATGCCATTGGGACTCTTGATATATGGTGCATAAAATGTCCAAAAAATATCAGATAAAATCTGACAAATTTGTCCCATTTAGTACACACCCTAATTTAGGTCTCCCATAAATTGGTTAATCTATTTAGCAACCTCTTAGACCCAATTCAATTGGGTTAGGAGATTATGTCAGCCTACACATGCTAGTGTGCAATCTAGCTAACCTATCAGGATCCCATGACCCTAATTAAATGTTGGTTGACTTCCTAGGTCAATTCCCTAATGTGTGTGACCCTTTGGGTTCCACATCTAGCCAGCAGTAGGTCTAGGTTTGAGCTGATTTGATCCAATCGAACCCGATTGACCTAATTAGGTCAAATTGAGCTGACCTAAGTTGCCAATTCGAACTAGCTTTCGAATTGACTCATGAATTCAATCCAATTGATTCATGATAATCCACAAGATATGATTGACATTTAGCAACGTGTCATGCCTACCCAGAAGATGAGAAATTTGATGAAAAGTACCAAAATATCCTTTAGTGGAAAGTTAGCGTACAATTCAATCTTTCAATCTCCCATTATCCCGATTAAGTGATGGATATGGATAATTGTCAAATCCTAGCACTCAGTCATTTCGAATTTCTATTCGATAATGAAGACTCTACTGATGACTGATTAGAAACCACTTCTAATCTCATCATGCTTTGATCAAAGACTCCCTGAGTTATCAATCCAAGAGATTTCTTGGAATAACAATTCCTCTTACTAGGAATGATCGATTCCTTGTTGGTCCACTCACATCGTTCATACACCTTCCACCATATCCAAGAACATCCCGTACATGACTCAATGTCATGAATGAGTATGTACCAAAACATGGCTTAGTGTGCATAAGGAACCATGGTGACATCAGGTCTAAAGATCACTTGCACAACTCTCACTATGAGAACTATCTTTTGACAAGTAGTAAGACCTCAATAAGATATTCTCAATGTAGATCATTTCAATGGACTCATACCCTAATGAGAACCCTTATCCTTGTATTGGTGTCTCTACACAAGTGGATGTGAGACCAACTATCCTCTCTATCGAGTATACATAGGATAAGCTAGTTGTTGCTCAGGTGGCTTTTTTCCAAGAGGGGGGTGAATTGGAAATTACAAAATTTTTGCAAGTATGTGCACAGGTAATTCCTTTTAGTGGTTAGGTGCTGTGTTAATCAAAGAATAAATGCAGAAGCTAAAAGATAAATCAAACACAACACAAACAAAGCAGGTTTATAGTGGTTCGGAGCAACCCAGCTCCTACGTCCACTACCTAAGTTCACCACTCGGGATTTCCACTATATCCCCCAAACCGGAATACAATCGGATTGTTTTACAGGCTCACAATCCCAACCTCTATACTTTGATTTTTAAAACGGGTTCACCAAAGAAACCCAAACTAGGTTTTCACAGGCTCACCTAGAACCTCTACACTTTGGTTTTAAATAGGCTCACCAAAGAAACCTCTACACTTTGATTTTTATAGGCTCACCAAGGAAACCTATTTGGTTTTTAAAACCGGGCTCACCAATAACCCAGATATTCTAAAAATTAGAATAAAGAAGAAACAATAAAGACAAACTCTGTTGTCTGGGTAGTTGCCAATGTAGCTCGAGTGAAGATCCACTGAATGCTCTTCAATGCACTTCAATGGCTTCCTTGCTTTTCTCAAAAGATGCTTCAAGCTTCTGGTAAGAGTTGTTGCAGGCTTGAAAGTAGACTTTAAAGCTCAAGTGCTCTCTTTTCTTCTCACTTTAATAAGTGTTCAATAAATGCCCAATAATTCATTTGTCTCTTCAAAGATATTCTCATACCTTATTTATAGAGACTTCAACTGCCTTTCCTTGATTTTGAACGTTGTAGACCATTGGGAGGTGACAGGTTACCGTTAGAGCACTTTTGGATATCAAAAACTGAGAACTGGAATTAGCCGTTGGAGGTGACCCCGTCATTCCAGTTGGCTCGGACAATCTTTGAGTTGGCTAGGATCAAGTTCGGGTCGATTGGCTTGAATGCCAATCGGCTAGCTTCCACAGTTGAGAAAATACCTTACTCTAGATGAGTCGGCTAGGTTGGAATCCAGTCGGCTCATATCTCAAATGCTCTTAGACCATTCTCAACCAAGTTCTGGACGAGTCGGCTGGGCTGAATTCCAGTCGGCTCAGATTTCTGAGAATCTCAGAACGTTCTCAACCATGTTCTGGATGAGTCGGCTGGGCCTTAGTGCTAGTCGACTAGATCTGTATGCCAGAGAACTTTTTTCCTATGCTAGTGCCAGAGTCGGTTGGGTCCTCCATCCAGTCGGCTCGAAATTGGTTCTTCAACCAGATCAAACTCTATCTTCCAGAACACTTGTCCCATGCTTTGAAGACTTCTTTCAAGCACTTCTTACAATAAATTCAAGAAAATTGAAGCTTGAAAACTACTAGAAGTAACCCTTAAACTTGATTTGCATAGGAATCTTTTGTAGGGTTCTTCTTTACAAGATTCTAAACACTTTACAACTCAATACAAAGCAATAAAGATTGTAGGATTTAGAAAGTGTGTCAATGTAGTTGTCCTATAAAAACTTGTCAATCATTTGAAGAGTTGTTAGATAACCAAATGTGTGCTCCAATATTTTG
This sequence comes from Areca catechu, assembly GCA_021397845.1. Classification (NCBI taxonomy): domain Eukaryota; kingdom Viridiplantae; phylum Streptophyta; class Magnoliopsida; order Arecales; family Arecaceae; genus Areca; species Areca catechu. The sequence goes on along the minus strand of CM038045.1, from coordinate 147,598,674 downwards.
TTATCATCAAAATCACTTTAGGGGTCAATAATCTCCCCCTTTTTGATGATGACAAAACACTGGGCATGAAAAAAATCTATTCTATTCACAAGTATGGATGTATATCAAGTTAAGCACTTATACTTGTTTGACAATTCATAAAATCAACTATAATCTCAAATGTGTATTAATATATGTTATACAGTTATTCACAGAGTTAATTTTATAAATTGTAAGTATCAGAGAATGATTGCTTGTATGTATCAAGCAGCATTAAGTATTAACAGATAGATGTAGTAAGTAGAGAGCATCATAGTAATCATTGAAGCATGTAAATTAAACATGTAAATCTCCCACTTTTTATAAAATTTCTAAATAATAAGAAATTTTTCAAGTTTCTCCCCCTTTATCATTCAATTGATCATTTTAACAGAATAATATGCAAAAGATCATTCAGAAATTCTTTAAAACTCCCCCTGTCTACTTTGCTTTAGTAGTTCTATTGCAATTCATTAAGCTTTTTCTTTCATGCACTCTATGGTTCTCCTCCTTTTTGTCATCAGTTCAAAAATGTTAAACAGATAAGTTCAGAATTTTAAATAGATTGAGAAAGTTTTAAGATTCATTTGAGATAATTTCACTTTCTCAACTTAGAGAGAGAAATCTATTTAAAGATTTGGAGAGAGTAAACAAGATAATACATATACACACATTACACAGCGACCAAAAAAAAATGTTCATTTCATTTCTATCAAAAAGGTGTTCAGTACATCAATCATTACAAAAATTTCAAAAAGCATCCAAAAAGTACTGAAAATATTAAAGACCATACTAAAGACCTATTCACTTTCAGATTCCTCTTTAGGTACATTGGTAGGTGTATTAGCACCATACCAAGAAGCAGGTCTAGGTGGTCTACTAGATGAAGCATGAGGAGGAGGAGCCCTAGGGTGATGAGAGGTGCTAGGAGCCCTAGTGGAAATAGGAGGTGGATCATACAATGGTCTGGTCCTAGCTATGACCTCCAAGGATTCGACACTGCCACAGATAGACATCATCTCCATCCAAATTGCTCCAAGCTATTGCTCCATGTCCTTGAGGCTAACTGACACTTTGTTTACTGCCTCCTTCATCTCACCTATTTCTTTCTGCATTGACATAAGCTTGGACATTGGCGAATGCCTCAGCTGATCCTCGAAGTCTGCCAAGCTCCGACCTGATGATCCCAATGCCTCTAGTGTAATCATCAGCCATACTTCTTGTATCAACAATAGTTCCCACTTTGCCTCTAAGTTCTTTTAACTCAGTTTGATATTCATTTAATGTAGTGTCCACGGACTTCAAAATTGCTTCAGAACTTGAAGAGATATAATTCAGAATTGGTTGAAGTTTTATCTGAGGAGTTGATCTTGAAGCTTCCAAATCTTCAACCTTTCCTTGTAGATTTGAAACATGCTCTTCCAGTCTGTCCAATCTGCTGTCCACTGACTTTTTCAAATCACTAAATAAAAAAGTTATTGTACTTGTCAGTGTATCTGTTAAGCTTCTCATCTGTTCTTCAATCTGAACTTGACTCATTTGAGGCTGTGGTGCTGCAGAAGGGTAGTCAGGTAAAGGAACATCAACTGCAGGCAAGTCAAACTCTGATGCAGGCAAATCAAACTCCGCTGCAGGCATATCAAACATAGGAGAAGGTGCTCTAGTCTCCTCAACAATAGCAGCAGGCTCAGATACAAGTGACTCAGGCTCAAGTACTGGTGTAGAAGAAGTTCCAGCTGCTTCTATATTCTCTTCCTCTTCTTCTTCTTCACTACTACTTGAGCTGCCAATAGCCCTTACATTGGTGCCTTTCTTTCTCCATACTCCTTCCAATTGGAAGCACCCCATCCTCTCTAGAGTTCTAGAAGTGTAGACATCTGTATGATGCAATTCCAATCCATCTTCACCATCTAAACTGACACTATGAGATTTAAACAAGAGGGTAAGCACCATTCCATAGGGTAGATAGGATTTGGCCTTCCTAACTGTCTCCATCATTTGCATGATTATAATATATGATAGATTGACAGGAATTTTCTCTAAAATGTGCTCCATAAGGCATAAATCATTTTCACTTACCCAATCAAATCTCCCGGTTCTTTGCAAGAAAATTCTATAAATAAAATTGTGAACCAATCTCATTTCCAGTGATGTTAGCAAGTAATCAGAGACACTGCTACATCTTCTTTACTCAAGTAATCAGAGACACTGCTCTGATACCAAAAACTGTACCAATTCCTCCTACATCTTCTTTGTTCAGTATTGTTCTGAGAGTCTTTTCTCTATTGTCAATTACTAGAAATCTCAGTCCATCAGAAGGTATGTCCAGTAATTCAAGTAGAGATTCCTCATTGACTATAATTCTCTTTCCTTTTACAGTAGACTCCACATGATTAGTTCCTAGTCTTAAATTTTCATAAAAACTTCTAACCAAAGTGGGATAGGTCTTTTCATTCAAAGAACAAAATTTTCTTCACCCTTGATCTTCAATTAAATATCCTATTTTTAACCCAATGCCTTTAATAAACTCAAAGTTAATTCAGTGGCCGGAGGTTACCGGATGCGTAGATATCGAAGGCACTTGGCTAGAAGCGGTTGGAGCATCTCTTGTGGCTTCCTCTGCAAATTCTTCACTATGCAAGGTGCTACTTGGCTCTTCTTGCCGCCTTTTGGACCTTCTTTCCTTTTCAACAATTGGAGCAACCCTAGCGGAGCGTTTACCCGTTGCACGCTTGGGTGCCATTGCTAGGAAAGATGGAAAATCAAGAAATTGGAGTGCTTGGAAGGGAGAAGGAAGTCTTTGGAGTAGGTTTTGGAGATAAATGAACAGTTAGAGAAGACAACATAAAAATTAAACGGTTCGGAAAAGAGTTTATAAACCTAAGAAAAACACTTCGGCGTGAAATTCCAGTCGACTCGAGTAGCCCTAAAAAGGCTCGAGTCGGCTAGGCCAGAGCTCTCCTAAAACTATCAGAGGATCTAGTCGACTCAAAACTGTTTGAGTCGGCTAGGCCAGAACTCGCTCAAAATTCTCAGAAAATCTAGTCGTCTCAGATTAAGATCCAGTCGACTCAAACAGAGAAAATGGAATTTTGAAAAATTTGAGCACAAATCAAAAAGATTTTGAATATCATTTTGAAAGAAATTAAGGCTCAATAAAATAGAATAAATTGAGGAGGTTCTCTAGATAAAATTTTCTTAGATTTGAAGGAATTAGGTTAGAGAATTTAGAAGGGATCGCAAAGTCCTAATTCACTCCTAATTAGCTTAAATCTATCTTAATTGAGTGGCTTAGTGAAATGTCAGCTAATTGATCTTTAGTAGGAACAAAATCAAGCACAATATTACCATTAGAAACATGATCTCTAATAAAATGATGTCTTCTTTTAATGTGCTTGGTTCTAGAGTGTTGAATTGGATTCTTTGTCAAATTAATAGCACTTGTATTATCACATTTAATTGGAATTTTAGATTATGATACACCAAAGTCTTCTAGTTGTTATTTAATCCATAATACTTGAGCACAATAACTACTAGCAGCCACGTACTCAGCCTCAGCTATGGACAAGGCTATGAAGTTTTGCTTCTTACAGTACCATAAAATTAAATTCAGCCCTAAAAATTGGCATGTACCGCTAGTGCTTTTTCTATCTATTTTACAACCAGCATAATCAGCATCAGAGAATCCAATCAAATTCAGAGTAGAATATTTAGAATACCAAATTCCTAAATTACTTGTTCCTTTTAAATATTTAATTATTCTTTTAACAGCAAGCATATGTGTTTCTTTTGGTGATGACTAAAATCTAGCACATTCACATACACTATATAATATGTCAGGTCTACTTGCAGTTAAATACAATAAGGATCCGATCATACCTTTATATAGCTTTTGGTCGACATTTGATCCATTCTCATCTTTGTCTAATCTGCAAGCTGGGCTCATGGGTGTACTCATTGATTTGCTACTCTCCATACCAAACTTTTTGATGATTTCCTTGATGTATTTGGCTTGGTTGATGAAGATGCCTTCCTTTGTTTGTTTTACTTGAAGTCTAAGGAAGTAGTTTAGCTCGCCCATTAAGCTCATTTTAAATTCTCCCTGTATAAGCTTAGCAAATTCTTTACATAGAGATTCGTTAGTTGCACCAAAAATGATGTCATCAACATATATTTGTACAACTAAGATGTCATTATTCTTCTTTTTGATAAATAGAGTTTGGTCTACATTACCTCTTGAAAACTCATTTTCAATCAAGAAAGTGCTAAGTCTATCATACCAGGTTCTAGGTGCTTATTTCAAACCATACAATGCTTTGTTTAATTTAAATACATGGTTTGGAAAAGTGTAATTTTCAAAACCTGGTGGTTGTTCCATAAAAACTTGTTCAGAGATAAAACCATTAAGAAATGTAGTTTTTACATCCATTTGATACAGTACGAAAGAAGAGATGATGCGATGCAGAAATAAATTAAGATTAATCCTTTTTTTTTATATATATTTTCAGAAATTGGCTTTGACTCAAAGGAAAGCTAAACTAAATTGAAAGAAACTAGGTAATAACTGAAAGCACAATTTAAAAGAAACTAGGTTATCAGAGTGGTTCAGAAGTAACGGATCGCTGGGGGTTGAGAAACTCCCAGACCTAGGATTTTGCTCTGAACTTTCAACATGACAGAAATAAAGAGAAGAGATGGGTTACCAACCAGACAGTGATCTTCACAAAGTTTGGTGGAAGAACTCTCTCGAGCAGATTATTGGATCCTCGGATTCGGATACCTTCGCAATGGATCCTCCAATACTAGTCCTGTGGCTGAATCGGCTTCTCCTGGACTCAAGATCTGGGAAAGAAGAAGAACAAGTGATGGAATCAGATACTCAAGGAAGGATTTACCAGATTGAAGAACTTGAAAGCTGATGTTGCTGAAATCCGGATTCTCTTGGAGGTTGATCTGGCTCCCTCTGAAATTTGCTCTGAAGCTGAAGTATCCGGGCTGGACCCGGATGCTGGTGGTCGGCCTTGACTTGGATAGAGTGGCCGTGAGAGGTGGGATAGGCTAGGGTTTGGTGGATTGAAGTGGATGATGGGCGACTAGGGTTTTGGAGTTGAAGTGGCTAACCTAGGGTTTAGGGGTTGGAGATCTCACACCTCCTCAAGGTTCTTGGGGAACCCGGATTTTACTCCCTCACGGAGCTCAACACCTGGATGCAAGTGCGGAAGAGAGAAAACGCAGAGTTTGCTCACACAATAATTGGATTCATTCATCAGATTACTTTCAAATTTACAAGAAGGGTGTAATTTATAGGACTTTACAAGAGAGTAGGGTTTTACATCTTCCCATGTGGGACTAAGGGAGGGGATCTTCAAATTAGGCTTGTAGGATCAATCCATACACATATGGCCGGCCAAAGGTTCCAAAAAAGTTGATTGGAGGTTTTAAAAGGAAGGTAAGTGGCGCCTCATAGCCTTGTTCTTCAAGAGAGAATTTCATTCCTTCCATGGCTCAACCTTTTGGACTCTTCCTTTTCTTTCTCCCTAAGTCATGGTTCTTCCCATCTTTGCTTTGAACGTTTTTGGCATGGAATGGGTGCCCCCTTGAAGTACTCTCCAAGAAGAGTTTCTTTCTTTTCATAGCTTGGCTCTTATGGAAAATTGTGGGCCACCCCCTTGAATTGTGGATCCCAGATTGCTTTCTCCTCAAATGGCGCATGAGAGAAGGGACCTGCTATCTTGTGGTGTGGGGACCAGAGCATACTGGATGGAGATGTGGCGCCCCCTGGACTCAGGCGTGTGGCTGGGAGTGTGGCACCCACTTGCTTGGCCTTGGGAGAAAATGTGACACCCTGGAGAAGACCTAAACCACTACTAGGACTTGAACTGAGTCAACATGACTCAACAAAATTTAAATTGCAGGGAAATACAGACTCAACTAAAATTGAGTTGACCATGTCAACCCTTATTACAAAACTAGAAAATCCTAATTCTTCAGGCAAGGTCAATCAGAGATCCAGATGGAGCTCTGAAGTCTTCTTCTGAGTCTGGTGCCCGCACCACCATTTGAAAGAGTAAAGTTCATGTAGCAAGCAAATGCAAGTAGTAATCTAATGGCTTCTAGTCTTGCTATGAGTGCATAAGTTTCATCAAAATCAATACCTTCTTCTTGGTTATATCCCTTAGCCACAAATCTAGCTTTGTTTCTTATAATGTTTCCTTGCTCATCTAATTTATTCCTATAGATCCATTTGGTTCCTATTATTGGATGGCCGGTAGGTTTATCTTCAAGTGTCCATACCTTATTTCTTTTAAACTGGTTTAATTCTTCATGCATTGCCATCATCCAGTTTGGGTCAGTCTCAGCCTCTTCTAAGCTATGGAGTTCTATTTGTGACACAAAGGCTAGGTAATCATGTGCATCCTTATGTGCAGCCCTAGTTCTAACACCATGTGAAGGATCTCCTATTATTAATTCTTTAGGATGAGATGTAACATACCTCTAGTCCCTCGGTAGATCGGTGTGATCCTTACTTACCATTTCTTCTCCATCTTGAGTGTCATTGTCTTGAATGCTAAGTCATCCATTCCTTTTTGCAATGTACCTGCATCATTGTCTATGCACTCTTCTTGTCTAGAAGGTGTAGGGTTAGTTTCAATAAATACAACATGAATTGACTCTTCAACGGTAAGAGTCCTTTTATTAAAAACCAGATATGCTTTGCTATGTAATGAATAACCAAGGAAAATTGCATCATCAGCTTTAGAATCAAATTTTCCTAAATTTTCTTTTCCATTATTATGCATAAAGCATTTACATCCAAACACATGAAAATAACTAATATTGGGTTTTTTGCCATTCCAAAGCTCATAGGGGATTTTCTTTAAAATAGGATGGATCAAAACGTGGTTTAAAATATAACATGCAGTGTTCACTGCTTCTGCCCAAAAGTACTTTGGAAGATTGCCTTCACACAACATTATGCAAGCCATTTCTTCCAATGTCCTATTTGTCCTCTCTACAACACCATTTTGTTGAGGTGTTCTAGGAGCGGAGAAGTTGTGATCAATGCCAAATTCAGTACAATAATCTTCAAAAAAATTGATTTTCAAACTCAGTTCCATGATCACTTCTAATTGAAATCAAAGATAAGTTCTTTTGGTTTGAAACCTTTTTATGAAATTTTCTGAAAACATGAAAAGTTTTATCTTTCGAAGTAATGAATAAAACCCAAGTAAATCTCGAGAAATCATCTACTATCACAAGAGCATATTTCATCCCTCCTAGGCTTGTGGTCCTAGTAGGTCCGAAAAGATCCATGTAAAGTAGTTCAAGAGGTCTTGTTGTAGAAACATATTCTTTGATTTAAAACTACCCCTTGTTTGTTTTCCCATTTGACATGCATCACAAACATGATTTAAATTAACTTTAAACTTAGGCATGCCTCTAACAAGATCTTTAGAAATTAATTTGGCAATTGTATGCATGCTAGCATGACCTAATCGTCTATGCCATTGTAAACCCGACTCTTTGGTCTTAGCATTCATTGCAACTAGACTAGGGCTACTTGACATGGCAAGATCATTAAGATCTACCACATAGATATTCCCGAGTCTATGTCCAATAAACTTATTGCTAGAATCCAACAAGTTAGTTACTATACACATAAAGATTCAAAGACAACCTTGAAGCCTTTATCACATAATTGACTTATACTTAAGAGATTATGCTTCAATTTGTCTACTAGCAAGACATTTTCAATAAAAGTGAAGGGAGTTATTTTGATCTTACCAATACCAATTATTCTCCCTTTGCCATTATCTCCAAAGGTGACCAAGCCTCCTTCTTTCATTTCAAGGGTGATGAATTGGTCCTTGTCAGCCATCATATGTCTTAAGCAGCCACTGTCTAAGTACCACCTTTTCTTCAATTTTTGGGCTGCAAGACTATTGCCTAGGTGGCTTAGTCCCAAGAGGGGGGTGAATTGGGAATTACAAAATTTTTGCGAATATGTGCACAAGTAATTCCAATTAGTGGTTAGGTGCTGTGTTAATCAGAGAATGAAAGCATAAGCTAAAGGATAAAATAAACACAACACAAACAAAGGAGATTTATAGTGGTTTGGAGCAACCCAGCTCCTACGTCCACTACCCAAGTTCACCACTCGGGATTTCCACTATATCCCCCAAATCGGAATACAGTCGGATTGTTTTACAGGCTCATAATCCAAACATTTATACTTTGGTTTTTGAAACTGGGCTCACCAAAGAAACCCAAGCTATGTTTTTACAGGTTCACCTAAAACCTCTACACTTTGGTTTTTAACTAGGCTCACCAAAGAAATCTCTACACTCTGGTTTTAAAGGCTCACCAAAGTAACCTATTTGGTTTTTACAATAGGGTTCACCAATAATCTAGATATTCTAAATGATAGATTAAAAAAAAAGCAATAATAAAGACAAACTCTGTTGTCTGGGTGGTTGCCAATGCAGCTCGAGGGAAGATCCATTGAATGCTCTTCAATGCATTTCAATGGCTTCCTTGCTTTCCTTAAAAGGTGCTTCAAGTTTCTAGTAAGAGTTATTGCAGGCTTGAAGACAAACTTTAAAGCTCTAGTGCTCTCTCACTTCACTTCAATAAGTGTTCAATAAATGCTCAATAAATCATTATTTGCTCATTATTCTCTCCAAAGATGTTCTCATACCTTATTTATAAAGACTTCAACTGCCTTCCCTTGATTTTGAATGTTGTAGACTGTTGGGAGGTGACAGGTTACCGTTGGAGCACTTTTGGAATTCAAAAACTGAGAACTAGAACTAGCCGTTGGAGGTGACCCCATCATTTTAGTTGGCTCGGACAAACTTCGAGTCGGCTCGGATGAAGTTTGGGTTGACTGGGTTGAGTGCCAGTCGGCTAGCTTCCATAGTTGAGAAAATACCTCACTCTGGACGAGTCGGCTGGGCTGAATTCCAGTCGGCTAGAATCTCAGAGGCTTCTCAGACCATTTTCAACTGAGTTCTGGATGAGTCGGCTGGATCTGATTCCAGTCAGCTCGGATTCTTGAGAATCTCATAACGTTCTCAACCTTGTTCTAGACGAGTCGGCTGGACCTTGGTGCCAGTCAGTTGGATCTGTGTGCCAGAGAACTTATCTTCAATGCCAGTGCCAGAGTCGGCTGGGTTGTTCATCCAGTAGGCTCGAATGTGGTTCTTCAGCTATATCAGCTTCAAACTTCCAGAACACTTGTCCCTATGCTTTAAAGTCTTCTTCAAGCACTTTTTATAATAAAATCAAGAAAACTTGAAGCTTGAAAGACTACTAGAAGTAACCCTTGAACTTGTTTTTAATAGAAATTTTTTGTAGGGTTCTTCTTTACAAGATTCTAAATAAGTTACAACTCAACACAAAATATTAAAGATTGTAGGAATTGAAAAATGTGTCAATGTAGTTGTCGTACAAAAACTTGTCAATCATTAGAAGAGTTGTTAGATGACTAAATGTATGCTCCAATGTTTTGTTATCATCAAAATTACTTTTGGGGTCAACAAAGACATTCCTGCAAAACAGTTAATGAATTCTTTTAGGTACCCAAGCTACCTTGGGTCCTTGTAGGTCAGCAGAGGTGGTTCCTTTGGGAACCCAAATCTTTCTTACTTTCTTAAGGGCATTTCTAATATTATTGCATTCAAAAGCTTTATGTCCTATTCTTTTACAAACATAGCAAACAACTTTAGAATTTTTGATTGAAGCAAAATTTGAAGATCTAAATGTTGATGCACTTGATGCAGATTTCGAACTTTTTGAAATGTATGCATTTTTGCTCAAATTCTTATGAACATATAATAAAGACTTTGAAGTAGAAACAATTTTTGGTGTAGCTGAAACTTTTTGAGATAAAACATTTTGAGCAGGTGTTTTGGATTTCACAAAAATAGTTGTTGAAATTCCATTCATAAGAGAAGTTTTAAACCCAATTCTAGCTTTATTTTCTGAAATTCGTTGTTTTTTTAAAATTAACTCAAGCTTATTTAAAGATAAAATAAGTTTTTCAACTAAAGTCTTAAGTTTTGTAACCTCCTTTTTCAATTCATTATTTTCAGCAAGTAAGTCATTGTTCTTCTTTTCATATGAAAGATTTTTATTTTTTAGCTTTTCAAATTTTTCAGAAAAGTCATGCAATTCTTTTTGTAATAAAATATTATTTTTTGAAATTTCATCCTTTTGTTTGAGTAAAGAATCATTCATATTTTTCAATGATTTTATCTTTACTCTAGCTTTCTTAAATTCAGATAATAATTCATGAAAAGTAGAATTTAGTTCATTAAATGTAAATTCAGTGAAATTGTTAGGGGATGTTACCTCATCTTCGAGACCCATTAAGCATAAATTTGCGATCTTGGTGGTCTCTTCTTCTTCAGATGATGATGAGTCTTCACTGTCGGACAATATGGCAACCATGGCTTTCTTTTTCTTCTTTTGTTTGAAGGATTTCTTCAACAGTGGACTACCTCTTTATCTTTCTCTCTGTCCTTTTCCTTTTCCTTTCCATAATCCTTCCTATGAAATTTTCGATTATACCTTCCTTTCTTTCTTCCCATAAATTTTTTGAATCTCCTCACAACCATAGTGATGTAATCGTCTTCTAGGTCGTCATTGGAGGAGGTGCTTTCTTCTTCAAATTCTTCATCATCCCTCTTAGATTCGGAAGCAGCTTTGAAGGCTATTGTCTTCTTTTTCTTCTGCTCATCTTCTGTTCTGTGCTGCATTGTCAGCTCGTGGGTGATGAGTGATCCCAGCAGTTCATCCAGCAGCAATATGTTTAGATCTTTGGCTTCCTAGATTGCAGTTACTTTGGGATCCCATTTATCGGGCAAAGAATGAAGGATCTTCTGAACTAGATCTGCATTAGAGTATACCCTGCCAAGACTCTTCAAACCATTAATAATATCTATAAATCTAGAGAACATGGCAGGAATTATTTCAGAAGGTTCTATTTTAAACAATTCATAATTATGAACTAAAAGATTTATCTTGGAGGTTTTTACTTGAGAAGTTCCTTCATGGGTCACTTCGAGTTTATCCCAAATTTCCTTTGCTGAAGAGCAAGTGGAAATTCAGTTGAACTCGTTTACGTCCAACTCATAATATAACAAATTCATTGCTTTGGCGTTTAATTCCCCCATCTTCATGTCATGATCATCCCAGTCCTCTTCAGGCTTAGGGATGTCCACGCCATCAACTTTAATTATGGAAATGTGTGGCCCTTTCAAGATGACCTTCCATAATTGAAAATCTACTGCTTGTATGTAAATCTTCATTCGTGCTTTCCAATATGAATAATTAGTGCCTGTGAACAGTAGAGGTCTATTTGTTGACTGGCCTTCGGCCAAGGATGTACTCATGGGATGAGCCATCAATCTTTACTCAAGTAATCAGAGACACTGCTCTGATACCAGCTATTGCCCAGGTGGCTTTTCTCCAAGAGGGGGGTGAATTGGGAATTACAAAATTTTTGCAAGTATGTGCACAAGTAATTCCTTTTAGTGGTTAGGTGCTGTGTTAATCAGAGAATAAATGCAGAAGCTAAAAGGTAAATCAAATACAACACAAACAAAGCAGGTTTATAGTGGTTCGGAGCAACCTAGCTCCTACGTCCACTACCCAAGTTCACCACTCGGGATTTTCACTATATCCCCCAAATCGGAAAACAGTCGGATTGTTTTACAAGCTCACAATCCCAACCTCTACACTTTGGTTTTTAAAACGGGCTTACTAAAGAAACCCAAACTAGGTTTTCATAGGCTCACCTAGAACCTCTACACTTTGGTTTTAAATAGGCTCACCAAAGAAACCTCTACACTTTGGTTTTTACAGGCTCACCAAGGAAACCTATTTGGCTTTTAAAACCGGGCTCACCAATAATCCAGATATTCTAAAAAATAGAATAAAAAAGCAACAATAAAGACAAACTCTGTTGTCTGGGTGGTTGCCAATGTAGCTCGAGTGAAGATCCACTGAATGCTCTTCAATGCACTTCAATAGCTTCCTTGCTTTCTTCAAAAGATGCTTCAAGTTTCTGGTAAGAGTTGTTGCAGGCTTGAAAGTAGACTTTAAAGCTAAAGTGCTCTCTTTCCTTCTCACTTCAATAAGTGTTCAATAAATGCTCGATAATCCATTTATCTCTTCAAAGATGTTATCATACCTTATTTATAAAGACTTCAACTGCCTTCCCTTGATTTTGAACGTTGTAGACCATTGGGAGGTGACAGGTTACTGTTAGAGCACTTTTGGAATTCAAAAACTGAGAACTGGAACTAGCCGTTGGAGGTGACCCCGTCATTCCAGTCGGCTCAGACAATCTTCGAGTCGGCTAGGATCAAGTTCGGGTCGACTGGGCTGAATGCTAGTCGGCTAGCTTTCATAGTTAAGAAAATATCTTACTCTGGACGAGTTGGCTAGGTTGGAATCCAGTCGGCTCGGATCTTAGAGGCTCTTAGACCATTCTCAACCAAGTTCTGGATGAGTCGGCTGGGCTGAATTCCAGTCGGCTCGGATTCCTAAAAATCTTAGAATGTTCTCAACCATGTTCTGGACGAGTCGGCTGGGCCTTGGTGCCAGTCAGCTGGATTTGTGTGCCAGAGAACTTCTTTTCTGTGCCAGTGCCAGAGTCGGCTGGGTCCTCTATCCAGTCGGCTCGAAATTGGTTCTTCAACCAGATCAAACTCTATCTTCCAGAACACTTGTCCCATGTTTTGAAGACTTCTTTTAAGCACTTCTTACAATAAATTCAAGAAAAATTGAAGCTTGAAAACTACTAGAAGTAACCCTTAAACTTTATTTGCATAGGAATTTTTTGTAGGGTTCTTCTTTACAAGATTCTAAACACTTTACAACTCAATACAAAGCAATAAAGATTGTTGGATTTAGAAAGTGTGTCAATGTAGTTGTCCTACAAAAACTTATCAATTATTTGAAGAGTTGTTAGATAACCAAATGTATGCTCCAATATTTTTTTATCATCAAAATCACTTTAGGGGTCAACACTAGTCTTTTTGGAAGCATCGATCCCCGAATCGATGATCCAATGACTAGGAATATTTTAGATTAGGATTTATAAGAACTTAGTTCTCACTCTTATGATCTCCATCATAACTTTAATTTCTTTGCCCTAACCTATGGGGTTTATCATAATCTTTAAATAAGACACAACAGTATGATGAAACAAAAATGCCTTTAATTAATATAATAATGTCATGCAAGAGTTGAAAGATTACAAAAATGCCCTTATAATGATTATCTTTTAGGGCACTTTTCTTTCAATAATCCCTCCATTGGAAAACTGAGCGCAGCACCCCATAAATGTAAAGGCGTGATGATGGAAAATAAATTTAATGAAATGAGTATGTGGAGGTGTGATCTACTCACTTAGCATCATCATACAAGAATTTGAGCTCCAGATATGGCCAAAATTATGCATAGAAGAGATGAAGAACTTCAATATGAAAACTAGGTGAGCAGAATTATGAACACCCTTGTGCAAGCTTTCTTTCAAGAAAATAAAAAGTAGGATCTAAGGGCATAGAATCCCTTAAACTAGGCTAATCTACTTTTAAGAACCTTAGATCCAAGGATCAAGAGGGTCTTCTTCCCAACAATGAAGATGATCAAAGCTTAAAATGGAAGGATAGCACTTATCACTCAAGAATTGAAGTCTAGAGATAATATCTACACTCCCTACTAAGAACTTACCTTTGGAGCTTGGTCCTTAGCATGGAGCCTTCATCATTAGCTTCAAACTATCAATAAAAACCTGCAAATGATCCAAAGTAAGGTCGTGGTGATGAATAATTGAAAGAAAATGAAGGATTCAACAAAGAAAAGTGAAGGAATTTGAAGAAGGTTGCTGAATTTTTGGACAGCACTTCTCCTTCTTCTTGATCTCTTGTGAACCTTAGTAGAATGGAACTTTAGGCCTCGTACCCTCTCCCTAGAGGAGTGACCTAGCGCTAATGGCTAGGGAACTAACACTCAAACTCAAACAAAACACTCAAACTCAAAGAGAAAATAATAGAACTCGACAAGGTGGAAGAAGAACCAAACTAAGCTTTCACTCATTCATAGGCTTTTCAATTACTTTACATAAGGGGGCCTTGTTCCTATTTATAGGCCAAGAGAACCTAAAAGTAGTGGCAAAAGAGAGGATTAAGTGCTAACTAATCCATGTTTAGCTGGCAACTAATGACATTGAGAAGTTTCTAGGTAACTATTCCTGACAAGAGAAGAAACTAGAATCTCCATGTGGCGCCATCTTATTTCACCAAGTGTCCTCATCAAAAGCCTTCCATGTGTCTTCTAAGATTTAGTCTTCAAATATGCTTCAAATTAGGTGAATCAAATCATAGATTGGCCGGCCCAAATGGATTGCTTGGAATTTTTGAAAAAAAGGTCTTCATTAGTTGAATTTCTTTGGCTTGCTTGTCTCAAATTGAAATGGTCTTGACTTGCTTCATACAATAGGGGCTCTTCTTCTTAAATGGGTGGAACTAGGAGCCTTCAAGATGCTTCATGAGGTTGGGCTTCATCTCCATAATTTTGAGTGGAACTTGAAAAAAATTAAACTACTTACAAAACCAGAGATTGTTAGCTTGCAACTTCTTCTTCTTGCCAATGTCCCCATTAATTCTCCCGGGTGAAAAAAACTTGGCCCTGACGAGTATGGATCATTTTGGCTTTGGTAATATTCAAGTAGATTTGGATTGACTTTTTGCAGTGCTTCTTAAGTGATCCATGAATTTTTAGAATCAGGTCTACCTTGCTAATGGACCAAGTATCATTGGTAATCTTTATTTCGAGTAGTGATAACCTTGTCATCTAATATCCTTTCAATTCTTTCTCCCCGCTTTGGTAGTATGGCTGGTGGACACTCTGGGATTGGTTCACTCTCAAGGGATGGATCAGGTTCTAAGAACTCACTGGAAATCATTGTTGGTTTCTTGTGTCCTACCAGATCTGAAATATTAAAAGTAGAGCTAATGCCAAAGTCAGAAGGTAGGTTCAGCACATAAGCATTAGGTCCTATTCCTTTTATTATTTTGAAAGGACCTGCACCACAGGAATGGGTTTCTTCATAGTTCTCGGTAGAAACTACTCAAGTTTGAGCCTGATCATCACAAAGTCTCCTACTTGAAATTCTTTGGCCCTTCTATGAGAATTATCCATATGCTTGTAACTCTCATTGCTCATTTGGATTTTCTTGCTAATCTCTCTGTGCAAATCCTTAAGATGTTGTGCATATGATTCGACAGACTTATGCATGGATGACACCAAATGACAAAACAAACTCAAATGATACTAAAATAAAAGACAAACTCAAATGAATTTTATTATCTAAGGACCGAATTTTATTGTTAAGCTAGGAAACAAAGGTTCCTAATTTCTAATATTCCCCTTAAGAGGCTTCTAAGACTGTTGCACATATCTTCAGATAAATGGCAGTAAATCTTAATTTAGCTCCTAACATATGCTATAGAGTCTTTAAAAAGTAACTATTGAATATCACTGGGACCAGATCAATGATATGGTGGATGTCCCAGCTGGATGGAATAGGAGAGTAAATGATACATAGTGGTGGATCAGGATGGATGTTCAAAAATGATGGATCAGGGACAGGAAAATTGTTAGGGAATACATATCGCAGGTTTTTCAAGGGCTTTACAACTTCTTGGGGCTGATCCGTAAGGGTTTGTTCTTGAGTTTCCCTGATGGTCAATACCTCAATATGTGATCCATCATTAATCTCTAGATCTAAATCCTTCACATTGATTAATTCTGGGTCATCTATTATCTCCTTGGATTGTTCTTCATGGTTTTGTCCCTGGACTTCATTTTCTTCAAGTTGATTATTCCCATTGTTGATTTCTTTATGGTAGATAATTATTTTATCTTCAAGCAGTTGTTCTTGTTCATACTCATCCATAAGGTTAGACCTAGGTTCATAAACCTTTATCTTAAGTTCTTTAACGGGTTTAGGATCTTCTCTTTCTAGCCCTTCATTTGAACAAGACTTTGATTATATTTCATCTTTAAATTCTTTAATAGGTTCAGGAGATTTTTCCTCTAGATTTTCAGTGGGTTTAGCCTCTTCTTTTTCTTCTTCATATTCATCAATTAAAGTTGGCTTAGCTTCATATATTTCTTCCTTTGGCTCTTCAATGGGTTTAAAAACTTCTTCCTTACAAATTACTGGGATAATAGGAGTTGGCTTGCTTGAAGGAATCTGATTAGAACTTGGCCTATGTCTAGATGTATTATTTCTGTTGGACTTAGGTCGACTGATCAAGAGTTCCTTCTGATATGTATCAAATTTTCTAGCAACTTGATAAGCTTCTTCTAGGTAGTGAATTTTCCATTGAAACAATTCCACTGGATGTCCTTACATAGACCAGCTCGAAATCTAGATATGATCATTGCCTCAGATTCAGCTGTACTACATCTTCCGACAAACTCATTGAATTTGGCAATATACTCAGATACAGTTGCATCATCTTATCTCAATCTGTACCATTGGTCTAAAAGTCTTTGCTCGTAATATCTTCCTAGGTACTTTTCTCTCAATTTACTCTTCATATCTCTTCAAGTAATTATTTTATCCCCACTATAATAACTTTTACGCTCAACTTCTTCCTAATATGTTTTAGCATGTTGAACTAACTTTAATTTAGAAAATTGATATTTCCTTACTTCTGACATTTCATCAAACTCAAAATATTGATCCATTTTATTCTTCCAATCGACATACACCTCAGGGTATCCATCAAAAGTGGGTGCATAGGATCAATTGCTCATAAAGACTCTCTCCTCCTGATCTACAAAGTCTTGGCAGAGAGATCTAGGATTATACTCAGGGGTGAGATCATGATATTGGGCTCTTGTACCAAGGGGAGGTGGACTAGGTGATTTGGGCTTAGTATGGTTCCCGATTTGATTGTCCATTTGTCCTAACTTTTTGTTCATTGATCCTAATTGTTTAGTTAGGGTATCAAATTTTTCAGTCATGGTCCTCATAAAGGATTCAAAGATTTGGGTCCATGGGTAAACCAGACTGAGTGTAAGACTGTTGGTGTAGAGCTCTTGACCTAATAGACATGCAGTACAAAGAACAAGCAGTACAAACCTAGCTTCTAGGGCTCCTAGACCTAGAAGTTTAAAATACAGGATTTAACTAGGTACTAATTAAGGATGCAATTACCTTGTCCACTGGTCAGATATGAGATGGGATTGCGGGAGGCTCCCCTTACTTTCACAAGGTTCTAATTAAAAATCGCAAGTTCGCTTAAGGCATTTGTCATTGGACCTCTAGCCTTAGACACCAATTTTAAGGAGTAAGTACAAACTCAAATAGCACTTTGCCTCATCTTGCACTTGAACCCGACTTATGGGTATCTCTAGTTTAGGTTCATACTCAATTTTAATTAAGATTAGGTCATTGCACAATGATGGATGCTTGTTTTGGGTTAAGAAAAGGTTATTACCTCCTTCTCTTATGTTATATTGAATGTCCTTAAAATGATTTTGAAATGAATGCGCAAACAACTAGCTAACAAGATATGTAGACTAGCACAAACATATGATTTAAACCTAAATTTCAAAGTTTCAAAAATTAAAAAAATTAAATTAAAAATTTCAGACCTGGAAATCTCAATTTTAAAACTCAAAAATTAAAATTTAAATTTTGAAATTTATTTAGAAAATTCATTCTTGGAGGTACAAGTTGTTGTAAGAAAAAATTCAGCCACTAACAACTTCTAACTAGCTAGTTTTGAAAAAATTCAAAATTAAAATTTTAAAATTTCAAAAAAAATTGAAATTGAAATATGAATTATTAGATCTCATACTTAAGGCTTCAGATTTCAAAATTTAAATTTTAATTCTTGAATTTTGGATAGGAAATTCAATTTTGAAAGCTTGTTGTATAAGTTGTTACAAGAAACTTCTAGCTAACAAACCATCAACCATAAAATACCTAAAATTCAAAATTTAAATTCAAAAATTTCAGAATTTAACTTTTTAAAGTGAAGATCTCAGATCCAAATCAAAAATTCAGAGAAAATTCTTTTTTTAAATTTTTTCTAGAATTTAATGGAACAACTAAATGGTATGAAACTAGAATTGAAGCAAGTACTAGCTAACTAAAGGAGCAACGTGAGATGACAAATTTTAACCCACAAAAATTCAAAAAAAAAAATTAAAAAAAAATTTGATCTCAGATTCTATCATCCTAAGATGTAACAAAAGAACTTTTTTGGAATTTTTTGTATTGTAAAAAATACTAAAATTCATGGAAAACGCAGATTAATACTAGAGCAAAAATTTCAGCAATCAAACAAACCTCCAATTGACTAGATTCAAAATTCGAAATTCAAATTTAAAACCCTTCTAAAATTTGAAATTTAAATGGGAATCATCAGATTTTAACATTTAAATCTCAGATCTCAAATTTTAAACTTAGAAAAAATATTTTTGATTTTTTTTGAAAATTAAACTAAAGAGAGGGAAAAACAGAATTTGAACAGCTTCTAGGAAACAACCTAAGAATCCAAATTTTAAAATCTAAAAAATCCATGAAAAATATTTTCTAAGTTTTATATTTTGGATCCCAATCTCCTAAAATGTAGAAAAAGAATTTATTTGGATTTTTTCTGCCTTTTCAAAAAATACTAAAATTCGTGGAAGCTCGGGTTGGTGCTGGTACAGATATTTCAACAATCAGCAAACCTCCAATTGACTAGATTCAAAATTCGAAATTTAAATTTAAAGATCTCAAAAAATTAAAATTTAAATCGGAACTTTCAGTTCTTTGGGTTAATATTTTGGATCTCAAATCTTAAAATTTAAATCTCAAATTTTGGATTTGAATTTCGGATTTGAAGGCAAGCAACACACAAAGGGAACAAAAATTCAGCAACTTGACCTAGTAAACTATAGGCTCTAATACCAAAAATAATGGGGGATGAATTTGATGAAATGAGTATGTGGAGGTATGATCTACTTACTTAGCATCATCATACAAGAATTTGAGCTCCAGATATGGCTGAAATTATGCATAGAAGAGATGAAAAACTTTAATCTGAAAACTAGATAAGCAGAATTCTGAATACCCTTGTACAAGCTTTCTTTCAAGAAAATAAAAAGTAGGATCTAAGGCATAGAATCCCTCAAACTAGGCTATAATTTAAGAACCTCAAATCCATAGATCAAGAGGGTCTTCTTCCCAACAATAAAGAGGATCAAAGCTTAAAATGGAAGGATAGCACTCATCACTCAAGAATTGAAATCTAGGGACAAGATCTACACTCCCTACTTAGACTTACCTTTGGATCTTGGTCCTTGGCATGGAGCCTTTATCATCAGCTTCAAACCATCAAGAAAAACCTACAAATGATCCAAAGTAAGGTTGTGGTGATGAAGAATTGAAAGAAAATGAAGGATTCAATAAAGGAAAGTGAAGGGATTTGAAGAAGGTTGCTGAATTTTTGGGCAGTACTTCTCCTTCTTCTTGATCTCCTTGGAACCTTGGTAGAATGGCTTAGGAATGGAACTTTGGGCCTCTCACCCTCTCCCTAAAGGAGTGACCTAGCTCTAATGGCTAGGGAACTAATACTTAAACTCAAACAAAACACTCAAACTCAAAGAGAAAATAATGGAACTCGGCAAGGTGGAAGAAGAACCAAATTAAGCTTTCATTCATTCATAGGCTTTTCAATTACTTTACATAAGGGGTCCTTGGTTCTATTTATTGACCAAGAGAACCCAGAAGTGGTGGCAAAAGGGAGGATTAAGTGCTAACTAATCCATGTTTAGTTGGCAACTAATTACATTGAAAAGCTTCTAGGTAACTAATCCTAACAAGAGAAGAAACTAGAATCTCCATGTGGCGCCATCCTATTTCGCCAAGTGGCCTCATCAAAAGCCTTCCATGTGTCTTCTAAGATTTAGTCTTCAAATATGCTTCAAATTATGTGAATCAAATCATAGGTTGGCCAGCCCAAATGGATTGCTTGGAATTTTTGAAAGAAAGGTCTTCATTAGTTGAATTTCTTTGGCTTGCTTGTCTCAAATGAAAATGGTCTTGACTTGCTTCATACAATAGGGGCTCTTCTTCTTAAATGGGTGAAACTATGAGCCTTCAAGATGCTTCATGAGATTAGGCTTCATCTCCATAATTTTGAGTGGAACCTGAAAAAAATTGGACTAGTTACAAAACTATAGATAGTTAGCTTGCAACTTCTTCTTCTTGCCAATGTCCCCATTACGCGATCCTCAGGGCACGCCCAGTCAAAGCATTGATGGCACTGAAGGCGTGCTCGCCCATGTCAGGGCAGTCGTTACTCCCATCACCCGAGTGATGCTTCGTTCTTCAGGCTCGAGAGTGAGGGGCATCTGATGTGGCAACATTCGCTGATGTAAAGTCTGACATGACAACATCCGCTTATGTGGAGCCTGCACAGTTGCCAGCCAACGACCGCATGGGTTGGGCCTGCCACCTGGACGTGGCCCCTGGGTGGAAGGTCGAGGCGAGCCCCCTTTTGAGGTCAGCTCCTAACCAGGGCCAAACTCATGAAGTGAGCCCCCCGCCTGAGGTCAGGCCCCGGCCAGTGTCATGTTCGTGCGACTGAAGTTAACCCCCCTATCGAGGTCAGCTCCCAGCCAAGGTTGAACACATGAAGCGAGCCCCCCGCTTGAGGCCAGCTCCCAGCCGAGATCGTGCTCATATTGCTGAAGCGAGCCCTCCATTCGATGCCAACTCCCATCGAAGCAGAGCTCATAAAGTAAGCTCTCCTGGCTGAGGCAGAATTTATAAAGAAAGCCCTCTGTCCGAGGCTAACTCCCAGTCGGGGTTGAGCACACGGGTGAGCCCTCCATCTGAGGTCGGCTCCCGGTCGGGGTCGAGCTCATGCTGCCGAGTGAAGACCTCCTCGCAAGGTCCCTCCAGGCCACTCAAAGGCCAGAGTTCCCGCCAGCAGTGGAAGAGGGAAATATTAGCAAGAATTCAAACTACGGTCCCTGTCCACCTTCAATCTTCGAGAAGTGGTGCACGCCCTGCCACCATTGCTAGTTCTGTAACATGCCACCCGCATGCTCTGAACAAGGCAAGCCCTGTTAGACCCGGGGTCTAGCCATACACCACCACGTCCACCACTGTACAACCGGGGGATGCTAGCTTGCGTGGTGCTAGACCCAGAGTTTTTCTAGAAGGAGAATCTTGTCCAAGCCACAGGCCCTGCAATGCCTGGATGGTCCCTCTAGAAACGAAAAGATCCCGCCATGGCATGGGGCTCAGCGGCCCAACGCTTGCCCCTGATAAGCAAAACAACACCCCCAACGAAAAGGGGGGGCGAAAGGCGTAAGGTAAGAAAGGTAAGAGACAGATGCAGGAGGAACAGTGGGAGAGAGGCAAGTGAGCTGGCCCCCCGAGAGCTCAGCGGCCAAGGAGTCGGTCGGAGTACCTCCCCTCTCCTTGCTCTCCATTCCTTCCTTCTGTCGTTCAGGCATCATTATCTTATTCTTTATATTATCTGAATATCTTTATCATGTCACCTCCTGAGGTGAGGGAGTTCCCCAAGCTCTCCATTTCAGAGGTTTTCTATTTCCCTCGATCGTCCCACTGACTTGACCGTCGGAGTGTCCTCGCCGAAATTTCTGGCCCGGGTCTCCTCTATTTTGCAGGCCGAGCAGGCCGATGCTTCCGGAGGGGGAGGGCACTCTCGGTGAGAGGAGACATCCGACGCGACGGCGACGCACCGGAGCTGCAGGCCACGACGATCCAGGCAGCAACAGTCAGTAATGTGGATTGTCAATAATGTTGATTACTATATTTGGTATACATAAGTATGTTGCAGTAAAATTATTGAAAATCTTAATTATTTTATTTGGTACAACAATCAGATTATTGGTAATATAAAATCAAATTTCTAAAATATTCTTCAGTCAATCTATTAAAAAATTTATATAGTTATCCAAAAACATCATTACATGATCTATTCATTATATAAAATAATCTTAATTATCAGAAAGAGAGACAAAGATAGCAAAAAAAATTAAATATTATAAAAATAATAAATGATGAATTAAAAGAAAGTGAAAGATGACTTATCAACCATAGAAGAGAGCTTGCCAGTGACCATTGAAATGGCAATGAGAATGACCGACATGAGAGATAAAGCCTCTTACAACTAGGGTTTATTGGGTGAAAGAAGAAGAAAAGATAGCCTAGAAGGCTTACATGAATTTTTTGGAAGGGTAATTTAGTCTAAAATTTTAATTGCAAATTAAAGAGATGGTAATCTAGATAAGAATCCCTTTCTAAGACTATCTAGATTATATCCTATAAGGTAATCTAGATTGCCTTGATGATCTGGATTACTAACCAAAAAATATTATCAAACAAAATAATATAATGGGATTCTTTTAAATTTCTGACCGTAGGAATAGATTGAGAGCTACTAAATGCCAGCTTAGTTTTTTTTTTTCTTTTTTTTTTTTTTTTTGATAAAGTTACGCATTACATCTTTGTTGATAGCCTTTTGCGGTGCCGAAACATGGTGGTGCTAAGAAGTAATTTACAGGCAGAAAGGTGTTTTCTAGAATAGCAACCGAAAGGTGGTCCAAGGGACTTCCATTGGTAGAATAGTGCTACGACACCTCCTTTCATAGCTTTACCTACATGACTTCCGGTGAGGTTGTATATGGTCAATCGCCACCCATCTTGCAATCCTATATTCCAAGATCTACTAATATCCATCAGGTGAATGTTGAGTTAAAGGACAGGAACCAAATTATTTGTTTACCAAAAAAGAACATTAAAGCAGGTCAAAGCCTAATGAAGCATCAAGCTAGTATGTACAAAACTAAAAGGTCCTTTGAAGTTGGCAACATGGTTTACTTGTGTTTGCATTACTGACAAACTATAGTTGCTGTGTGAATCAATATGAAGCTTTCTCCTAGATTTTAAAGTCCTTTTTAGGTATTGGAGGAAATTGATTCAGTTGCTTATAAATTTGATTTGCCTACGAGACCCAGAATTCATCCTGTTTCTTACGTATCCAACTTGAAGAAGAGAGTGGCTTCTAAAATAATGGTGTCTACACAAGTACCAGAGTTTTCAGAAAATGGTGAGCTCCAAATTCATCCTGTTACAATTTTAGACCGCAAGATAGTTAAGTAAAATAATTGGGTGGTGACTATGTTGTTCCATCGATCAAACTTCGCCTCTGAGAAAGCTACTTGAGAATATTTATACAAATTGCAAGGGAAGTTTCCGAATTTCAAACCCTGAAGACAAGGTTGATACCTTAGAAGGGTGGAATGGTGCGGTCCCTTGTATGTCACCATATATTATTGCAATCTTTTTGAGCTCTTCGGATTTTAACTAGATTTGCTTTTCTTACTTTTCCTATTAGAATTAGGCCAATAATTATTAATTGTATTTTTCTTTTAGAGTTAGATTTCCTTCTTTGATTCGGGGTTGATCTATGTATAAGTAAAAATGCCATATGACTTTTTCATTATTAAATAAAATTTTCTTTTCTTTGAAGGCAAATCACCTCGAAGTGATTGTTGGAGGCCTGATCCCTTCGAAGTGGTCATCCC
Source organism: Areca catechu (assembly GCA_021397845.1). Taxonomy (NCBI): domain Eukaryota; kingdom Viridiplantae; phylum Streptophyta; class Magnoliopsida; order Arecales; family Arecaceae; genus Areca; species Areca catechu. Next base: position 147,575,013 of record CM038045.1, on the reverse strand, counting down.
AAAATCTTTTTTTTTTTTTTTTGTTACAAGGCTAGCTTGAGCAGGCAAAGGGGTTCATTCCAATTGGTCCTCGGATTGGAGGTCCTTGCACATCTTTCTATTTCTTTTATAAACAAAATTAGTTGCATCTTGAGCTCAAATCCACCGCTATAGACTACTACGTACCCTTGTGACTATTTGGCAGGTGACCAATCAGCACAGAATGCTGTCATGCCTTGAGCTATATGGAGTAAGACAAGGCAGCCATGGCCGATCACTGTGAGCAAGTATTAAGAGAATATTGTCTCCAACATATATATCCCATAAATGAGGAAGTTGCCATCAAAGTTCATGGTGAAGAATATTATCTCCGCCTCCAGTTTCATCCCATCTAAATTCTCACATTTTAAATTCCATACAAGGTCATTAATGGATCACATTAATGATGTGATCACATTGAACTATGCTGTTTAGCCAGGCCAGTTGTGTGATGCATCCACAGAATCTTGTGGAAATTAGCATAGAGATTTGTATCAACTTATTCCTTCTTAAACATATCATTTAAGAGTTTTGTCGTATCAAGCATTTACTAAATCACCATATAGTTTCATCCATGTCCATGTCTCCCTAACAAATATTTGCATCATCCATAGGTGCAAAATAAGTTCACTAGTAATGAACTTCCACAATTATTAACTAGTCTTTTGAGATTTATTTTGGCTTATTTATATATGTTGATTGATTTGTGTGGAATACTGCTGTTTATCCTTATCCTTTGTCTTATGAAGCTGCACTAGAGTTCTTTGTGGATCTTATAAAATACCAAATATATTTTTTTTCCAAATATTTGATAGCTTATAAGCTGCCAAATAATGGTTTGAAATTACTTACAGAGATCAAGAAATGGATATGAACTTAATGCCTTCTATTATGATATCCCGATTTTATGTCAATTATTTATTGGACCGCTCTCTGAACCAATTTCAAGTTTTCCTCTTTTGGTTTATTGATCAAGTCAGCTGACAAAAGAAAAAGGATCTTCGGCTTCGTATTATTATCTCAGTCCGAAGACTTTGCATAATATTTTTGGCTTCGTATCTTTATCTATGATCCAAGAGATAAGTTATTTACTGTCTTCGGCTTTGTACAATTACCTTGATCCGAAGACTTAGCCTAATATCTTTAGCTATGGTTTTAAGCCAAGTTTATCTACTCTATGTCTTCGGCTTCGTACAGTTACCTTGGTCCGAAGACTTAGCCTAACATCTTTATCTATGGTTTTAAGCCAAGTTTATCTACTCTATGTCTTCGGCTTCGCACAATTACCTTGATCCGAAGATTTAGCCTAATATCTTTATCTATGGTTTTAAGCCAAGTTTATCAACTGTCTTCGACTTCGTACAATTATCTTCTTGATCAGAAGACTTGACCTCCCAAGCAAATATTTTCGGCTTTATTCCTTCAATACAATCCGAAGGACGTTTGATCCCACGTTTAGACTGTAAGTGTTTACTTTTGTTACTTCCAAAATAGATTTCTCTGAAGTGTGTATCTAACATTCCCTTCAGGAAGTGCTACTAAAGAGAATGTTAAGCTCACTTCGGATTTATTCTTGAAGGAGGATTCTGGGACATGTGAGTTTCTTGAGCAAACAGTTGAAATCTATTTTGGTTGTTACAACCTCCCACTTGGTCCAAAACCTCAGATTAGATAAACTCTGGGTGTAACTGTTTTTCCGACAGCCACTGCTTACGGTTATGAGGAGGTTGTGTTCGCCAACTCCCATAACCGTAAGTGGTTACATTGGAGCTTATAAACACTGGTAAGAGGGGACACTCAGGAGATTTGGAGTTCATTTTCTCTCTCGCATTTTGAATTTCCCTCTTCCCTCTCTGCTTTCAAAACTCTCCATTCTGCTGTTGCCTGAGCTTCTACTGACTTAGGCATCAGAGTGTCCCCTGCCGGAAAATCTCCGGTCAGGGATCTGTTTTGCATGTTCCAGTCGACGGCGATCCAGTGAAAAGATCCATTCCATCTGGTCAGCAGAGGTTCAGCATCAACAGATTGGCGCACCAGGTAGGGAAAGAAGTTTGTTCCCTTTGTTATGAAGGAGAGTTTCTACTGGGCAAGAATAATGAAAGGAAAAACCAAGAACGCATCTGTCAGTCAGGATCAGCGGACTCCTCCGTCAAACGGGCCTCCGGTCAGCACTCTTCCGGTGGTTCAGGAATCACAGCCTCCTATGATAATGGTGGAGAAGCAGCAATTCGAAAGTTTGGTGAACAAGGTAGAGACCTTGATGGTGCTGGTACAGCATTTAGATGAAGCTGCAGCTCAAAAATAATGCCCTCCCCCTGTTCCGCAATCTAGCTATCAACCTGAGAGGGAGAAGGATCAACGCCGAGAGATCACCCCTAGTTTCTCATAGATTCGGTCACCTCGAGGCTGCTACACCTCTCCGCCAGATCGACAAGTAGAGGATCATGGTGGGAAGAAGAGGGTCCGACGTTCTCCCTCTGTTTCTTCTAGAAGCTTTGTGCCAGAAGGTTCTAGGCAAAAGGAGATCAATCATGAGGTTCAAGAGAAATTCAAGGCTATGCAAGCACAGATAGCAAGAATTTCATAACTTATAAGGAATGATGAGGTTGTCACCTTCAACTCTCAGCCCCCTTTTTTTGATGAAATTATGGATGAAATTATTCCTAGGCATTTCAAGATCCCACAATTAGATGCCTACGATGGGACTTCAGATCCTCTCGACCATCTGGGAAGCTACAAAGCTCATATGATGGTGCAATGAGCAATGGACGCTCTCTACTGCATTACTTTTCCTACCACTTTGAAGAAGTCTGCTCGAATGTGGTATTTGAGCATGCCTCCAAACTCAATTCATTCCTTTACTGAGTTGGAGCGACAATTTGTCTCGCACTTCAGGACGTGTCAGAAGATGCCACGCAACACTAATAGTTTGTTTCTTCTCCAGCAACAAGAAGGAGAAAGTTTGAAAGGATTTATCCATTGTTTCAATTCGGTCACTCTGGAAATTCCAAACTTGAATGAGCATGTGGCCATGTTTGCCTTGAAGAAAGGCTTAAAATCATCCAGGTTCACTTTTTTCCTTGACAAAAGATTTCCAATGAGCTATGCCGAGCTATTGGCAAGAGCTCAGAAGTATGCTGTCGCTGAGGAACACGCTTCAAGCCGAAGACTAGCGGAGGGGAGATTCCTTCCTAAGAAGAAGAGTGCTAGAGAATCGAACACGCCAACATCTTTAAACAACACTTCGATCTCTAGGCGCAGTCCCAGGTCCAGAAGCAGAACAACCGATTCGACGCTTACACATCCCTTAACTTGCCTAGGAAGAAGATTCTGCTAGAAATTGAAAAAGAAAAATATTTCTAAAGCCCACGTCCCTTGAAGACACCTGCAAAAGCAAGAGACAAAAGCAAGTACTGTCGATATCATCGAGATCATGGCCATAACATCAAAGAATGCTTCCAGCTTCGGGATGCCATCGAGGATTTGATAAAAAGAGGATATCTGGGAAAGTATGTCAACCGCCTATAGTCTCAAGCCGAAGCAACTGCCCTTCCAAGAATATCTGATGAAGTTGATTTGCCTCATCAAAAGCCAACTGGTGGAGATGTTGGGATGCTTCATCAGTCATCGGCATGGGATATTGAAGCTGAGGAAAATGTCCCAAAGAGGTTCAAAGGAAAAAATTCTATCACCTTCTCCGATGAGGATGTCTAGGATGTACAACTTCCACATGATGACCCTGTAGTTGTCTCGGCAGTTATTGCCAAATTTGATGTAAAAAGAATATTGATTGATAATGGAAGTTCAGTTGATGTGTTGCTGTATGATGCTTTTCTTTGGGTGGGATTGTCTGGACATGAATTGCGAAGATCTCTCATTCCTATAACTGGTTTTGGTGGAAATCAAGTTGGGGTTGAAGGTGAAATGGTCTTGCCCGTAACTTTTGGATCTGAACCATTCCAAAGGACCCTTCCAATCAATTTTATTGTGGCTAGAACATCTTTAGCTTATAATGCATTCTTGAGGCATCCGGCACTGAATAAGTTTAGAACCATAATCTCAACAAACCATCTGTTAGTTTGGTTTCCTACCAGGACAGGCATTGGGGAAGTAAGAGGAGATCAAAGGATCGCTCACCAGTGTCTCATGATTCAAAACAAACAAACATCCAAGCCTTTGGCACTTGACCAGCTAGATCCAAGAGATGAATCCGAAGATTCTGGAGAACCAGTGGAAAAAATACTTTTCATACCATTATCCGAAGATGACCCAACTAAGCTTTTGCAAATTGGTAACTTACTTGACGAGGAGTCAAAGGTAAAACTAATTTCCTTTCTTCGAGATAATGCTGATATTTTTGCTTGGACAGCTTCAGACATGCCTGAAATTTTGCTTGAAGTGATTACGCATCACTTGGAAGTATCTCTCAATTATAAGCCAGTACGGCAGAAGATGAGGAATTTTGCTCCAGAAAGGTAGAAGGTAATTGATGAAGAAGTTAATAAACTCCTTGAAGCAAACTTCAGAGAAGGTCCAATATCAGAATTGGCTAGCTAATGTGGTCATGGTAAAGAAATCAAATGGTAAGTGGAGGATTTGTATAGACTATACGGATCTCAACAAAGCAAGTCCAAAAGATAGTTTTCCTTTGCCAAAAATCGATCAGTTGGTTGACGCTACGGCTGGTCATCAAATGCTGAGTTTCATGGATGCCTTCTCAGGCTATAATCAGATCCGAATGGATCCTGAGGATGAAGAGAAGACTGCTTTTGTTACAGAGAAAGGACTCTACTGTTATAAGGTGATGCCGTTTGGGTTGAAGAATGCTGGGGCAACTTTTCAAAGGCTTATCAACAAAGTCTTCAAAGATTAGATTGGAAGAAATATGGAAGCTTATGTTGATGATATGATTGTGAAAAGTCTTCATAAGTCTGATCATATCACAGATCTAAAAGAGTCTTTTGATGCTCTCAGACGTCACCAAATGAGATTAAATTCCACCAAATGTGTTTTCGGTGTAACCTTTGGGAAGTTCCTGGGATACTTAGTTACTTAGCGAGGTATTGAAGTCAACCCAGAGAAAATCCAGGCACTTCGGACAATGAGGCATCCCACTTGCAAAAAGGAAGTTCAAAGGTTAACAGGGAGAGTTGCTTCTTTAAGCCGGTTTATCTTCCGTTCTGTAGAAAGATGTTTACCCTTGTTCAAGGTTCTTCACCAAACTCAAAATTTTGAATGGATAGAAGATTGTAGAATTGCCTTTGACAAGCTGAAAGAGTATTTGGAGAATCCCTCTCAGCTTTTAAAGCCTTGTGAAGGAGAAACACTTTATTTATATCTGTCAGCTATAGATGAAGTAGTTAGTTCGGTTCTGGTATGAAGAGATGCCAATCATTCACAGAAACCGATTTACTACACTAGCAAAGTATTGCATGAAGCTGAAATTCGATATCCCAGGGTACAGAAAATTATCTTTTCTCTAGTGGTAGCAGCAAAGCATCTTCGGCCTTATTTCCAAGCCCACTCTATTGTGGTTTTGACAGATCAGCCTTTGAAAGCCATACTTCATTGTCTTGATACCTCAGAAAGGATAGCTAAGTGGGCTGTTAAATTAGGAGAGTTAGATATTGAGTATCAACCTAGATCAGCAATGAAGGCACAAATTTTAGCGGATTTTATAGTTGAGTGCACATGGAAATCTGAAGAGGATCAGCCAATAGCCGAAGATGAAGGATCCGAAGATAACTCAGAGTTTATTTGGATGTTACATGTCGACGGTGCTTCGAACGCCAATGGTTGTGGTGCAGCTTTAATTCTTGCTGGACCAAATGGGCAGGTTATTGAATATGCTCTTCGGTTTTCTTTTCAAGCATCAAATAATCAGGCAGAGTATGAAGCACTCATTGCTGGACTTAGAATCTCCCAAAAATTAGAGATCAAAAGGGTCAAAGTTTTTTCCGATTCACAGTTGGTGGTGAATCAAGTGAAAGGTGATTTTAAAGCTCGAAATCCAAATATGATCCAATACCTAGAAAAAGTCCGAAGCCAGACACCTGGGTTAGAGTATTTTGAGATTGTTCATGTGCCAAGGATAGAAAATTCTCGGGCAGATGCTCTTTCAAGACATGCAATTACTGTACTGGATACTCTTGGGAGGACATCAGTGGAATATCTTGAAGACCCCAGCATATCGGAATCCCCAGCTGAAATCTGTCAAGTTGAACATGAACCTTCATGGATGGATCCGATTCTCAAGTTCTTAAAAGAAGGCGTATTACCCGAAAACAAGCTAGAAGCTAAACGGCTTCGGTGGACAGCCTCTTAATATGTTATCTTGGATGAAGCATTGTATAAGAGGTCTTTCACACAACCTTTGCTGAAATGTTTAGGCCCATTCGATACAGATTATGCACTGAGGGAAGTGCATGAAAGAATATGTGGAGATCATCTGGGAGGTAGATCTTTGGCATACAAAATAATCCGTCAAGGTTATTATTGGCCAACCATCCAGAAGGATTCTGCAAAATTTGTCCGAAGATGTGATCATTGTCAGAGATATGCTAATGTACAAAGACGGCTTGCTAATCAGTTAACTCCATTGACAGCTCCCTGGCCTTTCGCACAATGGAGGATGGACATTCTTGGTCTGTTTTCTCTAGCTTCTGGGCAGCGGAAACTCCTTATAGTGGCTATTGATTACTTTATAAAGTAGGTCGAAGCTGAAGCATTGGCACATATTACTGAAACAAAAGTTGAAACTTTTGTGAGAAATTTCATCATCTTCCATTTCGGGATTTCCTATTCTATAATAACTGACAACAGAAGATAGTTTGACAATCCAAAATTCAGGAGCTTCTGTGCTCAATATCACATTCTTCACAAGCTTACTTCAATAGCACAAACTCAATGCAATGGAGAAGCTGAAGTGACAAACAGGACTATTTTTCATGGCCTTAAAACCATATTAAATGATGCTAAGGGTTCATGGGCCGATGAGTTAAACTCAGTTCTTTGGGCATATCGAACTACTCCCAGAACAGCTACTGGTGAATCTCCATTTCATCTTTTTTATGGTACTGAAGCAGTCCTTCTTATAGAGGTCGCTTTGCAATCTCTTCGGATTGATCACTATGAAGAGCCCAAAAACTTTGAACACCAAAGAGTTGACCTGGATTTATTGCAAGGCACACGACTTCAGGCATAGTTGAGAATGGTTGCATATCAGTAGAAAATGGCGAGATACTATAACTCTCGTGTAAAAGAATGGACCTTTCATCCTGACGATCTAGTTCTACGAAAATCTGAGATATCCAAACCAACTGAGCAAGGTAAACTTTCTCCTACATAGGAAGGACCATATTGGATCAAAGAGGTTGTTCGACCCGAAACTTATCGGTTGGAAACTTTGGAAGGTGTCCTATTACCTTGACCTTGGAATGTACAAAACCTCCGTAAATATTATCAATAAAGGTTTCATTCAAGGTCATCAATATAGATTTAATCTGTCTATCTTAATTTTATTTCTTAAAGGCATAACGGTGATTTTCAAAATTTACCACACGAAATGCCGAGGTAAGCATAACTAGCCTATCTTATTTCTCTCAAAAGGTATGAGGATGATCTCCGGATCTACCTCACGAAGTACCAAGTTGGGCTTAAACCAGTCCATCTTAATCAAAAAGGCATGAGGATGATCTCCGGATCTACCTCACGAAGTACCGAGTTGGGCTTAAACCAGTCCATCTTAATCAAAAAGGTATGAGGATGATCTTTGGATCTACCTCGCGAAGTGCCGAGTTGGGCTTAAATCAGTCCATCTTAATTAAAAAGGCATGAGAATGATCTCCGGATCTACCTCACGAAGTGTCGAGTTGGGCTTAAACCAGTCCATCTTAATAAAAAAGGCATGAGAATGATCTCCGGATCTACCTCACGAAGTGCCGAGGTAGGCATGATCAGCCTGTCTTAGTCACGGAAAGGCATGAGGACGATCTTCGTGATCTACTCTATGAAATGCTGAGGTAGGCCCGATCAGCCTATCTTAATTCTTGCAGATATGAATGTCCTACGGTCTCTTTTATCCTAAGTCCGAAGACTTAGTATACTTTCAAGTCCGAAGATTTGATTCTTATCTAGTATTCTTTTATCCTAAGTCCGAAGGCTTAGTGTATTTTCGAGTTCAAAGACTTGATTCTTATCTAGTATTCTTTTATCCTGAGTCCGAAGACTTAGTGTATTTTCAAGTCTAAAGACTTGATTCTTATCTGGTATTCTTTTATCCTAAGTCTGAAGACTTAGTGTATTTTCAAGTCCAAAGACTTGATTCTTATCTGATATTCTTTTATCCTAAGTCCGAAGACTTAGAGTATTTTCAAAGCTGAAGATTTGACTTTCTTTATAATTATATAAAATTATTTTCTAAGTCTAAAGACTTAGTGTATTCTTAGTTATTCTTGTTTTTAGCATCTTATAATCTTGGATAGGATATGGAGATTCTGTTTCTCGAAATATTATTATCTTAAGTCCAAAGACTTGGTATTATATGCTTCAGAATTCTTAATTATCCGAAGACTTTACACTTAGAAAAATTTCTATCTATCCACATGTAATTAAAAATTCTAGAAAGGATTCTTCATTGATAAAGATTCTTACATCCTTCCAAAAAGAGGAGAAAAGGGATAATTACAAGTTATATACTGGGGCATCATCAGTAAGATCAATAGGACCTGTTACAGCCGTGACAGTGACGTGATCAGGCTCAGGTATCGCCGAATACGAGCGAGCCACGTGCGAGTTTCCCTGCCAGAATCAGCACCACGTCCTCAAAGCTAGGGTCGGCAAGACCGCACCGCCCGACGACTATCTGAAGCAAACAGCTCCCGCCGAGGTCAAGTTCGGCGCGGAGTTCCCCCACCGACTCATCTGCGCCCGGGCTCGGAGGAGCCCGCCCCGAGTAAGGTCGGCCGAGGTCGGCTGACCCTCCGCCTTGCGCCAGGTGGCCACCCGGAGACGGGTCCACCTCGGCCGAAGCCAGGCGATCTTCTGCCACCTCGCCAGGTGTCCACCCAGGAGGGGTCCACCTAGGCCGAGGTCGGCTGACCCTCCGCCTTGCGCCAGGTGGCCACCCGGAGACGGGTCCACCTCGGCCGAAGCCAGGCGATCTTCTGCCACCTCGCCAGGTGTCCACCCAGGAGGGGTCCACCTAGGCCGAGGTCGGCTGACCCCCCGCCTTGCGCCAGGTGGCCACCCGGGGACGGGTCCACCTCGGCCGAAGCCAGGCGATCTTCTGCCACCTCGCCAGGTGTCCACCCAGGAGGGGTCCACCTAGGCCGAGGTCGGCTGACCCCCCGCCTTGCGCCAGGTGGCCACCCGGAGACGAGTCCACCTCGGCCGAAGCCAGGCGACCTCCTGCCACCTCGCCAGGTGTCCACCCAGTAGGGGTCCACCTAAGCCGAGGTCGGCCGATCCCTCGCCTCTCGCCAGTTGGCCCCCGGAGACAGGTCCAACTCAGCCGAGGTCAGACCGCTCGTACGGAGAGGCCCCCGGGGAAAGCAACAGGTCCCGAGGCCATCCCTCGGGCCGTACCGACCCCAGACGGCGTCCCGTACGGAGGGCGGCGGCACGCGGAACGTCACTTACATTGGCCCGAAAGGTCCCGCAGTCGAGAGACCCGATCCTGACGGAACGGGCCCCGTAAACGGATGGCGCCCACCCTCGGGGAAAAGAGCACTCTCACGGAGCCCGAAGCCTGACGACTGGCCGCTCTGCCAGCGCCGCCCCCCTCCTCCTTTTCTCTTCTGTCCTTGCCTTCTCCCTGCTGGGCCCGGTGGACGAGGTCGGAAAGCCGCCTGGCCTCCTTCACCAAAAAGGGAAAAGAAAGGAAGACAGGGGAGAGGAGTTTTCGAGGAGGAAAAGGACAAGCACACGATGGAAAGCACACAACGGAGGGAGATAAAGGAGGAGGGATCCGGAGACTGCGAGGTAAGCCAACTAGCCTGGGGACAAGAAGGAAGCACCGGCACAAGGCCTCGCTCCGAGAAAAAAAGCCAGAGATCCCGAGAGGGGAATACTGGACGCGAGCTCGGCAGGCAGGCCCAGCCGAGATTCCGGTCCCCGGCGCTTCCCCTTCACGAGTTAACTCTCCAAACCTGGGACCCTTTAGAGGGCCTGGGAGCGAGAGTCTGTTCCCCCACGTCGTCTACTGACTTGACCGTCGGAGCCCCCTCGCCGGAATCCCCGGCCAGGGTCCTCTAACCCCTTTGTTGCAGGTTTCTCGCAGGAAGGGAGGCTCCCTTGCCAGGCGGTCAGGGAGGATCGGTTGATCCTCGGCACGGGCGCGGCGACGAGGACGGCAACAGATTGGCGCGCCAGGTAGGGGGGCAGGACACTAACCCCTAGTGGGAACTAGCTTTTTGCAGGTGTCACGCTCTCTAGCAATGGTGGTCACTCGTGGTCGCGAGGCGTCCACCAGCCATGTGGGAGAAGCCCACTCCCCACCGGGGGGCCGCACCCCCGAACGGGAGCTTCCGGCTCCCCCTCCTCTTATGCAGCAGCCTACCCCGGCGGACGGATCCCTTGCGGCCATCGTCCAGCAGCTGCAGACCTTGACCTCAGCGGTCCGACAGCTCCAGCATCAGCAACGGTCCCTGGCCACTCAGCCGCAGCCGGGGACCCCCGCGGCTCGGGTCGCGGGACAGCGTGGGAGCCTGCGCTCAATCCAGGGCAGGCCGTCCCATCCGCAAGCCATCTCCAACCCCCGAGAGAGCCGCCAAGCTCCCCCGAAGAAAGACTATTCCGGCTCGGAGGATCACGAGAGTCGATCCCCGGCCGATGGGGCCGAGACGGCGCATCGCAGCAAGCGACGCCGGGTCCGGACCCCGCGCCGAGACCAATCGGCGCCTCCCTCACACGCAGTCTCGGTGGAAGACTCCACCGATGAAGCCATCAGGCGCCAGGCCGAGAGGCGCCTAGAAGAGCACGAGCGCAAGTTGGCGGAGTTCGCCCGACGGTTTGCCGACCTGCAGAACTCGTCAGCTGACCCGGCGGGCTACGACTCCCGCCCCCCTTTCTCCGAAGAAATTCAGGCGGAACCGATCCCGAAACGGTTCCGCATGCCACAGGTGGACCCTTACGACGGGACCACCGACCCCCTGGACCATTTGGAGAGTTATAAAGCTCTCATGAGGGTCCAGGGCGCCACCAACGCCCTTCTGTGCATCGCCTTCCCTGCAACCCTTCGGAAGGCCGCCCGAGTCTGGTTCGCCCGTCTCGAGCCCGGATCCATTCGCTCCTTCCAGCAGCTGGAAGGAAAGTTTGTGGCGCATTTCGACGCTTGTCGAAAGGTGCCAAGGGAGGTGGACAGCCTCTTCTCCGTCCGCCAGCAGGACCAGGAGCTGCTCCGTGACTACATCGCCCGATTTAAGACCGCGGCCCTGGAGATCTACAGCTTAGACGAGCCCGTCGCCATGCTGGCTCTAAAGCGCGGGCTCAAGACGTCCCGCCTGACCTATTCCCTGGACAAGAAGCCGCCCAGGACGTATTCCGAGCTCCTCCTCCGCGCCCACAAGTACATCCGAGCGGAGGAGGCCGACCGCACCCGTCGAGAGCTGGACGGGAAGATTTTGAAGAAGTCGACCCCGAGAGACGCCCCGGGAGCTCGGAGGCCCGGGCCACCAGTCGACCCTCGCCCGAACCCAGGGCCGAGGGCCGAATCTGCCCCCGAGCGGAGGTACACCCCTCTCCTCGCACCTCGAGCCAAAATCCTTATGGAAATCGAGGGCGAGCGTTATCTCCGCCGACCTCCACCTCAGAACCCGAGGGCAGCCCGAGACAAATCAAAGTACTGCCAATTCCACCGCGAGCACGGGCATGACACGGAGGAGTGCCGCCACCTGAAGCGGGAGATCGAGGAGCTGATCGGGAGGGGATACCTCCGGAAGTTCGTCAAGAACGAGGCTCCCTCCGAAAAGCAGCCGCTCGCGGCCCTGCCACCTGTCCCTGCGATCGACAACCGGCCAACAGAGAGGCCCGTGGGCATGATCTCACGCGGATCTGGCCGAGCAGAGAAGAGAGCCCGGGAAGTCCCGGAGAATGTAACCCCTCCCAAGGGAGGGGAGTCTAATGACAATGTAAACAATGATGCCGTGGTGGTCGAAATGACCATCGCGAAACATCCTGTACATCGAATCATGGTGGATAGTGGAAGCTCGGCCGATGTACTTTTTTATGACGCTTTCTCTCGGATGAACTTGTCTCTCGACCAGCTAAAGCCAGTGCACACCCCACTGGTAGGTTTTACAGGGGACTCCGTGGGAGTCGAAGGGGAGATCACTCTCCCAGTTACCGCCGGATCCCCACCTCGGCAGGCGACCATCATGGTAACTTTCACTGTAGTCAAGATCCCTTCCCCTTACAACGCCATCCTTGGGCGACCGGGGCTCAACCGACTAGACGCCACTATCTCCACAAGGAGATTGCTGGTGCAGTTCCCCACGCCTTTCGGGTTCGGGGAAATGAAGGGGACGATCCAGCCAGTCCCGCTCTGCCTGCAGACAATCCCGGGCATCAAGGGCGCAGAGCTCGCCCGCGAGGTCGAGGACCTCGACCTAAGAGAAAAGGAACCCAGGGGAGGGCCCGTAGAGCGCCTGCTCTCCTTTCCCCTTGGTTCAGACCCTCTGAAGATGGTGCAAGTTGGGGCCCAGCTCCCCGAAGAGGAACGAACCCGCCTGCTGGAGTTCCTCCGTGCCAACGCCGATGTGTTCGCCTGGTCGGCGGTCGACATGCCGGGTATTCCGCCCGAGATTATCATGCACAGCCTGAACGTGGACCCAGGCAGCCGCCCGGTCCGCCAGAAGAAGAGAAGCTTTGCCATGGAGAGGCAGAAGGCGATCGACGAGGAGGTAGAGAAACTTCTCGCCGCCGGTTTCGTCCGAGAAGTCCAATACCCCAGCTGGTTAGCAAATGTGGTCATGGTAAAGAAGAGCAGCGGTAAGTGGAGGATCTGCGTGGACTACACCGACCTCAATAGAGCTTGCCCGAAGGACAGCTTCCCTCTGCCAAAGATCGACCAGCTGGTCGACACCACCTCGGGACACCGTCTCCTGTCATTCATGGACGCTTTCTCCGGATACAACCAGATCCGGATGAATCCGGAGGACGAAGAGCGTACCGCCTTCATAACTGATCGCGGGACTTTCTGTTACAGGATGATGCCCTTCGGCCTCAAGAACGCAGGGGCGACGTACCAACGTCTGGTCAATAAAGTCTTCAAAGACCAGATAGGCCGCAACATGCAGGTGTACGTGGACGACATGCTGGTAATGAGCAAACTTGACTCGGACCACGTAGCCGACCTGGCAGAGACGTTCGGCAACCTCCGGCGCCACCAGATGAAGCTGAATCCGGCGAAGTGCGCCTTCGGGGTCTCCGCCGGAAAGTTCCTAGGGTTCATGGTGACCCAGAGAGGAATCGAGGCCAACCCGGAGAAGGTCCAGGCTATCCTGGACATGGAGCAGCCAGCCTCCAAGAAACAAGTGCAGCAGCTGACCGGCCGGGTTGCGGCCCTTAGCCGTTTCATTTCCAGGTCGGCGGACCGCTGCCGTCCCTTCTTCAAGGTGCTGAGGAAGATGAATGGTTTCGCCTGGACCGAGGAATGCCAGCGGCCTTCGAGGAGTTGAAGAAGACGCTCGCATCACCACCTTTGCTGTCCAGGCCCGAGGAAGGGGAGGAGCTTACCCTCTACTTGGCCGTTACCCCGGAGGCCGTCAGCTCTGTCCTGGTCCGAACCGACGACCACGGGATCCAGCGACCGGTGTACTATACCAGCAAACTCCTCCGGGACGCGGAGCTCAGGTATTCCCGGCCCGAGAAACTCGTTTTTGCGCTGATAGTATCTGCCCAGCGTCTCAGGCCCTATTTCCAAGCGCATCCCATCGCCGTCTTGACGGACCAACCGCTGAAAGCGGTGCTCAGCCGACCCGACACCTCGGGGCGATTGGCCAAATGGGCACTGAAACTCAGCGAGTTCGACATTACATACCGACCGAGGTCGGCAATGAAGGCACAGGTGCTGGCCGATTTCTTGGTCGAATGCGCAGGTTTGGGCAAGGAGCCCGAGGAGGACCCTTCGGCCCAGCCGATGGAGGTCGGCGCCAACAAGCCCGGAGAGGACGCCTGGATCCTCCATGTAGACGGAGCCTCAAACTCCGGAGGGAGCGGAGCTGGGCTCATCCTTGCCAACGGCGACGGGGTCGTCGCAGAATGTGCGCTCCGTTTCCAGTTCCCCGCGACAAACAATCAAGCGGAGTACGAGGCGCTTCTCGCCGGACTCAGGGTCTCCCGCGAGCTGGGCGTGACCAACCTCAGAGCTTTCACTGACTCCCAGCTCGTGGCGGGGCAGGTGTCCGGGGAGTACGTCGCTCACGACCCCCAGATGGCGAAGTATCTGGAGCTCGTCAAGGCGGGCGCGTCCAAGTTTCGGCGTTTCAACATCTTTCATATCCCCCGCGGGGAGAACGCCCGCGCGGATGCTCTCTCTCGATTGGCGACTCTGCCAGACACAATGCTGGGACGCGCTCATGTGGAGCGACTCGAAGTCCCAAGCCTCGAAGCACCGGCGGGGGTCCATCAGGTCAGCCAAGAGCCCGGCTGGATGGACAAGTACGCCGCGTACATCACCGACGGCATTCTGCCGGAAGACCGAGACGCGGCTCGCCTCATCAGGAAGAAGGCCGTGCGGTTTGTCCTGATGGACGGGCAGCTGTATCGAAGGTCCTACTCTTATCCCCTCCTCAAGTGCATTGGACCCGCAGAAGCCAAGCTTGTGCTCCAGGAGATTCACGAAGGCATCTGTGGGAACCACGTGGGGGGCAGGGCATTGGCATACAAGGCCCTTCGTCAAGGCTACTTCTGGGAGACGATGAAGGAGGATGCCGCTGACTTCGTGAAGAGATGCGACCGGTGCCAGCGCCACGCCACGGTACAGCGGCAACCCTCCAACCCGATCTCTCAACTCTCAGCCCCCTGGCCATTCGCCCAGTGGGGAATGGACCTTCTGGGCCCATTCCCGCCGGCATCCGGCCAGCGGAAGTTCCTGATAGTGGCCATCGACTACTTCACAAAGTGGGTCGAAGCCGAACCCTTGGCAAGAATCACCGAAGCAAACGTCGCCAAATTCTTCTGGAAGTCCATCGTCTGCCGCTTCGGCCTCCCCCACACCGTGGTTACCGACAACGGACGCCAGTTCGACTGTCGAGAGTTCGAGGATTTCTGCAACGACCTCGGCATCAAGCATCGCTTCACCTCGGTGGCGCACCCCCAGACCAACGGGGAGGCTGAGGTCACGAACAGGACCATTCTTCAGGGCCTCCGCACGCGGCTAGACCAAGCCAAGGGCAGGTGGGCCGACGAGCTTCCCAGCGTTCTTTGGGCATACCACACCACTCCAAGGACAGCTACCGACGAAACCCCATTCAACCTCGTCTTCGGGGCCGAGGCAGTCATCCCGATCGAGCTCAGCATACCCACGCTGCGCGTAGAACAATACGACGAGACAGAAAACCCGGCCAGGATGATGCTCAACCTAGACCTCCTCGAAGAAACAAGGGACAAGGCCCGAATTCGAATGGCGGCATACCGGCAACGTGTAGCCAGATATTACAACTCCCGAGTACGGCCGAAGGTTTTTCGTCCCGGGGACTTGGTCCTCCGGCGTACAGAAGCCTCCCAGCCACGAGAGTGCGGCAAGCTTTCACCCAACTGGGAAGGCCCTTATCGGGTAGCAGAAGCCCTCCCCCACGGGGCATGTTACTTGGAAGAACTGGGAGGTGCCAGGTTCCCCCGGACATGGAACCCCTCGAACCTGAGAATGTACTACCAGTGATGTAAGGCTCCCGGCTCCTTGAACAAAGCTTCTTCACTTTAAAAATTCTTCTCTAAACTTCAGCGAGGAGGCCTGCGAAGATCCTGGGCTTCGGCCTGGAAGGTGGCGTCGAATCCGCTTCGACCACGCAAGCCCGGAGCACAGCTCAGCAGGCCGCGCAAGGTTTGAGAAAGCCTGCGGCATCGAGCTCAGTCCGGAAGATCCTGGGCTTCGGCCTGGAAGGTGGCGTCGAACCCAGTTCGACCACGCAAGCCCGGAGCACAGCTCAGCAGGCCGCGCAAGGTTTGAGAAAGCCTGCGGCATCGAGCTCAGTCCGGAAGATCCTGGGCTTCGGCCTGGAAGGTGGCGTCGAACCCAGTTCGACCACGCAAGCCCGGAGCACAGCTCAGCAGGCCGCGCAAGGTTTGAGAAAGCCTGCGGCATCGAGCTCAGTCCGGAAGATCCTGGGCTTCGGCCTGGAAGGTGGCGTCGAACCCAGTTCGACCACGCAAGCCCGGAGCACAGCTCAGCAGGCCGCGCAAGGTTTGAGAAAGCCTGCGGCATCGAGCTCAGTCCGGAAGATCCTGGGTTTCGGCCTGGAAGGTGGCGCCGAATCCGCTTCGCCCACGCAAGCCCGGAGCACAGCTCGGCAAGCCGCGCAAGGTTTGAAAAAGCCTGCGGCATCGAGCTCAGTCCGGAAGATCCTGGGCTCCGACCTGGAAGGTGGCGCCGAATCCGCTTCGCCCACGCAAGCCCGGAGCACGGCTCAGCAAGCCGCGCAAGGTTTGAGAAAGCCTGCGGCATCGAGCTCAGTCCGGAGGATCCCGGGTTTCGGCCCAGAAGATGGTGCAGGAACTGTGCTGTCCGCGCAAGCATGAAGGCAACCCAAAGTCGGACCTGCTCAGGATTCTTGCCTTGCCGCAACACGGCTCTGCAGACCCCGTCCTTCGATTTAGTATAGAAGGACCAGGCCTGCAGTTATCTCAGGTGTCCCAGACCGACATCTCACAAACAAACAAAGAAGAAGAAAAAGAAGCAAAGATGATAGACAAGTTTTTATGAAAAAGGAGTCTTCATTACAAAGTGTTCAGTACAAACTGGGAGCTCCGACAGGCCGGAACCCCCCAAGAAAAAAGAAGAGGACGGAGACAGCAAGAATACAAAGTAAAGGTCACTGGGGCGCAGGGTCGGCGCCGTCCGCCGGAGGCGCGGGCGCCACCTCTTCAACCTCCACGACGACCGGCTCCTGGGGCTGTGCCGGGACCGCGGCATCACCGGCCGGAGGTGCCACAGGTGTCGCCTGAGGTGTCGCCTGGGTCGCGCCGGGGACCCTGCTCTCGCTCCCCGGCTTCCTGCCGCCGACGACGACCCCACTCAAGTCCAGCTGGGGGAAGAAGGCCCCCACCTTCTCCCGGCACATCCGGAACCCCTTCAGGAAGGAGTCCACGGCGGCCTCCCGGACTTCCGACGTGAACTCGTCGGAGGCCCGGAACTTGGGGACGGCCTCCTGCGCTTCCCGCTTCGCCGCCTCCAGGAGCCCGTTGATGTAGGAGCTCCGGTCCTTCGCCGCGGCCGCCTCTCGCCGGGCCTCATCCCGTTGGCGCTCCAAAAACAGGGAATGGGCCTGCAGGCGGGCCTTCTCCGCCGCATCCTCCTCAGTCCGGCGCTGGTTGGAGGTCCGCTCCTCCGCCAAGGAGGCCTCCAATTCTTTGTTCCGCTCCTCGGAACGTGTCAGGTCGGACTGGAGGGCCCGCTTCTCAGCTCGCAGCTCGGCCCCCTTGTCCATCAGGTCCTTCACATCGGCCGCGAGTTTGCCAAGCTTTAGCTCCCGATCGGAGTCCCGCTTGGCGTTCCCTACGAGGTAGTTCCTCAGTAGGAGGACGTCGTTCCCGATCTGCAGAGGCAAAAACAGCGCATGTCAGTATCAAGGCAGAAGCCCTCGGATTGGAAGTAAAGAAGAAGGGAAAGCTCTGACTTACCGTGAAGAGTTGGGGCAGGATGCCGAGCAGCGCATCCGCGTAATCTCGGCCGCCCCGAGCTCGGCGGTCCCGGGCGGTGGAAGCGTACTCCATCAACTTCTCCGCCAGTCCTCGGTCGAGGATGACCGAGTCTCGGTGCGAGATCACCGGCGCCGGGCCCTTCGGGCCGATCCCCGCGGCAGCTGCCCCCTCTGCTGGAGCTACAGCCGACGGACCGGCGGTCGCCACTGGCGGTGCCGTGGGGCTGCTGACAGGAGTGGGCCCGGCGATGGGCAGAGCGGCGGGCGCCGGAGCTCTCTCGGCGGCGTTGCCAGGTCGTGGGGCCGAGGCGCCAGGGCGCCGCCCTGAGGAGGTATGGGCGGAGAAACAGCGGCGGCTAGGCCGGGCGCGGTCGCCGCTGCGACCTCCCGGCTCGTCTCTGTGCGAGCCCTCTTCACCACGGGCTCGTCCACGTCGACGACCTCCCTCTGGGCCGCTCCCTCCAGAAGATTCTCTAAGGAAAACTTCATCCCTGCAAAGTGGAGAAATCAGAAGGTCAGACAGTTCAATCTTAAAAAGAGAGGGGGGAAGGGCAGGAGTTAATGCGGGGCCAAATCTCACCGGTCTCCCGGATGGGACTGATGCCGGCCTCAAAAAGATTCTGCTCAGAAAGCAGAACCTCGAGCGGCGGGACCACGTCACTCAGGAGCTGGCTGTAAGACTCCTGGTCCGCGAGCTCGACTCGAGAACTCCGGTTCGGCGACCGGTCCGGTTCGCTCCAAGCCCAGTCGACGTCGTCGACCGAAGCAAAGAAAAACCGGCTCTTCCATCCCTTGACCGAAGAAGGGAGGTCGAACCGGAGACACCTAGGCCGGGGCGAAATGTACCACCAGCCATCATCGGTGGAGCACTTCTTCAGGGTGAACAGGGCCCTGAAGAGTGAAAAACGGGCAACGAACCCGTGGAAATGGCAGAAGACAATGAAGGAGAAGATGACCCGGATGGCATTAGGAGCCAGCTGAGCCGGGACGAGCCGGAAATGGCTGAGAAAGGAAAGGAAAAAAGGGTGCAGAGGAAAACGAAGACCCCCGAGGAGGAAGTCTTCGTAGAAGGCAATGCGGCCGGGGCCGCTCATGGTGACACGCTCCCCGGACCGCGGAGCAAACAGACGAACAGATCCCGGGATGCCATAGGCATCCCGGAGCAGAGAAAGATCACCTTCGGTCATGGTAGAGGCATGACCGGAGGGACCGGCGGGAAGAAGTGGCGGAGCAGGAAGAGAAGCCAAGGCGGGGAGTGAACGGAGGGGCACGGCAGGCGCAACCGGAGGGGACCGGACCCCCTGGGGATGCCAATAGTGACACCCCCGGGTTGCAAGCGCCGGCGGACCTCCTCTGGAATTACCTCCTCATCCGAGGAGGAAGAAGATGGAGTCCTCGGCCGGGATGGACCGGCCTCGTCCGGGTTAGAAGAGACATGGCGACGGCGCGCCATGGGGAAGGAAAGGACAAAGAAACTGAATAAGAAATGAGAGAGGAAGGGGGCTAGAGAAGGAGAAGAAGGCACTCACCCAAAAATGCACAGACGGGCGCGAGCGGCAGAAGTTGTTAGCCTGCAGCAAACCGCCCACGAAGCAAGGGAAAAGGCCTCGTTCTGGAAAGTCCCCTCCCTTTCAAACTCAGCCGGCAGCAGCCGTACCCATCATTCCGCCTCGGACCACTGGATGGTCGCCACGTGGGCGCACGCCCGACACCGTCGCCTCGTTAGCAGAGTAACGGCCTCTGCCCCGAAGCGACGCATTGATTACGGGCAAGTGGACGACGCGTGGCGACCCCCCATAGGTCTTCAGCCACATCGAGCCACGACGAATGGGATCGTGCCAATTATGATGCAAGATCTTCGCCTCCCCACGTCATGTCTGCAATTAATCCCGACGTTCCGTTTTACGATGCCCCGACGGAACGGCGGGCTGGGGGGCAACTGTTACAGCCGTGACAGTGACGTGATCAGGCTCAGGTATCGCCGAATACGAGCGAGCCACGTGCGAGTTTCCCTGCCAGAATCAGCGCCACGTCCTCAAAGCTAGGGTCGGCAAGACCGCACCGCCCGACGACTATCTGAAGCAAACAGCTCCCGCCGAGGTCAAGTTCGGCGCGGAGTTCCCCCACCGACTCATCTGCGCCCGGGCTCGGAGGAGCCCGCCCCGAGTAAGGTCGGCCGAGGTCGGCTGACCCTCCGCCTTGCGCCAGGTGGCCACCCGGAGACGGGTCCACCTCGGCCGAAGCCAGGCGATCTTCTGCCACCTCGCCAGGTGTCCACCCAGGAGGGGTCCACCTAGGCCGAGGTCGGCTGACCCTCCGCCTTGCGCCAGGTGGCCACCCGGAGACGGGTCCACCTCGGCCGAAGCCAGGCGATCTTCTGCCACCTCGCCAGGTGTCCACCCAGGAGGGGTC
This sequence comes from Areca catechu, assembly GCA_021397845.1. Lineage (NCBI taxonomy): Eukaryota > Viridiplantae > Streptophyta > Magnoliopsida > Arecales > Arecaceae > Areca > Areca catechu. The sequence continues at coordinate 147,554,725 of CM038045.1, read as the reverse complement.
CACCTAGGCCGAGGTCGGCTGACCCCCCGCCTTGCGCCAGGTGGCCACCCGGGGACGGGTCCACCTCGGCCGAAGCCAGGCGATCTTCTGCCACCTCGCCAGGTGTCCACCCAGGAGGGGTCCACCTAGGCCGAGGTCGGCTGACCCCCCGCCTTGCGCCAGGTGGCCACCCGGAGACGAGTCCACCTCGGCCGAAGCCAGGCGACCTCCTGCCACCTCGCCAGGTGTCCACCCAGTAGGGGTCCACCTAAGCCGAGGTCGGCCGATCCCTCGCCTCTCGCCAGTTGGCCCCCGGAGACAGGTCCAACTCAGCCGAGGTCAGACCGCTCGTACGGAGAGGCCCCCGGGGAAAGCAACAGGTCCCGAGGCCATCCCTCGGGCCGTACCGACCCCAGACGGCGTCCCGTACGGAGGGCGGCGGCACGCGGAACGTCACTTACATTGGCCCGAAAGGTCCCGCAGTCGAGAGACCCGATCCTGACGGAACGGGCCCCGTAAACGGATGGCGCCCACCCTCGGGGAAAAGAGCACTCTCACGGAGCCCGAAGCCTGACGACTGGCCGCTCTGCCAGCGCCGCCCCCCTCCTCCTTTTCTCTTCTGTCCTTGCCTTCTCCCTGCTGGGCCCGGTGGACGAGGTCGGAAAGCCGCCTGGCCTCCTTCACCAAAAGGGAAAAGAAAGGAAGACAGGGGAGAGGAGTTTTCGAGGAGGAAAAGGACAAGCACACGATGGAAAGCACACAACGGAGGGAGATAAAGGAGGAGGGATCCGGAGACTGCGAGGTAAGCCAACTAGCCTGGGGACAAGAAGGAAGCACCGGCACAAGGCCTCGCTCCGAGAAAAAAAGCCAGAGATCCCGAGAGGGGAATACTGGACGCGAGCTCGGCAGGCAGGCCCAGCCGAGATTCCGGTCCCCGGCGCTTCCCCTTCACGAGTTAACTCTCCAAACCTGGGACCCTTTAGAGGGCCTGGGAGCGAGAGTCTGTTCCCCCACGTCGTCTACTGACTTGACCGTCGGAGCCCCCTCGCCGGAATCCCCGGCCAGGGTCCTCTAACCCCTTTGTTGCAGGTTTCTCGCAGGAAGGGAGGCTCCCTTGCCAGGCGGTCAGGGAGGATCGGTTGATCCTCGGCACGGGCGCGGCGACGAGGACGGCAACAGGACCCACCGCCTCTTCGATTGTTATTGGTGCTTCAGGGTCCTTTTGGGGTTCGGGCTCATTCGGACTTCCAAGATCAAACAGTTGAATCTCTGAAATGTCCAAGTCTGGATAAAGCCTCTACACCTCCTCCACTCCATCGTTGAAGCCTCCTTTATAGTTGTGAGTCCCGACTTCAGTCATTTCAGCATCAAAGGCTGGAGATGCTTTGTAATCTTCTATCGCCCTCCCTAATTGGTCCTTTAAGGATCGGATCTCTTCAGTAGCCTCTTCAGTTCTTTTAAAAGCCTCTTCGGATATTTGATTGGCTTCTTTAAGTAAGGCTTGCAGGGATCGAACCTTTTTCTTTCTCCTCTTGAACTTCACTTCCTGTTCGAAATATTTTGATTGGATCTTCATCATATCAGTTTTCAAACTCTGAACCAGGGCTTCGCTTTGAGCAAGTTTCTCCTCTATAGCTTGCTTTTCTTCTTCAGCCTTTACCTTTTCGGCCTCAGCTGCCTTTATTTTCTCCTTCATCTTCTTATAGTTGTCCTTATAGTCGAAGATGCTCTCTTCCATCAGGGTGATATCATGCATCATCTGCATTGGCAAAGTGAAGAGTTAGCAACAACAAATTTATAATTTGAGGATGCAAAATCTAAAGCTTGCCTTCAATGCCGATGAGAATACTGAGTCTGAGACATCCTCGATACATCGGGACTTGGTGTTTTCCTAATCTTTGGGAAGAAGCGTACCTTCAAAAGCTCCCTGGCCAGTTCGGGGCTCTCCAAGCCTTCTCTATTAGAAAAAAACTGTGAAGTCTACATTGCACCCTCCTTCTGAGGATGCATTCCACCTAGGGTCCCCTTCGGACCTATACTTGGCCCTTTCTTTCCCCTTTCCCTTCGGAGGCGCAATCAATGTTTCTTTGCTGAAGCCTACATCGCGCTGATCCGAAGATGGCATCGAAGGAGGAGGAGGGCTGGGCCTCCTTAGAGATGGACTCCTGGCAGGTTCAGGAGCACTTGGTACGGTGGGGGCTGCTTCAGATGCTTCTTCGTTGGATATGGATCTTCCCGGAGTACAGGAGCCTTCTTCGGCTCTTCTTTTCTTCCGAACTTCGGAAGTGGCTGGGACGGGCACCGCCCTCTTTCGTGAAGCCTGTCGGACTTTCTCAAGCCGAGGCTTCATCGGTCCACCTACGATCAAAGGAAAAAGTTATATCTCCATATGCATAAAGAAAAGATGAAGAGAAAAGAAAAAGTCCGAGGACTACTATTTCTATACCTAATATCGGGACCTCGCTGATATGGGCCCGGTGAAGGTTTTTTTCCTTTAACAATTCTTTTAGTAATGGGATCTCCAGCTCCACTAAGATATCAAAGTCCTTCGCATCAGATCTCAAGACTTTCTTCCTAGTGTTTGCATCCAAACGCGGAGTTTTCCAATTTGTGTTAAATCCCCAATGGGTATAGCATGCGAAAAAGAAGCTAGGTTTCCACCCGTGTATGGCACTAGGGGTTCCTTTCAATAGTCTTCGGCCAGGCCGAGGACCTATGACCCACCATCCTTTTCCATGAAAATCCCTTTTCAGCATGAAAAGAGAAGTGAATAGGGAGGTCTTCGGCTCTACATTCCTAAGTTTGCAAAGAACTAAAAACCCGCAGATGTTACTAAAACTATTGGGAGTTAGTTGAGCTAGGACCACTTGATAAAGGTTAAAGATTTTGGTAAAGAAGGGATGAAGTGGAAGCCGAAGACCAGCCTTAAGGTGGTCTTCATAAATGGCGATTGAATGCATAGGGGCCTTATCTACCCTCTTTTCGGGTTTTGGAAGAATGGGTTTGAAGGTTCGAGGGATATGGAAACGCTGCTTAACCTCTTCTATCTTGGCAAGCGTAAAAGTGCTTGGAATGGAGTCAGGTGATCTTTCCGGATTCCTCTTTCTACCCGAACCTCTCCCTCTACTGGTTTCACCCCCCGGCGAACCCCTACCGGATCCAACTCCCGGTGGACTCCTCTCGGTTTCCCTTCCCGTTGTTTCCCTACCGGTGTCACCCCCTGGTGAATCTATGTTAGGAGAAGGGTTCCTACTAGATTCCGACATTGTGAAGAAAAAGAAAAAGGAGAAAGGAAGGAGGAAGAAAGGGTTTTCTAACCTTTGAGACAGTAGCAATGGCGAACTACGGTATAGGGCAGGGAGAAGGAGGGCGGAGGCAAGAAAAAATTCTTTCTGGGAGTTTCTTCCCCCTTTTATAGGTGAAAGTAGTGGGATTTCGAGGCTTTTCGGAGATCTGGTTGATCATGCACCATATCGGCAGTTTCGATCGTGGGTACGGCTCTCCAAAAATTTCATTAATGAGATAAGCCATTACGATCTGCATGAAATATTGCTATTGGCTGTGATAACGCCAGCGATGTGATCGTTCTCCAGATGACTATCACATGTCTGATCTCGATTAAATAAATATCTCTTTTTTGAGAATTTCCCAAGATTTTTTCTAGAATCGAGGCATTTTCTTTTGACACAGCCAATAACAAGATGACACATGTCCTCACCACGTTTTATCGTACCATCGGGCAGTTATGGCAAAAGACGTGTCAGAATTTGATGTCATCATTACCTGACAGTTACCACTAGAGACAAAATTAAGTTACTCCCATTCTTCGAAACTTAATCATTTCGAACTTGGGAGTGGGGGACAACTGTTATGATATCCCGGTTTTATGTCAATTAATTATTGGACCGCTCTCTGAACCAATTTTAAGTTTTCCTCTTTTGGTTTATTGATCAAGTCAGCTGATAAAAGGAAAGGATCTTCAGCTTCGTATTATTATCTCAGTTCGAAGACTTTGCCTAATATTTTTGGCTTCGTATCTTTATCTATGATCCAAGAGATAAGTTATTTACTATCTTCGGCTTCGTACAATTACCTTGATCCGAAGACTTAGCCTAATATCTTTATCTATGGTTTTAAGCCAAGTTTATCTACTCTATGTCTTCGGCTTCGTACAGTACCTTGGTCCGAAGTCTTAGCCTAACATCTTTATCTATGGTTTTAAGCCAAGTTTATCTACTCTATGTCTTCGGCTTCGCACAATTATCTTGATCCGAAGATTTAGCCTAATATTTTTATCTATGATTTTAATCCAGGTTTATCTACTGTCTTCGACTTCGTACAATTATCTTGATCCGAAGACTTGACCTCCCAGGCAAATATTTTTGGCTTTATTCCTTCGATACAATCCGAAGGGCGTATGATCCTACGTTTAGACTGTAAGTGTCTACTTTTGTTACTTTCGAAATAGATTCCTCTGAAGTGTGTATCTAATATTCCCTTCAGGAAGCGATACTAAAGAGAATGTTGAGCTCACTTCGGATTCGTTCTTAAAGAAGGAGGATTCTAGGACATGTGGGTTTCTTGAGCAAACAGTTGAAATATGTTTTAGTTGTTGCAACCACCCATATGGTCCAAAACCTCAGATTGGATAAACTCCGAGTGTAACTGTTTTTCCAACACTGCTTATGGTTATGAGGAGGATGCGTTCGCCAACTTTCATAACCGTAAGTGATTACGTTGGAGCTTATAAATACTGGTAAGAGAGGACACTTAGGAGATTTGGAGTTCATTTTCTTTCTCGCATTTCGAATTTCCCTATTCCCTCTCTGCTTTCAAAACTCTCAATTCTGCTGTTGCCTGAGCTTCTACTGACTTAGGCATCCGATTGTCCCCCGCCGGAAAATCTCCGGTCAGGGATCTGTTTTGCAGGTTTCGGTGGACGGCGATCCAGTGAAAAGATCCATTCCATCCGGTCAGCAGAGGTTCAGCATCAACACCTTCATTAATTAGTAAATTATTGTCACTGGCCTAGAATGGGATGCTATATTCCTTACATGAAGGTATCTCCCTATGAGCATCGCATCAAATTTTTTTCCCAATTATACTACTGCAGCATGATGTCAGACAAGCATACAATCATGTAGATATGGTTATGGACGATCCTCACTGTTCCTGGAGAGAATCTTCTTAATTATAAAGACGATTAAAATAATTTCGGGGGTGATGAAGTTGGATGGAGTTACACGGCATGATTGCCATGACATACAACATACGGATTGCTCCATTCAAATTTCATTCGAAACTCATTTCCAAGAAAAATATATAAAACAAAAAGTTCCTACGAAGCAATTCAAGAGGCGTTTCTCCTAGCTACATATAAGAAATCCACAAATATAAACAGGAATGGTAATATATTTCTTTAAACTTATGCACATCTATTATCAAGGATGCCATGAAGGTGTACCCGATCAAAGGCATTTTGGTTAAACTAGAGCAAGATTTTCTAACTAAACTAGAAAGAGAGGAAAACCTAAATTATTTGGCAAAGTCATCATAATGATCACCTTGTAATTTCAAGGAGTTACTTTCATGCACAAGCCATAAGATATAGTTAATTTGCTGGCATATCATTGTGTTGGCAATTTGGATATATGATTACAGTTTATTACTTATTGGCAATTAATTAAGCTGAATAATTGATTTCTAAGATCATTACAGAATGAATACCTTATTGCCCATCCATCAAGATATCAAACTGTACTTTTATTCCACTAGAAGACTAGCAATGATAAATCCATTTACTGATCAATAGTTAATCTCAAATTTGTGGGTCACTGCGTTTCTGACAATAGCCTAATTGGAAACACTGGGACCTGACATAATGGAATTTTTTATTCCTTCTTGAAGATCTTCCACTATCCAAAGCATGCAAAATATCTCTAATTGAAGATATGGTGCCTTGGCGCCATACTTCCTCTTGATGGATTCCACAATTGACTTATTAATAAGCCATCTTTCATATTGATTTAAACCAAACGATCCCTCCATAGCTGAGATGGGTTGGTGGGTAGGAGTATCCCGTGGTGCTTGTCGCACTCTGTGAATGGAAATTTCATTGCTCCGTTGGAAGCAGCGATATATTATGCTTAATGACCAAAGCACACAAGCCACTTGGAGAACAAAGTTCAGGTCTGCATGGAAACCACCAAGGAAAGAGCACTCACTTGCTAAACGCGACAACGATTCCCTGCGTATCTTGTTTATTAAAAGTTGTTAGCTTTTTTTTTTGCTTTAATACACTCTTTTGTGCTCAGTTTCAATTCCCAGCATATAATGGAGATTATTTCGATTCTTAATCCTCCCACTAAACTTGTGTTCTATATTCTGTAAAATATCACTCAACTGCTTGGTTACATAATCCATTTTTCTAAACATCAAAAAGAAAAGAAGAATATAAAGATTCTCAGGCCAAAGGATATGACATGCTTCTGACGATACTTCTTTATATTTTCGCAATGTGATGTCCGTAGAGTGGTGATTTTCTCACATCCACAATGCCAGAGATTATTCTCAAGGGGAGCAACTAAATTTTGTTTGGAAACAAGATCTCTCAACATCTCATGTCACAACTTCTTTTCAGTAGACTAGAAGATTCATTTGGTTTCTACACGTTTTAGCAATAAAAACATTGTGAAGGTCGTCTTGGATGACATAAGATCAATAAATAGAGATGGAGGGGAAAACCATTTGGCTAGTGATGCACAACTATCTTCAGTACTTTATTCTAGTGCCTAACCCAATTTAAAGTGTGGGATTTATTCTGGTTGCGAAGTAATGCTTGTTAGGCTGCAACTGCTTTGGCATGGCTTGTGCCGGATGCGAACCTCCGAAAATCAAAAGTAGATCTGATGTAGAAAGAATTCGTATACTAATATATAGATTCCATCTATGCAATCAAATCAGAGTCTGGAAGGCTTAAATATAGCAAGAATTTTTGCAAACCAAAATTTACATGTGACGAAGAATGGAGTCATGCAGTTAATGAAGAACTTATAGTGGTTTAAATTCAATGGTAAAGGAAAATTAAGCTAGCATTATTCTCCTAATTAATCATGGATATTACAACTGAATATCTCTGATTAGAGGTTGGATAATTCTTTTGGCCACCTCTGTAGCAATATCATAGGAGGGTTGGAAGATTTTGAAATATTGTCTTCAGGGACTTCATATATGCAACATAATAATTGAAATAAAATGTGGGCTTGGGAAGTCCTTTGTGATAAAATATTTCATTCCTTTGCATACTCTTAATGCAATTATCTTTTATATATGTATCAAAAGAAGATAACCCATCTTGCAACTCTTAAGAAGATAGCCCATCTTGTGACTCTTATCAGATTGTTGTGATTGTGAAATTTAAAGGCTAGAGTAACTCTTTAGGCAACCAATGCCTTGGCAGCTTTCTAGGTGAGCAGCAAGATGACAAAATCAACAGGTCTTCAAGGATTGCATGCATATATATATATATATATATATGCACAGAAAGAAAAAGAAAAAACATATAACAACTGAAATAATACCAAGTTTTGGAAGCACTCATTGCATTTCCTATTCCAGAGTTGGTGACTTCTTGCCAATCAAAAATAACATAACATCATGTAACTCTTTGCATATTTTTGTGAAATTTCTCTCTCTTCCACGTAACATGACAAATTCTGAAGTCCAATCCATCTCCCTTCTCTGTCTCTCAAGATTGCTAAATCTATTACAAAATTATGACATAGATATCACGGGTTCAAAATACAAAAACAATCTTTCTGCATCTGACCCCAAACTTGCAGTAGTGGGAGTGTCATACACTAGAATGCCCTTTACAAAGTCTATCACAAAATTTTATACTTAAAACGTTTAATAAAAACATCTATCACAAAATTGGAGGTTATGCATAGTGTATACAAATGTAAAACACTTTTGCATAAACTAAATATCCTACAAAAGATAAGCTGAACTTCCGCCAAGGGCAGCCTGGAATACCGAATTCAAGATTTGCATGAAACTTCTCTTTTTTTTTTCTGGCATGCACTCTATATTAATTTTTCAGTGCACCATTGAGCACATGATGTAACAGGAATCTCAAAGTCTGCTCTGCATTACAGGTGGCCTCCAAATAGAAACTCAATTTTCTATTAACAGAGATCCCAAGCTGATGCAGTTCCATGAATCCAAACAAGCCAAACATAATCTTTTAGCAAATTATCATCATCATGATTTTTCTTCTACTAATTTCTTTTGTGTCCCATACCTTTTTTCTTGCATATGATATTCAAAGACCAAATGTATTTGTCAAATAAAATCTCATTTGCAACTTAGAACTAGAGATAAGGATTGCCAATTGAAAGTTCTGCCTAATAGTATTCTTGGCAAGGACCCTAGCACTCATGAGTTCACCTCATAGAATTCAAGTCCCCACAAGTCACCTAGTGGCTTCGCAACAAAAATGGTGCATATGTCATATCAAAAGGCCACCCTTAGGCAATGAAATGTTAGCATCTTGCACCTTCTTCCCCAAAGTGTTATTAAAAGAGAGAATTAGACCAAATGCATTACGAGGCAAACCGATGCATGGCAATTATTGGCATTGTCCTCTAGTGCCTCTCAATGATCGTGCTTATAAAAAAAATGTTGGACACCATCCTAGTTATGGATTTCTTTCATCCCCACGTCTGCACGGCATGGCATTAAGGGCACTAATTTTTTACACTGTTGGTTACGACATTGAAAGGAATACTTGGTGCAACTCCAAACCAATGATGTTTCCCTGTCTCACCCTTTGATGACTACCCATCTCTAGCCAAATAATTTAAGGAGGTGAACAAGGTGTGTGCTTCGGATCCTGGCAGCCATCACTCTCTTTGCAAACTTTGATGATGACCACTATAGTATCATAAAAGACATTGGAACTGTTCATAGGGGTAATTATTACCTCATTAATTGAATCAAAGAGCAAAAAGAACACCACTATCCCGCCACCCGCCGCCCACCTCCCACCCCAAAAAAAAGAAGATAAATGATGGTGAATGGATAGCTCGTTCCATTGATTTATTGGACAATTTTGGTAGGATATTGGATGTGGGAATAAAATATTTTGTTACAGCCAAATCTAACTTAACTACAACAATAATTCAAAACTTTAAGATATCTAAGAAGGTTATAGATTGTAATTTATCAATAAAAGCTCAATATTTTATGACCTCCATGTACGATATTGATGCAGTGAATTTAGCTAAACTCTATGTCAATTTTCATAAAAAGAAAATACAATGGGACACAATGGGTGTGTCAAAGATCTTTGTTTGGCTACACAAACCATAGCATTAGAAAGTCACGCATATTATCTTTGGGCAAAACTCCATGCATATAATTGGATGTCAAGGCAACGCTATGACTGACATGCCTACCACATGCACCTATTTTAATGAGGGTTCTTCCTATGAGTGCACATGCAAACAGGAAAACAGGCTAAATGGAGAGCAAAATAAAGGGAAAATGAAAAGCACCCATTCTCTCTTTTGTAGAATATGCCTCTTGCCTAAAGAAAAGAAAATGAAAATTTATGTGTAAAATTAATTATATGATTTTACTTGTATTATGATATATGCTTATATATGTATACATTTATGTAGATATATATGTATATATGTGTGTATATGCATACATATTTTTGCACATATATATACATACATATATATATATATATATCTCTGTGTGTGTGTATGTATCTGTGTATGTATGTATTGATGCTGAAATATGTCCAATCATTGGAGTGTATTGAAGGAGAGGTGCTCATAAGCTGTATCTGTAAAAAATGTCCTACTAGAGGTGGCTTCGACGAAGGCTCTCCGACACTCAAGTTAGTTTCAGACAACAAGGAGGAGAATATACAGTGAAATTGAGAGAGAGATATCTTATACCTTGGGAGCTCTAGGGAGCTCCTTTTTATATGTGGGAGGCAAGGGCATTTTGAGAATGCTAAAAATCTCAGTAGGTTGGTGGGAATTGACAGGGAGTCATATCCTGTCAGAAGATCTAGGAGAGGAATCATTCCATTTGTCTGGAATGTCTGCCTCCCATTAATAGAAGTTTTATCTTATTTGTGTTGCCAGTTGCTTTATTTAATGATCCTAGGGACTATAGCCTAGAACGGGTCATATCCCTTTTAATGAAAGAGATTTGCTAAAGATTACATGATATAGTCTCTTGATTATGCTATTGTGCTCATAGAAATGAGCATCATACAATTCTCCTTTGAGTTGCCTGATAATATGCTACTAGGAGGTCTTAACCTTCCTTGGGCTATAAGGATCCTAGTTCAAACCTATCCTTTGCACTGGAGCCAAGGGTTGAGACTGAGGGTATCAGAGAATGACATGTTGCATCGGGGCTTAGTTGTTAAGAGCAGAATGGGACTTTGATGAGATGGGAGGCTGAATAAGCTGAGGGTCTCGAAGACTTAGAGTTGATCAGGCTGAAGGTCAACTGGCCAAAGGGTCGATTGAGCCGAGGCTCATAAAGCATTTCTTTAACTTGTTTAGGATGGGATACTCTAAATGTAAAAGAGGTGAATGTCACTTATCAGGATCAAAGGGATTTGCTTACCCTACCTTGTCATTGAATTTTAGGGATGAACCTTGAATGGGATCATCTTGAAGAGGCATCATGCTCAGAAGGTATGTAACTGGGGTTGTTCCATCATAAAGTTTATCTTATGATCCTCATCATAAATATTTGGTTGATATTCTATTTGAGCAAATGCTTTGAGAAAGAATAAGTACCCTACAAGCCAATTACAAGAGTGATATAATAGAACTTTTCTGCATCATCTTCCAACTTGTGTAATGATATTTATTTTTATATTAATAAAATGCGGTATTTTAATTCATCATTTCAGTTGCGTTTTACTATGTTAAAGATTAGATTGAACCCAATAAATCAGGGCTATAGTTTTAAAGGATGTGATTGGGATCATGCCTTGAGACCTAAAACCTTAAAATCCTAATTTTAAACTTTCCTTGTCATTGGAGTATTGAGTCGGTAATCAATGCTCCAGAAAGATTGACATATCCTATGCATGCTCAATGGAGAGGGTGTCTGATCTCACTATTCACTTTTATAAAAAAATTAATAAAAGAATGTGGGTGCTCATAAAGGAATGAGTTCACTGAATTGACTCGTCGACAAAGAACATCTTATGAGCCTTACTTATATGTCAAAAAATAGTTCTCTAAGTGGAAGTTGTGCAAGTGATCCTGAGACTTGAGATCATCATGGAAGCTTGTACACATGAATCCATATTTTGATTCATACTCATTCATAACTAAGTCATGTATGTGGTGTTCTGGAGATGGTGGAGAGTGTATGAAGGTTGTAAATAGATCAACAAGGAATCGATCACTCTTAGTAAGAAGAGATAACATCATCTACATTCTTGTCTCTAAATAACTCGAGAAGACTTTAGCCAAAGCAAAATGAAGATTAGATGGGGTTTCTAATTCTTCATTAGAATTATTTATAATTGATTAATAATTAATATGAATGTGTTTAAGTTTGACATAAATCCATACTCATAAACTTATTCAGGATGCAGGATGATCGAAGGATTGAATTATACAATAACTTGCCATTGAAGGATATTTTGATAATTTCTATTAATTTTCATATTTTCGAGTAGTCATGATACATTGCTAGACATCAATCTTGACTTGTAAGTTTGGATATATTAAATAGTTTAATTCATTCCTCGATTAGAAGGATTTCTAATTACTAAATTCAGGTTGGCAAGAATTTGACTTTAATCAATTAGAAGGGTTTAATCAAATTAAATCAACATGCACCCAAACCTACTAATGGGTAGATGTAGAATCCAATAGATCATACACATAAGAGAATTGGTCAAAGAATTATTTTGATAAGTTTGATTGGATTAATTAATCCAAATGGTTAGCCGGTAAGCATGCTAGCACATGTGGCAAACTATAGCTCTAATTTTGGTCAAAATTGATTTGAACTAGTTTAATTAATTAATCTAAATAAATTTAAAATTAATTTGGATTAATGCTTAACCTAGTCAGCTATTTATTGGATCGGATAAATCCAAATAGGCATTGAATTGATAGAGTCCGAGAGGCATGGGACTCTATCTATAAGGGTGCACATATTATGGGTGGCTGATTGTTTTGGCATGGTGGACATCCAAGAGTCCTTCATGTTATATACGCCTGGTCGGACCCGAGGTTGAGCCAGACAAGGCATTCGGCCGGTTGAGGCGGATTGAAGACCCCGCCGGTCGGCTCCCACGGAGGCCTTGATGCATCCCCACTGAGAGCCCACGAGCTGGTTGGCCATTGGACTATTGTTCCAGGGAAGCCGACCTAAGGAAAGCCGACCTAAGGGAAGCCGACCACCTAAGGGCCGACCAACTTGATCTACATTCGGGAGAACGCCTGAGGGTTCCGGAAGATTCCCTTCAGCTGGTGCCAGAATTCTGTTGCAACGGATTCTTCGACGTGGCCACGACCCTGTGCCACCTGGCCATCTCTTTTGATCCTCCCAGGGGCAGATCCGGAACTTCGTCTCTACCCTCTAACAAATTTTGGCAGCATCTCATGCTTATAAAAGGTACTTAGGGGACCTCCGTAAAGGGAGAGAGGTTCTTTCTCTTCCACTCTATGCTTCTCTTTGATTCTCTCCAGTCTGTTGCTCCAGACCTCTCTCTAACTTAAGCAACGGAGTGTCCCCCGCCGGAGCACCTCCAGCGCCCAGGGGACCTTTTGCAGGTTGTCCGACCAGGGAGATTTTTGTCGCAGCGAAGCCAGTCCGGTCCAGGGGTTAGCGCAGCAACAGATTGGCGCTAGAAGGAGGGCACGAACCTCCGTTCTGCTCCTTGTTCTAAAAGGAGAGATTAACTGAAGGAAGCTACACATGATGAGAGGAAGAACGCGGAGTGTCTCCGCTAGAGGGAGGCACTCCCCCCACAGGCTTGAAGTACTCCACGAGGAAGATGCCACGGTCACTGCTGCCGAGCCCACCATCACTCTGGGGCTATAGCAATTCCAAATGCTGGTAAACCGTATCGAAACACTTACCTCAGTGATCCAGCATTTTCAGTAAGTGGCTAAGGACCGACGGCAGCCACTCGCGGCGTCCTGCGTCAACCATCAACCATCTCCCGGGGGGAGTTAGCAGCCAGAGGAGCCGCCCCCTCTTTCCCATGCTGCTCCGGAGCCCCGGAGATCTTTGGGAGCTCACGCTAGTGGGAAGAGGGCGAGGTCGGCTTCCTCATCTTTCACCGACTCTGCTCACCTCAGCGGTTGGTGCCCTGCTGAAGACCCGCATGACTAGGTAGTAAAATCATGCGCATGGCGGAGATTATCGAATGACTGAGGGTCAATGGGGGGCAGGCCTATGACACCCGCCCACCTTTTTCTGTCAAGATCTTGGGGGAGTCCATTCCCCGACACTTCAAGATTCCCCAGGTGGACCCCTATGATGGTACCATCGACCCACTGGATCATTTGGACACTTACAAGGCCCATATGATGGTACAGGGCGCTTCTGACGCTCTCCACTGTATCGTCTTTCCAGCCACTCTGAAGAAGGCCACCCGTATATGGTTCACGGCCATCCAACCAGGTATGATCCGGTCATTTTCCCAACTTGAGACTCTTTTTTTTTCACATTTCAGGACATACAATCAAGCCCCGAAGAACACCGATTGCCTCTTCCTCATACTCCAGAAGGAGTAGGAGACTCTCCGGGACTACATGGCCCACTTCAATGCAACGGCCATGGAAGTCCCAGACTTGAACAAGGCGGTAGCAATGTCCGCCTTCAAGAGAGGCCTCCGGTCTTCTAGGCTTACATTCTTCCTGGACAAAAAGTTTCCAAAGGACTACACCGAGCTGTTGGTCAGGGCCCACAAGTATGCCCTGGTAGAGGAGCAATTTGCAAGCCACCGCCAAGCGGAGGGGTGGTCAGCCACTAAGAAGCAGAGCGACAAAGCACCTGCAGTTCGACCTCCCGGCGACGACAGCCGACCTACTTGGCACCGAAGCCCGAAGCTGAGAGACCTCTTTAAAAAGTTTGAGACCTATGCGCCCCTCTCCCTTTCGAGGGAGAAGATCCTCATTGAAATCAGGCTTACTTCCAAAGGCCTCGCCCAATGAGGCCCCCCCCTGCCGCTAGGAACAGGAACAAGTATTGTCAGTTCCACATGGACCATGGACACGATACCGAGGAGTGCCTCCAACTAAAGGATGTAATCGAAGACCTCATCAGGAGAGGGTACCTGAGAAAATACGTCCACCCCCGCTGAGATCAGGCTGAAGCCTCCACTGTCAGAAACCCACCTGAAGAGGCCGAGCTCCTCAATCAGCATCCGACGGGCGGAGGTGTAGGTATGTTGTACCGAAGGTCCGACCAAGGCTATGGATGGGGCCAAGATATTGTGAAGAGGCCCAGGGGCTCTAATATAATCAGTTTTTCTAATGAAGATCAGTTGGAACCACATCTCCCAGGGGATGACCTTGTTGTTGTGTCGGCAATCATTGCCAGTTATGATGTAAAACATGTCCTTATTAACAATGAAAGCTGTGCGGAAGTTTTGCTGTATGATGCCTTTATTCGGATGAACTTGTCTAGGTCAAGGCTATGGGACTCCTTGATGCCCCTCACTGGCTTTGGGGGAAACTCCATTGGGGTAGAAAAAGAAATCATTTTACCTGTAACCCTTGGGATAGAACCTCACCAACGGACCTTTCTCGTCAACTTTGTGGTCGTCCGGACGACCTTGGTGTACAATGCCATCCTGGGCCGGCCAGCCCTTAACAAGTTTCATGCCATCGTATCCACTTACCACTTACTAGCAAAGTTCCAAACTCGTAACGGGGTTGGGGAACTTATGGGAGACCGCAGGATGGCCAGGCAATGTTTGGCCATTCATGACAGATAGCTGGAAGGGAGCCCCACACTCGAACAACTGGATCCCAGGGATGAGGCTAATGACTATGGTCAGCCGGTCGAAAAGGTGGTTTTGTTCCACTCAGAGAGGATGATCCTACTAAAGTGCTTCAAATTGGGAGTATATTAAGCGAAGAAGCCCAGCAAGAGCTGATAGGGTTCTTAAGAAGCAACGTTGATGTCTTTGCCTGGTCGGCCTCGGACATGCCAGGCATTCCGTCGGATGTCATTACTCACCAACTCAAGGTCGATCCGACGTATAGGCCCGTTCGATAAAAGAAAAGAAGCTTTGCTATCGAAAGGCAAAGGGCCATTGAAGAAGAGGTGAAAAAACTCCTTGACACTGGGTTTATTAGGGAATCCCACTATCTGGAGTGGGTTGCCAATGTTGTAATGATAAAGAAGGCCAGTGGAAAGTGGAGGATCTGTGTGGACTATACGGACCTCAACAAAGCTTGTCCGAAGGACAACTTCCCCCTACCAATGATTGACCAGCTGGTGGATGCCATAGCTCGTCACCAGCTATTGAGCTTCATGGATGCGTTCTCGGGGTACAATCAGATCAGGATGCACGCCGAAGACGAAGAGAAGACAGCCTTCATCATGGATAGGGGGGTGATTATTACAGGATGATGCCTTTCGGCTTGAAGAATGCAGGCGCTACCTTCCAATGGCTGATCAATCGAGTCTTCGTAGTTCAACTTGGAAGAAATATGGAGGCTTACATTGACGACATGATTATTAAGAGCCTCCGAAGGGCCGACCATATCAGAGACTTGCAGGAATCCTTTGACGCGCTTAGACATCATCATATGAAGTTAAACCCTACAAAGTGCATCTTTGGGATGACCTCTGGGAAATTCCTCGGTTTCCTGGTCACCCAAAGGGGGATTGAAGTTAACCCTGAGAAGATCATGGCCATCGTGGACATGGCACATCCGACCAACAAGAAGCAGGTGCAAGAACTTACAGGCCGTATTGCCTCTCTCAATCGCTTCATCTCCTGGTCGGCAGAGAAGTCCTTACCCTTCTTCAAAACCCTGCACTGGTCAGACCATTTTCAGTGGACCGATGAGTGCCGGTCAGCTTTCGAAGCCTTGAAGGATTACTTGAAGAACCCTCCACTGTTGGCCAAGCTCGTGGAAGGGGAGGTGTTGTACCTATATCTGGCGGCCTCTGACAAAGCTGTCAGCGTCGTTCTTATGCGGATGGGGGAAGACAGTGAACAAAAACCTGTCTATTACATTAGTAAAGTCCTCCACGACACCAAGACAAGGTACCCTAAAGTCCAAAAGCTGGTTTATTCGTTGGTCACGACGGTGAAGCACCTCCAGCCCTATTTCCAGGCGCACCCGATTATCGTGCTGACTGACCAACCCCTCAAGGTGATCCTTCGGAGTCTTGACACCTCTGGATGGCTCGCTAAGTGGGCCATCAGGCTGGGCGAGTTCGACATCTCCTTTCAATCCCGGTTGGCCTTGAAGGCCCAGGTAATTGCTGATTTTATTACAGAATGCACATGGGGGTTAGAGGCCGCCCCTTCGATTGCCGAAGTACCCATGGCTGATCCCGTAGGAGAGTGTGAGCCAACTTGGACCCTTCATGTAGACGGAGCCTCCAACCTCGCCGGATGTGGGGCGGGCCTAATCTTAGTCGACCCTGATGGACAGTGTCTGGAGTACGCCCTACACTTTGCATTTCAAGCCTCCAACAACCAGGCAGAGTACGAAGCTTTACTTGCAGGGCTGAAGATAGCTGATGAGTTGGGTATCAGTAGGATCCGGGCCTTTTCTGACTCCCAGTTGGTAGTCAACTAGGTGAAAGGTGAGTTTGAAGCAAGGGACCCGACCTTGGCTAAATACTTAGACAAGGTACGAGGCTTTACATCTTTGCTCAAGTTTTTCGAGATTCTCCACATCCCTCGACACCAGAACTCCCGGGCGGACTCTCTGTCATGGCTAGCCACGGCTGTGGTCGGCACCTCCGACCGAACTTTTGTGGAGCATTTACAGCATCCAAGCATTATTGAAGAGACGACTAACATCCATCAAGTTAGCCAGGGGGCATCATGGATGGACCCAATCCGTACTTACTTGGCCCAGGGTGCCCTTCTGGATGATCCGGTTGAAGCCAAGCGCATACGCTCGACAGCCTCCAAATACATCATTCTCGATGGAACTCTCTACAAGCGATCATTCTCACAGCCATTGTTGAAGTGCTTGGGGCCGACCAATGCAGACTATGCACTTAGGGAGGTCCATGAAGGCATTTGCGGCGATCACCTTGGAGGAAGATCCCTAGCCTACAAAATTATCCGGCAGGGATATTACTGGCCCACAATTCAGAAAGATGTGTCAGACTTCGTGCAGAAGTGTGACGTGTGTCAAAGGTACTCGAGGATCCAGAGGAGGCCCGCCAGTCAGCTGACCCCACTTGTAGCGTCATGACCATTTGCCTAGTGGGGCATGGACATCCTGGGACCTTTCCCCCCAGCGTCTGGCCAACAAAAATTCCTCCTCGTGGCCATTGATTATTTTACTAAGTGGGTGGAGGCTAAAGCAGTGGCCTAGATAACATAAGCCAAGGTGGAAAACTTTGTCCGAAACTGCATTATCTTCAGATTCGGCATCCCACAGACGATCATCACAGATAATGGGAGGCAATTTGATAATTCAAGGTTTCGAGATTTTTGCCAGCAATACCATATCTCTCATCGGCTCACCTCGGTCGGCCTCCCACAATCCAACGGAGAGGCTGAAGTCACCAACCGGACAATCTTGCATGGGTTGAATACTCGGCTGAATGAAGCCAAAGGACTTTGGGCGAAAGAACTTTATTCCGTCTTGTGGGCATATCGGACCATCTCTCGGACAACAACCGGGGAAACTTCGTTCAACTAGACTTATGAGAGTGAGGCGGTCATTCCCGTAGAAATCTCTCTGCAATCCCTGCGGATCGACCACCTCACCGAGCCGACCAACTTGGAGCAACGAAGAGCCAACCTGGATTTGCTAGAGGAGACTAGGCTACGAGCGGGCATGAAGATGGTAGCTTACCAACATAAGATAGTTCGATATTACAACTCGAGAGTTAAGGCACGGACCTTCCAGGTTGGAGACTTGGTCTTGCGGAAGACAGAGATTTCAAGATCGACCGAGCAGGGAAAGCTTTCTCCTAATTGAGAGGGTCCCTATCGAGTCAGTGAAGTAATTCGGCCTGGGACCTACCGGCTTGAGTAGTTGGACGGGCAGCAAATATCGCGCCCGTGAAATGTAGACAATCTTCGCAAGTACTATCAATAAAGTCTACAGTTTCTTTCATGCCCACTCCGAAAGTTCGACTCCGGTCGGTAGAGGCTCTAGGACAGCCCACTCCGAAAGTCCGACTCTGGTCGGTAGAGGCTCTAGGGCAGCCCATTTCGAAAGTTCGACTCCAGTCGGCAGAGGCTCTAGGGCAGCCCATTCTGAAAGTCTGACTCCAGTCGGCAGAGGCTCTAAGGCAGTCCATTTCAAAAGTTCGACTCCGGTCGGTAGAGGCTCTAAGGCAGCCCACTCTGAAAGTCTGACTCTGGTCGATAGAGGCTCTAGGGTAGCTCACTCCAAAAGTCCGACTCTGGTCGGTAGAGGCTCTAAGGCAGCCCATTCTAAAAGTCTGACTCCGGTCGGCAATCGCCGCACATGGCCCATGTGGGACCACGTGGTGAACAGATGGCAAACTTGAGACACCTGACGAAGCAAACCGGGAGCAAGTTTCCTGGTTTATGATCCCGAACTAAGCAGGTGCCTACATTCTTGTTTCGGATTTCAAAAAGCCTACCGGAATCACTTGGAAAAAGTCTTGGAAGAAAAGGAAAGTAACTTATGGCACAGAGAAGCCGACTAACAAGACTTAGAAGAATTTGGAGAGAATATCCGGTCCAACACATACACACATAAAATAAAGGTAAGATTTTTCATTACATTCAAAAATGGGCACTTACAAAAGGTGGGTCGGACCTTTACAAACCCCTTAGGTCGGACCCACAGAAGGCGCATCGGGGGCCTCATCTTCGGCCCCGTCCGCTACAACCGGAAGGACAGCTAGGACTACAGCAGTAGAAGACTTGACCGGGACATCCGCTATCTCTACTTCGGCCCTGGCCTCCTCTGCTTCCCCTTCGCCTTGGGGCTCCCCCTCTTCTGCGGGCCCTTTTAACTCTACACCTGATAGGTCCAGCTCCGGTAAAAGGAGGGCCACCTTCTTCATGCAGTTGTCGTAGCCCTCCCGGTAGAAGTCCGACGCCACCGCTTCGACCTCCTCGTCGATGTCGGAGGAGGCCTTATATGCCGCCACCGCCTCTTGGACCTGCCTTGTGGCTTGCTCCTTGGCCTCCTCAAGTTGGGCCGCCAGCTGCACCTCCATGGCCTTTTCGGCTTGCACTCTCTTGTCGGCCTTGGAAAATTAGCCCTCCTCCTCCTGCAACCTGCGTGTGAGGGAGGCTACTTTCGCCTTTCTCTTCTTCAGTCTGGCCTCCCGATCGGCCAGTCAACTCTCTGCCTCCTTCAAGGCCTCCTTCGATGATTCGGCCTCTGCTTGAGCGGCCGACAAACTCTCCTCCGCCGATTTCAAGGATGCCTCCAGGGTGGCCCGAGTTGCCTCCATGTCAGCCTGCGTGGCCTCCAGCTCTTGCATCCTTTTGGCGAAGGTTTTGGCTGAGTGGATCACTCGGGCTATACCGTCGTCCATCAGAGAAATGTCGTGGAGGAGCTGCGGGCACAAGACCAAGTTAGAGCCGAAAGAAGAAGGAAAGGGGGGCAAAGAACCGAATAAGTTGCAAAGGATAAAGTAAAGTTCCTTACCCTCATGAGATTGCGATAGGACCCTACCGCCACATCACTTAGGTTCCTTTGGATTGACCGCTCTCAATCGAAGTCAGTCATCGCCCCTCTGAGCAGGCTCCGCGCTCTCCGGGGGTGATCCAGAGCATTCTAATGTTGGAACCCCTCTTGGCAAACTTCGTCATCTGATCCTTCTTCGGCCCCCTCCTCGTCGGCCTCTTCTTCCGCCACTCCTTTTCCCTTGCCCCTCGAGGGCCCTGCTGTGTCCGAGTCGACGGGCGCAGGAGCCGGTGCATCCGGTGCACCGGGTAGGTCCGACCGCTCCTGTTCCTATGGAGCGGTTGACTCCTCGGCGATGGGTGGAACCCCGGATGCCCCAGACGCCTTCTTGGCCAGTACATCCGTGAGAGGGGTGTCGTCCTGGTCGGACTCCACTTCCACGACCGGTGCGGGCGGTCTCTCCTCCCGCTTCTTCTTTTGTCTTTCGACCGTCTGCGTTGGAGCCGACTCTGGGGCGAGCCTTTTTCGCACCGCCTGTTGAACAACTTTAGCTTTGTCTATCTTCCTCATCCCTTTTCCTATTGCAAAGAAGGTCGGAGTTAGTCGAAGAAAGAAAAATGGTAAAAATGGGGGATGGACTATAAGAAAGGTGTTTGGCCCTTGCCTAAAAATCTCTGTTGGTTGATCCCTGCCCGATGAAGGCGGTCTTCGCCTAGCAGTTCAAATGCCGCGGTCAGACTGGCTCCATTGAGTTCATTGTAACTGGCTTGGTCGGCCATCAGGATCGACCTCCCCTCTCGGAGTCTCGCCCACGGCTCCCTCCATAAGGGCTCGAACCCCCAAGCCTGAAGACTACTCACGAAGAAAAACTGGGCCTTCCACCTGTGGACAGCCGACGGAAGACACTTTAGGATTTTTTAGCCAGGACGGGGAGTGAACATCCACCATTCATGGCTCCTAAAATCCTTTTTCAAGAGGAAGAAATTGCCAAAAAGGGGTAACCTAAGTTTAACTCCGGCCCTATGACACAATACTACAAAGCAGCAGATGATCCGAATGCTATTCGGAGTCAACTATGCCGGGGTTAGCCTATAGTGCCGGAAGACCTCTACAAAGAAAGGATGCAACGGAAACCTCAGGCCGGCCTTGAGGTGGGACTCGTACATCGGTAAAGTTCCCGGTCCTAATGGGTTGTTCACTCTACCCTCTCGGCCCGGCAACGTGAGGTGCAGAGTGGTGGGGATCCCGTAAACTACTCTAAGGTTCTCGACCTGCTCTTGAGTCATGGACGATGGGATCTCGCTCAGCCTTGGCTACCTAGGTTGACAGATTGGGTCCCTACTAGTGGTCGCCATTAATAATGGAGGAGGAGGAGGACTTAGGGGCTAACCTGGAGACGACCTTCTAAGAACCGGGTCTTGCGGGGGAAGAAGGAGGAGCTCTCTTGCAGAGTATAGACACAGCCAGCAAACCTTTGTGGGGCACGCCACCCCTCCTTTTATAGTTCTCCGGGGAGCATCGCTTCTCTCCTAGCGGGCGTTTCGACCGCCCCATCAGGAGATGCATCTGTCCACGTTCCCCAAAACTGAAGCGATAGGTTGATGGCAGGCGGCAATTCATGTGAAAGCCGAACCAACGGTGAGGAAGCCGTCTGGAAGTTGAAGCCGACCGCCCGGATGCCGCCACTTGGCACGGCGCATCCCCTCATTTTTGCCAGCGCCTCTGCATGCCTGACACTCATAATGACGTCCTTCCCCCAATTAATTACAACTCTCGGCCCCCCAATGAGGGGCCGACATCTATCCAGGAGGCTGATCGTGGGAAGATTTGAAGCGACCCGTCGCGACGATTTCGGATCAGGCCCGTACGGGCACGATCTGCACCGAGAATTATGCTGCTACACTTCGAGGTCACATACCTTCTCAAAGCTTAATAGCAGGGGGCAACTATTATATATGCCCGGTCGGACTCGAGGTTGAGCCGGACAAGGCATTCGGTCGGTTGAGGCGGATTGAAGCCCCTGCCGGTCGGCTCCCATGGAGGCCTTGATGCATCCCCACTGAGGGCCCACGAGCTGATTAGCCATTAGACTATTGTTCCAGGGAAGCCGACCTAAGGGAAGCCGACCAGCTAAGGGCCAACCAACCAAGAGGCCGACCAACTTGATCTACGTTCGGGAGGACACCTGAGGATTCCAGAAGATTCCCTCCAGCTGGTGCCAGAATTCTATTGCAATGGATTCTTCGACGTGGCCACGACCCTGTGCCACCTGGCCATCTCTTTTGATCCTCCCAAGGGTAGATCCGGAACTTTGTCTCTGCCCTCTAACGAATTTTGGCAGCATCTCATGCCTATAAAAGGTACTCAGGGGACCTTTGCAAAGGGAGAGAGGTTCTTTCTCTTCCACTCTATGCTTCTCTTTGATTCTCTCCAGTCCGTTGTTCCAGACCCCTCGCTAACTTAAGCATTGGAGTGTCCCCTGCTGGAGCACCTCCGGCACCCAGGGGACCTTTTGCAGGTTATCCAACCGGGGAGATTTCTGCCGCAGCGAAGCCAGTCCGGTCCAGGGGTTAGCACAGCAACACTTCACAAATGGGTTTAAGACCCATGTGGTTTCCTTATCAACCCTCCATTGGATTGGCATAGGTTTTAAAGCCTAAGAATGCTTTAATTAGTATGGAGAGGTGTTGGAAGGCTTAGTGCATGCATGCAGATTTTTTGAAGAGGCGCTAAGAGTCCTATTTTAATACAAAAGGAGGTGCATCTCTTAGGGATTTCTAGGCTTATTTGAATGTAGAAGACTTGATCTTGTTATGTGAACAAATCAAAGGCCATATGATTTTAGATGGGGTGCCAAAAGCATCCCATCAGGTGTGGCATGCATTGGAAGAGGATTGCTAAAATGATGCATAAGTTTGAATTTTATTTTGATAAAATTAAATTGAAACTTACCATATTTTTTAGAGGGATGTGAGAGTAGATGTATCCCTTGATGTAGCAGCTCCTCATACTCTATTTAAAGGGGGCGGAAAATAGGAGATGGGCATAAAAAAGATTCTATCATCTCTTGTTAAGATAAGAGTCCTCTCTCCCTCTCTCTCTCTCTCTCTTACAAGCCTTAGTTAATTAGGACAAGCCTTTCCTAGCCTAATACAAGTACTATTAGGTTTAGAAAAAAGTCAAAAGGATCCTAAGAGGCTAGCCAAAAAGTCAAGAAGAGGTTACAAGTTAGGTTCAATACAAATTTGGGTAGCGATTCATCCAAATCGAGTCAGGGTGAATTCAAGTCCGGCAATTGGGTTCAGAAAGAGTACATCTTTGATCCAGTTCTAATGTAGATTACTATTGGAGGGCAGATGCTTATGTGCCTATTGGAAATGTTCATCATCAAATTAGAATTAAATATGTATGCATCTTTATACTTCTTGTTAGAAGTAGTTTTAATTATTATTATCAAGGAGATCCTAGGTTCTAGGGTTTCGGTGTTCTCGGTGTTCAAATAAATTTTAAAATACCAAGGTTCTACTGTGCCACCATAATCCAACAATGATATCAGAGCCATCCTTGATTAATGCGATCATGATATTTATGTAGTTATTAATTTTATAATTCTATTTTGTTATGTTTAGACTAGTTAATCATTATTCTAAAATAAGGTTGTCTTAGCATAGTGGTAGACATCTGCTATGCTATGAGGTTGTCCTAGAATGATAAAACAACTATTTCTCACATGACAAATCATGTTTATATTTTTCATGATAATGTTAATAGGATGTGCATGAGAGCATAAAAAAATTCTCATAAAAACTATATTAAGTCATAATGTCAGAAATCAAATGAAAACCCATTCAATATATGATTGATCAATTTGTGTATAAGAAAAATGATTCTAGGAAGGTAAAAGAACCTAATTTTTTATTAGGTCCATTGCTTATCTAGCCAATTTTTTAGTGTATAAGGTAAGCATAGGGGGCCTCCCACCTCTCACCCTCTTTCCTGGCCAATTTGATTGATCTAAAACTTGAATTGGGTATGCTTAGTGATTAGTACACTACCGTTGCCTTCATGCTAAGATTCTTATTATTTCAAGAACTATAGTAAGTTTGTTGTGCTATCCACAAGGCTTGCTATGGAAATTGATATGATAATATCTTAGTGTATTAAATATGCTTATGGTGTATTTGAATTTATATTGCTTTGTTATGCTATTCACAAGAGCAATATCGTTTTAAATATGACTATATGGATATGAAGGGTCTGACTTAACTAGAACACTATAGTTTGTTATGCTATTTACGAGACTATAAGTGTTTTAAAGGCAAATTATGCTGAGAATTGCAAGAGATGCAATTAACAAGGTTTTCCTACCTTTGAACTCACTAGAGTTTATTGTGCTATCCATAAGACTTCTTTGAAGAATTAGGATCTCACCCCCAAAAAGAAACTAGATTAATGTTTTTTCTTGTATACCTTAGATAGGACTGTGATATATAATAAAATAGTGGGAGTAATAACTAGACTAAAAGACCTCATCTATTTATACATGTTATCATGAGTAGGTTTGCTAATTATATTGTTCTTAATACATGTAGATTAACATCTGCCTCATGGTTTCTACACTCTTCTTATGTTGCATCCTTTGTTGTCCAATAAAGCAATCCAAGAGGGGGGGAGTGAGTTTTTCTAAAAACTTAAGGCAAGTATGTGCCAAACTTTGGAAGTAGTGAAGTGATTGTATTGCAAATATATATATACCGAATGTAACTATATGTAATGCTTGAAATGAAAAGATGAGGAGAAGAGCAAAGCACACAAATACAAGCTTTTATAGTAATCGATGCACTCTAAGCACCTTCCATTCTCCAAGAATTCCTTAAAAACTTCACTATAATCCCTTTAAATTACAGTCAATTTATTTTCCAGTCTCACAAATCAAACCATTGTTGGTTTTCTCACTTAGGCTCACCAACATAACCTTATGATAAGCTAACCCTAGGCTTGCAATCCAATTTAAAGGCTTGGAAGGGCCAATCCCCTAGTTTCAATCCTCTTGAAACTAGTTACAAGCAAAAACCAAAGTACAACAAGGATGAAAGCCAAGAAGCTCTCTTAAAAGAGTAAAAAGAATATCGATGAAGCTCTTAGAAGATGCTTTGAGTTATCTTATTCAATAGAAAGCCTCAATGATTATAATGATTACTAGTTATTGAGAATTGAAGGCACACTCTTTAAGAAAAAAATATTTTTTTTGGAAGTTAGCTCTTGGAAGATTGTCTTGAAAGTACTTGACTTTCTCAAGATTTTTTTAATTCTTTAATGAATTTAGTAAGGAACAAATACACTCAAAGCCTTCAAAAATCAATTTATGATGGTTAGAGAGTGAGAACTAGCTATTTGGACACAAAACCAAGCTTTTTGCAGTCCTAAAAATTAGCCATTATGTATTGTCAAAAGCTAAAGTGTCTATACTTGAGTTTGTGAGTTAATTCCTTGAGTTGATATTTGAGTATGTGAGTTGGTACTTGGATTGTTCTAAAAAATACTACTTCCTAAAATTACCCTATGACATCATTACTTGAGCCATGAGTCAAACCTTGAGTTGACACCTTGAGTTGATACTTGAATCCAGGTGTCGATACTTGGACCTGTGTCGAAAATCCAACTTTCTATTATTTTCTATGGCTTTGACACTTGGTGCATGAGCTGACTTATGAGTTGACATCTTGAGTCAATACTTGAATAGTAAATGTTGCCACTTGGGCAAGCCAGCTAAAACATTGTATGCCACTGCATTTTATTTTCTGGATCTTTTCTAAGGATCGATACTTGGGATCCTTAAGTTGACATTTAAGCTATGCCAATTAAAAAATGTATACAAAACTCTGAATTTTAAAATCTTGACATGTATTCTTCCATTCTAACCTACAATTATCCAATGAAATACTATATTCTTGGTTTTTCCACATGTGAAGACATCCAAAATATGAAATTCTTCTTGCATAATTATTGATCATTTGAGTTCATCACTTAAAAGTTTAAAGGGTACCTAAAATATTAATCTCACAGCATCAATAAAATATTAGTACTTTATATGTACTCAAGATTTTGTTATTCATCAAAATCAAGGCTGGAGTCAATAATCTATCCCTTTTTGATGATGACAAAATTTTGAGTATATAAGCATAAAAGCTTAAAGTATTAGAATATGTAGATCTTTATTATGAATGTTGATACTATGATAAGATTGATTTTCAACTTTTTTTAAGAATAAATGCGATTTACTAGAAAAGTTTCTCATAATTATCAGAGTATAAGGGTGTTGGAACATAATTGAATATTATAGGCTAAAATATCAAATCATGAACTTATGTATTAGGGTATTAATGCATTGAGTTTATGAACAACCTCTTAAATATTTGATGTGGCTGGATCGCTGACTTGGAGTAGCTGTCAGACGCCATGTCAGATACTCTACCTGGACTCCTTTACCGGGCTGAGCTCCCTCATAACAACAGGGCCGCCCGTCGAAGCCAAGCTCCGCCCTCTGCCAAGTCAGGCCCGTGAGCTTGGGATGCTTAGGCCGGAGCCGAGCGGCATGCCCCAGAGCAAGCCCCTCGAGGTCGAGCCCTGTGGTATGGAGTCGAGCTCAGCCCTTCTCTGCCACATGGAGCCCCTTCGAGGTTGAGTCCTCTGGGTCGGAGCCATGCTCTGCCCTCCTCCATTAAGTCGAGTTCGCCCGAAGTCGGGCTCCCTTGGTCCGGAGTCGAGCTCAACCCTCCTCCGCCAAGTGGAGCCACGTCGAGGTCGAGCCCTACCTCTCCAGCTCAGCCTCCAGCTCAGGCGAAGACACCAGCGACCGGGAGAGGCAGCACTATCATCCCAGGAGGCCAGTGAGCCTCCTGAGGATCGCGAAAAGGTGCCCACCTGGCCACAATAAATGTCCGCGGCCATACTTACATCAGAAAAATGAGAAGCCCTGTGATCGAGGCACCACGCTCTTCACCAACCACCTAAGTCACCCGGAAGTGGAAGTCAACTAGAAAATTCGAATCCCGGGGGCGGCGGCCCCCTGATTGAGGCACTGCCAAGTTTTCCAGAATGGGGCAACCGGAAGGAATGTCAGAGCGCATGGCAGGTTCTCCTATCATTAACCAGGAAAGGCATCCCGTCCATGGCACGGGACACCACTGCACGCATTTACTGAACGGGGGAGATCCTGAGGTAGGTGCCTAATAACCACCAGGGCTTAAAAGAACCACTAGCACCCCCAGTGGGAAGGTAACAAAAAAAAAAAAAAAAACAACAACACCACTCTCTCACCACCAAACTCAAGCAAGTCAAGGGAAAAAGGCCGCATAGAGAATCCCTCAAGCTCGACCACTATCCTCTCGACACACTCGCACCCCACTCTAACACTACTCACTCCTCCTAGCATGGAGTCCATCAAGAGGGGCTCGACCAGGAGGATATGTTTTCCTGGATCATCACTGACTTGACCGTCGAAGTGCCCCCGCCAGAATCCTCGGCCCGGGTCACTAACCCCATTTTTGCAGGTTCAAAGGAGCAGGATATTCCAAGAGCACAAGAGGGGCGATCCGACCTCGACAGTAGCTACAGGACATGACGATCTTGGTGGCAACAATATTAACATTTCAAGCAATTTAACTATGTATCAGCACTATATAGATGCATATGTTAATATATCAGAGTAGAATATTAAATTTCAAGGAATGCTACAGATGCATCGATCAAATGTATAACATGTCAAGAAGTACTATAGATGTATCAGAGAAAAAGCAAAAGATGAAAATTAGGTTTATAATTTTAAATTTTTCTCCCCTTTTCACATGTAAATAAGCAATCTCCCACTTTGACATGTAATAGGCAATCTCTCCCTTTCACATGTAATAGGCAATCTCTCCCTTTCATATATAATAGGCAATCTCCCCCTTTCATATGTAAAAGATATAATTTGTTTTTATTATCCCTTTCACATGTAAAAGATATAATTTGCTTTTATTATTTGCTTACCATTACTTCTACTCCCCTTTTTGTCATAATACAATCAAGCAATATAGTGTCATCATGTAAATTATCGGAGCAAGTATATAAAAACTTATTATTAACACTTTTACTCTCCCTTTTTTATTATCTCTCCCTGTTTATGTACATAGTTAAGATTATGTCACAATGTATCAGAGTACAATCATGATAATAAAGTGCCAGAGCAATAATTGAAGAAACTTTCATTCATAAAGATACCAACATGAGATACATGTATATAAAGATAGTTTTAGTACAAAATTTGATGTTTTATAGACATCATGGTCATCAAAAGCAAGATATAATCATAAGTAGTACAATAGTCCTAAGGATAGCATCTATGAGGCTACTCCTTATCAAATGGAAAATCTAATACTATATGAGCCATAATCCTAGAAGTTGTGGACCTAGGAGTCTTGTGAGTCATGCTTCTGGTCCTGCAAGATGGGCCAAAGTGATGAAAACCTAGAGTATGAGATCCTAAGGTCCTAATAGTCTGAGTCCTAGTGGTCTAAGTCCTAGAAAAATGGTTAGCTAGAGTTTGGTCTGAGGAGTGAGGACTAAAGGATTAGGATTGCTTGCTTATGTTAGAGAGTCTGCTGGTACTGGAGGGTCAGTTGGTGCTGGAGATGAGCAGTGATCTGTAGGTGGTGGAGATAGAGAAGAGTCTAGTGGGTGGTCAAACCATCCTACTAGAGTTGTAGCTGGAGCTAGGCACTGAATAGTAGCTAAAATCTCAATAAAGCCTATCTCCATTCTCTCTTAGCTATCCTAGAGCATCATCAGTGTAAGTCCTCAGGAGATGTATCTTTGTTTGCATCCGATCAACTAGGATGGATAATATATGAATATCCTCTATGACCATGTCGACAATGAAGCTAACCCTCTCTTCTATATTATCATCTATTCGAGCTTTTAAAGGAGGTGCTCTGAGAGTCCATGGTGTTGGCTAAGTTGGAGTCTCGATGTGTGTAGGAGCAGGGGGAGGTGTGGTTGGCTTAGCATCATCATCAAGTACTAGCTTAGATGGTCTAACCTCAGTATCATCCTTAGGTGCTGGCTTAGAAGGTCCATGCTCTATAGCTCGGAGCTTATCCTTGGAGTCGGGCTTTACCTCCCATCCTGAGCCTCTCCTGATCCATCTACCATCAATCTTTTGATACCCAATGCAATGCAGGGATAGATCATTATATGTGTCAGTATGCAAGAGCTTCTTGAAGGCCTCACTTTCAAGTGAAATACCAAAAGAATAGACACTCTCGTAAGCCCCATCCTATAAGATAAGCACAGAAGCCTGCTGATCGCTGCCTCCTTCATCTAATTTTCCATGATCCCAAGGAGGTTGACTACTATCCTCCATGCTATGGCAGTGATGAGCATCAACTCTCACTCTATATTAAAGTCAAACCACCAGTCTTCAGTATGAGAATGCAAGCAGTGATATGAAGAAGTAGCCGCATCTCTACCAGGAGCTGGTTAGCAATGATAGTGAATATGCCCTTGACATCCTCTCTCCCTTTAGAATGCATCTAATCCCAGAGTCCAATTTTCCAAACTATCTATAGTCATGTGCCGGACTAGAATCTCCTAAACTCTACCTAGCATCTATGTAGTCTTGTAATTTGTGAAAGGGAACCATATGCAGGCTATAGATATGCATTTTAAAACCTTTTTAACATGCATTGTAGTGGAAGAGTAAAGATTGAACTATTTTATTCTAAACATGATATAGAAACTACTTTTTACATAGCCTACCAAGGTAATATGACATGAACAACAATGTATAATATAAAACATGAACCTACCGTATCAAACCTTTTGATGCACACCTTTTGAGGATGCAAAGCAACTCCTTGCAGCAATGGAAGATGGAATAGTTGAACTCTCGAATCACCAACTGAAGAGGTGGATGAAGCTCTACTAGCCACATAATCGTCTAGCCTCCAGGATAGTTCACATCGGGGACTTGCTTGACCAACGCTTTCCAAAGTGCTAGCTCCGGAAACACCTTGGTATTCGATTCTTTTTCCTCGAATGTCGAGACTCCTTATGCTACCGAAGAACACAATGGAGGTGGGAAACACTCTAAAAACAATCCTTCTCAGACTCTCTTTCCTAACCTAGAGCATAGGCAATCACACACCCAATACCCTTAGATCTCTCTTCCCAACTTTAGGTAGAAAACCATTCTAGCTTTGTCTCCTTGTTCTCTTAATTTTTGCAAAGCTTTTCAATCAAAAACCTTTCATTTCCTCTCCTTTTCCACATCCTAAATAGCCCCTATCTTATAGGAGAGAATGAGGAAGGTGGGTGAGAGTTATGGAGAGAGTTAGTGGGGAGGGAGCTAAGGATAGCATTTATCCAACCATTAATTTCAAATATCAGGTTAAATTAGAAAATTAAACTGATAATTCAAAATTAAATCATGTTTGAGTTTAAAATCCAATTTCAAACTCAGATGGATAAGGTGCACTAATTTTGGTTCAACCCGAGTTGACCCAAACCTAGCCCGAATCAAATCCGATTCGATTCAACCTAGTAAATTTGCAACTTAATCAAATTGAGTTTAGAAGTAATTATATTGCACATTGGGCCTCCAAGACATCATTAACAATTAATGAAAAAAAATAATTTCATAACATTTGTGAAGCTATGTGTTGACACATCAGATAAGTCCATGTGTCAACACATTGAAGTGTCGACACATGGGTAGAAATTTTATCTTATGAAATTTTGATCCCTAGATGATTCCCAATCATTAATTGGCTAACAAGTCAAGTAGTTACCCCTATGATGTGTGACCCCATAGGTTCAAATACTAAGCTGGTAGCACTGGAATAATTTCAGTACCAATCGAAGTCGCCATCTAGCAATGACACCTGACATCCAGATAGGTCGAAGTTGCAGAGCAACCATCAAAAACCTCTGGCATGTGGTTACTATATAATTCATCCCTTTGACTACTTAATGCTTTGGATGACTTAGGGTTAGACTACTAGCCCTAGATCAGCTAATCCAAACAAATGTCTCAATTTTGCAAGTTCAGTGACTCTTCACTAGAACTACCCTAGCCAAGGTTTTGCTATATTGAGACATCAGTGAGTCATTCACTCCAATCAATTCGGAGAGTTCAATCCCATCTTGATCCTACCATTGCTCCATAAGTACTTGACTGTACCCAGCATCCTTTCAAGATCGAATTAGAAATTCGGGGAGTCAGGTGTCAAAGCATAGTGAGTTGCTTACAAGCTACTATGGTGATCTCAGGTTTGAGGGACACATATATCCATATCCCTTCGTGAACAACCCTTTGACAGACAAGGGAGTTCCATTAGGTGGGTCACACTCAGTGAAATGTCATACACTCCACTTGCATGTCATATCAATGTCTCCACATTTCTTAGTTAAGAGGATAACCAACCTATATGACATATAACGATCTATACTCGATATATAGTTATCTTATAACAACGTATCATTCGATCATGAATAATTTAAGAACTACTCAATATATCCTCTTTATATCGAGTACAAGGAAGTTCTAAGGACTTCATCACATAAGAGTTCATATTAAGGAAAATGTACTTGTGATGAACTGCCAAAAGTTAACTTTTATTTATATCAAAATTCATATCCAATATACAATTAGTACAACCATCTACAACTTAGACGATTGGCTTTGGGACATAATTCTCAATAATTTGAACCCCTCTATCCTCTATAATCCAACCATCAACATTCTAAGCCATCGATCCATTGAACTCTCGGATGAGGTGTGAGTAATATCTCTTAGACATCAAACAAAAGCTCTCACATCCATCAGCTCTAATCCACTCACCAATAGAGAATCCCTCTTGATTAAAATAACTAAAGTTGATCCTTCTACTGCTCGTAATGGCTTTCCTGAACAACCTATCTATAGCAGACAAAGGAGGTGGATGAGGGTGAGTGTCCCTCTACTCGTCAGGATCATGTCAGGCCTTAGATCATTACTCATGTCCTCGCAAATCACCCGGTCTAGCCCTTTTGGCTTAGTGGACTACTTGCTTCTGTGGCCCCATCTCAAAACTGATCAAACAAGATGAAAAGATCAAAAAAATGAAAGGTCAAGATCTTGAATCTTTCTATTTGAGGGCAAGTGAAATGATTTTGGAAAGCAAAGGAGTAAGAAAATGAAAAAATAGTTTGAATAAAAGGTTACGGTTGAGTCTTATTTAAAGTAGGTTTCTGTCGGTGAGTCAACAATTACATTTTGTCCAAGTGTCGACACGTTGATGAGTCAACACTTGGCAAGTTGCAAGTGTCGACTCTTGGGTTCTTTGAAAAAAATTCTAAATTTCTTTATTAAAAAATAATTCAAGGGGGTTTTGTAAATAATGTTAGGAGGTTCATGGCAATTCAAAATGATAAGTTAATTTTCAATCAAAATGAGATTGCAAAGGGCTAAACTAAAGAGGACATAAAGGTTCTACTCAAATAGATCTATTATATCTAATTCTCTTCTAATCATGAAAAATCTATATTTACTAATGGATTTTGTAAAGATATCCACTAATTATTTATTAGTACATATGAAATCAAGCAATACATTACCATTTTGTATATGATACTTTATGAAGTGATGTCTTGTCTCAATATACTTACTTCTTGAATGTTAGACAGGATTTTCAGCTAGATTGATTGCACTTGTATTATCACATCTTATGAGGATTACGTTTAATTTAATGCCAAAATCTTTGAGTTATTATTTAATCCATGATATTTGAGCACAATAACTTCCAATTACCACATATTCAACCTCGACTATAGATAGTGTAACTAAATTTTATTTTTTGCTAAATCATGAGATTAAATTAACTTCAAGAAACTGATAGATTCCACTTGTGCTCTTTCTATCTAACTTACATCCAACAAAATTAGCATTAGAATATGTAATAAGTTCAATTGAAGATTATCTAGTGTACTATAAGCCAATATCAATGTGCTAGATGGATATCTAAGTATGTATTTAATAGTTAATAAATGAGATTGTTTAGGGTTAGACTGATACCTAACACACATGCAAACACTAAATATGATATCTGGCCTCCTAGAAGTATGATATAGTAAAGAGCCAATAATAACTCTATGTAGTTTCTGATCGATATTCTTTCCATTCTCATTTTTGTGAAGCTTACAAAAAGGACTCATAGGTGTGCCAAGCAGGGTTGGAATTGGGCTTGGGCCAGTTCGAAGTCAGGCCAGGCTCAAAGTAGATCGGGGTCGGGCTTTAGGCCAGGCCCAAAGTAGATCGGGCTGGGCTTGGGCTTAAAAATAGAACTCATTTAATTTTCGGGCTAGACTCAGGCTCCCCCTTTACCTAGCCTGGATAAGGCCTAGCCCAAACTCAACTTGCTAGCTCGATAGTTTTAGGATTTAAATCTTTTAGATTTTTTTTGAGAATATGTATTAGTAGTTAAAAGAACTTTATTTTATCATTTCATCTTTAATTTGGCATGTCCAATCATACTTTAATTCGGGTTGGGATATGTACTAGTAGTTAAAAGAACTTCATTTTATCATTTTATTTTTAATTTGGTAGGTCCAATCGAACTTTAATTCAGACTGGCCCAGATCAAAGCTTGATTCGGGCTAGCCTAATCGAGCTTGGGCCAGGCACAGGTTCAAGCTCAAGCCAAGTTTTTTCAAAATAATTCAGGCTTAAGCCCAGCTCAAAGCTCAAATTTTTTTCGGGCTAGGCTCGAGTAGGGATATGGCCTAGCCCAGCCTACTTCCAGCCTTAGTGCCAAGTGATTTGGTTGTCTCCATCCCAAACTTCTTTAGTATCTCCTTATTGTACTTAGCTTGGTTGATGAAGATCCCCTCTTTAATTTACTTGATTTGAGTTCGAGAAAAAGTTTAGCTCTTCCATCATGCTTATCTCAAACTTTTCCCACATTAACTTGATAAATTATTAATAAAGAACTTCATTAGTAGTACCAAATATAATATCATCAATATAAATTTGTACCACTAACAAGTCATCATTTTTTCTTTTCAAAATAAAGTAGTACCGACATTCCCTTTACTAAAACCATTATCAACTAAGAATTTACTTAACCTATTATACAATAACTATATAGAGCTTTATGAAGTTTAAAAATATAATTTAGATATGTATGATCATCAAAACTTAGTGGTTGTTCAACATAAATCTTTTCTTCTTTGAATCCATTTAATATACTTTTAACATCCATTTGAAATAGTTTGAAATCTATGAAACATGCAAATGCAAGTAACAATCTAATTATCTCTAATCTAGCAATAGATACAAAAGTTTTATCAAAATCAATACCTTCCTCTTGATTATATCCTTTAGTAGCTAGTCTAGCTTTATTTCTAGTTACTATTCTATTTTCATCTAATTTATTTGTAAATATCCATTTAGTTCTAATTATTGATATATTAGATGGTCTTTCTACTAAAGTCCAAACTTTGTTTCTTTCACATTAGTTTAATTCTTCTTGCATTGCAATAATCTAATTAGGATCTTGTTTAGCTTCTTCAACACTTTTAGGTTTAACTTGAGATACAAAAGCTAAGTAATTACACACATTTTTAAGAAAGGATCTAATTGTTATCCCTTTTGATAGATCAGCTATGATTAGTTCTTAGGGTATCCATGAGCATATCTCCACTCTCTGGGTAAATTATTAGGTCTTGATGAAAGTCTTTAATCTTGTTCTTCCTCCTTATTTTGATCTTCTTCAAGGTCCTTGGAAGGTGCATTATTTAAAGTCAATTTCTCTATCCTTTGAACACATGTTTCATCATCAAGAATATCTTTTCTAGAAGATTTATCATCAGACTCGTCAAAGACAACATGCATAAATTCTTCAACAGTAAGTGTTCTCTTATTGAAGACTTTATATGCCTTCTAGATGTGGAGTATCCTAGAAAGTATTCTCATATGACTTGGCATCAAATTTACTTAGATTATATTTGCTATTGTTTAAAAATAAAACAATGAAATCTAAAAGTACAAAAATATTTTAAAGTAGATTTTCTACCTTTCCAAAGCTCATAAGGTATTTTGTTTAAAATTGGATGCTTCAAAACTTGGTTTAAAATATAATATGTTGTGTTAATAGCTTCCGCTCAAAAATATCTTGGAAGGTCATTTTCATAAAGCATGGTGCATGCCATTTCTCCTAAAGTCCTATCTTTTTTTTACAATCCTATTTTGTTAAAGTATCCTAGATGTAGAAAAATTATGATCAATATCCTTTTCATTATAAAAGTTTTTAAAATCTTGATTTTCAAATTCGGTTCCGTGATCACTACGAATGCAAACAATAGAAAATCCTTTCTTATTTTAAACATCTCTATAAAACTTAGTAAAAGCTAAAAAAGTTTTATCTTTATATACTAAAAACATCATCCATGTAAAACATGACAAATTATCTTTAATAACAAGACCATATTTGTTTCCACCTAAACTAGTAGTTCTTGAGGATTCAAATAGATCCATAAGAAGTAATTCCAAAGGTCTACAAGTAGAGACTATACCTTTTGATTTAAAAGAACTTTAGTTTGTTTTCCAAATTTATATACATCACAAATTTTGTTTGTTTCAAAAGTGAGTTTTGGCAAATCTTTTATAAGATCCTTTTTATTTAATTTATAAAGCAAATACATACTAGTATGTCCTAATCTATAGTGCCATAACCAACTAGTCTTATTTACTTTGGCTTTCATTGTAACTAGCATTGACCATCTTGCATAGGAAGATCATCAAGATCCACCATGTATGCCTATGTCCAATGAACATGATTCCACTTTCATTGAGACTAAAAATAATGTATAGTAAAGATTTAGAAACTACTTTAAATCTTTTATCACAAAATTAAGTAATGCTAAGTATATTATATTGCAATCTATCTATAAGTAAAATATTTTTTATATAAGTAGAGGGGGTGATACAAACTTTATTTTACTAATTTTGATGATTTTACCCTTTCTATTATTACCAAAAGCCACATTATCTCCATTCAATACTTCAAGAGATGTAAATTACTTCATATATCTGGTCATGTATCTTGAGCAACCACTATCAAGATACCATAATCTTTTCTTTTTCTAGGTTGCAAGACACATCTATAAAATCAATCAAATGAAAACTTTAGATACCCAAGCCATCTTAGATTATTGAGGGTTAGTAGATGTGGTTCCTTTTGGAACCTAAGCTTTTTTTACATTATTTATCTTCCTACGATCGCATAAATAAGCCTTATATCCTAATTTACCACAACAATGACAAGTAATGCTAGAAAATGTAGAAATAAATAAACTTTTAAGATACTTTTGTTGATTTTATTGTTTATATCACAAATCAGCTTTGTTAAAAATAACATGTTGACTATTTAAAAGCATATTAAGTTTTTCTAAACTATACATAAACTTTTCAACAAAAGGTTTAACTTTATCAAGTTTCTTTTTTTATATTTTTGTTTTCTTTGTTTAAGATTTTATTTTCTTTTAAAAGCTTTTCATTCATTAACGATAACGTTTACTTTTTCTAATCTTTGTTCTCTTGGATTAAGCTTTCATTCACTTTTGTTAATTCTTTCTTTTACTAATTAAGGTAAACTTTTGATCCTTTAATTCTTGACTTTCTTGAGTTAAGATATCATTATCTTTTGATAGCTTTTCCTATATACTAGACAACTCAAAAACTTGTTTTTTATTTTTTGTTTTTCACTTTTAGCTCATTAAAGTCATTCATAAGTTTAGAAAAGGTATTTTGTGATTCCTTAAATGTAAATTCACTTTCAATTTCAAACTTACCTCTTCCTTATTAACTATGAAGCATAAATTTGCAACCTCTTGTATCTCTTCATCAGAGCTAGAGTCCTCACTCTTACTCCATGTTGCAATCATTGTTTTCTTCTTATATTTCTTTTGACTTTCTTAAGAAGGACATAGTCTATCTTATAGTGATCCAATTTCTTACATTCAAAGCATATAGGTTGCTCATTCTCTTTCTTCTTTTTCTTCTCCTTATTTGGCTCTTCTTTTTATACTTTTTCTTGTAACTATACTTTTTCTTTCTCAAGAATCTTCTGAATTTTTTTGAGACAAAGGCCATTTTATTATCTTCATCCCCCCCATCTGAGTCCTCACTAGATACTTCCTTGGTAGTTATAGACTTGAGGGTGATAATCTTTTTTTTAAATTTTTGGTGACTTTTTGCTTCAAGGATAACGTATAGGTCATGGGTGAACCTAGGAGTTGCTCAATGAAAAGTGTATCAATATCTTTGACCTCTTATATGGTGGTAACCTTCATATCTCATGA
Organism: Areca catechu; assembly: GCA_021397845.1. Classification (NCBI taxonomy): domain Eukaryota; kingdom Viridiplantae; phylum Streptophyta; class Magnoliopsida; order Arecales; family Arecaceae; genus Areca; species Areca catechu. The sequence goes on along the minus strand of CM038045.1, from coordinate 147,517,535 downwards.
AGTAGGAAGAGATCTGAGATTTTTATTCATAAGTTCAACATTAGAAATAGGCTTGCCCAAACTTCTCAAATCATTTATAATATTAGTAAACCTAGTATATATTTCAGTAATAGTTTCACTAGGTTCCATCCTAAACATTTCGTAGATATGAACAACCATATTTATCTTGGTATTTTTTACTTAATGAGTACCCTCATGGATTACTTCAAGTGTATCCTAAATTTTTTTGGCCAAAGAACAAGTGAAAATCTTATTGAATTCACTCTGGTCTAAAGCACAATAAAGTAGGTTCATAGCCTTAGCATTCAATTTAGCTTGTTTTGTATCATTCTTATCCCAATTATCTTCAAGTTTAGGATTGGCAATACCATCTACCATGATGGTTGGTTTATAAGGACCTTTCATAATAGTCTTCCAAAGGTTATAATTTATAGCTTGTATGTAGATGCATATGCATGTTTTCTAGTATATGTAGTTTCTTCTATTGAAGAAGGGTGGATGGTTTGAAGCTTGCCCCTTGGCAACATAAATACCAAATTAGACTGTCATTCAATATTTAACTCAAGATCATTGGATTTATTTTGCTAAGTACCAAACTTTGATACCACTTGTTATCGTGCGAAGCAACCCAAGAGGGGGGTGAATTAGAATTTTCAAAAATTTAAGGCAAGTATATGCTAAATTTTGAAAGTAGTGAAATGATTGTGTTGCAAATATATGTATACTAAATGTAACCATAGCAATGCTTGAAATTAAAAGAGGAGAAAAAGAGCAAAGCATACAAACACAAGCTTTTATAGTAGTTTGATACACTCCAAGCACCTATATCCACTCCCCAAGAACTCCTTGAAAATCTTACTATAATCTCTCAAGATTATAACTAATTTATTTTTTAAACTATAAATCAAACCTTGTTGATTTTCTAACTTAAGCTCACCAACACAATGTTACAACAAGCTAACCATTGGCTTGCAATCTAATTCAAAGGCTTGGAATGACCTATCTCCTAGTTTCAGTCTCCTTGAAACTAGTTACAATCAAAAACCAAAGTACAACAAAGATGAAAGCCAAAAAGCTCTCTTAAAAGAGCAAAAAAATATTGATGAAGCTCTTAGAATATGCTTTGAGTTGTTTTCTTTAATAAAAAGCCTTAGTAATTATCATGATTGCTGGTTGTTAAGAATTGAAGACATACTCTTTAAGAATAAAGGTTTTTCTTTTTGGAAGTTAGCTCTTAAATGATTCTCTTGGAAGCATTAAAATTTTTCTAAGTTTCTCTTGCTTTTTCAATGAGTTTGGTGAGGAATAAATATATTCAAAGCTTTCAAAAATTAGTTTATGACTATTAGAGAGTGAGAACTAGTCATTTAGACACAAAACCAAATATTCTGCAATTCTAAAACTATAGCCATTATGTAATGTCAAAAGCTGAATGTCAATACTTGAGTCTATGACTCGACATCTTGAGTCAATACTTTAATCTATAAGTTGACACTTGGGTTATTATAAAAAATACTAGCCTCTAGAATCACCCTATGGCATCGATACTTAAGCCATCAATCAATCCTTGAGTTGATACCTTAAATTGACACTTGAATCCGAGTTTGACACTTGGATCTATGCCAAAAATTTAGCTTTCTATTATTTCCTGTAGCTTCAACACTTAGTGTATGAGTTAACCTATGAGTTGATACCTTGAGTCGACACTTGGACATGTCGGCTAAAACTTTGCATGCCATTATATTTTATTTTATTGATTTTTTCTAAGGGTCAATACTTGGGATCCTTGAGTCAAAACTTGATTTGTGCCATTTGAAAAATGTATGCCAAACTTTGAATTTTGAAATCTTGACATATATTCTTTTATTCTAGCCTTCAATTATCCAATAAAACACTATATTCTTAGCTTTACCATATATGAAGACATCTCAAAACATGAAATTTTTCTTGCTTAATTGTTGATCATTTGAGTTTATTATTTATAAGTTTGAAGTGTACCTTAAATATTAATCTCACAACTCTAACAAAATATTAGTGATTTATATATACTTAAACATTTTATTATTTATCAAAATCAAGGTCAGAGTCAACATCCTTGATTCAAAAAAATTGACAAATCCTAAATATGTGGACTGGTTAGGGAATTTATCCATAGTACTTGTGCAAGAGAAATTATTGTATATTCTAGACACCCCTGACCTAAGTCCGGCCAGTGAAAATGCTTCCAAGGAGGAGAGGGCAACATATAAGATACAGAAAAATGATATTATGACTATCAAGTATATCATGTTGGCCTCCATGAATAACAAATTACAGAGGTAACATGAGAAAATGGATCCTCACTCCATATTTCTCAACTTAAAACAAATTTATGGAAAACAGAGCTGGACCACTAGATACAAGTTATCAAAATAATTGTTCAAGGCTTGGATGGCTATAGGTACTTCTATTCAAACCCATATGCTTAAACTAATTAACTTAATTACTAGATTGAGTTAATTAGGTTTTGTAATGGGTGCAAAACTCAGTCAAGATTTAATCCTCCAATCTCTCCCAGACTCCTAGTTTGTGATGAATTATCACATGAAAAAATTAGATATATCATTGCCAGAGCTATTGAATATGTTGAAAGTAGTTGAAAATCATATTAAGGGAGAGAAAGGTCCACTTATTTTGGTGGACAAGAAAAAGATTGGTAAAAAGTGTTCAAAGAAAGGAAAGAAGTTGAACCCTAAACGAAGCATCTTCTAGAAGAAGGTAAAAAATATCCCTACAGACATCACCTATTATTTCTATGATAAAGTGGGATATTGGAAGAAGAATTGCAAGAGTTATCTTGCAAAACTCAAGGAAAGGACCAGTGTAGTACAAAAAGGTATGTACACAATACATTCCATATTTTCATGGAGTTCTTTAGCCAATAATTCATCGATATTAGATATCGCATGTGGATCTCGTATCTACAATTTATTGCATGGGCTATAGAGAATCTAAGGGCTGAAGAAAGATGAGTTTAAGCTCTCAGTGCAAGTGGAGAGTCTATCTCTACTGAAGCTATGGAAACTTACCTATTGAAGCTACCAACGGGAAGAACTCTAGAATTAGAAGAATGTCATTACTTGCCTAAGATCATTAGAAATATCATATCTATACCTATTTTGTTAAAACAAGGATATGAAATAAACTTTATGGATAATGGTTGTTCCATATTTCATTTTAATAAATTCTTTGGCAATGGTCTTTTTGATAATGGTCTTCTAATTCTATCATTTGATGAAAATATATTTTATATAGATAGAAATATGAAAAGGAAGAGAGAAGATATAAATATATCATTTCTTTGGCATTGTCGCCTTGGTCACATTAGTGAGTCAAGGATAAACAAGTTATATAAAGAGAAATTCTTTGACCTATATGATTATGAATCATATGGGACTTGTGAATCCTATCTTTTGGATAAAATGACCAAGTCTCTTTTCTCTGGACATAGAGAAAGCGCAAGTGAGTTATTAGCCTTAGTACATTCAGGCCTATGACAACTCATGCTAGAGGTGGGTATTTCCATTTTATCATGTTCACAAATGACTTATCAAGATATAGATATGTGTATCTTATGAAACACAAATATGAGACTTTTGATAAGTTTAAGGAATATCAAAGTATGGTCGAGAAACAAACTGAAAAAGTATCAAAGTACTTTGATCCGATTGAGATGGTGATATTTATCTAGTGAATTTCTTGATCATCTTAAAGGAAATGGTATTCTCTCCGAATAGACACCTTATATGCTATTGTTGCATGGTGTAGTATAAAGGAGGAATCATACTCTTCGGATATGGTATAGTCCTTGATGTACTATGTTGATCTTCCAATATCATTCTAGGGATATGCCCTAGAAATAGTAGTATATATTCTTAACAGGGTTCCTTCAAAGTTTATAGCACTCCACATGAATTATGGAATGGAAGGAAGCCTAATCTTAAACATCTTAAGATTTGGGACTATCCTGCTTATGTCAAAAATATTTTTGGATATAAGCTAAGTACAAGATCAAGCAAATATTTATTTGTATAATATTCTAAAAAAACTAAAGGATATTATTTTTACCACCCTATTGAACAAAAAGTATTTGCCAATAGACATGCTACAACCTTGGAAAAGAAATTTATCTAAAAAAGTAGAGTAAGAAATATTGATCTTACGGAAGTTCAAGATCTACAAAATATTCTAGAATTATCTATCAATGGTTCTCAAAATATTCCTCAACCAGAAGTACCTAGTGAAAAGGTACACCACAATATACACCTCCTCTCTAAAGGTCAGATAGAGTGTGCAATGCACCTCTAAGATATAATTTTGTCATAAATAATGATAATGAAATTAGGATCATCCAAGATGGGCTTGGAGATGCTAGCCTTGGTGCGGGTGACCATGGAATGTGATAAGAAAGTGGAAACCTCAGACTACGGTGGACTATGGCCATGGATGTCACCCTCTTCTAGTGGTGGAGTTGGTTGGTTAGATATTGCATTTACTGGGTCGACCATGATTGGTGCATCTTCGATGAATAGGCATGCACGTTCTCATATAGAATCGGACTCAGCATGTAAAAGATTAGGTAGCTAAGTTGTTATTGGAGCAGGTACAAAGCTAGTTGGGCTTCAACCAATCATTTAGTGGATGATGAATTGTGGTATGGACTTGAAACAGCTTGTGGAGCACAGAAAGTGTTAGGCTGGGATGTTTTCCAATTGCCATTAGAGGCTTGGTTATGAGTTGGACTAGAAGTTATGGTCCAATGTAGTAGCTCCCCCTCAGTTGTAGTAGCGACCTGAGAAGAGGCAACAAATGAAAAATTATACTCATAAAAAATAACATGTTGAGATATATAAATATGGCTAGTTTATTGACGAAGACAGCGATAGCCCTTGTGTTTATCACTATATTCCAAAAATACACATGGTAAAGAGTGCTTGTCAAATTTGTTCATCATGTAGTTTTGAAGGTATGGTTAACAACAAAATCCAAAATCCTGAAACAAAGAGTAGTCCGAGTCCTTCTTGAATATAATCGAATATGGACTTTGGCTTCCTAGAGCCATGGATGGAAGTTGTTTATCAAATAATTTGTAGTTATAAACACTTCTACCCAATAGTAGAGAGGTACAGAAGCTACAAATAGTGCAGCAAGCTCGAGTTCAATAATATGTTGATGTTCTTTTAGCAATACCATTTTGTTCTAGTGTACCTGGACAAGAAAGCTGGTGTTGCATACCATAATCATGAAGATATGCAAGAAACCTGTTGCTAGAAATTCACTCCCTCCATTAGATTGAAAGATTTTAATCTTACGATCAAACTAATTTTCAACCAATTTCTGTAATAAGAGGAAAATATCTAAAAAATATAATTTTTGCTTTAAGGGATATAACCAGCAATAACAAGAAAAATCATTAATGAATATCACATAGTAACAAAATTTCTGTAGTGAAAAAACTAGGGCTGGTCCCCAAAGATCACAGTATTTTTTTTAACGGATCAAAGCAACAAGAGTTAGATAGATAAAATGATAATTTTGAATATTTGCTAATCTGATAACTAGTACATAAGGTGCCAATTAGCTTATTTATTGAAATAAAATTGTTTCTCCATAGATGTTGCATAACATGATTATTTGGATGGCCTAATTGATGATGCCAAGTCAGTTCATCTACCATCTTAGTCCTCTAAGAAGAAAATGCAATAAGATGTGGATCATTATTGGTGTATAGTCTTTGATAATTAATTATTGATATCATCATCTGGTGTATCCTAAAGTCCTTGAGAGAAAAGCTAAAAGAATTAAGTTCAAAGTAACATGGATAATCTCTTGTTAATTGAGATATAGAGAATAAGTTTTTTTTCATTTTTGGTATAACCAAAACATTACGAAGTGAAAAATGACATTTTTCACTACCAATTTGGCCGGTACCAACATAAGTAATTTGCAATGGTGTACCATTTCGAAACATCACATTATCAGAGCCATGGTAAAGAACTAAATTCATAAGATTATCTAGCTTATTAGTGATGTGAGCATTGGTGCTAGTGTCAGGATGCCACTTGTCATCCTAAGGATCTGAGATATGTAGAGCTACTAGACCCTGTGGTATGTCACCACTTTGATAACTATTGTCAAAGATATACCAACATTTAGTGCATCATACCACTTTTCTTACAAATCTGACAAATGAAAAGCTCAACCCAACCCTTGTGTTTGAGCTTAGTGTGGAGCTGACCGAACTGGACTGTTGGGTAACATTACTATTATCCAAAAAATGTCTACCACTTTGGTTCACCTGAGCAAATCCTCAAACTTTTAAGTTAAAAAAGTGTGGTCTGCCTCTACCCCTATGATTGTTCCTATTGCCACCATTATTTTCCTATGAGATAAAGGCCATGGATATGTTTGGGGTAGTGCTCATGTTTTGCTTATTATGCAGTTCATAGCTTTGGAGTTAGGGGACCACTTCTACAAATGATAGAAGAGGAGGTTTGAACATAATCATTTTAAATGACTCATAGCTATCATCAAGGCCTTCAAGCAACTTGAAAATCTTATTAGCATCTGACATAAATTTACCAATAGCATGCAGTTGATCACAAATAGATTTTAATTCACGAAGATAAGTAGCTAAATACTTATTCCCTTTCTAGATGTGTCGTAGTTGAGCAAGAAGATCAAACTCTCGGATAACTGAGCTTTGCTTAAAATGATCAGTTAGGGCTTTCCATACCTCTATCACCGTTTGGAGTCTAATAGCATGTCTGAGGACTTCTTCTGAGAGTTTTCCCATAATCCATGATTTTGCGAGGTGGTCAGTATGAATCCATTGATATATAGTCTGGATTGATCATCTCGGCTCCATTTTCTAGAGTCAAAATTTATGGTGGTACACGTATCTCTCCTGTGAGAAAGCCAAGTAAGTCCTGACTTTCAATCAAAGCCAATACTTTGTCTCCCAAAATAGAAAATTATTATCATTCAGTTTCAATGTGACAAAGTTTGCCACATTGATAGTTGAAGGGAATGGGAACTTTGAGTTTGAGAAGGTAGATAACATGGTGAAAGGTCTTTATGCCCTAGCTTGGCTCTAATACCGTAAAGAAATTTTGAAAAGAAATTATTTCAGAATTTATTTTTCTACTTTCATTAATCTCATGTTCGAAATTTATACATGACGAGTGTTGCCACCAAGATCGCCATGGCCTACAGCTCAGTCGTGCTGGGGCGTTCCTCCTCCCCCATCATTGCACGTCCTCCCTTCCTTTTTGCAAAATAGGGGAGACTTGGGCTGGGGATTCCAGCGAGGATACTCCAATGATCAAGTCAGTGGGATGATCGAAGGGAATAGAAAAGACCTCCATGGCATAGTGCTTGGAGGACTCATCCGCCGGGAGGGTGTGACTTGAGATGGAAATGTAAAGGAAATGGAAAGAGTCAGGATCAAGAGTGGGGTACGTGGACTTACCTCTCCCTCTCCATCCCCCACGCTCTTACCTTTCTTACCTTTTTTCCTCTCCCCGGAGGAGGGGCCGTGGACTCTCTTCGAGGAGGGGTCTCCGGGAGCCTAGAGGAGCCTCCTGGATATGCCAATCTACGGACCTCCCCCCTCGAAGGGAAGAAAGTCCTCTTCTCCCTTTTTTCCTCTCTTTTCCCTCCTTTTTTCTTCTCCCTACTCCTTATAGGAGGGGTGCTTTTATTTCAGGAGGGATCACCCAGGCATTGCAGGTCCTGGGGCCTTGGCTGGATTCCTCTCTTGGGGAGGCTTCGGGTGTCATGCCATGGTGGTGGGCGACTGTTGGTGGTACGGTCATGGGCATGGCAGCACGCCACCGGGCCTGGGGCCTGGGGGTGCCTGCATCGTACCTCTGGTGGGGTTGGCACCGCCTGTAGAAGGCTGTAGGTGGCCAGGCTTTTGCTATGGCATAATTTGAACATCTGCTTTCTAGCGGGAACTCCATACTTGGGATTCCGTGTTGGGACACAAGCATGGCCCCGACCAAGAGTTGACCTCGAACAGGGATGTGCCTTGTGAGCCCAGCTTTGCTTGGAAGCTTGACCTCGGCAAGGAGGCTGATCTCAGATGGGGGGCTCACCCAATAAGCTCGGCCTTGGCTAGGAGCTTGACCTCGACAGGGAGGCTAATCTCAGACGAGGGGCTCGCCCAATGAGCCCGACCTTGGTTGGGAGCTTGACCTCGATAGGGAGGCTAATCTTAGACGGGGGGCTCGCCCAATGAGCTCGACCTCGATTGGGAGCTTGACCTTGGTAGGGAGGCTGATCTCAGATGGGGGCCTCGCCCAATGAGCCCAGCCTCGGCTCTTTGTTGGGCCACCACACCCAGGTGGCAGGTCTCCTGTCATCGTGGCTACCTGCGTGCTCCTCGTCAGTAGATGTCGCCATATCAGATGCCCCCCACTCCCGAGCCTAGAGGACGAGATAGCACTCGGGGTGAGGGGAGTAATGGTCCCGCTGATGTGGGGGGATGCGCCTACTATGCCATTAATGCCTCGAGTGCCTGTGGCCTAAAAATCATGCCCCTAGTGCGAATGAGGCGACGCTCTGCTCGGTTTTCCAATGAAGGATCATGAATGCTCCGTTTGGATTGAAGCGATGGCCACAAGTTTGGCATATCTGGGGCATCCGGCTGGGCCACATGGCGATCTTCAGTTGGCCAAAAGACTGAGTGGGTGCGTGCCTTGCATCAGAACGAGGTGATGATGGGTGGCAACCTTTACTGCAAAGGGTCTGCATCCTCCCTATTTAAGGAGTCCTTGAGCACTGGCTAGCAATATTTTTCCATGTGCTCCTTCTTTTCCCTCTGGTTCTTCTCCCGCTCGAGTGTTGAGAGCTTTTGATAGGCTAGATCCTTTCCCCATGCTTTCTTCCTTCACTCCTCCTTCGGGCCATGCCGAGGGAGGGCTCTTGGTGGACTATAGGTTCTCTGCTAAGAAGTCGGGGAGTAGAGTGAAGACTCTCTGGGAGGAATTGACCGGTCATCAAGGTGATGGCATCTAGGTTGGAGAAGAAATCCATTGAGCTCAAAAATTCCCTCCAAGGAGGACAAGGGGGAGAGCCTCTAGTCATGCAGCTAGGGAAGAACAGAAGAGGGAGAAAGTGTCCACTTGCACCTCCCCTCAGTTTACAAGATCGGAGGTCCTTAACGAGGAGGTGGTGGCCGGGGTGTGGTTGTTGTACGATAGATCATGACCCCTTTTATGTCATCAGAGGTGGCATAATGAGGGGCTGT